>OZ014476.1:41318488-42518488 GCA_963965965.1 Trididemnum nubilum
GCCAATTGGGATACCCAGTTCTTTGTTTTGTCTTCTGTCACTCGTGAATGCAACCCCAAGATACTTGAACTTGTTTCTGTGTTGCTCCATTCAGTGCAACAAGCGCTGATTAGTGTTTCTTGAAACATGAAGCATATCAGTTTTGACTGAGCTTATTTTTATTCCTATAGTGTCATAAGCAGCTGCAAACCTATGCAATGAGCACTGAAAGCCAGGTTCTGTAGAAGCAAAATCAAATCATCAGCACATAGCAGGCAACTGATTTTTTAATTTCCTATGGAGGCAAACATCAGCTTGGTCGCATTTGTCGATACAATTCATGTAAACAATAAAGAAGAAAGGAAACAAATCACATTCTTGTCGGAGTTCAATGCCTATATGGAAAGCTTTGATTGCCTGCCATTTACTCAACCACAAAATTCCAGTCGGTACCATAGAATGCCTTAATTGCATGTAACAACTGACCATCAACGCCATTCTTCTTCAGAACCCTCCAAAGATAGAAAGGCAATCATATTATACTTTTTGGAGATCGACAAAGCATGCAAAAAGATCTTTGCCATATTTCCAAGATTTCTCAAACATTGAAAAAAAATTGAACACAGCAATTAAATTTTGGTCATCAAACCAACGCCTTTAACATGATCGAAAAATGAAGAAAAAACATTTTTGCATAGCACGATATCTGATTAAAAAACCAGTATCGAGAATATGGGAAAAACTTTGGCAGTTAAAGAAAAGAAACGGAATATATAACAGCTTATCAATAAGATGCTTTTTGTTAACACAGCTGTCTGAAAAATAAAAAAAAGACTGACATTAGGTAGATAAGGGCAATGAGCTCTTTTCAGATTAAAATCAGGGCCAGATGTGAAATTAATTATTACATTAGAAAAAATGCTATAATTCGGTATTAATTATGCTTGTGACAGCAGGTCTATAATGCAACTTTTGATAACTTTGATTTAAGAAGTTCTCTAGTTGGCTATGTACTTAACAACGACTCCCAAAAACAGTAGAAATGATTAAAAGGGATCATAGATTCGACTTATAGTCCAAAATTTCAAAATGAACAAAACATTTTTTTGAAATTGCCAAAGTTTTGATGTCACTGTGCGACCCTAAACATTGACAAATTTGTATGAAACTTGACCGAAAGGGTTTTTGTGGGAAGCCTCCAACTTGAGCTAAGGTAGAAGTTGCCACGATAAAATTTTCAAATTTGTGGGGCGGCTGCAACACCCTACCGTATATGTACTCCTATAACTGGTTATTTTCATGAGAAAAAAAAATCTCTTAAGAAAAATCTTCGAATGGATTATTATTTACTGCTAAAATATTGCAGGAGGCAGAGTTCCTCACTTCTCCCTTCCAGCAATTCTTGGGATATATTTTAGGCCGTAAAATGCAACCTGAAACCTAAATTTTGCAATATTTTCTCCCATGTCGGGTCGGTCAAACCACAGTAATCTCGGCATATCGCCGTCATCTGGGTGTACGCGAATTTGAAAGAACATATTTGCTCCGTCGCCTGCAATACCGAATTGTCTCTCACCAAATCGAAATAGAACAGAGTGCAGTTAGTGCATGAAAATCGGGCTTCTAGCCAGCAGACCGTTCAGATATGTGCCTCTATTTTCACGGGCAGCATCGTAAACAACCATGAATTTACTCTGGGAGGTGTTGAAGTAAGGGAGATAATTTTGGGGGGTCGAGTCCTCTTCAGCTTCATTTTGCAGTTTCGCAATAGGCTATGTCCCGCATCAAAAGCCGACTCAATCTTTTCCCGGATATCGCTTTTAAGCAGTACTTAAATTCTAAAATTTTGCATGGGGGGACGCTTTTTCAGCGTTGACTGAACCTTAGTGAAAAACAGGCACGTTGCCAGGAATTTTTGGAAGGTTGTTCCGTAAGCGAACTTGACCCAAATTTTCATTGTTCTTGAAATGGAATAAGGCGATTTTTCAGAGAAAATTATGCGAAAAACATGTGAACTCCAAAAAAAAAAAAAAAAAAATGTCTTCGCCGGAATCCGAAGGCTTTTTCTGGCTGAAATCGAAAAATCAACCGGTTTTTCCAGCCAGAAACAGTAAATTTTTACCTCTCATAAACCAGCGCTAAAATCTCGATGGGGGGACGCCTAAACCCCCGTCCCCCCTACAATTTAACTACTGCTTTTAAGTCAGGCTGCGATGACAGCTTTTTCCTCACTCGCACAAGAGCAGTCTTTGCTAGTTCAAAGTTGTCAATATTTTGACTATTTTAAATTTTTTAAATTTCAAGATTTTAAATGAAAATTAAATTTTTTGACTATTAAATAGACAATTATTGCAATGTTCCTGTTACGATCATAAAAAATGATTTGCCCTCTAATCGATCACCATTTGACTGAAGACCCAATTTCAATCTAATCTTTGTGCATTTTTTAAAATTAACTATTGGTTTTTGCAATCCTTTAACTTATACTTAAAAAAAAATGTTTGTCATTGTCTAATCAGCAGAGTTGGAGTCCTAGAGGACGTCCTTGGCCTCGAGGACGTCCTCGAGGACAGATTTTGAAGTCCTTGTCCTTGGCATCAAAGCCTCAAGTCCACGAAAATTGCCCTGTCCTCGGCCCAAGGACAGCACTATTTTTGAACCGTTGAAATTTCGTTGGAAAACGCCACAAACCTTGCGGAAAATCGGCAAAGACCTTTTTTTGGTTTCCTCAAGTGGAAATCGCCTGAAAAAAAATTTTTGAAGATCTTTCTCGCCTGAAAAAAATTTTTGAAGACCTTTTTTTTTTGGAGAACACTTGCGTCTGTGTCCTTGGTCCTTGGCCTTGGCCTCGAGAGGGTCTGTCCTTGGCCTTGGCCTCGAAATTTTTTGTGTCCTTGGCCTTGGCCTCGAGCCTTGTGTCCTCGACTCCACCTCTGCTAATCAGCGCTAACGTCAAATTACTGGATAATTTTTCTGTGTTGAAAAATAAGGTGGTAATTGACGCATCTACTTGGACCGTCTTTTAACAATCGTTACCTTTGTGTTAAAAAATCTCATGCATTATTTGCTTTTCGAGACGACTTTAGGTTGCCTGCAGGGCATCTTTTGTTTTGTTAATTTCCGGCTTTTATACGCTAGAAGAAGGCGATCTACCACCCGCTATCACTGCTCTGTGACTATTTAATCGTGCTTGAAGCGTTGACGGACACAAGTGACTAGCAAGGATTGAAGTAAGCAGTGTCATTTTTAATGAAATGTGTTTAGCTGCTTAACTTAGGTAAATAGCGTTTGCGATCCCCCTTCCAAATAAATCCAAAAGAAGGAGAGTAGTAAGCGTTCTCGCGTCAGCCTATACAGTCAAATCTAATTTAAAATGTATCTGCTTTCCCGTGTATTGTTGTTGTGCGTGATTTTGGTACTTTTTTGAAGTAGGTGGAAATAAAAAAAAAAGTTTTGATGATTTTAGTGTTTTTGTATGATTGTGATTATTGTTGCACCAGTTTTACACTACTTGGATATCGAGTAGTGAAGCAAGGGTTGACGTAGGTTTGTCAAGTTACAGCCCCAGTGCTAAAGCATCGGATGCGAATGAGTTTCCCCCATAGGCGTAGCTAAGGTTTTTGACTGGAGGGGGGCAAGCCACAAATCACATGCAATGACGCCATCAAAAATTTTCAAAAGAGGAACTTTTTATGGGGCAAAGATATCGTAGAATATCGAAGCCCCCAGCCGCGAGGCGATTTTTTGTAACTTTTTGGTGAAAAAAAGCTATTTTAATGCCATTTGATCACATTTCGCACGTGTTCAGAGCCATTTAACGAACTAGATTGTTAACATTTAAAAGCCAATGTAGTTGGAAAAAATTAAATTGCTTAATTCTCTTTTTACGTGCAATTTAAATCCGAAACACGTTTAAAATGTTGCATTTTGGTGTTAAATTTTGTTAGTGATTTGGCCCAGGTAGCAGGAAGTAAGGTACTCTGCCTCCTGCAATATTTTAGCAGTAAATAATAATCCACTCGAAGATTTTTCGTAAGAGATTTTTGTTTTCTCGTGAGAATAACCAGTTATAGGAGTACATGTACGGCCAGGGGGCCCAGGCTCGTCAATTCAAACCCAATAATTTGTGAAATGAGCTTTGCCCCTTGCTAAAATATTTTTCAAAAGTATTTTTCCGCGTAAAAACTGGAGAGGTGAAGGTGAATTGTAATTGAAAAATGGTACAATAAATGGTTACGCCTACTAACCATATTATTCCGGGCTGGATTTGCATTGCGCGGGGACCCTGGTACTTTCAGCATTATCGCAACATCTTCCTACCAAATGTAGGTGAAGACCAAAAAAAGTCTTTCCATCTGAATGCTGAGCCCCTACCACTTCCCCATATGGTAAATTCGTCTCTGGATATTGCACTGCGTTTATAAAAACGTTACATGAGGGCCTGAGGTAACAACTTTTAAGACAAAAACCCTTCATTTCACCCGGGTAATACATTTAAATTGTTTGGCAAAAATTGAATTGAGTGGGTTCGCACTCCCTGGTTGTCAATAATATTGTTAATTACTTTTGTACGCGTGTACTGTTGTACGCAAAGATGATAAAAAAAACTGAAACTAAAGAAACAAGGCGCTTTTGTCACATTTTTATTATTGGCGGCATTTCGATTGGGAGGGGCCGGGCCCCCTGGGCTACCCAGCTGTAAAAACGTGGAATGCTGGTGAGACTGCCCACTAAACTAAAGGGCTACCCATTTAAATTCCAGTGGTAAAAGCACGGAATGCGAATGGGTTTTCCCACTAAATTAATGGGCTACCCATTTGGGGCCCAGTTTAATCCCGCCGACAAAATCAAATGGGCCCCATATGGGTAGCTCACATGGGGCCCACAATTAGGCCCACTTTGGGCCCCACATGCAGTTGTTCAATGGGATCAGGGAGAACTTTGGTGTCATAGAAATAAGCAGTGCAAAAACATTATTAGACTCAGGAGCGTAGCCAGAAATCTGCAATGGGGGACTGCTTCGGGACAGGCCCGGTGCCACGGGGGGGCATTCCGGGGCCGTGCCTCCCAAATGACTGCTTGTGCCACCCAAACGAAAATTGTGCCCACCAAACGAAAATTGTGCCCCCCCAAGCGAGAACTGTGCCCCAAAGACTTAAACAGACTCGGGGCTACTGGAGTGCAAATCGAGGCCAAAGACACCCAAATTGGTGTTTGCCGCCCTAGAATTCGTGAGCAAGAATTGCTATTTCGTAATTTTTGTGAACTTACACCGGATTTCATTTAAGTTTTGGGACGAAGACCTTTTTTTTTGTTTTTTTTGGTCTTCACTTCAGAGTTCGTGGAAAATCGCAAGAATATTCAGACGACAACCAGAATTTGTGAAAATTTTGAAACGAAGACCTTTTTTTAACTTCTTGTGCCCCCGTACTCCCATCGAATTTACATAAATAAACTTCTCGTGCCCCCCCAAAATTTATTTCTGCCCCCCCCCCCCCCCCCCCCAGTGACGCTATCCTGGCGCCGGGCCTGCTTCGGGAGCCTGGGGAAAACGCCTACAGTGCTAGAAAATTATTCAAAAAAGGGACAACAAAGTTGTGGCATTAGGAAATCCATCCAAGCCAAGTGGGTGCAGTAATCACGTATTAAAACAAAAATTGAAAAGGGAACACCATTTAACAGGAGCATTACGAAATCAATCGAACAAACATCAAAATTCACAAAAGCCAATGCTGAAAGCAAAACAAAAAAACAAAAAAATACCAGTTGCATGCCTAAGACAGCTGTTTCGCCTAATTTTAAGGCTCATCAGTTAGGCTTAGCAAGGCCAAAATGACAATTATTGTATTTTTTTTTTGCAAAAATAACTTAATTTTAGTCCCATTTTGGCAAAAAATTAATGGTTAAAAGATTAGCCTTCTGACAGACTGATTTGGGTTTAAAAGTTTTGAGTTAGTCAATTAGGGTAGATGAATAATGAATTAAAAACAAGTAGATCTGAGATGGAAATTTTTGGTTTAATTCCGTGTAGGAAACATGGGAAAGTCTTGGCACATGTTTTGTACGTCCACGCTAGAGCTTTGATGCAGCTGTTCAATAGCAATCTAAGCTATTTCCCAAAATCTAACTCCACGTTACCGGTATTGGTATTTCCCTAAATCTAGGCTTTTCCTTATCAACATAAAAACTTCCGATTACCTAAAAGAACGTGTTACTACTTACCGGTAGAAAATCGGAAATCTTTAATTAAGGAAAAGTATCCAGCATGCACGTTCCACGCACCAAGTCACTTCGTTAAAGGGACAGGGAACACAACTGTAATTCTTATCGAGGTTTAGTCATTTAAATAGTACTTGTAACACCTTACAAAGCTGATCCGGTGATAGTTTAAATTTTTTTTTCGTAACTGAGTTTTATTTAGTTTTTTCTCAAGTAGCTGTAAACATAGTAACATTTTCAATCGAGGTATCTATGACGTCACAATGGCCTGTGACGCATGGTTCATTCATAATTATCGAGTGGACTAATCGCGTACGCGTAATAACGTTGCGCCATTTCGGTCTGTTTTGAAGAAAAAAAGCACCGTCTTGCTGAAAAAACAAGCGTGCTTTTTTGCTAATTCAATAGAACGGGTAGCGCAGTATAGCGTAATGTACGTTTTAATGGTACAGCTGAATGCACAAATATACAGCATCAGTGTTCACACGATTTCGAGAGAAAAACTGCATAACACAGTAGGCCTATGTTGTCAGTCAAAACCTGTGCTACGATTTCTGCTGCTGCTTTTTCGAAAAGCCATCATCTAAGTCTAGTGCAGATTTCACGTTTTTGTGCTTCGAGACCTCAGTGATTAGAAGCAGTAAGCAAGTCCCTGTAGTGTAGAAGTGTAGATGGTAGTCATAGCATACAAGTTTAAAAGTTTGAAGAAAATAGAAACGCCGTTTTGCTAGAAAGCAAGCCTGCTTTTTTGCTAATTCGATAGTATAGTTATAGGACGGTATAGCACAGCTGTATGTAGCTGTACGGTTTAGCGGAAAAGCTGAATGCAAATACTGTAATTGCTGATTTTAATAGACAACCTAGGTGAGGTAAAGGAGTGTCAGGCACCCATCTACTTCTAGCAAAAACAGTCAGAAAACAAGAATAAAATTTTGTATAGTAGGCCGATTGTAAAGTATAAGTATGCACTGTTTTTGCTTGTAGTGGAGGGTGCGTGGCACTCCGTTATCTCCCCTCTGAAGATGCTCGGCCATATACGCTCTGGTATCAACTTTTATTTTGCGTCAATTGGTGGTCAATTCTGACAATTTTGATTGGTGATTGCCATAGTTTTGCGGTAGCAACCAGGTCCGTTGCTACGGTAAAACTACTGTACGTAGTTTGGTTTCAGAGCGTATACCAGCTGAGCGAAAAGTTAGGTTGAATAAATAGCGTTGTTCATTGTTTCTTTGATACCTCTACCGGAAGAGCAGTGAGGCTGGGCTAACCTATTATTAATTACCATCCCCGGTAGACCTGGTGATAACAACCACTCTTATTCTCTAATTTAGTTGTAGATATGTTCAAAAAATCAAATTTTTATTACACGCGTTGTATTACGCCGAAGCGTGAAACGAGTTTGCGGGGCCCATTGCCGCGACATTGCGCCTGGACAACACAGCTCCTTTCGAAGAAAAGTTGCAGCAGTGGCGAGCCGTTGGCAACTCTCCAATTTGACCGATCCAGGATTTGAACCTAGACCTACCGCACCAGAGTCGAGCTCGTTACCGCTCGGCCGTCTTGCCGATTTTTGTTGTAGATAATGCGCATAATGCATCACAGAATGCATGAATGTATTTGCTACGACTAACATGGTCGGCAGTGTGGTCGAGCGCCGTTTTTATGGTGGTCATGATCGAAAGGTCTGCAGTTCAACTCGCGCCCTCGTGGCATTGTTTCGTCCTTAGATAAAACGCTTCACGACGCTTATCTCTGCTTGGTGGAAATGGGAAGGAGCAATAAAACGTTCGACAAAACACCGGTAACTCCTAAGCGGGTGAGGATTCATCCAACGTATAGCAGCATTGTCGTTTTCCCGTGAAAGAAGGATAAAGATAGAACCAATCAATCAGAATAGGTAATGCAATCGCAGGGGCGTAGCCAGGTGGGGGAAGGTGGCCATGCCCCTCACTTCGATAGTGTGTAACCAAAAAAAGTTCCAGTGTGAACCCAGGTATATGCTGATTGTGAAACGCTGCAAAAATGTGGAGCAAATCGAATCATCCCGACGAAGATAATGCATATAATATCTGCTTTGTACTGCATTTTATTTGGAATTAAGCTATCTCACAACGACCGACAGAAAATCTTTTTTTAAATGTGCTGCTGCACTTACGTAGGTTGACTCCGAATGATCAATAGATAATAATTAAACCCCTTTTAAATTCTACTGTAATTGCATAGATTGCAAAACAAAATAGATTTTCGCTGACAACATAAAATGCAGGTTCAATGTATAAAAACAGAGCTAAAATAAAACGTAAAACCAGCTTTAGATCTGGTTTTACGTTTTATTTTAGCTCTGTTTTTATACATTGAGCACTTTCTGCAAGCGTGTAAAATGCAGGTTCTCTCGAAATCAGCGATTGTTTGCATTCAGCTTTTCCATTCGTACACTAAGCAATACTGGACTAGACCCGTTCTATTGAATTAGCAAAAAAAGCACGCTTGCTTTTCCAGCAAGACGGTGCTTTTTTTCTTCAAAACAGACCGAAATGGTGCAACGTTATTACGCGTACGCGATTAGTCCACTCGATAATTATGAATGAACCATGCGTCACAGGCCATTGTGACGTCATAGATACCTCGATTGAAAATGTTACTATGTTTACAGCTACTTGAGAAGAAACCAAAAAAAGCCCAGTTTTGAAAAAAGTTATAAAAATATCACCGGATCATCTCTATAAGGTGTTGCAAGTACTATTAACACGATTCAAAACTCAAAAAACATTGATTTTGAGTTCCCTGTCCCTTTAACTAAATGGGAGCTTGCTGAGAAACAATCTCAGTGAACGACCGACGCATGTTGAATAATGAGATTCTCAAAAAAAAACTTTTGCTTTCCAAGCAATTAATTAGAAATATTTTCTGGGAAAAGAGGGTTTGGAATTTCAAACATTGTCAATATATATAATTAATTGACAACATAGTGACTGATCATAAATAAGAAAAACATCCTATCCAAGCCTAAGCCGTCGGAACTATGTCAAAATATTTGTTTTTTTAAATAACTACTGCTATCCAAAAAATTTAGAGCTTTGCTGGAGCCATTCAAAAATTTGATTTTTTGGGACCCCGTTCTGGGGTTTCCGGGGGACGAGTCGCCCCAAAACATTTTGGGAGACAAAATTGCGTTTGCACCTCCACAACTTTATGCAAAGATTAGAGTTCAATGTTTTGTGGTTTAGGACAGCGCTTCTCAACCGGGTATACTGTTTACCCCAGTGTATATGAAATCAAAATCAAGGTATACAACAGAGAAAGGGTATACGAAGGGTATACGGCTTCGATTTGGGCTCCTTCTTAAACTCAATTAAATATGATTGCGAAAAAATTGATTTATGTATTTTTTACCATATTTTCCGTGGCAAATTAAACTGACAATATTACACAGTGCAAAACCACCGTGCAGACTTCGAAATTGTACATTTTTGCTATCTACATAATTATACAAATGCTATAGTTGCGTAATTGCTCATTACGAAAAGGGATTGTTTGTCATAAGGTAGTTCGTCATATTGATATTCGGTGAAAAATGTTAGTTTAGAACTGTTTAGAAGTAGAACTGCTTACTGATGCTAGCGCAATGCGGTTCAACTAAGTGCAGTGCCAGTGTGATACTGGTCGAGAATCCTATTTCTGGTGACCAGGAATGTGGAAATGAAAGCGGTGAAAGCGGCAGATTTTTATGGAAGCGGAAGCTGGAAGGGGTAAAAGGGTACCGCTTCCTGACCATTCATATCAAACGTCAAATTTTAAATGCAATACAACTTTTTTACAAATATACGACGAAAAATGAATATTTGATCGATTATCATTTGCAAAGAAAATTTTTAAAGACTTGTGCTGGTTTGCGTAGATCCGGGGCAGTCCCTACTCTAGCAACTCAAAAATGAACCATGTGGCAACCAACTCATTTTTAAAACTATAAGTGTTCAAAAATTCTCTACTTGAGTCCTAAAATTTGAAGATTTTTTCAAAAATACTTTTAAATGAGGCTTAGACCATTTTTAGGGGCCATACTCGTATAAACAAAATCTGGGGCCATACTCGTATAAAACAGCATTTCCCAACATAAACAAAGTTTCCAGTTCCAGCATTTTAATTTCTTTCTCTGCGATAATATATTCTTGAAAAGCTAACAGAGGAGAGCATCATAATGTCTATCAAACGAAGATTAATGTTGTATGACTTTAAAGGGGCAGCAAAGTCTAATTTTTGAATTTTAACACTAAATATGAATAAAATAACTGATTACCAACGTTTTTGTCCCGCTCTTTGATTGTTTGTAGTTAAATAGCTTTAACGGGACAGATTTTGACTTAACGGGACGAAATTTCGGCTGTGGCAACATTACACCATCAAATCTTCAAATGAGCTGTGTTTTCAAACGAGCTTTGCCAGATCGTGGGTATCGATCGGGTAGGATGGGTTTTTGCTGGGCCTTTAGCAAGTAAACTTGCTTTTCCAAAGTAAAATACACTTTTTTATTTGAGTTTGTTTCTTTTAGCAAAAGGTATTCGATTTGTTGGTACCAGGCCTATGATACTGTAGCTAAAGTCTGCAATGTATCGGTAATATACCGGTAGGTTAAGAAGACCACGAAGTTTAAATCAACTCCAATTGTATTAAAGAAATCTAAGTGCGAATAATTTGCCTCTTGATAACTACAGAAGTGAAACAGCTTTTAGTTCCAGTAGTTCAGTTACCCAGTTCAGTTCAGATTTACTACAGGTAGGTTTCAGTTACCGTAGGTGAGCACAGAAGATACTGATACAGGTTAATACCGTAGGATAGTGCTGAACAAGTGAACAGTTTTTTAATGTGTTCATTTTTCAAATTATTTTATACCAGTAGTAGTGTCAGCTTTTTTCACTACAGTACAGTACGCCATTATTGACTTAGGCCTACCTGTTGCAAACAGCTTGACTTGCGTCCTTATGGTAGCAACAGAGCACAGCGACACCAACGGTAGAATTCAAATTTTTTTTAAAAAGTGAAGGGAAATACTATAAATAGCGGGAAAAAGAAATGCAAATATCTTTCGATATAGAAGTCGAAGAATTCTGAAATCAGTCTCAAAAAAAACTTTAAAAATATAAATTTTGTTTGCATATGAAAAATTGAGGTAAAATTAGACTTTGCTGCCCCTTTAAACCTGACGTTATAATGCTTGTCCTAATTATTGCTATGTACCGTTTGGGCGGAGAATTATTCTAATATGGTACTGTGTAGTAGTGATGGTAGCCGCGCAGTGTACGCGGCCGCGTACGCGGTTAGACCAACAGCGCCGCGCAGCGTGGTAAATTCCAGCAATTTTGCAGTGCAGTGCCGCGCAGCGTGAAGGAGTATAGACCACTTCTTTGCATTAGGATTAGGTTAGGAATCAGCCACTCTTTTGTAGCTTACCTCGGTTGTTAAATTCATTCTCCAATATAACCAGCCCAAGTCTGTTAGGTACCGTGGTTTACCGGTAAGCTAGGTTTATCTTTCAAATCGTTGGCCTCCCTTGCATAGGCTATCTTAAAGTACCGGTATGCTGGGCTGGATGAGCAGCCTACCCTACTTGTACTGAGTGGTATTTGGTGATTCTGTGCCAGTGGTAATACTAATAGTTACCCTAGGCTATTGCATAGCCTACTGCATAGGCTTAACACCAGACACAACAGATAAGCAGATAAGGTGATATCATGTCATTTGTAACTCTGATATAAGTCAAACTGTTAGCAGGTACCGGTACTTGTGAGTTGAGTTAAAGTAACCAAATACTGAGTGTAGCCGGATACTGGTAGGTGATACCAGTAATGATAGGCCTATCAGCCTATTGGTTGCTGCTAAGTGCTGACTGGTATGGTAGGCCTACTTTAGCTTTTTGATGGAGTAAAGTCAACAGTCAAGGCTTTTGTGGAGTTTGCTGCATATCACTGATCAGTAGGCTAGTGACTATTATAGTAGGAGTATTACTAAGAACTGAATGATCCATTGCAACGAAAATTAAAGTTTATTATTATAGCATGACAAAATTTTGCTGAATGCTTGAGTCTACAGTACCAGAGTACTGTAATCTGAGCTGTGAGTAAAGAATTTCACATTCATAATTTGAAAATCTCTTTCATGTAATTGTAGTTAGTATCACTATAACCCAGTCCCACATGCCAACCTATTCCTGTGCAGTGTAAAGTAGCCTCAGAGTTCTACTGTTTTAATAGGACCCATATTTTGATGTTAGTGTATCTTTTTCTCTTTTAACCTTATTTGTGTGGTAGGCTACCGGTACCATGTGCTTACAATGCAATGATTCTGGTTTGCCTATTTTTATCATGTGTTATTTGCTTGCTGAAATTTCTGTTCTGCCTTGTGTTATTTGCTTGCTTCAGTTTGTGTTGCTTGGTGTTAAATGACTTTGAACATTAGGCACACTGCAAAGAGTTGATAATGTTTGTTTTCAAGTATTATAATATCTTAAAACAGTGAGATAGAAACAAAGTAATGGTATAATATTATCAATGGTTGATTTTTGTGTGTTGCATCTCAGCTTTTATCTGTGCACACTCTTAGTCACACACTTTTATGTGGGTCATTATGTATGGTATATGTATATTTTTTTCCATTCCTAAACAATATACATGTAAGCTATCATAATTGCTCTTAACATTGCTTCAAATTCAACATGTCAATACTTATTGACTGAAGGTGCAAAAGCACTGAGTGCTTAGACCACTTTTTTCATTTAGATTTATCAGTATTCTAATATCATACATGATACCTGTAACAAAAACTTAGATGTACTGGTAATGATTAAAACTGCTTTTGCATAACAATTCTTCACTTAAAGCTTAAGAAACTTTGAGCTAAAGTTGTTTATTATGCCAGACAAGTTATAGAATTTTAGAGCTAAATTGATGTGAAACTTAGAATGTATTTATAGCCTTCTTGTGTTGTATAAAATTACAATTAAAGGACAGATTTGTATACACTGTAGCTTATCAAGCATGATCATGACTTACTCCTGGCAAGACTAGTAATGATGTGAGTGTGGTTTTAATGTTACTGTTTACATGAGTGCATTAATGGAGCCAGCAAACTTTGGCAGTTAAAGTGGAAGTGGTGATATTTTCCATACATATCAGTAATGTCCATGGTTAGATTCATGATTGGGATACTTTTGTTTTGAACAAGCTTAGCATGTGGGTTAATGGGCTTGTTTATTTAAGCAACAATTTAGATCAAGTCATTATTTAAAGCTATTGTTTGACTAGCATCAGGTGAATCGTGGGTGCCAACCTGTTTGGTTTATAATTTTGCATGCAGTAAGCTACAGTATTAGTGTTACACAATGTCATTAACCATTATATTTTGACTTGCAGCAGTATTTGCGGTGCGGTGGAACTAGTTTACAAATTTTTTGTGGTGCAGTGCGGTATGCGGACAGAATTGAGCGGTGCGGTGCAGTTTGTGGACAAAAATTTTGCACACCGCACCATCTCTACTGTGTAGGCTAAAATCGAATAATTCTTGCAATTTTTTTTTTTTGCTTTCCTAAAAATACACGTTGCTAGCAAAATTTTGGAGCCAACCACCTGCGCAAACTAGTTATTAAAGAAAACAACAAAGTTCTGCAAATGTGGAAGCTTCGCCCCAGGGCTAACAAATTATAGCCAAGTAAAGATTTGCGCTTAACAGCGCACATGCAGTTGAAATAAGTTATCCCGAGCGCTCTGAATATCTTTCCCAGAATCCAAATCGCTCTTTATTTTAAACTTCTGGGTGAACGATCAGAGAAGTTCGCATCAGCTGAAACATAACGACCATGTGATCAAGGATGGCAGTACGGTACGGTACGGTCAGAATTTGCGTACTACGTACCTCGCACCTTAAACCGTACCGTACCAGCGTACCATACTTCATTTCAATTTTTGAAGCGTACCGTACCCGTACCATTGCAAAAAAGGTGTACCGTACCAGCGTACCGAACTCCTTAGCAAATATTTAGGCGTACCGTACCGTATCACAGGGCCTGCGAGAGGGGGGTTCAGGGGGTACATCGTACCCTGGTCCGGGGGAGCCCGGAAGAGTTGAGGTTGTCGCGTCAAGTTTTGGACCAAATTTGTTTCTACCTTGCCCTTCATCCATCCCTGATTTTGGGCAAAAAATAGGACCAAATTTGAGTGAAGACCTTTTTTTCTTGCTCTTCACCTAATTTTGGGCAAAAAATAGGACCAAATTTGAGTGAAGACCTTTTTTGATCTATCTGCAAGCGCTTCACTTAATTTTGGGGGCCCGACGTCCATCTTCGTACCCCCTGAAAAAATTTTTCTCTGAGGCCCTACCGTACCATACTGCCATTCTTGCTTTAAACTACTCGCAACTTTAACTGACTTTGAAATTACTAGCCTAAAAATTAGCAATTTCAAGTCGCACATTTAGCGTCGGGTTCAGCTATCCTTTGCCTCTGCATACAAAAAGCCGGCGCAATGTGCAAAAAAACTGGGATTTTTAAATCACTGCGTATTCAGCTAAAGTGTCGGAGTTGTTTCTGTTCAAAATTTTTTTTCGAATATATGTCATGCCACGATAGTGCTTATCTCCTAGCATCCATAGGCAACAGTTATGACATCACAATTGGCTATACTTCATAGTAGCCTACAATTCTTAACAATTGTAATGGCAAATTAAAAGCCAATAATGATTAGGCTACCTGAGAATAGATTAGACTACAGTATATCTGCACGCCGGGCACGGACGCACGAATCTTCATTGACGGCCACACGTTGCACATAAAACTTTTAGTAGACAAATTCAAACAGCGTACCAACGTACCGTACCCTACCATTACAAGAAAGGCGTACCGTACCCGAACCTTTACAAAAAAGGCGTACCGTAATTCTTACCAAAAATTGAGCGTACCGTACCGTACTGCCATCCTTGCATTTGATTAATTGGACTTTTCGCTTCAAATCCGAATTCTTGACTACAGCCATGAGCAGATCCTTGCGATGACTAACCACTGAAAAGAATTATATACCTAATTGGGTTCTATGTGATGTTTTTAAGATGATGATAACAGCAGCTGTTTTATTTTGACTTATATTTGGAAAAATCTTTGCCAAAAAATTTCAAGACCAAAAAATTTTAAGCAAAAATTGCGTTATCAAGTGGTGGAAGCGGAACCGCTAAGGGAGGAAGTAGAAGCGATTCAAAATTTGCTGCTTCCACATTCCTGCTGGTGACCTTGTTGTCAGACTTTGTTCGGAGTAATCTGAGAAGAGGGCACGATGGCAAGTGCAGAAATTGCTCTCGTGTGTGGTTTGAAGGTTCTGGTTGGCTGCCAGGATAGGCTAAGCATGCATTCAGATGCTGATAAAACACTAGCCTATTGGGAAAGCAAATAAATTAATAAGTGAGCTAAGTGCTACCTCACAGTTGTAGAAGAAGAAAAATTTACCGTATGTAGATAGTCAGCTATGTAACTTCTTTAGAAGTAATATGCAAACTTACACATCTACAGACTACATATCTACAGACAGCATAAACACATTGCTGTTTGACATAGGTGGACAAAGCGCAGCATCCGCAATTGAGGAACAGGGAAGTTGCGTTACGCTTTAATTTTTTATTTTGAAACTTTGCGGAAGTTGAGTTTGAAGAAATACGACTTATTTTCGATGTACAATTATATTATTCGAAAATGATCTAATCATTATCTGAAAGTAGTACTTACATCCCCCCCCCCCAGTTCGTTTCCCGCTCCAGGGTTATGACGTGGACCCCTTCTTGACCCATAGCCCATTGCATGGTCGGGTCCAATTCCAGCGTGGGACAGCGAATGCGATTAGAGCGACGTACTGTAGGGCAAGCTGAGGGACCACCCATATCGGTCAAGGTAAGGGGCTCAGAGACGTCGGGAAGACTTTGATTTGGTCCTGAAGCAACTGAGGGTGTGGAGCATGACTCGTGGTTTACATCGGTATTGGAAGCGTCCTGCTGGTCATGATGGTTCGGTGTGGTAATTGGGGGGGCCTGTGGGTACTGACAGACTGCTGAAACACGTGATAGTGCATCTGGGGAGGAAGATGGAATAGGAATTGAGGGAGGCCCAGGGTCAAAAGGTGTAGTATCATGAGCTGTGGTTGGGATGGGTCGGAGGAAGCGTCGATTACGTTTGGTTATGCGTCCCGATCCACCCACCTTGATAGCATATTGATCAAAGCCCAGAGTCTCAACTACGGTGCCAACTTTATCCCATTTGCGGGATGATTGCTCGTTTGATTCTGAAGGAACACACGGTCACCGCAATGCAAGGCGCCTAGGGGGCGACTGTTTCTACGCAGTGCAGCGTCGTTACGTCCAGCACGCAGACGAAGGGCGTCTTCTTTCGCTCTCCATGCTTCACACCACGTGCGTCGTATCGAACCATTAGTAAATTTGGATAAGCGGTTAACAAAAGAAAAGGCGTCTCGCAAGGGGCGACCGAACACTATTTCAGCAGGAGACATATCACAATCGGGGTCAGGAGTGTTACGAAATTGTAACAGCGCTCGTAAAAACGAATCGTTATTTAAATCACCACTGGGACTGACGTTGGCCATCAGCAGGGCTTAGCGGCCTTTACAGCCACTTCAGCACGACCATTAGATTGAGGGAAATAAGCCGATGACACACGATGTTTGACACCCAAGTTGTAAAAAATTGTTGCGTGGCAAAAGCTGTAAATTCAGGACCTCCATCTGTCGATACCTCATCAGGCACTCCGAACGTAGCAAAGTAAGTCCGTACAAGGCGAATCAAAGCAGCTGCGCCCACGATGTTTGACCCTGGCGATGTGCCAAACACATCTACCCAACCTGAAAATTTGTCCCCAATCACCAAAAAGTGGCGCCCACCATAATCAAAAAAGTCGGCAAAAATGTGCTCGAAGGGCGTGGTAGGCGGGTTGATGGGCATCGGTGGGACAGCTGCTTGAGAGGGTGCATTACGGTTGCAGTGAACACAAGAATTACGAGTAGTGTTAATGTCCTGAGTCATGCCGGGCCAAAATACTGTCGCCCTTGCGCGTCGTTCCATGGCCGACACGCCTTGATGAGCAGCATGTAAGATTTTAAGGGCAATGCTTCAAAGCGATGCCGGTACAACAACACGGTCGCGATATAAAATAACACCATCTAAAGTATAATAGCCATGATGAAAAGGGAGATACTGACGTATTAAAGGAGAATTAGAGACATCTGCAGTGAAATTAGATTCAATAGCAAGCAAAAGCTTGCTTAATGCGGGGTCACGACTCGTCTGAGCTCTTAGATCACGCCATTGCAAGCATGCAATATCAGAGGTTTCACGTTGAATAGCAGCAACGAGTGCCTGTTCGACAACGTCAGGTGAGCCTTGCTCATAAGACAACACAGTAGCAATGAAATTACACGACACCGGGTGACGCGATGCCGTGTCAGCGGCACAGTTAGACACCCCTGGCAAATGAAAAATCTCAAAACGCCACAATAAAGTACGCTGTTTCAATCGAAAAAGTCTAGTATTAGTAATTTCATCCAGAGTCCGGTCACCAAAAATTTTAACAAGCGGTTTGTGGTCTGTTACTACGACGAGGTTGTCGCAGCCTTGGGTAAAATACTTGGTTTGCTTTAAACCCCACGCGACCGCTAACGCTTCACCCTCAATCGCGGCATAACGTTGCTCAGCCGACGATAAAAACCTAGATCCAGCTAACGTCACCTGCCAACCTGAATTGCAGCAATTGGGAATACTAGAGTCGCACAAGCAATGCTTTTGGAGAAGAAAATAGCCGATGCCTCTATTTGACCAGTCCGGCCGCAAACATGCGCGTCGGTTGGGGTCGAAAATCTCCACGCCATGCCGAATGGCGTCAGTAATAGCGGTTTTAGAATCGATAAATGTTCTGTCGAGCTCATCCGACCACTGAAATTTGCGTTTGGGACTCAGGAATGGTTTGAACGGTGCCAAAATGTCACGAAGTTGCGCATAGTTTGCAACTTCGTTCACCAGACCAAACCAACTCCGCACGTCTGTTATGTTCTTGGGGGTAGGAAAGTTCTAAATAGCGTTCAAGTATTTGGGCAGCGGCTCTACAGCCGATTCGGAGATACGAAAACCAGCAAAGTCAACCGAACGTTCAGCAAACTGGAACTTTTCAGGATTGAGGACGATACCTGCCCGTCCAACCAGGGTCAGGAATTCAATGGTAGGCCACCAGTGCTGTTGTAGAGTATCATCATAAAAAATTGTATTATCGACGCAGCGTTCTTTACGCACAAAATCTGTCACGGTTTTCCTTGTGTTTCTCGGCACTCGACGAGCAAGATGGAATGGTGCTTCAAAAGCATGAGTTTCGCGCTTACAAAACTTGTTTAATGGTGACAAGTCCACAGTGCGACGGGGAGATCCATCATGTTTCCTGGTAATGACCATGCGATGGCACCACTGTGTAGGTTCGCCATGTGGCACTTTTTCCAATATTCCCATTGCCTCATCACGAAGTAGGTCGTTGTGGACCTTCTGTTGCCAGTGAAGGGGAATGGTGGCAGGGGTGTGACATGCCACGGGCTTAGCCAAGGGATCAACGTGGATTTCGATTGGGGGTCCAGCCATACAATGTAGAGGGCAATGCGGGCAAGTGTTGAAGGTAGAGGCCGCATACCTGTCCAAAAGCCATGCTTGCATTTTGGCATTGTTCTCTGGTGTGCAAGGGAACGGTAGTGATGACTGGGGTGGCGGCACTGCGGTTCGTTGGGGGCAGGTGCAAGTGTCTGTAGGTTGACTGAGAGAAGAGCAGCCACCAGACATCGAGCGAATAGGGATGGTGGGGTGCTGGGTGACATAGTCCTGGTTGTGAGTCTCGAGAGGTGGGTGCTCACCTATCAGGGGAAATTGAGGAGACAGCACACCTAGGTCCGCTAATGTAGCCTAGGACAAGTACAGGTGACTAACATCAGCGCTGACATAGATCATGGCATGACATTGCACCTCGGTCTTGTTAGCGTCCAACCCCTTAATGACGGCAAAGAAAGCCCCAACGATGTTGATGCCTGAGTGGTTTGAAGCGACTAGGTCTGACGCAGGGATCAGGATGCTGCGGTCAAAACTGGCCGCTAGGAAATGGCGCAGTGACCACACATTAGTTTGAGCGCCTGTGTCTGCAATGGCAGGCACATTCCTGGCAACTGGATAACTCAGACCCAGAGAATTCAGATCTTGGAAATTGATAAGTGGATCAATTTCCCAACCCGCCTATTTCCTCGACAGTAAAACAAAGTAGAAGTAGTCTCAACAGACAACTTTATTGCAAGTAAAGAAAACAGTCAATCAAAAGCATTTCGCAAGACGGGCAAAGACAGGGCAGACGGGTTTTTTAATAGATGCGTTGCCAGCACTAGCAATGCATCAACAAAAGTTAAACGTATCTCAAAATTCACTGAATGAATAAAAACAAAGCAAATAGCGATTTTTAAAGCACGCACAGAAAAAAGGTATATTTTTTGTTATCTTATTAAAGCTAAAAACTGGCCACACCCAAAATGACATTACAGAGACAATAATTTCAGACACCGATTTCCTAAGCAGCAAGGTGTGGCGGAAAAACTAAATAATTTGTTGACATAGGCTTATTGCATGCTGTGTGAATTTTCTTTATGACTACGCGGGTCGCGAGTTCATGCCCTGGGTAGTCTCCGGGCTCCCTGCTAGGTACCATTTATGAGTAAGTGCAGCAATAACTATTCAACTTTTGAAGCGGTAACTTGATACGCGTTAGGTGATACAGATTTAAAAACAGGTGTACAAACGACGAACTTTCGACTTTATATGCTGGCGACGGCAGGAAAATTCTCCAGCAACTATGGGGCCATGCCTGGTGCGGCACCATGATTATTTATCCATAGAAACACACACGGTAATAAGAGGGTGTGCATGCATGCCTGCTTTCGTCCAGTGGCCATCCTGGAAGACGTAGTGAGCATTGTCTGATCTTCTGGATTCCTGGAGGGAGATCTCTGCTTGCTCTACCAATGGCGATGGAGGAGTTGTCATGATTGCTCCTAAATGGCCTGTCTCATCAAGTGTTCCGCTACATTCTGTGATAGCAGATGACGTAGGTGGCAGGGGTTTCCTCCGCTGATTGCGCCGACGTGTGCGGAAGCAGTCGATGCATAAAGTAAATGGTTTGGTGTTCCACCCACGAGGGCCTTCTCTATACACGGAAAATGGTTGCTTGCATATTGGGCAAGAGGATCGCTCCGATGGGCTGGTCTTGACCAGGGGGGGATGACGTGAGGATGAGGGACGACAGTCTTCATTCGGAGGGGTCGCTAGTTGGCGCCGAAAAGCGGAGACAGCAGATACATCGGGGGTAGGCATAGCATTCCGTGCCATTTCCTTGCTCTCAACCAGAGCAATAACGTCATTGATCGCCGTGGTAAGAATGTCTGCCGTTCCGAGTACCTCCCTACGAAAGTCAGAGTCGGAGATTCCATTCAGTAATGTGTCGCGTATCATGTGGTCCGTGTAGTTGACTCGTAGACCGCACGAGCACTCCGTGGAGAAGGCGCAGGTGTCCGCTTTTCCGCGTACGCGTGCCGAGAACGACCTAAACGAGTCGTCTCGCATCTGGCGCCTCTGCATCAATTCTGTTCTGAGGACGACGGTGGCTATGGGGACAACGGCTAAACACCGGATTGATTCCATAATTTCGTCCAAGGGCTTAGTGGTGATATCGGCATCGAACTTAAGCAAGTTGTCACCTAATGCTTTGCTGGTGCATTGAAAGAGTTGCGGCGGGGTTGCTGTGTCGCTAATGCCCGAGCCCTCCTTAAAGACGCGCCATCTCCGCAAAAATACGTTCCAATCTTCCATGGAGACACCGATATCAATGCAGGGTCTTTTCAGTTTAGGCCCGGGACACTCGCGAGCTTGTGTGGGCTCGTCGCATTGGTGGACAGCGGAAGCACCACTATGAATGAATCATAGGTGGGCACAAGTCCGTTAATTGTTAATCCGTTAATAACGAAGCTAACTTTTTCACTAACTCGTTAATCCGTTAAAAAGTTTTTTCATGTTAACGGACTAAATTAACTTCCGTTAAGTGCTGTTAACGGACTAAAGTAACTTCCGTTAAGTTCAGTTAACTTCCGTTAAGGTTTTTATCGTTAATATCTTGCAGCTTCGTTGTGCATTTGAACTTGTTTTTATCTTGAAATTAGTTTAGACAGTAAAATGTAACTTTAGAAACACAAAAAGACTGCCATAGCAATAAATATTTCCTTACAATCAGCTTAACAGCGTCAATACGTGTCTTAGAAGCGAGTGAATAAAACGAAATGTAAATTACACGCAAAATGTTAACGGATTAACGGACTTTATTAACTTCCGTTAATTAAAGCTGAAAATAACGGATTAACGTTAACGGAGGTGTGAAGTTCATTAACGTACTAGTGGTTAACGAAGCTAACGTTTTGCATTAACTTGCCCACCTATGGAATGAATGCGTGGCTCTGCAGGAGAGCGCATGCGATGGCCTCTGTTACATCTTCCGACTTGAAATCGCACCCTGGAAAGGCGCAGGATATTATCACCATCTTCGCTACTGCAGAAATAGGCCTATCCTAACTACGGTACCGGTAAGTTAAGATTCGATCATAAAGAAATACGACTTATTTTCGATGTACAGTTATATTACTCGAAAATGATCGAATCATTATCTGAAAGTAGTACAGACGATAAGTAAACTGAAACTCAAAGCTACACCAAACTGAATACAAGCTCAACACTAACTTAACGTATTACTTCGCTAGCCTAGAGACTGACACGGCAAAGAGTGAACTAAAACAACTGTTGGCAATAACAGTGACGTAATAACCGAAGCACAAACGAACGATAACAAGATAAACATGGCACAATCTTACAGAGTTGCGGCCTAAAGTCTTTAATATTTGTTGCGCTTTAATTGCGCTTTCAGACATTTTTTCGGTTAATAGCGCAATTCTATACATTGAACTTAATTTTGTTCTATTTTGATTGTAATATTGATAAATGTCGGCCTTCTTCAGCAAATTTTTTACTTTTTTTCTGTCTAAAATCGAAAAAAATGTGGAGCTTCGCACACTGTGCTGTAAAATTTCTATTGCGGAAGTTAGGTTACATTTTAACTTGGTGCGAAAATGCCGTTCCGCAATTGCGGAATTGCGTTGCGCTTCTACTGAATCAAAAAGTTCTTTGCTGAAGTTTCTCTGCGCTTTGGAAATTAAAAAAATTGAATTGCGCATTTAGCGCTGCGCTTTTACTGGTTGAAAAAATCGTTGCGCTTTGTTGCGCTGCTCTTAAATGATATACGTTAACGTTTATAGTACCCACTTATGCTATTTGAAAGGTATACAAAATTCTTGCAAAATTAAAAAAGGTATAGCACGTAAAAAAAAGGCTGAAGAGCACTGGTTTAGGACTAGGAGAAGAAGAGTGAATACAAGATTTAGGAAAAAAAAGGAAAACAAGGAAAAATAAAGAAAAAGAAAAAAACTCATCGCAGCCAAAGTAGCTGATGGGCAGTGCCGTCGCTACGGGGTGGCCGTGCCATCCGTAACGACTGCTTGTGCCTCCCCATTTTAGTTTACTCAGAATACTTTTTGGACCATCACGTAACGACAAGACAACAGGCAATAATAGAAAATGGAATAATGGCGGTCAAAGATAATTCTCGTTAGAAGTTTTTCGATTCTTTGCAAAATTGCTGGCTACCAACTGTTGTACATAATTGTGATGCAATAATCCGTCTTATTATTACGCCTTTACGCATGTGTCGCGGAATAGGGATGTAAGCTTACAGAATCGTTGCCGGTACTGCGTTCATGATTATGATCTGAAACGATGCGTGAAAACATTAAAAAAAGCAGCTGTTGTTATTTTTGTGGAGTTCAGTTCAGTTTATTCTGTACTGATTAACCAACAAACGAATGGTGATGCAAACAAAAATAGAAATAGAAAATATTAGTCAATCAATAAGGGAAACTCCGAGCGAACCTTTCGGTTTTCAAGTCAAGCAGCCATCCATAGTCAGAATGATATTGTAGGCTAATCAGCTATAAGTAAATGAGCATATATGCGGAACTACAGCAAAGTCAAGTCATCCCTACTAAATCTAATTCAAGAAGAAGATGAGCAATGTTTGTGTCTTAGTATTGATTTTAAAATCTTTTTTTATAATTGCGTTATAGAAGATTGGAGGTTTTGTTTTTAATATCTAAAGGATTGTCATTCCAAATTTTCACTCCCTTATATCGAATGCACCTTTGTATTATTGTAATCTAAATTTAGCAGAGTGATGTTTAGGTATGTACAGATTGAGCGAGTTGGATGGGTTTGAAGATATAGTGTGTCTAACCGAGATGTTGTTAATTTTGATGAATAAACTGGAAATAAGACGGGTAAGATTATTCCGTAGGTGACGAAATAATAACTTAGCTGTTTCAAGTTTCAAAATCTTTAGAGTAGAAAGCGGTTGAATCTTCACAGTAGCTGCGACCACCAATGTGTCGGACAACCTTATTTTAAAGGGTATAGAGTTTAGCTAAGTAAGATATGTAGATGGTACCCCAAGCAAGAAAACCACAGAGTAAATGAGAATGTACTAATGCGTAATACAATTTAAGCAAAGCTGTGGGGGTTAAAAAGGATTTGAGTTTTATAATTATTCCCAGAGTAGAGATCTTGATATTTTATTCTCCATTACAGATTATTCTAATATGTGAATTAAAGGTTAGCTGGGAATTTATTTGAACTCCCAAATATTTTACGTTTTCACAGAGATTAGTTTCAACATTATTAACCTTCAATGAGGTGTAGAGCACATTAAAGATCTTGTTCAGTCGCAGTCACTAAGTCAGTCGAGCAACTAGGAGGAAGATCTAAGGGGGCATTAGCCCCCTTTAGCTAAATCATTTAGAAAGTATAACCCCCCCAAAAAAAAAAACGTTTAAACTTGTTTTGGACTTGACGTGAAGTATAAGGAGGCTCAAGGGGCTAGGCAATTATATCTTTCAACGACTTTTGAATTTTAGCAATTTACTGTAATTATTCATATGGCTTAAAATCGTGCGAAATGTGATTAAATGATGCTAAACTCGCAATTTTTTGCCGCAAAATTGCAAAAATCACCCAGCAGATCAGAGATGAGGCTCTGCCCCCCAGGCCCCCTCTGTGGTATGCTTGAGTTGCGTCGATTTGTTCAGCAACGCGCCTAAATTGGAAATTTTTTGTGCAAAAAAAAACAACTTTTGGTTCAGGCTTCCTCTTAGCAAAATCCTGGTTGTGCTTCTAGTCGCATTTAATTATGCAGAGAGATTTTTCAAGCGTTTATATGGGCCGCAGACGAAAAGAGCTAATAAACGCTGCCGGGCTTATATGTCTCTTTTTTCAAACATGCTAAAAAAATTGTTAAAATAGCACTTAATTTGTGGTCGTACAATATCAGTTTTTATGTGCTAGAATTTAGTCTATTTTAGTGCCCGCCCATTTTTGGCTAGTGCCCCCTCACTTTGTTTGCTCTGGTGACAGCACTGTTGATAGGGATGAAAGGAAATCTTTAGACATAATCATGTGAAATATTTCATGTGGTACTTAAGCCGTTTTTGACTGAGACGGCTTTTTACGCCAAACTTTCTGGGCAGTTTTTTGGGTTCTAAAACCAAAATCACTTGACTAATTGCCTCGAATTTTGGTGCAAACATGCAACTCATTAATCTCAAACTGCTGTCAAAATTTCATGCAGCTACACCTCACCGTTCTGGAGTCAAAAGCAAAAGTTTGAAATCTCACACTTATTAGTTTGAAAATGGCTGAGTAAAAACAAAGGGATACGCAACACAAGCATCGGTTGTTCCATTGAAGCATTTTTTAAAAAACAGAGCAGTGTTAAAAACATGGAATTTCCCGCAGAATTTTTTACGAGTCATGGTTGCTTGTCACTGTTCTTGGGTTAGTAAGGGTTAGGGCCAACAAATTCTGCATTTTCGACAAACCTGAAAAAGATGTTCGCTTAAGAAGATCGCGATTGTCTAGCTTACTGCATAAAAGTCAAAACACTCAGAAGTTGGTAGTTTAGTTTATGGAAAGCTTTATTTCACCGGCAATTTTTATCTTGTTGTTCATTAATTCTGACTCTAATCTGACCCAAACTCGAATGCTTACTCTAAAGCTATTGCCAAATCAAACCCTAACTTAAACCCTAATCTTCACCCCTAAAAAAGCAAATAAAAAAAGCACAAATGAATATTTCTCATTTTCGTTTTGTTCTCTTTAACTTGAAATTTTTCGGTGAATTAGCCACTACCTTATTTTTTAGGGAGCTGGCTTAGGTTGGTTTCTGCCGTACAGCGTACAGTAACTGTGTAAGCAGACCACTTTTTTGCTTATTTTTTCCTACCTACCAGCAGTAGCATAGCCAGGGGGCATAGCTCCCCCTACTGGTATGCAGAATATGGAAAACTCCACAATTTTAGCATTTTTAGCCTAATTTTTGGAATGAAATAGAAAATAGCCCCCATTGGTCTACAGAAACTGGGAAAAGTACCTGTCATAGACACTGACAATGAACAAGAATGTGAACACAGGTCCAGTTCCAGTAGATGACCTTTTTTTCTTCTTTTATTTGGTCATTTGATTTCAGACTGAAAAATGTTCCAACTTCTGACTTTTGGCGAAGATCTTTTTTTTGGTCTTCACTTGATTTTGAATGAAACAAACGTTCCAATTTTGGGCAAAGATCTTTTTCTGGTCTTCACTTGTTTTCGGACTGAAAAGAAGTTCCAATGTTTTGACTTGATTTTGGACAAAAAACAGCCCTTTGCATTGCAGATTTCTGGTTACCCGCCTGTCTAACTGTCAACACACAGTAGGCCTACACATCTCAGATCAGTCATCATATTTCATAGACCAACCTCAACTTACAGTACACTACTGCACTGCATTTGAGATTCGTGTTAGTAGTTGAGATAATACCATAAAGTAGTTGGACTTAAGAGACACTGAGACAGTGTTCCCTCTATGTCAAATTTTTATCAGCGGTTTGATGGATCAAGGGTACATAATTTTTGGCAATATGATAAACATGCCGGTAGCTTTAGAAAAGTTGACAAATTTGTGGAAATGTGACTTTTAGTATACTTTGATAATCTGTAATGGACTAATGTAAAGATAATTTGGGTACTCGCTGGTTAGCTAAAAAAAAGGTAGAAGAACTTTCTTCCTACCAAGTGTCGAGTGGATGTTAGTTAGGTGCTACGTACTAGACCCTCAAACAGTATCGTAAAACATTTTCTAATTTGCTGTAAATATAGTTCATGTTCAGTGGCAGATATCTGATGTGATATTTCAGATGTATGGAGCTACTCCATACTTGAAAGCAATTACAGACTATAATACTTTACACAGGCTGACAGGTTACAGACCCATTACTTATATGTATATTGGTACCTAATTGCCTTTGCTGTCTCTTAGCCAAGTCCCATAATATGTATTTCTGCATTTTTACTACTGAGGATGATTTTAGATATTGTATAATACAATTTTTGTTTTTACTAGTACAAAGACTGCAAGGTTTTATGATCAATTTAAAAAAATGAAATTGCTTGTTGTTTTGTTGATTGGTGTGTGTTTCTTTGATATGAAAGTTGGTGGAGAATTAATTACACACTTACCGGGATTGGACTCTCCTGTTAATTTTAAGCAATATTCTGGCTATATCAATGTTGATGAATCAAAAAATATGCGATTGTTTTATTGGTTTGTTGAATCACAATCAAATGTGACAACCGATCCATTGGTACTTTGGCTAAATGGTGGGCCAGGATGTTCTTCTATGGGAGGATTTTTTGAAGAACTTGGGCCTTTTTACTCCAAACAAAACAAAAAACTTGGAATCAACGAGTATAGTTGGAACAAAGTTGCAAACATGGTCTTCCTTGAAACTCCTGCCGGAGTTGGTTTTTCCAAAACAGATACACCCATAGAATATGGTGATGAAATCACAGCTCATTATTCCATGAAATTCTTAATTAAGTTTTTTCAAATGTAAGTTTTATTTTGATTTTGGCTAAACAAAGCGTTTGATTTGAGTTACAAGTACTTTTGTTTTTGTCATCTGCTTAATATGAACCCTTTCAGTTTTTCAGTCTAAACAAAGTTTTGGTTAAAAAATGGCTAATAATAACTAATAAGTAATTCTATTAAACACCCGCTTCAATAAAAAAAATATCACCATTTTATAGCTTTTTATGGCTAAAAGCAACTTTGCTTAACTAGGATCGTTTTAACTTTTGACTCAATTATTTGCTAAACTAAAATGAAGAGCAGACTTTTCAAGCTCTCTCTGCTGTTGCATAAAATTTTAAGCATACAAACACATTCTATCGTTACATAAACAGAAATTTGATAGACTTGACTTACTAATTTAGCATCGTACCTGGATAAAATTTGTTAAAATAAACAAAAGTTGTTGTTGTAATTGCTTGCGAAGTGTAGATTTTACACTGGGCCTTGAGGTTCAAAAGTTGTATGAATTTTTTGTCAAATTGAATCTATTGCTTTAATCACCGGTAATACATTTCAACATATTAGCTACATTTGATTGTATTGTTAAGCTTTTTTATATTTTGTGTTATACCACTAGCATGTGCATTGTTTGAATTTAATCTACAGTGAACTTAAGTGTTTATGATTTCGTTGTTAGTTTTCTCAGTCTAGGTCTTATCACATTTGAATTTGATTTCATAGTTTTTCTGATATGTGCTGAGTATTATCACAGGTTATACGTCCTAGCCACTGTTAGTAAGCCTTTTTTTTTAAATCAGTGAAATTCAAATTTCCTCATTATTCTGAACATGATCTTTATGTGGCATTTAGGTATCCCCACTTGAAATCCTTGGATTTCTGGATGACAGGAGAGTCATATGCTGGACACTACATTCCTCAACTTGCTACAAAAGTGCTGGAGCACAACCAAGGAGCCACTGGTGCTGATGTCATCAACTTGAAAGGATTGATGATAGGTGAGCAAATCTTTGGTGATAAAGCAAATAGAGCATTTACTACTTCTTGGGTAACTTGAGCTTTTGGATATGTTTTTGAATCAATCTCGAGTCGTTAAAACTTGGTTAAGTTTTACAGCTGTCATGCTTAATATTTAGCCTTAAAAGGTGTAGTTTGAAGCTTTCATCACGTGTAGTAAACTGGTAATCAAGTTAATACCCAAAAGGTCACTCACAGTGTATAAGTCATTGCAACTTAGCAATTATTGAACTAATTTGAGCTTTAGGTTACTTGTTAAACGTAACCAGCCACATTACTATAGCTTAACGGCAATGTTTAGGCATAAAAAATGTAAATAGATTTTTGTTCTAACTTGGCCTAAAACATCAAAGAACTGATTTATCAGCAATTTTGAGCTATTGTCCTTTGCTTAGGATATGAATACTAGTTCATTTTTAATGTTGTTAGCACTAGTTTTGCAAAATTGGCAGACAGATATCCTGTGGTGCACAATTTTAATCGTATATTTAACCAGGTTTAGTCTATCTGTAATTTATTTTTGTACATAACTTTATTGGAGCAACTGTGGTTGTTTGTGTCTTCTTGCTGTAGTAAGCTAATGTTACCGGTATTGCGTTGCATTATAGATATATTCGTATACACAAAAAAAATATATGTATATATATATGGAAAAAAACAACTCAAGTCAAAGATTGCTCTTACTGTGTAAATAGTTTGGTATGAAGTGATCACATTTGATTCACTTTAGGAAGAGATTTTTTCCGATGAGTTTGGATGTTATTGTATTTCAGGTAACCCTCTTACTGTGATGTCGATTAACAATGGTGGTACTGTAGAAACGATGTATGATCACCATCTTATTTCGATCGGAACCTACAAGGGACTGCGAGAAAATTGCAACTATACCTTTCCCGATGTTTTACCTGAAAATGGAAAACGCTCTAATGACCCTGCTGCGTGCAACATGTACCAGGAGCAAGCCACCAACGAAATGGGCTTGATCAATCCATATGACATATACGTTGATGTGTGCACTGAGGGACGTTCATTCAGTGGAAGCAATGGGATCGCGCTTCTGAAAGCTTTTACGAGAGCAAACCCAGAAATGGCCACATATGCAAGTGCTATGGTAAAGCGACACACCCTCAATGCTCCCTTTGACCCTTGCCAAGACATTTATTTGAATGAATACTTGAATGACGAAGCAGTGCAGGTATAACCATGCAATGAAAAGTTCATTTTTGTTTCGTGTGCTGTGCTGTTGTTGCTAATTTTTTTTGTAACAGGGCAGTGTTAGACCTTAAGTATTGGACGATCTGCACACTTTTATTGCGATTAGTACAAATTACTTGAAGGAATCCGCATTCGCTTAAGAGTCTACAATGTTCCTGTTGATTTCTTTTAATTTTATCCATTGAATTTGCTGCTTGATCGAAACCATCAAGCAGAGATAATAAGCAAGCACCATGTCTAAGGACAAAACAACGTGGTCAGGGTGCGTTGAGCCCAGATCATGCGATCAGAGTCGTCGTGAAAATGACGGACGCATTAACCTTACGGTCACGCTTTCCAATCGTGGTTTCGTGACTAATGTCAAGAGCGAGAGGGAATAATAAGTTACTTTTTATCATTTTACAACCTTTGAACCTAAGCTTGATACGAAAGCTGAGTGTGCTTCTGTACCTTGCTGATGCAGATATTTTGCATAATTCATCACGCGATTTTAGTTTAGTTTATTTTTTCTCGACATGCAAGAAATTAATATTATAAATGACACAAAGATAAATAATGAATTTCAATCTTAATGCACTTCGCCACAGTTTCCATGAGAAGTCCAAGCAAGTGACGTACAAACAACTCTAGAATTAGAGGTGAAACATGGGATTAGGTTTTTGTGTTGCTCATGCATATGTTTTGCATGATTCATCATGTGATTTTCGCTATTTTACCTCTGTGAAATATTAACTTGTTATTGAAAACCTTCACATGTTTTCACCTTATTAAGGCTGCGTGAAATTGCAAGTCATATGACTGCACGAGATTTGATACGCTGGCTTGAATGATTATATCGGTTGTTCCAAGGAAATGTAAATGCTATGAGTTTTCTTATCCTTCAATCCGTGTGCGGCATTCTGACGTGACCAACCTGACGCGAGACAACTCCACCCGCGAATCCTGACGCCAGGGACATCCTGACGCCAAAAGCATAAAACTTTGGCGTTCCGTTTTTTTTCCGCGCTATACTTTTTTTCTCAAAACAATCAGCACTCGGTTGTTGTGACATAAGCATTACATTTTCGTTAATTGTCAACTTCAAAAGTCTTTGTTTCAAAACGTTGAAAACGCAAAAAGGTCAAAAGCGAGTTATATTTTCGATAGTATATATCGGCAAAAAATTCTGGCGATAAGTTTTAAACAATGACCAAACGCCGCGATCGATATTGATGTATTTTGCTGATTACAATCTCTAATTTTGCTAATTATTGTTCTCCATGAATATATATATCTACGTGGTCGTTTAATGAAAAGCAAAATACAGGGTGGGCCAAAAGTTAGGTGGCAGTGATACACAAGCACTTTTGTGTATCACTGCCCCCTAACTTTTGGCCCACCCTGTATATTAATTTTAGTTGCCGCGATCGGTCATTGTTTAAACTTATCGCCAGCATTTTTCAAATTCATTTACCAATTTACTAACTTGGATTTGGATTTTTACCAAAAATATTTTCGAAATATCAAAAATACTACTCGCTTTTGAACTTTTTTTGTATTTTCAGCGTTTTGCAAAAAAAAAAAGCTTAAATGTGCACAATTAACGGAAATGTGATGCTTATGTCACAACAATGATGTCCCTGGCGTCAGGATTCTCGGGGTGAGTTGTCTCGCGTCAGGATGTCCAGCTTCGTCCTTTAGCAATGTTCGAATATTCCATTTTCATTCTTTTTTTATTGTTTGCTACCCCATTTATAATATAATACATCCAGATCTAATTCATTCCCTGGCATAGCACAGGAAAAGTAATGGTGATGCTGATGGAACTTAATTGTTTTAAGTTTCTTCTGTTCGTTTACGTTTGCTGTCCATATTACATCGTAAAACATTTGGGTTAAGCCTTTGTTGAGGTCTGCAAAACCCTCTATTTCATTTTTTGACGTTGAATTAAGGAGCCTTAAAATATGTAGTTTGGTACGCTTTATGTTTGGTTTTTGTCGGAGCCTAAACAGTCTGCTGTTGTGGATATATGCCTTGTGTGTGACGCAAACTAAAGAGCGTTGTGCGACGAAAGCATCACATTTCATTCCGCCCAGCGATGCGCCAGGGATTTGATCCGTTCGCAACGCTGTTTCCTGGCTGGGAAATAAACCACCGACCATCCGGTGCAGAATCAAGCGCGTGATACTCTTGGTTGGTGCTGCCCGACCATTTTGGATCAATACGGAAGCGGGTCAGATCCCACCCCCAACTTGGCTATTACTTTCTGTCTTTTTACCACTTTGAGCTTGTCACAAAGTACAAATTTGCACGTATCATATTGTTACGTTCTGCTGTTTTGTCATAAATACTCAGAGATCGATGCAACAGTTTTTCAGGTGCTAAAAATAACTTTTCGATTATTTCAGAAAGCGATTTTTGCTGAGCCTACTAAGTGGGGTGACTGTAACGACGAAATAAATGTGAAATGGTCACAAAGTGATGTAGCAATGTCGATAGTTCCTCTCTACACCAGCAAACTTTTCCATAATAACCTAAAGATCCTCATCTACTCGGGGGATGTGGACACCGTTGTTCCAACTGCCGGTAAGATCTTGAATCGTTGTTGCAATTACAACTTCATGTAACAAGTTGCCGTGGCCAGGATAAGCGAAGGTACTTTGGCGTTTTTGTGATTGTGAGTGTTTGACGACTAAGAGATTGCTGAAGTTACTGTACTTCCTCACCCCTTCCAAGTAATCAGGGCTCGGAGGAGCTTCACAACGACGTAGCAGTTTGAACCAACGCTAGACGTTTTTTGGAACCTACGACAACTTTATGTAATGCAGCTGTCAAGGCTGTAAACAATTTACGAATTCGAAAATTAAAAAAATTGTTGATAATGTATGCCTCCTTATTTCGTCAAGCACTGTAAAAACAAGTGGGGTTTTACGCCTCATACCAAAGCATTGTTTGCAATTTATTAGTCACATTGTTCAAATTTTGACTGCCATGGCATCGCATTATTTTTCAGCCACCCGTTATTGGCTTCATAATCTTCATTTAAACAACACTCGTCCCTGGCATCCGTGGATGGATTCTAGAGGGCAGGTAAATTATCTGTTCTTTGATTGTTTGGGTAGTTAGCAAACTTTTTTCTCACGATTAAGGTGCATCAGTTATTTTGCTATCTTGAACGAAATCGTTTGGAAATTCACGCAAGCGATATGAAGCAGGCGATGAAAACCATGATGAGTGGCGTCTCTTGCTGTTGTCCTGTTAGCTTCACACGAAAGCGGATAAGGCAAAGATAGATATTACCGCGAACTTTTCTGATTGGAAGTTGAAGAGGAAAAGAAGCAAGTGAAAACGGAGTAAATATATCCTAAGTTGCTGGCTTAGCAATAAAATTGCAGCAACTGTATTTCGTCTTTCTGGCATTTTTCATCGCTACACGTCTAATTTTTGTTCTGATAACTTACCGTAATTTAAGTAGCAGTACTTTTATAACTGTTTTTGCTCAGTTATGTTTACCAGCTTTTTATCAAGATGTATGAACTTAGATTCAATTAACATTGTTTTGAGCAGGTGGGCGGATATTTGTCATCAACGAAGGAAGTGACGTTTGCAACTGTGAGGAACGCAGGGCACGAAGTTCCGACGTACCAACCGCTCCGCGCTTACGACATGTTTACGAGATTCTTGAAAGGAAATTTGTAGTTTGGTCCTGAATCGAATCTTCGTCTATGCATGATTGTATTGATTATCATATCCCTAAAAATTAGGTAATTGCTCTGTGCATTTGTCATCGTTGATTTTTTAGAGCGGCCAGTTATTTCTGCGGTGGACACGTTTATTTCTTGGTATGTCTGAAGTTCTAATCTTGGGCGTTCGAATTGTGCACAGTTGTGCTAACGGTTCTTCACCGTTGCAGCATTGTTTACGTGCGCAATAATCTATTAGCAAGTGTACTGACACTGACACGGAAACAAAACCCTCCTAACTCATTACATGCTTTAGGCACACTACAGCGAGTGCAATAATACTAAGATTTGAATATTGTCAGGATCCTATGCAACAACGTGGATCAACTTTGATCCCAGGATTAATACAACTTTAGGGGGAAAAAAGTAGACAAATGGCGGGGTCAAATGCTATGAAGTAACTCAAGAACGACTCCTTTGAAGTTGCGAATGTGGTTCATTGTAATAAGTTGAACGTTGTAGAAGATAGAAAATTGATATTCCGAGAATCGACGTTGGTGGATACGACCCTTCGTACATTTCATTCCTTTTCATCTTTGTTGTTTAATTTTCATGGTACTGTTTCCTTGAAGCAATATTCTTTTTTTTGCTTGTCTGCTGTTAAGTACTTTTTTATTAATGAAATTTCTCAATGCCTTTTATAATCGTTACTAGGTAACACTGGTACAGTAATTGTGGCGTATGTATATCAAGTTTTATCAGTGCCATTTTATAATTGCCTGTGGTGATTTTGTCTTAATGCAGATGTAGAACTATGCACCTATGATAGTGTTAAAAAATACTGGAACGTTTAAGATTTTATTCAAAATCAGTTGTAAACCTGTCTTCGTCTTCAGATTTTGGAGGAGCAAGAACACTGTTTCATAAAGATGCGTACTGTTGTGGGCTGTTGCTGGTGTGAAGCAATTACCGCTTAGCATTATCGCAAAAGAGAGATACCCCTATCGTCTTTCTGCATTTCAGCAATCTTAAAAGTAATTGAGAATAGATTGCCTAAACGTAAAAATTTTATTTTGCTAATAGATCGCTTTTAAGGCTTCAATCGTTTTAGAAAAGACCAACAATATGTCACTTAATCAAAGAATAACGCTCCCAATCTTCGTTTTCAAACTTCTAAATTTGCTTCCTTTACAAAATTTGCTGCAACTTTTAAATTTCTTTTAAACATTAATCTCTGCTTAGAACCACTGAACAGTAACGCCGCTGTTACCGAGAAATATGTTGGATCTTCATCCTAGTTATAATTGTCGTATTAGCACAGTTTCTTTGGCCTGTTGGCTAAGTGCTAGTTAATTGTGCTTGGGTCTTTGAAATAAGCTTGGCTTTATTATGACTATCTTGCTTCATTAATGATTAAGTCAGTAATGATGCTGTTGTAGTCGCTCCTGCAAAGTGAACTCATACCTACTGTTAACGCAAAAGGTTTTCGTATACTCCCACACTTCTCTGTAGAGCAAATTAAACAAGTGATTTTTCTGCAAGTGATAATTTTATTCATTACACACGCCTTTAATAAACGTTAGTGCAATAGGTCTTGTTTGCCATTGTGTCTGTTCTTTTCTAGCGGCGTTGTTCTAAGATTTCACCACGTCGACATAAGCTAGAAATTATAACACAGTTGTCACAGTATACGTCACATATAAAAATTAAAAATTGTAAATCGTTCGAAGTATTTCATGCGTAATCGGGATTATCAGGGTGCTTGCCAAAAGTAACACAAAAGTTTGAAATCTAAATTTCAAATTAGCGACTAAAAATTAAAAAATGACAGTTTCTCGTTTCAATACCGGGGCCCTGGCCCACCCCGAGGCAAGAAATCGTGCTTTGTAGTTGGTAATGAGATTTCTTCCCCAGTATCAAGGCCAGTTTGCAGCACTGCACTTTTTTTAAGAACAGTTTCATAAGAAAACGAGGCTCATCTTGATTCAAAATTTAAGAACGATGCCAGCCTCGGTATAAAAAAATTTAGAACGCGGGTCAAATTTAAAAGTCAGTGCCATATCGTAACGAAATAACCATATTTGGGAAACAATGAACTGTTTTGTTTTTGTTGCTTTGGTAATCGAGAAAACTTCTACCCCCAGAACAGCCTGACTCAACCCAACTTGCACTGGCTTTCGTTTATAATGATGGGCTACCGGTAGTATTCCGTTTTTTTGTTTTTCTCACTGTATTCTTTAACAAAAATGGTCAAATTCCATAATTTAAACTTTTGTTGCTCGTCAAATATTTTTTGTCATGTATCCAAGCCTAATGTGCCCTAAAATTGTGATTTTTGTTTTGCTTTTTAGCCACCGCTTATTCTACAATCATTCCTTACGAATTCGGCACCACTTTCGTAAGATATGAAGTATAGAGCAAGTTACCAATTTTTGACCAGTGACCAGACTATGTTGCTAACCATAATCGAAACATGAGCAGTAAAATAGTTATGAGCAGAAAAAATTTTAGCATGGAATATTAGATGCAGAGGAAAAAAATATGTGATTTAGTTGAAATCAGTGATACCTGCCCACTTGCTCACTGCTGACCAGTGTCCATTATCTTTTTTTTTGCACCAGGACGAACATAAATAAAATTTGGACTGAACATAAGAGTTAATGAAAACGTCATGTGTGCCAATTTTGAGGATCCTAGGTCACGTGATCGTGAGTTGAGACACCAAAGAACATAAAAAACGGCGATTTTTGGCTTGAAAATTTATTAATTCGCTTGTAACTCAATAACCAATTGACGTGCACAACTGAAATTTGGACACAATATGGATGCTTAAAAGTGGTTCGTGCAGTTTGAGGCACCCAGTCACGTGACCAAAATGTTACAGGTCGAAAATAGTCAAAGTTCACGAATTTGTACTGATATATTTAGGTAAATACCAACATTGATGAAAAATGGTTTGAGATATTTGAGCACACCTTCAACCACCTTTCTTTTGGTTATCTTCGTTTACCCCACTTGAATACTATTTTTTGGTTCGTTGTTTCTTACTTTTTTTTTTCTTTTTCTTACCCTGTTATCTACTTTTAAGCCGCTAAACGCACTGTATTCAAAGTTTGAGCAATTAAAGATATCATGGAGAACTTTTGTGCTACTGAAATCGGGGGTGCCAGGTTGGGGATTCCCCCTCAATCGGGTCCTCCAAAATTTTGAAGTAAAGGAAAACGCCCCCAGTACTTAAAAATTTTTGTATTTTTCTGGCAAAAATAGCTTAATTTTAGGCCTATTTTGACAAAAAATTAATGCTTTTGAAACCTGGCACAGAAATTAGCAGTGTAAAAACATGATTAATGGTTGCATTAATGGGCAATGGCTATGTGGGACTGTAGCAGGTGGCTAAAGGTAAAATTTCAGTTCTTTTACTTGCAAGCTGTCAGCCTAAAATTATAAAGTTTTTGTAGTTCAATGAAACTCACAAGGAGTAATCCATTTCGTCTATATTTAAGAGAAAAATAATTGGTGGTGGCAGTGCTAATGGAACACGATATTTGAGTCGAAGTGATTGCTAATTAATTAATGCCAAATAGCCCCCCCCCCCCCCTTAGAAAATTGATAAATGATAAAAAAAAATAAACGGATGAAAATTTCTGGTAAGGTACAGTAAATCTAGACTCTTGATTTGTTTTCAACTAAATTGCGTCGTTACGTTAGAAGTATCAAAGCTAGATCAGTTAGGATTGGGTTCACCAAATCCATATTCCTACACATGCAACCAGTCACTTCGTTAATAAAGCCTTATTATGAAGTGTCGTTTGTGAAACCCTAATTTGTGCAATGTTTTTTCTATATCTAATTAAGTCGTCATTTTAATTAGATGTACAAAAATATATGCACAAAAAAACCCGAGCGAAAATAAATACGTAAAAATTTTTGAGTAATTATTACACCATAATTTGCGCAACATTTTTTGGTAAACGTTCACTTAAGCAACACTTTTTTGCGGATTTAATTACATAGTCATTTTCAGAGGTGGAGTCCTCGAGGACGTCCTTGGCGTTGAGGACACATATTGATGCTCGTGGCCTTGGCCTCGAAGCCTTAAAGTCCTCAAAAATTGCCCTATCCTCGGCTCGAGGGCAGCAGTATTTTTTGAGTTGTTAAAATTTTGTAGAACGCTTGAAAAAAAATTTTGAAGACTTTTTTTGGAAAACGCCTGAAGTTTTTGAAGACCTTATTTTTGGAGAACACTTTCGCCTGTGCCCTTGGTCCTTGGCCTTGACCTCGAGCATTCCTGTCCTTGGCCTCGAGAGGGTCTGCCTCAGAAGGGCTGTCCTTGGCCTTGGTCTCGGCTTCGGATTTTTTTTGTGTCTTTTGCCTTGACCTTGAGCCTTGTGTCCTCGACTCCACCTCTGGTCATTTCAACAAAACCGGCAAAAACCAAAAACATATAAACAAAAATAAAACATGCTCAAAAATAAATAGTCAAAAAAAAATCGCCCAGAATGAACCGCTGTAAAAATGCGAAGCAAACACTTTTGTCTATTTGTTAATGGAACGTGACGAAGCGCTCTCGGCTGCTTTTTTAGCGCTCTCAGTTGTTAAGGATGCTTTAATTGTTGGAAACATTAAGCGCTTAAAAAGCAGACGAGAGTGCTCCGTCACGCTCTACTAACAAAAATATACAAAAATGTCTGCTTTGCATTTTCGCAACGGTTAATTTTGTGCGCAGTTGTTTTTTGTTTTCTTTTGTTTGACTATCTATTTTTGAGCGTGATGTTTTTTTGTTTTTTTTTGTTTATATGTTTTTGCCTATTTTATTAAAATAAGTGATAACTATGTTATTAAATCAGCAAAAAGTGTTGCTTCAGTGAACGTTTACCAAAAAAACTGCGCAAATTATGGTGTAATAAATATTCAAAAATTTTTACGTACTTTTATTTTGCATGTGGTTTTTTTGTGCATATATTTTTGTATATTTAATTAAAATAACTATTTAATTAAATATGTAAAAAAAAAACATTGCTAAGGTCCAAGAAATTTTGCATTTTTGACAAACCTAAAAAAAGGTATTAAGAACAAGGTACTGAGAAAATTAGCAATAAGCTATTGACAGTAGGCCTGTACAGAGTCTTCTAGGTACAATCAAACCTTTGATTAACAGCCTAAGACACATCACTGGTGATATTTGTCCTTTTGGTCTTGCTAGCCTTACTGATGAGCTCTGAGATTGGGCGAAACAGCTGTCTAAGGCATGCTGTTTCAGCACAGTCCTTTTTTACTTGGAGTTACCTGGAATCGAACCTATATCTTTGTGTTGTGTTTTGTTACAGGGTTATTTTTTCACCAAGACTCGTATTTTCACCTTCATGCGTTGTTGCGAGCAGCAGGAAATTTCAGCTTGCTGCGTCGCAAAATTACACCTTATTTGCATATAATTTGATCATTCGTTGTTTACGTTACTGCGAATTTTAGTTTTTTGCTGATGGCAATCTGAAAAGAAAGAAACGACTGACCCGACACCTGGTTTTTAATTTCATTCCTAATTTTCAAGCGTACTGTCAACACATGGCAATTTTAGTTTTCTAATTTAATTCAACGTACCAAAACTTCAGTTAATTTTAATGCCGTGTGGAAGTCTGTTTTTATTTCTGTTAAATACAATATCATATTTTAGTTGAAAAGTTCTCTGGTTATTTTAGCAAAGCAGACCAAACCGGTGAAGGCCTTAGAGCTCCTCTGGGCCACGCGATCGTTTCATAACATTGAAGAAAAAAATAACTGCATATGGTAATATCTTTTGGAAGCTGGCAAGAACTTGGAAACTGGGAATTTTGCGGAAAGTCTTTGATTTGCTGTTGGAGAAGCGCCACCTTTGATTGTGTTTGTCGGACGATTCTAGTTTGCTGCACGGCTCTTCACGATTGTTTCCTTTGGACTGGACGTGCGTCATCGCTTTCCTCGGAAGTGGCCAATTCCAGGCACTTCACCTGCTGTTGGAGACCGTAACCTACTTCGTCGTACAAATTGTGCTCTCTTGGTTCTGTCCTCCAAATTTCTCGTCGACGTTTCGTCTATAGCATTCAAGGAACATCGTTATCCGTTTCCATCTTAGACTGTGGCAATCTGGAATTCGTCGGCTGACGAACTGTATCTCTCGTTAAGGTACTGCTTTACAGTATTTTGTTTTTTGTACTTTTTATAGTATCGTTAATATCGAGACTTACTGTTTACTTTGGTTATGGAAAATACCGACCATGCTGGTGGTGACCAAGCTTCGCCTAATGAATGTGTAGGTACTGCCCTATCACTTGGAAAAGGCTTAACTAACGCTCCAAACGCTTTATTCAGTAATTCTGCAGTGAATGCAGAGTCTACTGCTGCTGAGTCTGCCGAATGCTTAGATAATAGATTTTTTAGTGGGCAAAATTATCCTGACCCACCTACTGCAAGTAACGAGTTGTGTGTGCCCAAGGGAGCATCAAAATCTTATGTGGATGTGGGCCCTGAAGACCCTTCTCGTAAACTACTTACAATGCGACGTAAACTTATGGTTAAAATGAAAGATTTTGTGAAAGCCCCTGATCGAACATCAGGAGGCAATTTTGCTACTGATGCGCTTCAATTTGCGCTGATTCAAGATGCGTACGATAATTTCTGCGATGGGTTAAAAAATATAAATGATGCCACCGTGCTCCATCAACTGTCGGAAAATATGGCAGATTATTTCGATAAATGCGCTAAAATCTATAAACGCAGTGAGTTGCTTTTTTGCCACAAATCCTCGAACCCATCGTTGTTTAATGATTCCGATGAGGATGACGTTGATCCTGCGGATAGCATCTCTCACACCACTACGAATGCTGGTGGGACTTCTAATACTTCTTCTGTTCTTAAACGTATCGAATTAGAACGTAAAAAGGCTGAATTACAAAGTCTTAAACAACTTAATAAACTTAAAGCGCGTAAGGCCCAGCTTGAGGCCGAAGAAGCTTCGATAAAGTTACGTTTAGAAACTGCGAATCTTGAAGCCGAGGAAAAAATGCTTGCTTGCTCTGAGCAAGGCTCTAAAATCGGATGCGTATCAAAATCATTTACGCGTTCACGTTGGCCTGGCGAAAGTAGTTCTAAAGTCCAAAAAAACCGCGGTAAACTTGAGCCCAAAATTAAAATCGCAAAACCAGCGATTAATTTAACTGACACTGTACAGCAGAATCCTTTCGTTACTGCAAAAGTTGCATCCTACAAGGAACAGATGTTAAAAGATTTTGAGAATCCCTCTTTAAATTGGCAAAATGAAAGCGTCGAAACTAAACCGCATTTCACTTGCAATATGAATTTTGATACCTGTACTGATGCTCGTCCTCGTGATCGTGACACGAGAGCGGGAATTAACTCAGCACCTGATGACAAAATTAAAATGCGTTTTGATCAACGACGTTCTAGCGCACCTTCAAATAATGAAACGGCTTTGCATGAATACCTTCAGAGACAAGGACGCAATGAGTACATTAATCTTGCGTCTCAAATCGGTTATGATGGCCAGAATATCGCGTTTATCTTCTATGAAAACCAGATTCGCCGGCTCATGAACGAGAGCCCTTATGATGAACGGAGGCTCGAAGTTCTGAGGGCGTCCTGCATTGGTCAACCGCGCGAGATGGTGAACCTTTTCTGTGCCCCCATGAAAAGTATAACTACCTCCCAACGTATCGAAAAAGCGCTCGGACGCCTGAGGCAAAGATATGGCGTTTCGGGGGGCTTGACCTCAGAACCAAAAATAATTGCTATACGTAATGGCTCTAAAGTGGCTTTTAATGCAAGCTCAATGAAAATGTACAATGAGGATCTCAATACGCTTGAGGTCTATGCGTTTGCTCATGACGAGGTGGGTAAACTTTCCGGACAATTACTTATTGACACCGCAAGTCGTTTGCCTAATTTGTTAAAGCGACGCTACCTTGATTATCTCGATAAAAAAGGGTTAAATATGAGTCGTCCTGGCTTCGATTCTCTGCGAGACTTTGTAGCGCATGAAATTGACATGATGACATCTGAATACGCTCAGGCATTTTTTAAATCTGACGATAAAGAACATGCACAGTCTTCTGGTTCTAAGACCTATAGAGTTCGTCAAACGACCGTCGGATCGGAAAAGCGTTCTAAAAGTGATAGCTCGTCAACATCTTCTAATTCTGCTCGTCCTGCTAAGCATGAAAACAACGCGGTTAATGTTAAGACCTCTGACTATAAACGTGCTAAAGATAAACCTGCACCGACATGCTTTGTGTGCATGCGACCTGAATTGAAACATTTTCTAGCGGATTGCGAAGTTTTCAAATCCTATTCTGATAAACTTATAAAGCAAACTGTGATGGACGCCAAACGTTGCTTAAATTGTTTGTCATTAGAACACTTTGTTCGCGACTGTCCTCACCCCTCTAAGTGTCGCAAATGTAGTCCTAATTGTCAAAATAAACATTCAGGCGCGCTACACGACTACTACGTGGAAGGATCGAAGGCCGGAGAAAGCGTAAAGACCGGTCCCTATTCTACCCCCGTTGAAAATGAAAAGAATGACAAACAGAGCTTAAATGTGCACAAAATTAGCGCTCATGAAAATAGCATAATCTTGCTTCGCACTAGTGCCGTAAAAATTGCAAATCCCTTGACGGGAAAATCAACCTTCGCGTATGCTCAACATGACACGGCATCTCAAGCGACACTTATTTCGGACGATTTAAAATCTGAGCTTGGTCTAAAAGTAACGCCTGACCCTGCGGTAAGTCTTCGGACTCTTGCAGATCTCCCCGTCGCGAGCGGGGGCCGCACTAACTTTAAATTGGAATCTCTTTACAGTGGCGAAGAATTCATGGTTAGGGATGCCCTTGTGGTCCCCAAATTTTCTGATGATGTCAACACTCTTCCGCATGCGGTGGACACCACGACGCTGAAACATTTTCAAGGAGTTCATATTCCTGTCGCTCCGGGCAGGGCGCACGTCGATGTTTTGATTGGTCAGGCTGACAAGTCGTTGTTGGCCGTCCTTAAGGAGCGCGAGGGCGCGGATCCGGAGGAGCCGAATTATGTGCTCACGCGTCTGGGGCCCATTGCAAGTGGAGGGAAAATAAATGCTAATACGAGCTCTTCAAATTCATTATCTACTTTAAGGGTTAACATTCAATCTAAAGCCCCTGTAAACGCAGCCCCTTGTGACTGCACGAAGTTAAAAGAGGAAAACGCTGCCCTAAAAAAGGCTTTGTCTGAACTGGAACTTCAGGACGAGATGGTTCAACCATCAAGAAATGAAGAACTTGCTCATAAACTGACTGTACCCAATATCAAAGTGGTAGATGAGGGCAGGTACGAAATCCCCGTCCCTCTCAAATCAAAAAAACTTGAAATCTTGCCCGACAACTATGATATTGCACTAAATCGCACGCTGTCATTGCGTAAGACCGCCTTGCGTAATCCTCAAATGAGGCAAATTCTCACTAATACATTTCATGAATTGATATCTCAAAAATGGATCGAACCCGTTCAGTGTTCAGTTAACAAAAAACCTACTTGGCACTTACCTTTTTTCGTGACCAAATCGGTTAAACCCCGTGTGGTGTATGACGGCGCAGCTACTGTTAATGGTGTGTGTTTGAACCAATTGGTGTTGGCTGGTGAAAACTTGTTGAATGGATTAGTGGAAGTGTTGACTCGGTTTCGCATGGGTAAATATGCTTGTGTTACAGACTTGAGTAGATGCTTTTTCCAGATTAAAATTCCCACCGATCAGCGGGATTTATTTCGCTTGGTGTGGTTTAAAGATAATGATCTTGATAATACTGATACTCAAATTTATCGCTTTACCCGCCATGTTTGGGGGGTAAATTCTAGTCCCTTTATAGCTCTTTTAGCTATGAAGCGTTTAGCTGAGGAAAATCCTACCAATGCTTGTCAATTGACTTTGAATGCTGTGACTAATAATCGTTATATGGATGACTTGTTGTTGGCTGCTCGCTCGCTTAAGGATCTCCAAGTTGTTGCTGAGGAAGGAATTGCCCTATTTAATAGCCGGGGTTTTAAGTTGAGTAAGTGGGTAGCGAATTGTCATGGCAAGGAAATTTTTAACCTTGTTTCTCCTTCTGATCTTGCTACCTGTTTTAAAGAAGTTGACCTTTGTTCAGATCCGCTTCCTAATTCGAAAACCCTCGGATTAACGTGGGACCCTCAAAATGATAATTTTCGGATTAATGTTAAAGAGTTTTCTCATGCTACTACGAGGCGCGAGATGACCAGCCAGCTGGCTAGTCAATTTGATCCCTTAGGCATGATTGGACCTTACATTCTCGGGGGTAAGTTAATTTTGCAAAAAGCTACCGCTGTGAGCGCTGGCTGGGATGATTTGGTTCCTGTCGACATTCAGCATAGTTGGAAAAGGTGGTTAGAGAGTTCAACTTTGCTTCGAAAGTTCTTTATCTCTCGTAATATTTTGCCTGAATATTCGTGTGATAATGCTGAAGTCAAATATCAACTGCATGGTTTCTGTGATGCGTCGAATTCGGCTCTTTGTTGTGTCATATATTTGCGGAGTTTGGGTGAATGTAAACCGGAGGTAAAATTTATTCGTGGTAAATCTAAATTAGTTTTGTCGCATCAGACTAACTGGATCATTTCACGTAAAGAACTTGAGGCCGCCAAATTGTGTAGCGAGTTGTTGTTACAGGCTAAAGACTCTTTAAAAGATCTGAATTGTAGTTTGCATTGTTGGACAGACTCCCAAGTTGTTCTTGGGTGGCTGATAAACCCGGACTTGAACCTCTCTCGCTTTGTTAAGCGTCGAGTAGAGAGAATACTTCAAGTTGCTCCTGGTAATGTTTGGAAGTACGTTGAAACGTAACAGAATCCTGCTGACGTCGGTACCCGCGATGTTATTGGTAAGAACCCTGAGTGTATTGATTTGTGGTTGGGGGGGCCTGTCTTCCTTCGGCACCAGCCGGTGAGTGTTGCTGGGTCGAAGTGTGTGCCTGTTGTTTGCATGGCCCTACTCGAAAAGAAATCACGTGATGAAAGCGAAAATGGCCTAGATCAAATCATTATTACTGCTAGTGACCTGTACAGCTTAAAAAAGCGCTTGGCTTATCTCGTAGCCTTTGCAGAATATGTCACTGCTAAATTTCGAGGAACAACGTTTAAAAAACCGGACCTTAATGCTGATTTTTTGGATCGCGCCCTCATTAAAGCGGTAAAATACGTTCAGTCACAGAACTTCGGGGCCGCCATTGACGTCTTAAGCAAAGGTTCGCCGGACGATTTTGAAACTTTCCTTAAACGGAGAGTAAATAACGTAAACAGCCCCGATGAAAAAAGGCAAGTAAATGAATTGAAAACTTTGAGAAACCTGCGCCCCTGCGTCGGAAATGATATGCTATTACGTGTCGATGGTCGGCTAGAGAATGCAGAGCTCCCTACCGACACCAAACACCCTCTCGTTTTACCGGGAAGGCACCCTTTGACACGTTTAATAATTCTTTTTGATCATGTAAATTGCGGACATGCTGGCCCTTCTTACACGTTAATGAAGACGCGCCAGCGTTACTGGATAATTCATGGTATAGTAAATGTGAAACATTTTATCGCTGATTGCGGACCTTGCTGCTTACGTAAAGCCAAGCCGATTCGACAGCTCATGGCGGATCTTCCAGAGTGTCGAGTTGCCTTGTGCAATAAACCGTTTATGTTTTGCGGCTTGGATTATCTTGGACCTTTTCACTTTCGAGTTGGACGTAGCTCTTGCAAGGCTTGGGGCCTACTCTTTACATGCTTATGCACCCGCTGCCTGCATGTGGAGGTAGTCACTAGTCTCGATTTGAATAGCTTCCTCCTTGCTTTCTCGCGTTTTACAAACTTGCGCGGAGCAGTGGATACCATATACTCGGATAATGGCTCCACCTTTTGCGCTGCGGCTGATCGTTTACCGGACTTGCTTAAATCTACAGAATTTCATAATTCGTTACGTAAATGTAACATTAATTGGGTTCGCATTCCACCTTACGCCCCGAGCCAAGGTGGAAGTTGGGAGATAATGGTCAAGTTGTTTAAAGGCGCACTTAACAAAACCATTGGAAATACTCGCCGCTTACCTTCTTTAATCGAATTACAAACGTTTGTTGCGGACGCTGTGCGCATTGTTAACGATAGACCTCTCACCACAGTGAGCGACCATCCTAATGACTTGTCCCCTATTACACCGTCGTCCTTTTTGGGCCAACATTTGTCGCCCAACACTCCCCTTTGCGAGTACCATGACAAGGAGACCTTCGAAAAGATTTTTTGTACAACTCTTCTCTGGCTCATCGTTTTTGGCTTAGCTGGATGAGATCATACATTCCTTCCCTTCAAGGTCGTAATAAATGGAGAACTTTAAAAACTAATCTTGTCCCTGGGCAACTTGTTCTGGTGGGCGATAGTGAGGACCTCCGTCATAAAGGGGCTTACCGGCTGGGCCGAATACATTGTTTACACCCTCAGGTCCGCAAAGGATCCGAAATTGTTCGCCGTGCAACGGTGGCAGTAATTGGCAAGAGCACAGCAGCAGCAGACTCTTGTCCGATTAAATATATCTTGCGGGATATATCAAAGATAGCTCCTGTTTGACTTTGTTTGTGTTGTAGTTTTTTCGTTTGCTAGAATATTAAAAAGGTGCAATGTATGCGTTAATATGATTACCATAATCCTGTTTTGTGATTTCGTGGTTTGTATTCCTGCCTGTCCTCCGCTTGATCCTGTGCTAAATATACTGACACTGGTCGCTGTTATAAGAATTTGCCAAATCTTTTATCTATGTTGGGTCAGGAACCTTTGATTGTCGTTAGCATTCTATCGTAAATTAATTTACAGAACTGTGTGTTGCACTTTCTATATATACATATATTTTTGTCTTAGATTTTTTGTCACCTGATTTGACAGACACCGTTATGTTATAGACAGTGCTTTTACTAATTGTTTATTGTAACCTCATGATTATTGCAATATCTTGACGTCCTTCGTTGTCGACTCCTGGGAAGCCATGTCAACTTCCACTGTCAACTCCTGGGAAGCCATGTCAGCTCGAAACAGCGCTGTCCAGCTCTGTGCTCATGATTATTGTCGGTTCCAAGGGGCCGCGATGTTTCAGCACAGTCCTTTTTTACTTGGAGTTACCTGGAATCGAACCTATATCTTTGTGTTGTGTTTTGTTGCAGGGTTATTTTTTCACCAAGACTCGTATTTTCACCTTCATGCGTTGTTGCGAGCAGCAGGAAATTTCAGCTTGCTGCGTCGCAAAATTACACCTTATTTGCATATAATTTGATCATTCGTTGTTTACGTTACTGCGAATTTTAGTTTTTTGCTGATGGCAATCTGAAAAGAAAGAAACGACTGACCCGACACCTGGTTTTTAATTTCATTCCTAATTTTCAAGCGTACTGTCAACACATGGCAATTTTAGTTTTCTAATTTAATTCAACGTACCAAAACTTCAGTTAATTTTAATGCCGTGTGGAAGTCTGTTTTTATTTCTGTTAAATACAATATCATATTTTAGTTGAAAAGTTCTCTGGTTATTTTAGCAAAGCAGACCAAACCGGTGAAGGCCTTAGAGCTCCTCTGGGCCACGCGATCGTTTCATAACACATGCTATTGGAAATTATTTTGCATTGAACTACGGTATTACAATTGTCTTTTGTAATATTGTGGTTACTTTATATTTTTGAAAAAAAAAATTGTGTCATGACCTGGTTAATTTGCGATTCTTTGCCTTTCTACGCTCATGTGCATACCTGTAGTCCTAGCTATACTGACGACTAACAGAAGACGATTGTCGATTCCGAAACAGTATGTCTTAGGCTGTTAATCAAAGGTTTGATTGTGCCTATAAGACTCTGTACTGTCTATAGCTTATTGCTAAAAAAGGTGTTCCCTCAGCTAACTGTATGAAGAAGCTAGTAGTTTTCTAGCTTACAGTGTAAAACTTGGTGGTATTTAGTTTAGAGGGCAGGCTTAGGTTGGTTTGTGCAGTAGGCCTGTACAATAAGTAGCCTAGTCCAAGACCAGTGACGTCGCTGAGAATGGTGACACCCGAGGCGGAATTTCGTGGTGTCACTCTTCATAATGAATAGGAGGCTGCAAAAGTTATATTTGAAAGATAGCGGTACTACTTCCGTATATACTTGAGTAGCGTCAGCTCCAACGTAGCCACAAGTAAAAGTGAAACTGAATGTATGGATTAATAAGTCAACCCGCAGAGTAGCTCAATAGGTTGTTCAACCGAGCCGGTCGACCGCGTTGGGACGCGTCCTTTTGACACATTCGTTACAATGGCGAGCACGCCAGGACGTTGGAGTGGTGGACGCTCTCCCTTGCGCTGGTTGTAGACGTGGATGAGCCGTCGCCAGCGTAAAGGGAGGGGATGATGTAGCGTCAGCTCCAACGTAGCCACAAGTAAAAGAGAAACTGGATGTATCCATTAATAAGTCAACCCGGAGAGTAGCTCGATAGGTTGTTCAACCGAGCCGGTCAACCGCATTGGGACACGTCCTTTTGACACATTCGTTACACTTGTTTTGTATGTAGCGGTTGTTATTTGGCTAGCTCAATAAGATTCTCAAACTTGGAAGTATGAGCAGCACACGTCTAGCATCAGGCGTGTAACCAGAAATCTGCAGTAGGGGGAGGGGCTATGTTCGAGGTTCTAGGAGCTCCGCCGGAGGCCATTGGGGTCTAGGGCAAATCCCCTAGCACTCGAAAAAATTTTGTTTGTTTTTTTCAAAATTAATTTAGTTTTAGGCTTGTTTTGATAAAAATTGGGTATCGGTAGTGACTAAAATTCCCCCAAAATTTCAAGTTAAAGAGAGTAAAACAAAAATGGAAAATATTCATCCGCGCTACGTCCGCGCTTTTTTTCATTTTCTTTTTTAGGGTTTAACATTAGGGTTTAAGTTAGGGTTTGGGTTAGTGTTAGATTCGGGGATAGTTTTGGAGTAAGCATTTGAGTTTGTGTGAAATTTGAATCAGAATTGATTAAAAAGTAGATAAAAATTTCCGGTGAAATAAAGCCTTTCTAAAAATTATTGCTTTAAAAACGTGGCGTCAGGGAGAATTCTGGTGGCATAGAAATAAGCAGTGCAAAGACACAGTTAGACTCAGGCGCGTAGACAGAAATCTGCAATGGAGGGGGATGTTTTTTCGGGGGTCTGGGGGCAGAGCCCCCAGCGCTTGAAAATTTTGTTTTTGCATAATTAACTTTATTTTAGGCCTATTTTGATAAAAATTAATGCTTTTAAAATGTGGCTTGGAAATTCGCAGAGCAAAAACACGATTAAACTTTTTATTCCATGATTGTCAACCTAAAACCATAGGTTTTTGTGTTTCAACCAGTAACTATTAGGCGATCTTCACGCCTAGCATTTAGAAGCATAAGTTATTCATCTGTGCAATTTAATATTGTAATAATCAGAGGTGTAGTCGAGGACACAAGGCTCGAGGCCAAGGACACAAAAAAATCCGAGGCCAAGCCCAAGGACAGCCTTTCCGAGGACAGACACTTTCGAGGCCAAGGACAGGAATGCTCGAGGCCAAGGACACAAGCGCAAGTGCTCTCCAAAAAAAAAGGTCTTCACAAAAATTTTTCAGGCGATCTCAAAAAAAAAAGGTCTTCACAAAAATTTTTCAAGCGATCTCAACGAAAAAACGTTTTCCAAAAAATTTTTCAAACGCTCCACAAAATTTTACCAATTCAAAAAAAAGTGCTGTCCTCGAGCGGAGGACAGGGCAATTTTCGAGGACTTGAGGCCTCAAGGCCAAGGACTTGACCTTCGAGGCCAAGGCCAAGGACTTCAAAATGTGTCCTCGAGGACATCGTCGAGGCCAAGGACGTCCTCGAGGACTCCAGCTCCCTGGTAATAATATACACTAGTGCAAATATTGTTGTGGAGTAATATAAAAAATAGGCTTACAGTATTTTAATATAATATAAAATATACAGTTGTAGTCAGGGCCTGCAAGAGGGGGGTTCAGGGGGTACATCGTACCCGGGCCCAAGCCTTGGGGGACTTGGAAGAGTTCAGGTTTCCGCGTTAAGCTTTGGTATTACATCATAACACAGTAATCAAACTCAACTACAGCAAAAATATCAGTCAGCTATTCAGTACTGATAATTGGTCGCTACTTTTGCTACACAGCCTTTAGGCATCCAATTGTGGCCGATTTGATTAAAAAAAGAAGAAAATATATCAAAGCCATACACTTGCACTGAAATTAACATCTTTGGTACATTTCTCTTATTTGAGAGCCCTAATTTTACAGTATAACAATGTACGAGAGCCCTTATTTCCAGAGACCCAAAAGCATTAGTTTTCAACCGTACTGTACTACTATCCTTAAGTAACTCACTCTATCTGTATGATTTTAATAGGTATTTGGGTTTGTGAAGTCTATGATTGCAGATGACTTCTTAAAACTTTTATCAGTAAAATATTTGGATTTGCAGTATCAAAGTCATTATATTGTATAATATTGTGTCACTGTCATCATCCCCCACTTCACATACTTTCTTCCATGTATATCACGTTTTCTGCTAGTCAATTTAAGCAAGTTTGGTGCTGGGATGTTGATCAAATGCTCTATTTTACCCTTGAGGAACATAAAAAGTGCTAAAGTTTCCGGGGCTGAGCCCTAGCTGGATTTAAACCAATTTTATGTCTATTTGTGTTTTTTATAGGACCTAACTGTATGCGAATATCGTTAATCCCTCACTTTTAAATGAAGATCTACACCCATCCCGCAAAAAATGATTTAACGACATGGGCCCTCGATAAGGCGTGGGGGCCCAATATGATTTGGGGGCCCGGTATCGACCTTTGTACCCCCTGAAAAATTTTCTCTCTGAGGCCCTGGTTGTAGTATAATATAAACTATACAGTAAGTTATGTATTAAATGTATTATACAGTGCGAATATTATTGTAATATAAAATAATTCGCACTGTATATTACAATAATAAATTGTATAGATCAGTGTTTTTCAACCGGGGTGCCGCGGCACACCGAGAAACCGTGAAATATTGTCAGGGGTGCCGTGGGAAATTCTCCAATTTGTGTGCGCTATGGTGTGTAGCGCCCGGCAGCTGGTAGTACTGTTCCATATCAGAAGGTGACAGCAGCAGGTGGCGATTTGCCTTGTGCTTGCAGACGAGAAAATTGGTCACGCATGGATGCAGCGGCAGGTAGCATTGACGGCGATGTTGTTATTGTGGATAGCGAGATAGTGAAAGTGTTGCATATTTTTGATAGCTTCTAAGAGCCAACTAAAGTAATCCCGCTGGGAGTTCTAGTCAACAGCTTTCGCAAAAAATTGATGGAGTTGTTCATAAATTTTTTTTATGACCGCCTCTGGTTAAGTGCTGATACCGCGTCTTAGTTTGGCATATATACTTGAATGAACTAAACACACGAATGCAAGGCCGAATTGAAAACCTGCTCTGTGCTTACAAGCATAGATAAAATAAAGGAAGGCACTATTTCACCGGAAATTTTTATCTAGTTTTTTATTAATTCTGACTCAAATCTAACTTAAACTGAAATGCTGACTGTAAAACTATTCCCAAATCGAACCCTAACCCAAACCCTAACCTAAACCCTAATCTTAACTCCTAAAAATGCAAATGAAAAAAGCGTGGATGAAAATTTCTCATTCTCGTTTTATTCTCTTTAAGTTGAAAATTTTCGGTGAAATAGTCACTACCTAAAATAAATGGATTCCGTTCCAAGGTGCAACTCTGGCAGCAACATGTGGAAAGCGGCATTCTTGAAATGTTCCCACTCACCAAAAAATGGCAAGGCGTTAGTACTGCTGCACTGTGTGAGGTAACAGTTAAACACTTGAAAATTCTTGAGCAGAAGATGTCATTTTATTTCTCTTCAGCCTCCACAGAGTACCTTGACTGGGTTAGGGACCCTTTCAGCTCTGCATCAGCTGTTGGAAAGGACATGACTTTACAGGAGCAAGAGGAACTAACTAACCTGAAACAAGATTGTCGTCATAAGCTAAGCTTTGCTGATCTGCCTTTGGACAGTTTCTGGTTGGCAGCTGCCTAGGAGTTCCCCATGCTGGCCCACAAAGCTATTTTGACATTGCTCCCCTTTTCCACAACATTACTGTGTGAGGTGAGCTTTTCAAGCCTGACTGCTATAAAAACTGAAAACAGAGAAAGACTGAGCGCTGTGGAGGAAGAGCTTCAAGTGTCTTTCATCGATTCCTGCCAAGATATCTGCTCTGTCTTTATCCAAACAGCCCCAGGTTTCACACTGAGTGAGAATAGATATAAATGATTGTGAAATACTTTTTGTCTTTGCTTACAAGTGATTGCTATTTAAGATGTCCAATTCAACTTCTTTCTTCAATGTTAAAAAAGCTTATATCAGATATTAGCAATATAACACTTATATTGTCAATATTTAGTCTTTTTCCTACATTTTCAGCTGGTGGTGTGCCATGGGATTTTTTAATGTAAAAATTGTGCCTTGGTTCAAAAAAGTTTGAAATATACTGGTATAGATGAATAACTTATGCTTCTGAATGCTAGCCATGAAGATGGCCTAAGTAAGTGGTTGAAACACGAAAACCTATGGTTTTAGGTTGACAATCATTGACTAAAACTGAAAAGATTTTAATGATTCTAAATTGCAGCTAATTTTTAGTTAAATGATAAAACTGGTTACATAAAAGGAAATGACTCTGTCGGAGGTGGCTTATGGTAAAATTTCATTTTTCTTATTTACAAGCTTGAAGCTGGTACCGTAAATCATGAAATCTTATAGTTCAATGAAACTTACAAGGAGGAAACCATTTCATCCATATTTAATGGAGCAAAATAATACTGGTAGGTGGGGGGGGATGGAACGGTATTTGAGTTGAAGTGTTTGGTTATTAACTAATACTGAAGTGCCCTATTCCTAAGCTTATAGGCCCATATTTCTTTGGTAGTGACTATTTCACCGAAAAATTTCAACTTAGAGAGAATAAAACGAAAATGAGAAATATTCATCCACGCTTTTTTCATTTGCTTTTTTAAGGGTTAAGATTAGGGTTTAGGTTAGGGTTTGGGTTAGGGTTCGATTTGGGAATAGTTTTAGAGTAAGCATTTGAGTTTGTGTTATATTTAAGTCAGAATTAATAAAAAAGTAGATAAAAATTTCCGGTGAAATAAAGCCTTCCTATTTCTTTTCGATTAATCCTATATTCAGCATGTTTCAGCAAGCAATAAAATTTGATTGCTTAGTGTTGGCAATTTTGCAAGGTTTTTACTGACTTATGATGTATATTTTTAGCAAATTAGCAACCCCCTTCTAAATAAATGTTTCAAAATATGCTTTGAACCATTTTTTAGTCCATTCCAGTGTGCTAAACATTTTCAATGATGTTAAACATATTATTATTTTCTTTTTTGTTCGATTAATATTATAAAATGGTGTCACCCCAAAATGGTGACACCCGGGGCGGGCCGCCCCCACTTAGCCATGCCACTGTCCAAGACTGTTTTTTGGTTATGTATTTCAGATTTAGCTATCTACGAGTGTTTGATGTACATGCAGTAGGCGACACATCTCAGATCATTGATCATAGACTAACCTCAAGTTCAGAATTATATTAGGCTGTTTTAAAATTAGTGTTATGGTATTGCAGTAGGTCTAGTAATAGGCCTACTGTAATTAGCAGAGGTGGGCAAAGCGTAGCCTCCGCATTTACGGAAGTTGCGTTGCACTTTAATTTTTTATTTTGAAACATAGCGGAAGTTGCTTTGCAGACTAAAGTCTTTAAAATTTGTTGCGCCTCAACTGCACTCAGCATAAAGCATTTTTTCGGTTAGTGGCGTACTGGTAATTCTATAGACATTAAACTTAATTTTGTTCCACTTTGATCGCAATATTGATAAATGTCAACCTTCTTTAGCAAACTATTTACTTTTATGCTGGCTAAAATTGCAAGAATGCGGTATTTGCATAAGCTAATGTTGTGAAGTTTCAATTGTGGAACTTAGGTTGCACTTTAGCTAGGTACAAAAATGCCATTCCGGAATGTAAGGCTTTGTTTCACTGGAAATTTTTATCTACAGTATAATATTTTTTATTAATTCTAAGTCAAATTTAACCCAAACTCAAATGCTTACTCTAAAACTATTCCCAAACTGAACCCAAGCCCTAACCTAAACCCTGATCTTAACCCCTAAAAAAGCAAATGAAGAAAGCACCGACAAATATTTCTCATTTTTGTTTTACTCTCCTTAACTTGAAAATTTTTGGTGAAATAGTCAGTACCTTCCGAAATTGCATTGCACTTGAACTGAATCAAAAAGTTCATTGCGGAAGTTGAGCTGCGCTTCAGAAAATAAAAAAAAAATAAGTTGTGTTTTTGTGTTGTGTCTTCACCAGCAAAAAAGACCATTGTCAGATTGCGCTTTGTTGCGCTACACTTTCAATATAGGCCTAATGTTGTTTGTGCCCGCCTCTGGTAATTAGACTTAAAGTTATGAACTTTTTTTCTACTTAGTGCAGAGTGGATGTTCATCAGGTTCTTGCCACCAAGACAGTAAAACACTTTCCTTAATTTCCAGTTTGTTATAAATCCTAAAATGCACTTCATGTATACTTGTTCAATGTCAGAAATGATATTAATAGCAGATAGAGCTACTCGAAAGCAATCACAGATCTTAATGGTAGTACTGTACACAGGTTACCAGGTTACAGCTATTATTTGTGGGATATGATATGACAGTACCTAATTGCCTTTGCTGTATCTTAGCCAAGTCCCATAATATGTATTGCTGCATTTTTTACTACTGAGGATGATTTTAGATATTGTGTAACTTAATATTTTTTTAGTAGTATAAAGACTGCAAGGTTTTATGATCAATTTAAAAAAATGAAATTGCTTGTTGTTTTGTTGGTTGGTGTGTGTTTCTTTGATATGAAAGTTAGTGGAGAATTAATTACACACTTACCGGGATTGGACTCTCCCGTTAATTTTAAGCAATATTCTGGCTATATCAATGTTGATGAATCAAAAAATATGCGATTGTTTTATTGGTTTGTTGAATCACAATCAAATGTGACAACTGATCCATTGGTACTTTGGCTAAATGGTGGGCCAGGATGTTCTTCTATGGGAGGATTTTTTGAAGAACTTGGGCCTTTTTACTCCAAACAAAACAAAAAACTTGGAATCAACGAGTATAGTTGGAACAAAGTTGCAAACATGGTCTTTCTTGAAACTCCTGCCGGAGTTGGTTTTTCCAAAACAGATACACCCATAGAATATGGTGATGAAATCACAGCTCATTATTCCATGAAATTCTTAATTAAGTTTTTTCAAATGTAAGTTTTATTTTGATTTTGGCTAAACAAAGCTATTGATTTGAGTTACAAGTACTTTTGGTTTTGTCATCTGCTTATGAACCCCTATCAGTTTTTCAGTTTAAACAAAGCTTTGGTCGTAAAATGACATATATATACTGTAATAAATGATTCTATTAAACACCTGCTTCAATCAGTCATTAAAAAAAATATCACTGTTTTATGACTTTCCATGGCTAAAGGCAACTTTGCTTAACTAGGATCATTTTAACTTTTGACTCTATTATTTGCTAAACTATAATATAGAACAGACTTTTCAGGCTCCGTCTGCTGTTGCATAAAATTTTAAGCGTAGAAACACATTCTATCGTTAAATAAACAGAAATTTGATAGACTTAGTTTGCTAATTTAGCATCATATCTGCATAAAATTTGTTAAAATAAACAAAAGTTGTTGTTGTACCATATATACTGATGTATTAGTCGAGTTTCTGGGACCCGATTTTAAGGTAAAATTTCTTGGGTCGACTTATACACGAGTAATGTTTTTGGACATGTTGCTGCTGAGTCGAGTTGAATGTGGTATGAAAAGAAAACTCCATTAATACTTTATTACATCATTATTACTGGTATACATGCAATATACAAACATGTTAAAGTTACTTAACAGTATATATAGTAGTACACAGTATGCGGTAGTATTGCTTATTGCACATGTTTAAGTGTTCGATCAGTTACCCGATTTGCGCTTCAAGTTACTAGTAATTATTCCGAAATATTCTCAAATTGCAGAGTCGACTTATACATGGGTAATACCTTTAATGATGCAATTTCTTGTCTTAAAATGCGTAGCGACTTATACACAAGGTCGACTTATACGGTAATTGCTTGCCAAGTGTAGATTTCAGACTGGGCCTTGAAATTAAAAACTTGTATGAATTTTTTGTCAACTTCAATCTATTACTTTCATCACCGGTAATGCATTTCAACTTATTAGCTACATTTGATTCTGGTATTACCGCTTGCTTTTTTATGTTTTGTGTTGTACCATCTGCATTGTTTGAATGTAATTTACAGTAGGAATTAAGTTTTTATGATTTTGTAATTAGTTTTCTCGGTCTGGGTCATATCACTTTTGAATTTGATTTCATGGTTTTTCTGGTATGTGCTGAGAATTATTGCTATCATAGGTTATACGCTCTAGCCACTGTTATTCAGCTCTTTTTTAAATCAGTGAAGTTCAGATTTTCTTATTATTCTGAACATGATGTTTATGTGGCATTTAGGTATCCCCACTTGAAATCCTTGGATTTCTGGATGACAGGAGAGTCATATGCTGGACACTACATTCCTCAACTTGCTACAAAAGTGCTGGAATACAACCAAGGAGCCACTGGTGCTGATGTCATCAACTTAAAAGGATTAATGATAGGTGAGCAAATCTTCTGTGATATAGCAAATGGAGCATTTACTACTTCTTGGGTAATTTGAGCTTTTGGATATGTTTTTGAATCAATCTCGAGTCATTAAAACTTGATTAAATTTCACAGCTGTCATTCTTAATGTTTAGATTTAAAAGGTGGAGTTCGAAGTTTTCATCACGTGTAGTAAACTGTAATCAAGTTAATACCCAAAAGGTCACTCACAGTGTATAAGTCATTGCAACTTAGCAATTATTGAGCTAATTTGAGCTTTAGGTTACTGGTTAAAAGTAAGCAGCCACATTACTATAGCTTAACGGCAATGTTTAGGCACAAAAACTTGAAATATATTTTTGTGCTAAATTGGCCTAAAACATTAAAAAACTGATTTATCGGAAATTTTGAGCTATTGTCCTTTGCTTAGGCAATGAATACTAGTTGATTTTTAATGTTGTTAGAGGTAGTTTTGCAAAGTTCATAAGCAGATATCCTGCAGTGCACAATTTCAGTTAAAGATTTATCCAGGTTTAGTATACCAGTAATTTATGTGTACGTAACTGTATTAGAACAACTGTGGTAATGTGGTTGTTTGTGCCTGCGCTCTTGCTGTAGTGGGCTAATGTTGCAATTATTGTATTGGGTTATAGATATATTCATATAAACAAAGAAAAATATTGTGAAAACGACAACCCCGGTCAAAAATTGCTGTTATCGATAATTGGAATGACCAACGCTCGCATCGCTTGTTTCTTTGTTTTTAGTCGGCCATTTTCCAGCTAACGAGTGCGAAATTTCAGACTTTTTCTTATAACTCGAACAGTTTGGTCTAGCTGCATGAAATTTTGACAGCAGTTTGAGATTAATGAGTTATATGTTCGTAGCAAATTTCGAGGCAATACGTCACGTAACTTTGGTTTGAGGACCTGAAAACCGCTCCTTAAGTTTGGTGTAAAAAGCCATCTCAGTCAAATACGGCTTAAGTACGGCAAAAAATATTTCACATGGTTATATGTCTTAAGATACCCTTTCATCCCAACCAAACCACTTTTGGCCACGATCAGGTTTTTTCCTTTTTTTTTTCCTAAATTTTGTACGCTCTTTTTCTCCTAAACCACAGAACATGGAAATTTAATTTTTCCGTAAAGTTGTTGAGCTGCAAACGCAATTTTTTCTCCCGAAATTTTTTGGGGCAACTCCCTCAGGGACCCCCCAAAATGGGGCCCCAAAAGATCAATTTTTTTAACGGCTCAAGCTAGGGTGCTAGTTCTTTTTGATATCAGCAGATACTTAACAGACAAATATTTTGACATAGTTTGGGGTTGCCCCCCTCCGGGTATCCCCAAAATAGACCCCCAAAAATCAATTTTTTGAGCAGCTTGAGCTAGGATGCCAGTTTGTATTGATATCAGCAGATATTTAACAGACAAATATTTTGACATAGTTTGGAGGTGCCACCCTCCCCCCCCCCTCAAATGGACCCGCCAAAAATCAATTTTTTGAATGGCTCAAACTAGGGTGCCAGTTTGTTTTGATATCGGCAAATATTTAACAGCAATATTTTGACATAGTTTGGGGATCCACATCCCCCTGGGGATCTCCCCAAATGGACCCCTCAGAAATCAATTTTTGAACGGCTCAAGCTAGGGTGCCAGTGTTTTATGATATCAGCAGATTTTTAACGGACAAATCTTTTGACATAGTTTGATGGTACCTTTCCAAGAACTAACCTCCCCAAATAGACCCCCAAAAATCAATTTTTTGAATGGCTTAAGCTGGGAAGCTAACTGTTTTTAATATTATTAAATATTGAACAAATATTTTGACATAGTTAAAGGGTACCACTCCCTCAGTATACCGAAAATTGGACCACTCCTAAATCAATTTCTTTAAATCACTTATTCTTTCAATTTCTTTAAATCACTTCTTCATTTTATTTGCTATGGTTCCCCGCCCGAAGGTGGGATATCTCTGGTACCCGTGTGGTTCCCTTGGTGGTTTTTGTCTTACTTATTAGAGAGGTAATTGTTTTTAACATTAAGTCTGTAAAAAATAAATGTTTTGGCATGGTTAAGAGGTGACACCCCTGCCCGGTAACCCCCCAAATACATAGATTCCCCAAATCTTTACTTTTCATTTAAGCTAAATCAGTTGTTTAGTTGATATTTGTAAGACAAAGAATTGAAAGTACAAATAGTCGTCTGTTCGAGATAGAAGTTTAGAATTGTTGTTATTAAGGCAAAAACATAGATCTGGGACCAATACGATGCAGAGTGTCTTATGCAAATAAATGATATGTACTAGACCAGGGGTGGGCAGACTTGTTCAAAGAAAGAGCCGCTTGCCAAAAACCATAAACACCAGTGAGCAGCAAAATCAGTTTACACGAAAAATCATAACAGCAATTAAAACATCAAGCGCGTAGCCAGAAATTCGCAATGGGGGGATGTTTTGGGGGCCTGGGGGCAAAAACCTCAGCTGTCGGAGACTGGGGGTCTGGGGGCAAAGCCCCCAGTCGTTGAAGGCTCAGGGGTCTGGAGGTGGAGCCCCCAGCACAAAAAATTTCACATTTTTTCAAAATTAACTTAATTTTAGGGATATTTTAATAAAATTAATGCTTTTAAAACGTGGCATAGAAATTAGCAGTGCAAACATGATTGAACTGTTTGCATAGATGGGCTATGTGGGGGATGGCTAATGGTAAAATTTTAATTCTCTTGTTTGCATACTGGTAAATCATTAAATTTAATGGTTCAATAAAACTCACTCGAAGTAGTCTATATTTTATAGAGAAAAATACTTGGGGGGTCTAATGGAAAAATATTTGAGAGAAGTAATTGGTAATTAACTAATACTGAATTGCCCCCCCCCCCCCCCCCCTTCTTTCTGAGTTTATAATATATTTATTGATGAAACCTGTGTTCAGCATTTTTACACTAACGATCAAATTTGACTGCTTATTTTTTGCCATTTTTCAAAGTTTTTATTGATTTGTGAATATTATTTTTGACAAATTAGCCCCCTTCCCAAATATATGTTTCAAAATATGCTTTGAATCACTTTTTAGTCCATTGCAGTGCAAAAAATCAGTCTCGGTAGCGCTAAAAACGTGATATTTTCCTTATTCTGCATTTTGGTTGGCAAGCCAATTAGGGGGAGGGCTACAACCTTCCTCCCTGGCTACGCTACTGAAGAACACAATGATTGTTGCCCTGTAAGGCAACATTCACACTTAATTGCGCGCTTTGAAGTGTTTTACAACTCCGAGAAAATTATTCTATCTAGATTCTTTGAAGTGTTTATACTGCAATTTGTTATCACAGTTGGTATTACCTTGGTTGACAGCGCTATGAAAGCATATACTTGTGTTACTACTCTAAAATACGTCGATCAATGAAAACAATTTCAAACACGAGATAACATATTTATAAAGTATAGCCTAATTTTAATTTTTTGTGTAATATTACAATTCAATACAAGAGCCACAAAATTTACGTCCAAGAGCCGCATGGGGCTCGCGAGCCGCAGTTTGTCCTCCGTTGTACTAGACCAGGGGTGGGCAAACTTGTTCAAAGAAAGAGCCGCTTGCGGAAAACGATAAACACCAGCGAGCAGCAAAATCAGTTCACTCAAAATAACATAACAGCAATTAAAACATCAGGCGCATAGCCAGAAATTCGCAATGGGGGGATGTTTTGGGGGGGTGGGGGCAAAACCCGCAGCCGCCGGAAGCTTGGAGTCAGGGGGCAAAGCCCCCAGACGCTGAAGGCACTTGGGTTTGGGGGCAAAGCCCCCAGTACAAAAAATTTTGCATTTTTGTGCAAAAATAACTTAATTTTAGGGATACTTTGATAACATTAGTGCTTTCAAAACGTTGAGTAGAAATTGGCAGTGCAAACATAATTAAACTGGTTGCATAAATGGACTATCTGAGAGATGGCTAATGGTAAAAGTTTAGTTCTCTTGTTTACATGCTGGTAAATCATTAAATTTAATGGTTCAATAAAACTCACTCGAAGTAGTCTATATTTTATAGAGAAAAATAATTGGGGGGTCTAATGGAAAAATATTTGAGAGAAGTGATTGGTAATTAACTAATGCTGAATAGCCCCCCCTTCTTTCTGAGTTTATAATATAATTATTGATAAAACCTATGTTCAACATTTTTACACTAACGATCAAATTTGACTGCTTATTTTTTGCCATTTTTCAAAGTTTTTATTGATTTGTGAATATTATTTTTGACAAATTAGCCCCCTTCCCAAATATATGTTTCAAAATATGCTTTGAATCACTTTTTAGTCCATTGCAATGCAAAAAAACAGTCTCAGAAGTGCTAAAAACGTGATATTTTCCTTATTCTGCATTTTGGTTGGCAAGCCAATTAGGGGGGGGGTACAGCCTTTTTCCCTGGCTACGCTACCGAAAAACACAAACATTTTTGCCCTATAAGGCAACTTTCACACTTAATTGCGCGCTTTGAAGTGTTTTACAACTCCGGAAAAATTATTCTATCTAGATTCTTTGAAGTGTTTATACTGCAATTCGTCATCATAGTTGGTATAACCTTGGTTGACAGCGCTATGAAAACATATGCTTGTAGTATCACTCTAAAATACATCGACAAATGAAAACAATTTCAAACACGAGATAACATATTTATAAAGTATAATCTTAATTTTTTGAGTAACATTACGATTCAATACAAGAGCCACAAAATTTACGTTCGAGAGCCGCAGTTTGCCCACCGTTGTACTAGACATTACACGATAGCTTTGTACGCGTTTTGAATTTACGCTTGAGCTACGATATATGTATCTGTAGTTCTGATGGTGGAAGCGTTCAAAGACAAATTGTTGTTAATTATTTAAAATGTTGGTTTAGCTCGTAATTTGATATGATAGGATTTTCACTACGCTATTACGATTTTTCTATTTGTTTAACCTACATTTGGGTCGCGATCCATGCTTTGAGAAACGCTGGCTTAACCTGACCGGTTATTTTTTTTAGAATCAGAAACGATGACGTTGATATTTTTTGACATTGTTTTTCTACTTTTCTGGAGGTTCCATAATCAGATATTTTTGAATAATTGCTGATTTTTCGGTAGACGAAAAGTACTTTTGAGCGTCACAGCATTAGCTACGCGTCGGTCGTTCACTGGGTTTGCTGGCAAACTCTCATCTAGTTTGGTATGAAGTGATCACATTGATTCACTTCTGCAAGAGATTTATTCCGATTAGTTTTCATATTTTATATTTCAGGTAACCCACTCACTGTGTTGTCGATTAACAATGGTGGTACTGTTGAAACGATGTATGATCACCATCTTATTTCGATCGGAACCTACAAGGGACTGCGAGAAAATTGCAACTATACCTTTCCCGATGTTTTACCTGAAAATGGAAAACGCTCTAATGATCCTGATGCGTGCAACATGTACCAGGAGCAAGCCACCAACGAAATGGGCAATGTCAATCCATATGACATATACGTTGATGTGTGCACTGAGGGACGTTCATTCAGTCGTAGCAATGGGATCGCGCTTCTGAAAGCTTTTACAAGAGCAAACCCAGAAATGGCTACATATGCAAGTGCTATGGTAAAGCGACACACCCTCAATGCTCCCTTTGACCCTTGCCAAGACATTTATTTGCTGGAATACTTGAATGATGAAGCAGTGCAGGTATGACCATGTAATAAAAAGATCGTTTTTGTTTCGCATACCTTTCCTTTTGTTGTTACTTAATTTTTTTGTAACAGGGCAGTGTTAGACCTTAAATATTGGACGATCTGTACACTTTTATTGCGATAAGTACAAATTGCTTGAAGGAATCCGCATTTGCTCAAGAGTTTACAATGTTCCTGTTGATTTCTTTTAATCTTTATCCATTGAATTTGCTTCTTGATCGAAACCACCAAGCAGAGATAATAAGCAAGCACTGTGTCTAAGGACGAAGCAACGTGATCAGGGTGCGTTGAGCCCAGATCATGCGATCAGAGTCGTCGTGAAAATGACGGACGCCTTAATCTTTTGGGTGACGCTGCCGACTGCACGTTTCTAATCCTGCTTTCGTAGCTAACGCCAAGTAAGAGAGGGAATAATCGGTTACTTTTTATCATTTTGCAATCTTTGAACATTAAGTTTGATACAAATGCTGAATGTGTTACTGTACTTTGCTCATGTATATATTTTGCATGATTCATCATGTAGTTTTAGTTCAGTTAAGTTTATTTTTTTTGGCGAAATGCAGGAAATTTATATAATAAATGACACAAAAGATAAATGATAGATTTCAGCCTTAATGCACTCAGCCACAGTTCCCATGAGAAGTCCAGGCAAGTGACATATAAACACCTCTAAAATTAGAGGTAAAGCATGGGATTAGATTTTTTGTGTGGCTCATGCATGTATTTCGCATGATTCATCATGTGATTTTTGGCATTATTCCTCTGTGAAATATTAACTTGTTATTGAAAACCTTCACACGTTTTCACCTTATTAAGGCTGCGTGAAATTGCAAGTCATATGACTGCACGAGATTTAATCCACCGGCTTGAATAATAATATCGGTTGTTCGAAGGAAATGTACATGCTTTAAATTCAGTTATTCTTTAGCAATGTTCGAATATTCCATTTGCATTCTTTTTTATTGTTTGCTACCCCAATTATAATATATACATCTAGATCTAATTCATTCCCTGGCATAGCACAGGAAAGTAATGATCAAGCTGATAGAACTTAATTGTTTCAAGTTTCTTCTGTTTTGATACTTATGTTTTCTATCCACGTTACATTATAAAACATTTGGGTTAAGCCTTTGTTGAGGTCCGCAAAACCCTCTATGTCATTTTTTAATGTATTCAAAATGAGCCGTAAAATATGTCGTTTGGTACGCTTTATGTTTATTTTCTCTTAAAGCCTAAACAGTCTACTGCTGTAGTGGATATCTGGCTTCTGTGTGAGACAGACTTAAGAAGGTTGTGCGACCAAAGCATCACATTTCATTCCGCCCAGCGATGCGCCAGGGATTCGATCCGTTAGCAACGCTGTTTCCTGGCTGGGAAATAAACCACCGACCATCCGGTGCAGAATCAAGCGCATGATACTCTTGGTTGGTGCTGCCCGACCATTTTGGAACGATAGGGAAGCGGGTCGGGCCCCACCCCAAACTTGGCTATTACTTTCTCTCTTTTTTGACACTTCAAGCTTGGAACGAAGTACAAATTTGCACGTATCATATTGTTACGTTAAGCTGTTTTGTCAAGGATACTCCGAGATCGATACAACAGTTTTTTAGTTTCGGAAAATAACTTTTCGATTATTTCAGAAAGCGATTTTTGCTGAGCCTACTAAGTGGGGTATATGCAGCGACCCTGTTGGTGATAAATGGTCGCAAAGTGACCAAGCAATGTCGATAGTTCCTCTCTACACCAGCAAACTCTTCCATCACGATCTAAAGATCCTCATCTACTCGGGAGATGTCGACACCGTTGTTCCAGCTGCCGGTAAGATCTTGAATTGTAGTTGCAATTACAACTTCATGTAACAAGTTGCAGTGGCCAGGATAAGCGAAGGGACCTTAAGTGTTTTAGTAGCATACGTTGTCCACTCAACCACTGATCAGTTTTAATTGAACTTAAACTAGCTGTTTTTTTTTTAGTTCCAGTGTGTTTTCTACTTCTTCAAAATATGCTCAAAAATAAAAAGGCTTAAAACGTACATTTGAATACATAGTAACAACTCGTTGCAAAAGTTTTAGTAATGTGCAAATCTGTGAGGGTTTATTTATTTATTTTTTTTGAGTGAGTGTGTGACGACTGTGACATTGCTGTAGTTTGTGCACTTCCTCACCCCTTCCAAGTAATCAGGGCTCGAAGAAAATTCAAAACGACGTAGCAGTTTGAACCCAACCCTAGACATTTTTTGGCACCAGTATTCCTTATGCAATACAACCTTGAAGGCTGTAAACATTTAACCAATTTGAAAATTTAAAAAATTGCTGATAATGTATGTCCCCGCTTATATCGTCAAGCACTGTAAAAACAAGTTGGGGTTTTATGCCTCATACCAAAGCATTGTTTGCAATTTATTAGTCACATTGCTCAAATTTTGACTGCCATGGTATTGCATTATTTTTCAGCCACCCGTTATTGGCTTCATAATCTTCATTTAAACAACACTCGTCCCTGGCATCCGTGGATGGATTCTAGAGGGCAGGTAAATTATCTGTTCTTTGATTGTTTGGGTAGTCAGCAAACTTTTTCTTCATGATTAAGATGGATCAGTTACTTTGACTATCTTGAACGAAATCGTATGGAAATTCGTCTAAGCGAAATGAAGCAGGCGATGAACCATAATGGGTGTCGTCTCTAGCTGCTGTCCTGATAGCCTGACACAAAAGCGGATAACGTAATGACATAAATACTACAGCGAACTTTTCTGATTGGAAGTTGAAGAGGAAAAACCGATCATCTTGAAAAACTTTCAATAAAAGCAGGTGAAAACGGAGTAAGTATAATCTAAGTTGCCTGCCTACCAATAAAATCACATCAACTGTATTTCGTCTTTATGGCATTTTTCAATGCTACAAGTCTTCTTTTTTTTTTCTTGAAAGTTACCGTAGTTTAAGTAGCAGAACTTTTACAACTGTTTTTGCTTAGTTATGTTTGTTAGCCTTTTATCACGATGTATGAACGTAGATTCAACGAATATTGTTTTGAGCAGGTCGGCGGATATTTGTCATCAACGAAGGAAGTTACGTTTGCAACTGTGAGGAACGCAGGGCACGAAGTTCCGACGTACCAACCGCTCCGCGCTTACGACATGTTTACGAGATTCTTGAAAGGAAATTTATAGTTTGGTCCTGAATCGAATCTTCGTCTATGCATAAATTATATTGATTATCATATCCATAAAAATTAGGTAATTGCTCTGCGCATTTGTCATTCGTTGATTTTTCAGAGCAGCCAGTTATTTTTATGTTTGACGGGTTTATTTCCTGGGATGTGTGTGGTTCTAATCTCGGGCGTTCGAATTGTGCACATTATTGCTAACAGTTCTCCACCGCTGCAGCGTTGTTTTCATGCGCAATAGTGTATTTAACAACTGCACTGACACGGAGACAAAACCATGCTAACTCGTTACACGCTTTGGCACACTACAGCGAGTACATTAGTACAATAATACTGAGATTTGAATATTCTTAGGGTCGTATGCAACAACGTGGATTAATTTTGATCCTAGGATTAAAACAACTTCAGTGGAAAATATAGAGTAATGGCCGGGCCAAATGCTGTAAAGTAATTCAAGAACGACTCCTTTGAACTTGCGAATATGGTTTATTTCAATAAGTTGAACGTTGTAGAAGATAGAAAATTGATATTCGGAGGATCGACGTAGGTGGATGCAACCCTTTCGTGCATTTCATTCCTTTTCATCTTTGTTGTCTAATTTTCATGGTACTATTTTCTTGAAGCAATATTATTTTTTTGCTTGTCTACTGTTGAGTACTTTTTTACTGATGAAATTTCCAATTGCCTTTATAATCGCGTTTTGTTTTATTTTTTTGCTAGGTGACACTGGTACAGTAATTGTGGCGTATGTCTATCAAGGTTTTTCAATGCCATTTTATAATTGCTTGTGACGATTTTATCTTATTGCAGATGTAGAACTATGCACAAATGATAGTGTTAAAAAATACTGGAACGCTGGAGCTTTTATTTAAAATCAGTAGTAAACCGGTCTTCGGATTTTTAAAGAACAAGAACACTGTTTCATAAAGATGCGTACCGTTGCTGGTGTTTAGCAATTACCGCTTGACATTATGGCGAAAGAAAATTACCGCTATCGTCTTTTTGCATCTCGGCTATCTTAAAAGTGGTCGAGAATAGACTGTCTAAACATAAAATTTTATTGTGCTAATAGAGCACTAAGATATCAATTGTTTTAAAAAAGACAAACGATATATTGCTTAAGCGACGAATAACGCTCCCAATCTTCGTTTTAGAATTCTGAATTTGCTTTTCTTCCTTCACCAAATTTGCTGCAACTTCCAAATTTCTTTTATGGAACCACTGAACAAAGTGAACAGTTTCGCAGCAGTTACAGAGAACTATGTTGGATTTTTCTTCTAGTTATAATTTGTGTCTTGGTAGTTTCTTTCGCCTGTTGGCTAAGTATTAATTAATTGTGCTTGCGGTCTTTGAAATAAGCTCGGCTTAAGTATTGCTATCTTGCTTCATTAAGGGTGAGATCAGTGATGATACCGTTCTACTCGCTCCAGCAAAGTTAACTCATAACCTGTACTTAAATTGCAGGGGGGACGCGTCCCCCATCGAGATTTCAGCGTACCCCCTATTGAGGTTTTGGCGCCCTCCACTAAGAGTAAGGGTCTGAATGATTAGACGAAAAAGTGGCTGTTAGCACCAATAAATCTTAAAGCCCACCGCAGATAGTGCCAAATTGCGGTGAAAACCTTTTTTTTGGTCTTTGATCGAATTCGGAGAAAACTTGGACCAAAATCGAGTTAGGAATGCGTTTGATCAAAGCTGCGAAAGCGTCCCCTCATGCTAAATTTTACTGTTTAAGTACTGCTCATAACCGACTGTTAACACTAAAACTGATTAAACAAAATTTTTTCGTATACCACCACAATTTTCTGTAGAGCAAATTTTATCAAGTGATTTTTCTGTAAGTGATCATTTTATTAATTGTATCCTTTTCAATACACGTTAAGTGCAATAAGAATTGTCTGCACTTGTGTCTGTTTTGTCAAACTGCATTGTTTTGAGATTCTACCCCTTCTACGTAAGCAAGAAATTATAACACAGTATACGTTACATATAAAAATTCTAAATCCTTCAGACAGCTTCATACCTTATCGTGATCATCTGGGGTATCTGCCAAAAGTAAAACAAAAATATGAAATCAAACGTTAAACGAGGATTAAAGGCAAAATCAATGGGGTGTCTTAAAGTTAGGCCAATCGCATTCGGCTCGATTGGCTTTGGCTCCATCCTTCATGACCCTGCTGTTCCAGTGATATTCTACTTCAAACACGACTTCGGGGCCTTAGTGTTTAGAATTTTAATAATTTTTTTGGCAACCCTGACGTTGATAGTCTTAGGTTTAGTGACTCCATCCTAGTTCTAACCTTTCGGCTATTTAGCTACTGCATTGAGTTGCTTCGCTGCGCACTAATCAGTTTGATCTTGTCAGCACAACATGTCCGAGCTGGTAAGAGAGTAGTGTTTAGTAGCTAAGCGATCTCCGTAAAAATCAAGCTGTTACATGCATTTCAGTCTAAATTATAGCCAAGACTAGCTATAAGGTTTTTATTGCTACTACTAGGCTACGAAGTACAAACTCATACTTAATAATAAGATTACCAGTACGTGAGTAAGTATATTGTACAGGGTGTTCCAAAATGGTTGACCCCATTCTCAATACCCATATCTCGGAAACTACTTGATGGATCTTAATGAAACTACATACATTTCATGTTGAAGGTCATAAGTTTTATTGGTTAAATTTACAAAGAAAAGTACAAATATTTGTTGGTTCTATAACAGATTTTCATAAATGTTCAATATGAGCCCCGCCTGTGACTCTGCACACGTCGAGTCGGTATTCGAGCTCGTGCCAAACTCGATGTAGCATGTCTTCGGTAACAGTTTCCAGTGCAGCTGTAATTCTCTAGTTTCATTTCTTCAATGTTAGCTGGAAGAGGAGGTACGAAGACTAGTTTTTTCGCATAACCCCAGAGGAAAAAATCTCACGGAAAAAGGTCGGGTGATCGTGGTGGCCATTTCACCAGTTTAGACTCTTCTTCACGGTTATTGCGTGGTAACATAATATAAACTCAATCTTCGTTTTACCGGTAATTCCAGCGCGCTATGACGAAACAGAACCTGTGATTACTATAATAGCACTTCAATAATAAAGTACACAAAGCTTTCTGCTCATTGAATACATTTTAAAAGTAAATTATTAAAATTAGCCTATGAAGCGACCAGTCGCGAAGATTAGCAACCACTTGCGAAGGTTGGCAACCTTCGCGAGTGACGTAATCGACCACTCGCGAAGGTCGCCAACCTTCGCTTCGCGTCCAGTCTAAACGCACCTTTAGACTTTCTTAACCGGATGAGTTGCAAGAATCGCAATGGGGTCATGTTGGTAAACATGTTTTTTAAAATTTTTTCCCAATTTTTCAAAATTCGGGTTGAATGCCCTTTTAAAGCAATAGAGCAAGTTACCAATTATGACCAGTGACCAAGGTATGTTACAAGCCATAATCGAAACTTGCACTGTAAAATAGTTATGAGTCCGAAAAAATTTTAGCCTAGAATATTTGATACAGAGAAATAATATATGGGATTTAGTTGAAGTCAATAATGCCTGCCCACTTGCTCACCACTGACCACTAGCCATCATCTTTTTTTTTACCAGGACGAACATAAATTTAGAAAGAAAACTAAGACACTTTTTAACACAGACAGGTATATACACGAATTTGCAACGGTATGAAACCTTGCTAGTTGAGTCCGATTTTTTACAACTGCGTCAGTGGCCACCATCACTACGTTATCACTCAGTTAGGTCCTAGTTTTACGTCATTGGTTAGACCTAGCAGGAGAATTTTTATCGACCTTATTTTTTCTTTCAGCCTCTAGATGTCGGTAACGAGTTATCACAAGAACTCGCGCAAAATTTTTTTTTTGTTCTGATTTAATTTTTTTAATGTTTCAATGTTACAAATTACTAAAAAATTTTTGTTAGTTTTCAATAAAGCTTTAAAATGACAAGCTTTCACAAAGCTTCAAATGTTGCTTTTTTCTACAAATACGGAAATGTATTGGCCACATTACGCTCTATTATAGGAAAATTAATTTCCTCGCTTACATTATAGTCATTAACAACACAAAAGTGGTGCGTTGGCTATGAGCATAAACGCTGGTTAGATCGCAGTGTTGTGGCGGTATCAGACCATAGTTATAATATTAAAAGACTATTTTTGCTCAGTGATATTTATCTTATCTGTATCTGTGCTTAAATTTTTAGTGAGCTATTTCGAGTCGCTTTTGTTCATAGGAAGCAAAAAAAATAAAATACTACGTAACCAAGCACGCCTGATTTTACTCGCCGTTTTATGCCTTTGCGTCTAACGAGTGTGCTCTTTCTATTTCCATGTCACTGCGTCTGACCAAAACAACCTCGATGAAAAGCCACCGCATGACGAGCCAGTGATCACACTGAGAGTTGAACCTCCAGTCTTTCGTTCTAGAGTAGAGCGCGCCTACTGCTCGATCAACTGGCCTGCTCCATGGGCAATCATTTTTCAATTTTGATTTAAGTACAAAAATTTTAATTGACCAATCCTCGAATAATTTCGTTCCACAAAATGTAATGGACGTGAGTTGATTATATAAATTTTTGAGAAACACGTAATTCCAGAAAACTTTCTGGCTGATCAATGCTGAATGACTCAACGTTGTCGAGAAATTGTACTCCTGACTCAAACAATGCTCCACATAATGACGTCATGCCAATTGTGTTCTTGGACCTCAGCCAATAGATTTAAACTGCATCTAATTCTTTATCTGCACGGATGCAGCGTCAGAATGGAGACTGAGCAGGGACGATTTAACCAATTAGGGGTTCGAGGGGATTCCTAGTGTGTCGGTAGAGAGAGGACACTTAAATTTGGACCTCAAGCAGAGTGAGCTGTCTGGACAGGAAAGACCTTTATACGTAATTTCATTCTAAAAGTGGGCCGCCCCATTCGCTATGAGGAGGAATATCGGAGCCAGACGGATGCATCTTCCTGGGCGGTAGGTCGCGCTTGTACGCTGTTGAGAAAAGTGGAGGCTGAACGCATGATTAAGATTAGGTCCAAAAAATATGCTTTTTTAATCAATTTTTGTTTCATTGTATCAGCAGCTCAATTTATTTCGTCCTCCTCTCTTGCTCCAAAATGTAACATTTAGCAGGTGCTCAACCCGTTGTTGATTCTTTATTTTTTATCGATTTCTTATCACTTGCTTTTTTTCTCGCGCCGATTTTCGGTTTGTTTTCGAAAACGTAATAGATCGAAATATAGAAACGAGAGCCAAAACTGAAAACCGATCGAAATAAACCGATAAAAAGAGGAATGCGACCAAATCGAGAATCGAGCCACCTGTAACGAAACCAGCTCGACTTGAGCGTATCGTAGCTGAAGTTACAATGCGATGTATTGTAACGCTGCACATTGCAGCAGCTAAAGCGAGTTAAACAGTGTTGAAAAGAACTTAGATAAAGAATAAACCAACTTTAGTTACGGTACGCTCAAATTAAAGAAAGCAACGGGCGTGATCTACACTGGTCGTAAAATCGTGAGCGTACAAGCGTACCTTTAGTTTATATTAACCAACTGGCTGAATGGTAAGACAGTGCACCGAACTTCTGTTTGAAATAAAGTAAAAATACGCTCGTACGCTCACAATTGTACTCTCAGTGTAGACCAGGACCATCCGAGGCATGGAGGAGGCTTTTCTGCAAGTGTAGCAGCTTGTGCATGGCGAAATACGCCAACCGCAAATGAAAAAAGCTACACGGTGGCGCCTCGAGGCAGGCTTTTTTCCTAGAATCGTGGTGCTACTTGAACTCGCTAATAAAGTAGGTCATTGTACAGCGTCGATCGGTGCGCTTTGTAAATGAACGCGATCGACCCGAGCTCGACACGGGATAATAAAAGAAACCAACATTCCAGCGCAGTCTATCTAAAGCAGCTATGTCCTCGTTTGCACTCTGTGGGCGTTCATTTACACCGATTCAGGTAGAGAAATGGGAATTTAAGCTTCTTTGGACTGAACACGAGTGATGTGGTAAAACATTGAGAGTCTGATTTAGGTAACCAATTGACCTAGTTAGACATTGTGAAATCATAAACGCTCTTTTCTAATCACGTTTCAGTGAAAACTACGTGTTTATCTGAACTTGAACTTGTCAAAAAATCTTAAGATTAAATCTCTAAATAAAAAGTTAAAACACACCAAAGTTTCGGGGGTTTTTATTTGCAAATCAACTATCGAAGACTGTTTAATGCTTTTTGTGGAGCAAATTTCTAGCAAAAAAACAAACTTGTGCGATCGAAAGTCGAAGTTCAATTTCTCAATCCCGACAGAAAATCTTGAAATGTATTTTATTTACAACCATAGTTAGCATATTGCTGTTAAATGAAATTCACAGCATATAATTAACATAAAATTAAGCAAAAGCCTATACTCGCAATTTATTATATTTATAACATATAGTGTTATATCTTTCTGCTGCACCAAAATATGTTTTAGGCTTTTTTTAAATTTTTGGTAATAACTTTGTGCAAATTATTTCAAACAATGATCGCAGTTTTGAGTGAAAAAGCATTTCTTCGTTAAAAACTACGATCAGTCATAATTTTTGGCTGCAGTTAATTTTTGTGAACACGACAAGCAATTTCTTGATTCAAAAAAAGATTACTCTGGCTCAACCTAGAAACTTCGAAAACTAAGAAGTTAGATTTTGGTTAGCAAGTTACAGTTGGTCGAGCGGTAACGCGTTCGTCTCTGGAGCGGGAGGTCTGATGCTCAAATCTCGGGCAGGTGAAATCGGACACAGGTTGCCAACGGAATGACGCGGAGATGGGCCCGCAAACTCGTTACACGCTTCGGCGTAATAAGCGAATATAATGAAAGATTTGATTGAATGCCCTAGCACCCCCAAAATGGCCTATCACAACATCCTCGCAACCACGAGGATACTAAGCCGACCGCTATTCAGCGTCAAGAGTTGGTGTTTTAGATATTCCAAAGACACATTTTGGTGAATGCGCTTAAAGATTTTTTGCAACCAACTCAAGTTTAAACTATTTTTCTCGGTTATTTATAGCTCAAAATAGAAATTTCATGGTTGGATAACCAAACCAGCGGTGTAGCGAAAGAGAGGGACACAAAGATGATTTTCTTGGTATGTCAGCGTCTTAGGCGTCGGCAGAAAATTTTTCAGGAGGGGGGCAATAAGAGTAGAGCCAGTATTAACTACTAAAAATGGAAGAATTTTTAAACTTTGGGAGGTTTAAGAAAGTGTATGTAAAAATCCAGGGGGGCCCATGGCCCCTCCCTGCCCCCCTTGCCGACGCCCAAGGTCATCGTGGTTTGTCACGCCATCCTGATACCCAGGGTTTAGGCTAGTGGTTAGTCATCTTCAAGTCGTCACAGAGCAAGATGGACCCACAAGGCATGGTTTATTGTTTGGATGGGCTCACCTCTGTCGCATGTTGCACTTTTTTGCAGTCCCGTTTTTACTTTATTTCTACCTGGACGACGAAATCTTTTTTGGCTTTGACCTGGAAATCAGCCCGAAAAAAAGAGATTTTGAAACGTTTTTTTTGCTCTTCATTATCTATTCGCGTCAATTTCTCGCCTGAACGAGCTACATCGATTATGGATTTACACCGATCTTCTTTCTCATAGGCACATTTGACGTCATAGACCTAACTGAAGTTGGGACATGACTAAAAGGAGGAAAAGTAGGAAAAGGCGGAAGAGTAGGAAAAGGCGATTTGGGTTAGGGTTGGCCCTAACCTAACCTTAATTCTAATCCTAACCCGCCTTTTGGCACGCCTTTTCCTACTTTTCCGCCGTAGGAAACGGCGGAAATCGAGCTAAAAGACAGGTTAGAGTTAGATTTGGGTTACGATTAGGGTTAGATTAGGGTTTATTCTAACCTTAACTCACACCCCAACCGCCTTTTCCGCTTTTAAGCACGATTTCCGCCTTTTCCTACTTTTCCGCCTTTGGTCATGTCCCTGAAGTTGGGTTATTTCGGGTTAGGATTAATTAGGTTTTGTGATAATGTAAAAGATTTACCCTAACCCGAATTCACTCCAATTAGAAGTTGGATTCTTAACAGTAGTTGGAGAAAATACACATTCTAATATTAACCCTGCGTGACATCACAATCAGTTTACAACACCACGTGGTTGGATTGGGTCTTCCTTACACCACGCGATTTTCAACGTCGGCAGAGTTCAAGCTCATGACAAAATCGCTATCCAATTTCAATCGCCGATTTTTTCGCTTCGTCGAGCGACCGAAGTTCAAACGAGTCCATTCCCACTCTCTCCTCTCTTTTCTCTCGATTACGAAAATTGCGAGCGCAAAAAACGCGTCTCTGCAAACATACAAGCGCAAAAATAAACTCAGAATATTTCAACAATGCTAAGTGACACAGTAGTGTAAGGAAACAATTTACTATTTTATTTTGAATATTTTGAGATTGAGAAAAAAACGCAAAATTGTTAGATCTCAGAAGAGGCAAGTTTTATTTCGATTCAAAATTTCATGTAGTTTTTGTTTCAAGCACCAGCCCTAACCATCTCTGGTCATTACTCTAACCAATAACTCGTTCCTCACTCAAACCTCCACCTATAAAAACATGCAAATTCGTGCCTCGATTAACAACAAACACTACACCCATTTCTTCGTTCTTTTATTACATTTTTACTGTGAAATTGCTCCAGCGTTCAGACAAAGGTAATGCAAGAATGAGTTAAGGAATTGTAATTTACCGATACACTCGTAATAGAGCTTCCTAAAGTTTTACTTTTGTAAATTTGCATTGTAGCATAGTTCAATCTTGAGAGACTAATGGTTGAGAGACTGGAGATATAAAATCGTCATAATACTGCAAAGATTGAGTACTATTATTACGCTATTAGCATAGTTAGAAAAGCAAAATGTACGAGAATTTGCAACAATTTCGAATCACCTGATTTTTGAGTTTCTTACTTAGATCTTTCATTCTTACTTCGATATCAATGCGTTGTTGTACTTAATAAGTACTGCACTGCTGCGGTTAGATAAATTTCTGTAATCTGAAGTAACCGAGTGTTTCACCGAAAAATAAGTTAGAGAAAACAAACGAGATATAACCGATCATCATCTGCGCTTGTTTAGGATTTGTGTCAGAGTTTTGCGCTAGGGGTTAGCTTTTTGTTTTAGAGTAAGGGTTGTTATTACAGCTGAGCTGAATTTGGAGTTACAATGACCAAAACTCGGTAGATAAATTTTTTCGGTGAATTTTATGCTTCGCTGTGCTGTATTTTGTGTTGGTCACGATTGCAGAGAGCAAAATACACAGTAAATGAGGAACACAAAGGTGCAGGTAACAGGTTGGTGGAAGAAACGAAGCTGAGAAGTGGTAGATTAGAGATCAACGATTTCTGTTTGATTTCTTCAAGCAGTGAAGATGCTATGAACTTATCAAAACTTATCAAATGTGATACAAATATAGCACGATTCGTATTACTCTATTTTCCAGCTCTGTAACTTTAGCAATTGCGGAATTAAAGCGTTTGGCTTGATTAAAAGTTGTAAAGGTTGGTTCGATTCTCGGCCGTGTCACTCTAAAACCAAAATTTAGTGGAGATCCGGGGTTGCTTTTGCTGTGTTCTGCTTTAAAGAACTTCCGCGAAACTTCGATATCAGGTGTGTGATGATGGTTGTTGCGGACCTGGGTTCAAATTCCATTGGTTGCTATATGTAGCCTATATCTATTATATGATGATTGGAAGGAAAGTTTATTCCGGTTTAATTGAGTTAATGCCAGTCGGAGGAATAGCTCGCCCCAGCATGACTTTGTTTCACCAGTAGCAGTTGTCTTGCCTGTGTGCACGTACACGCAAAAAGGTGACAGTTTTGGTCACACATCCTGTGCATATTTCAAAAGTAACACGATTTATTCGTCATTTCAGTTTCAATAATGCCTTGAAAAAGGAAAGTATAGAGGTAGTTGCGTGGCAAAGATAAATCTAGGGCGGCGGCACAGTTTTAGAATGTTTTGTTTATTGCTCTTCCTTTTAGAAGTCTCATTTTAAACGAAAACTCTTGCTTATTCCGTTCTAATTCTTCACTAATCTGGGTCGCTTCGTTGTGACGAAAGAATTGCGGGATTGTTCCACATTTTTACCGTGTCATCTAACGAGCTAAATTCAGTTATTTACTGTAAATTAGCTCAAAATGTTTGAAGAATCGAGGATTTAGCGCTACATGGATAATGACTGGATTGTGATTGGACAATTGTACCATTTTGCCCTCGAAGTAATGGGAGTTTGGGGCATTTTTCGGTGGCTTGTGGTCACTCCTACAGACGTGAGCGGACTAAATAAATTTGGTCGCAAAAGTTTAGCTTACAAATAATACGTGTTATGCAAAACTAGCATAAGTACCCGCACAGTCACCAGTCGAATGAGTACCGCATGCACTCAAATCAAATCTTTGCTCATACTCGCTATATTACGCCGAAGAGTGTAACGAGTTTGCGGGGCCCATCTCTGCGTCATTGCGCTTACGAGCAACACAGCTTCTTTTGAAGAAATGTTGCAGCGGTGGCGTGCCGTTGGCAGTACTGCGTACGATTTGACCGGCCCGAGATTTGAACTTCAGACCTCTCGCTTCAGAGACTAACGCGTCGCCGCTCGACCATCTGGCCGGTGTAATTTCGTTGTGAAAGGAGGCTACTCCAACTCCCGTTTCATTATTAATTAATAATTTGGGCTTGTGAATTCATTTTTTGACCTTTTGTTTGCGCTAATCGGCCAAAGCTTCCAGCTAGGGCTTTGTAATGACTAATGTGACTATTGCCAGCGCAAAGCGCAACCTCCGCAATCGCGAAAGTTGCGCTACGCTTTAGATCCTTGTTTTGTGATATTGTGGAAGTTGCGTTTCTGACAGGCGTTTAAAATTCATTGCTTATTAACTGTAGTTTTTACTTTGCGCTTCCACGTATTTTTACGGTAAAAGCGCAATTTTGTTTCTGAGTTTATTATTGTTTCATTTAACTATTTTTATATTTCAGCTTTTTCTAGCAAAAAATTTAGCTTTTTTTGTTTAAAATCACCAACGTATAAAATTTGCGTTGAGTTTTATAGTTGTACAGCATAAGTTAGGTTGTACAGTACTTTGCCGTTAAGCTGAATTTGCGTTTCGATTAAGAAGTTAAAAGTTTTAAATTGTGCATTTTACGTTGCTCTCTTAATGAATTGTTTTTACTTCTCAGCTCTGCCAGCCAGGGCCGCAAACTCGATCGATTTTTGTTCGAGTTCAGCCTATTTTTACAAGTCCGAGTTTGAGATCTCCAATTAACTTTTTCGAGTTCAAGTTTGGCAAAAATATCAAGTTTTTCAAGTTTGACTGGTCGAATTCAGCCTGAGAAAAATACTAGGTCATCAATCAATTTACACTGTTTAATTACCAAAATTGTGTCTTTCCGACAATTTTTTAATCTTTAAAATTTATTTTTAATGAACTCGAAATCGAGTTCGAGTTCAGAAAAGTTTGTTTTTTCTAGTTCAGGATCGAGTTCGTAGCTCTGCTACCATCACCTTACATGGGTCTTTGATATTTATTGTTCTAAAAACGTTGTGAATGTTAGACGTAGAACCATGGTTCTCAACCTTTGGATCGCGACCCAAAGTTTGATCGCCTAAAAATTATTATTTTAGGCCGTTTGTTTTTTTTGTTTTTTTTTCTGTGAACATCTACAAAGAGTGAAACTTGCAGAAACCAAAATATAATAAACGCAACGCCGCTTCATAGTAGTCAACCCTTGTTGCATTTTTGTAAACGAAAATCTCCAGCAGTGAAATTTTGAGCTTCTGGAGACCGTTGGGAAAGTTGTAAAACGCTTCGAAGTAGTAAACGATACTGTAACACTTTTGTTAGCATAGAACTTCCTCAGTGAAGAAGCTTTGCGCGTGTGGAGACTAGAAGTTAAAGGTCATGAATGCCAGACTACGTCAGGACATTATTGGTAACAATATTGAAAGCTAAATAGCAAATATTTGTAAATATATGTTCAGTGTAAATTGCTTGTACTATTTTCAACACAGTCCTGTTATCATAAAAAAAATTTTTTCTACATTGCTTTAATTTAACTAGGCGTCAGAACATACATGGGTCGCAAAATTTTACACATTTGAGTTTTCCAATAAATTTTGGTCGCTTTAAAAAAAGTTGGAGAACCGTGCAGTACCGTGCTTTCTTTACTCTTTGTGGTGGACCGTCCTGACGAAAAACTGACAAACAAAACCAAAAAAAAGTGCTTTGTGTTGGTTTGTTTGGTATGCGCAAGTGTTTGCCTTTGGTTAATATGCATTAAGTTATGAGAGCAAAAACAAATCAACTCTAAAAACCTTAGAATTTATCATTCCCATTCGCTTGAATGAAACAAAAAAAACGGATATAAAAGAAATTTTTTGGCGAAATCGAAATGACAGTAAAACATCAAATCAAATGTTTGCTGTATTTCGTCGAAGCTTGTTTTGATTTTGCGGGCTCCATTTACTGCGCCCGGACAACTCAGCTTCTTTGGGAGAATTTTGCAGCAGTAGTGAGCTGTTGGTAACACTGTGTCCAATTTTACCGGCCTGAGATTGGAGTTTCAACTTCCCGTTTCAGAGACGAACAAGTTACCGCTTTACCCACAGACCTGAGCTGAAAAACTCAGGTCTTCCTTTTTCAGCTTTTTTCGTAAAGTTATAGTTGTAGCGCATATTTGTTCTCCTGTTACCGGTAAGCGTCGGATGCTAACTACTGGGTGATCGGCACACATTTCATTGCGATGAGATAAGTTCTTCGCATTTGGAGGAATTCGCACCCAAGTTTCCACTAATCCAATGCTCCGGAGACAAATTGTTGTCCAATTACTAGCAACCAGATTGCACAGAATATTTCCGAATTGTACCCTTATTTTTAGCACTTCCATTTGCTATCTCTTAGGCTGGCATTACTGCCCGAACCTTAATTTTAATACAAAAAAATTAACAACACTGCGCAAACTGAACTTGAGCATGATACTTGTCAGATGCTTGCCTTAACAACTACGCCGCAGGAGCGATGCTGTCGAGTCGTCAATGTGTCGTATTTAATGCAAATTAATGAGAAAAACTCATTAGATTCCAAATACTAGAACGTGACATCGCAAGGGGTATTCGGGGACTTTGCTGCAGTAAACAATTTTTACTGAACTTTAAAATACTAACCCGATTGCTTTGAATGAGTTTGTAAAAAATGTGTTTGTTGATAGTTAGATCAATAATTTAAATGCGCTCCTTTGAAATTTTGTTGGACTAACTTTTTGTTTCAAACCACTTTGATGCCCCCAAATTTTATTTCTCCTTTATATTTACCTATCTAGAAAATTGCATTTTGCTTGAGTCCTTAATATTTTTGAATTTTGAATCATTAGAAGGGGACACCTCGATATTGGTACCCCCAAATTTTGCCAAATATTATCTTTTTTTGTATTTACTTATCTTAAAAAGACCCATTTGGGGGATCCACAAATCAGGGCACTCCCAGTTTTTGTTAGGTTTAGTTTATTTTTAATATATACTCATTCTGAAAATTTTAATCGATCTAGCTCCAATGGTTCTAAATTTTGGAAGACCCATTTGAGAGGGAACCCCCAACGTGGCACCCCCGATTTCCGACGGGACCTAGTCCTCCCTGATATCTACAATAGCTCGAAATTTGAATTCTGTGCGTTTAACGGTTTAAAAGTAGAGAGCTGCGGGAAAAAAAAGAAAAAAAGTAAAAAAGAAAAAAAAAAAACAAGAAAAATAGTTTGCAAGTCTGGGTAAATGAGCACAACCAGCAGAAAAGTGGTTGGTAGTGTTTTCAAATTTTAAAGGCCACAAACATTTTTCAGCAATATCGGTAGATACCGAGATATACCGGTTCAAATTTGTCCACTTTGTCGATTTCCAGCCTCAAAAATTGCGGTCACGTGACCGTGCGCCTCAAACTCGGTACGCATAAAGCCTCCTTTAGCATTCAGGCTGTGTTCAAATTTCAGCTTTCTATGTCGAGTAGTTTTCGGATTATAAGCGAGTTAATAAATTTTTGACTCAAAAATTGCCGTTTTTACCCGGTTTTTGGTGTCCTCAATCACAATTACGAAGCTGAGAATCCCCAAAATTGGCACACATGACACTTTTATTTATTGTTTTGCTGAGTCCAAAATTCAACTTTCTAGGTTTAATTATAGTTTTTTTAGCCATAAGCAAATCAAAGAAGTTTCACTGCTCATCTATCAAAATGGCCGAGTAAAAGAATACGTCCTACGCGCGCGAAGTCCCAGAAAGAGTACACTCCGTTAAAACGCAAACGGCCAATGCACCATGCCTCATTGCCGACCTATTAGTCTGTTTTATATGGAATGATGCGGTTAGCAAAACTTACCACAAAGTGATTGGTAGACGTTTCTTTGAATCGCTAATTCTTGGTGAGCCTGGGGCGACACTAAGCGACCACGAAATGTTGTTGTTTTGGGTTAATTCGGTTCAAAATCCATATGCTAAACGCATTTTGAGGTCATTCAAGATTTTTACTGTAGAAAAAATAAAACTGTAAAAATATCCATTGAACCTTCCGTTGTCAGATTATGGTTATAGACCATGAATAAATGATTTATCTTATCTTGACCGAAAAATTCCATATTTGCTGAAACCTTTAGACGAGAAGAATGCGATTTGCATATTGTTTACGGTACTTGCTTTGTTTGTTTACTGCTAAATTTGTCTAACCCTTCATTCACTCATGCACGGAAATCGACAGAAATTCATCGACACGCGTCTGTTTAACCACCCCAACGCTTAGCACCTTTTTGATGGAACTGTTTGCAAATCTTCCATCGGGCTGGGCCACCACAGTACAATGTTTGGCTCCAATAGGAATTCAGCCTTGTCTTTTCAAAAAACGCAACGAATCATTGCCAGTTAGAGAATCGGACCAGAGGTCAGCAACCTTTCGATCACTAACCCGACGGTTTACGAACTAAGCAATCGCCGCCTGTATGACCTCAGCAATATGAGTTTTATCGTAGCAGAAATTGTTCAGTGGGTGTAACAAGCTAATTAGTAGAAGTTTGTGGCAAATAGACCAACGAAGTAGGCATCGGCGTGAGTGATTGCTTTGTCTCCACCTCTCCCGAGAACTGTCTGATCTTTAACATTATTCAAGTATATGATGCTAGGTTAAAAAAAGGCAGTTGACAATTTGTTTGGGAAAAAGTCCGAGGGCGCCTTTTTTTTTGCTCACAATGCGTACCGACTCCACTCTTTCTTTGGCTCTTGTACGTAAAGACCGTAAAAATTACTCAATAACTACAAAATTATTGGACTACTTTTGGAAGTAGCCTAGCTAAATCTGATTCCTAAGCCTAATGCGAGGCTACTTGTTGGCATTTGCTTTTTTTACGAATAAATCATTGAAACAATCTTTACCCAACAAACCACAGCGTCGTGCTTGAGATCAGGGCCGTACTCATCTGATCAGTGTCGTAGTTAAGTGCATGGCGTTGTTCTCATTAGAAATATTGCAAATCAACCCAGCTGCAAAGAAGCTTTCTGGGCTTTCCAACTTTTCCACTCTTGGCCTCAGCGGAAACGCGCGCTGCTTAATCACGTGACTGTGCACTTGGGTCAATCGGGTTTATTCGGCAATTTGCATTTTTGCAATCAACACGTGACAACGTTGCTCCATAATAAACATTTGGCAATAGTGACGTAATAAGTAATAAAAGCATAAACTCTTTAGATAGTAAAGTAACACCAAACCCCTAGGCCTATTGCTGCTGTTGCAATTTTTTAAAGGTAGTGACTATTTCACCGAAAATTTTCAAGTTAAAGAGAATAAAAGGAAAATGAGAAATATTCATCCGAACTTTTTTCATTTGCTTTATTAGGGGTTAAGATTAGAATGTAGGTTAAGGTTTGGGTTAGGGTTCGATTCGGGAATAGTTTTAGAGTTAGCATTTGAGTTTGGGTTAGATTTGAGTCAGACTTTATAACAAACTAGATAAAAATTTCCGGTGAAATAGGGCCTTCCTTTTTTTAATTTGCATTGTCTCACAATTACTTCCAGTAACATTTCAAAATTTCAAAAAAAACTAAAATAAACTATGGCGAATTAAACGAATATTCGTTAATTTTTGTTCCAAATAATTTTTTTAGCATTTGAGGTGAATTTACACAGTATCCGTTTTTCGTCCGTTTTGTTACTTTTTTGCTTCTCCGTGAAAATGTATGCGCTTTTTCATCCGCATTTTTACAAGTCCATACCCGCCCTAAGTAGACTGCTATATATTGATACAAATTTTGTGTATGAACGATAAGAGAGATATTTCAAAATAGGGCTTGTACCCCTTTCAAAAAATATTTTTCGGAAAATTTTTGTCCAATATGTGACAATCTGATTCGTGCGCATATGGACATATAAAAGTGCGGACGAAAAAGAACATACTTTTTCATGAAGAAGAAAACAATGCACAAAAGCGGACGAAAAACGGTTACTGTATAAATTCATCTTCATTCAAAATATTACCCGTCTCAGGAGCTGCTTAAAATGCTTTTAAGCACTGTTGAACAAAAATTTTATTTATGTTTGTGTCGATTGATGTTCAATACATAATAATTTAATGACGGCAGAGATCTGAGAGATGCCTAACTGAATACTTTGAAACCGAGACGGAGAGCTACTGCGTCGAAAAAAGTGCTTCTAAATCTTTTTAAAGATTCACTGCTTTATTTCACACAAACAAATTGACGTTAGAAAGAGAAGCACAGCCAAAAAAATGCTTTCCTGCACTTTTATTCCTGTATTTTGGCTGTACTTCATATTCTTTAAAGCGATGTGCTCTTTGATAAATCCAAACCCGAAGATTAAGAATACCTGTACCTCCTAACCATAGAAGCGCATCTAGGTAGGAAATCTGGAAAAGAGCCTTTGTTTTACTCATTCAATTTGAGATTCGGTAAAATTATCATTTCTGAAATTACACGAATGCACGTGCGTTGCTCAACGTGATGTTAGAGTGCTAGACGGTGTAATCCAGAGGTGTTTGTAACTTGTCAATTCCCGTTCAATGTTGATGCAAATTGAAAAGCTAAAATGAAAAACAGTCGTGTTTTTGAGGTTGTAAGAAGTTTTGTGGTTTTAAGATCGTGCTTATTTTGCTGAGGTTGCAATTTGATTTGTACATCATTAGCTTGCCTCTTGGTACGCTTTGTGACGTCACAGTTAATTAGAGCTTTATTTGAACTTGCTGACTGCACAGGCTCAGCGGCCACGGGGCAAACGAGGTCATTCGGTTAACCATTTACTTAGCGCGTGTCTCTCAATCGCAAGCCCTTTGTAAATCGCGGTTTTCGTTTTCTCTGACGTCACAAACGGAGAACTCGTGAGAGAAAAGAATGAAATTTTTAATATTAAGCAAACAAATAAACCACAATAAAAATATCCCATATTTTCAAAAAATATACGTTGATGTCTTGTTGATGTTAATCTAAGTTGATGCATTTTTTATTGCTTTGTTTTACATTTTCAACTTCGTGCTTAACTTAATGTATAGATACTAGATAGCTGCCGGTAATCGTTAAATATCACTACCTATTTGGATTTTAAAGCAGCACTAAATTAGCAAGCTTCAATCTGGTTTGTGTTTTTGATTGAAAATCATAATTTCCTTTATTCGCTTTAAACTTGCTACTGCATTTTGAAATAATTTTCGCTGAAAACAATTCTTTTGTATCAATTGTTGTAAAATTTCGCAACGTGCGAAGTAATTTATCGTATTATACGAATTATAACTGTCATTATAGTACATTTTTATTCACCAAGTGTTCTTGACCAGAAGACAGCGAAGGGACCTTTCGGTCTTTTAGTCAAGCTACCACCTTCCTACCTGTCTACCTATCCACACACGGTGGATGTTTTTCATTGTTGCTTTTTAATGCTTATTGCTGTGCGTCAAGTAGGAAAGCAATTTTTATAGTCTTTAATTTGCTCCGACCGGGAATCGAACCTGTGTATACCGTCTAGAAGCAGTCGGTCTATGCTCTCGACCACTTATCGGTTAAAAGTCTGTGCTGCGTTTTGCAGTGTTAAGTTTGGTGCGATAGGGATTTTTACCTCAATTTCAAAAATCTTGACATGTTCAATTGCACATATTCAGTGTTTCGAATACAAACTTTGTGTAAAGCGTTTATGATGTAATAAACTTTAAAGCTGCTTTTTGCTTTTTAGAAATAGATAACTTCAATTAACTAGTCTTGATTAGGCTTAAAAATGGCTACCGCTATTGAATCCGATGAAATATCAGAAAAAAAGACAAGACCGAAGTCAGGTACTCATATAAATGCTTTGGTAACTGTATCATATAGAAGGACCTGACGTTTCCCAGTTTACAACACCACTGACCTAAATTCATGAAAAAGGGATAGCTTTGCTGCTTTGCTTGCAAAAGTTGGAACCTCTATAGTCTCAGGTGGCTTAGGATTCGCTACCATAATCCTGTCTATGACAAACAGGCAGATAGGTTTATTGTTAAGTAAAATAAAACGATATAAACATAACAAATTAAGTTATAAATGATGCACAATACATAAAAGGTAAGCAGATGAAAAATATTACGAAATAACTGGCTATATGTATTGAAAGTGCAGTAACAATAACACCATGAAATGACCAAATAGGTTTTCAAAGATGTTTGACTCTTGAGCGCTATGGAATTCTGAAAAGGTCTGCTCGGACATTCACAGCTCGATTGTTAGCTTCAACAAAGTATATGACCCGCTGGGGATGCATCAGTTTACTCTACGCACCGGTCACGAGGTACTTTTTCTAACAGAGCAGTTTTTGCTTCGAGTTTGAACTCCTCCCACGGCAGTGTCCTGGCTGCATGTCAGGACATTCTTATAGTGTTTGAACGTAATCACTTATTAGACCCGGTTTTTGGCTCCGGGACCGAGAACCGGACCTGAAAAGTGGAAAGTAAAACGCTAATTTTAACAAAGATTGACGCTAATTTTAACACTAATTTAAAACTAATTTAAAACGCTAATTTTAACAAAGATTAATTTTAGCAAACCAACTTTTTTTCAGCAGTTACGACGATAAGTGAGCTGAACATGCAATGCAGGGTGTGTGGCGATCAAGCATCTGGACTCCATTATGGCGTATACTCGTGTGAGGGCTGCAAGGTAAGTAACTAATGGAAACTCACATCTTATGACGTAACTGGTGATGAGGTTTCAACACCAAAATGTATTTCGCGATTATGGGTTTTGAAAAGAGCCAATACTTTTGTAGTTTACCACTTATTTTCGTGGAAGTTGGTGGCAAGAAATCTTCCCGTTGTGGTGGCCCAGCCTAACAAAAGACTTGCCAACAGAATCCAGAAAGAGTTATTCGAGTTCAATGTGCATAGACAAACTCAACATAGAGCCTGGGTTAGTGTTGGGTCCAAATGACGGCTGCCAAATGAGTGGCTTCTTGGGGTTAGGGCTAGAGCAAGGGTTGGGGTAACCATTATATTCGTTAGTGCGATACATATTTGTTTTGGTAGCTGCTAGGTTCGAAGACAGCCCTAGTCATTTCGCAGCTTCCTCTTTCATACGCCACTATGAGATGGAAAATTTGTTGTACTGTGAAAATTCTGTAGCGAAAAATAAACTTCAAACCAAATCTTTCATTGTACTTGCTGTGTTACGCAGAAGTGTGTAACGAGTTTGCAGGGTCCATCTCCGCGTCATTGCACCCGGGCAACACAGCTCCTTTTCGAAGAAATGTTTGCAACACTGTGTCCGATTTGACAGGACCTAGATTTGAAGCTCAGACCCCCGTTCCAGAGACGAACGCGTTACCGTTCAACCAACGGGAAAAATAAACGGAGTTAGTGGTGGCTATTTTAATGGAGTTGCTGTTTGACAAGCTTTATTCAAAACTTGAGCCTCTGGTTCTCATGCATGAATGTTGAAGTTACTTTGGTTTCAGGGCTTCTTCCGACGAACCATCCATCAGCAAGTGAAATACCGGTCCTGTGTGTTAGATGGGAAGTGCACAATCAACAAGAACAACAGAAATCGATGCCAAGCATGCAGGTTCCAAAAGTGTCTGCTAGTTGGCATGTCCAAAGATGGTAGGTAGAGTCTTGAGTTTTTCTTTTTTTAGTCCTTCTATAATAGATTAAGTTTAAAATTTCCAAAATTGGAAGCAAAAAAATACAGCCAGGGGTTAACTTCATTCCTCTTTCGAATAACTTATCTGGTTATTCAAGTTTGAGGAAAAGCAATCTTAGTAGAACACAAATTCCACATCCTGATGCTTGGGCAGAAGGGAATCGTTGGTAGCTGATTTGCATTACTAGCTTTTTTAGTGGATGAGAGCTTGTGGCAACGTAGTATCGGCACAGATTTTGAACTCGAGAACCTGGAAAAGAACTAGCCATTTTCATACCACTCGAAAAGTTGGTTCGCTGCATATGAAACTGTTGTTGTTGAGGTTGCGGTATCTTGCTGCAGAAACATTTTTTTTCAATGCTCTTCGCTACATTCAGCATTTGTTTCCACAGCTGTAAAATATGGCAGAATTCCGAAGAAAATCAAGGCCCAGTTGATTGCAGAGAAAATAGCAGAACAAGAAAGGTTTGTATTTGACTTATGAATTTTCAAAAAAGAAAAATTTGCCGAAATTGTTCACGGCCTTTAATTACCAGATTCAAACTGGGTCTGGTGAGCTTCTTGACATTCTGAGAAGTTTTGAAATAGAGACAAAAAGCAGAGAGTAATTAATTGTCTATCTGAGAAGATTTTATCTGCTTGAGCAATTGTGCAATGCGTATTTCGGTATGAAGTTGTCTTTGGTTATTGCTTTGAGTTCATAATTTATCAGACCAGCAATAGTTTTTAGTAGCGTCATTTTTAGTACTGGTGCTGGTGTGGTGTTGTCCGTAACATATTGTTTAAGCTGTTGACTGAAGTTGAATTAAGGGTTTGAAGGTTCAAAACTGGTACAATATGCATGCTTATTGTTTAACCACGTTTCCATTACTTTTATGTTTACACAAGACGAATTGAAAGTTTTCTCCAAGTTTTTTCTTTATCTTTCCAGAAAATTTTTGATAAAATTTTGATTGTCTTAGAGCGGTTTTCTGCTAAACCATAAAGTTACTATTTGAAACCTTTTTTTTTTGCAGGGAAGAAGCTCAAAAAATGAAAGAAAAAGACTCGATGGAATCTGAAAATAGTTTTGAATCGCTTGAAGCTCTCGCTGAACGGAGTAAAAATTGTCTGACAAACATCGAAGCAAACAAACGGATATTCCTGAACGGATTCAATCCGATCCACCTGGCACATTCTCTGATTGAGGAGCAGAAGAACCGAGCTTGCAAAGTGACAGATATTCGCAATCTGACATACCAAGCCAATAGAGCAGAAAAGCAGCCCCTTCCCCCTCCCCAGGCCAGTCCAATTGATTACTCGCGGTCTCCGCCAATTCTTGATCAGGCCAATACGGGGTCTGTGATTCCTAAGCACAACGAATTTGAAAATCTGCCCTCTTCTTTTTGTCAAGTGTTTCAAAGTAACGCAGTGGGATTTAGAGAAAGCGGACAAGTTAGAAACCCACTCCGACGCAAGTACTCCTCACCGTCTCCCGATGAAAGAGCTGCCAAATATTGTCGTTTGGTTGCACAGGAACCAAACTATGAAAACTCTTTTCGTGTCGAGAAGTCTTCTGGACCGGAGTCTACAACCGGAGTCTCAGCCTTTAACGGGGAAGACAATTCAACGCGTTACGCAAGCACGAACTTACACAGCAAGTCTGACCTGTCTTCAGAAGAACAGTCTAAACACTTTTTTAACGCATATAAACCTTGGAATGTTGGCAAGCAACGCGCTGAAAAGTCACCATTGTCGCCGGAGTCGCAACTGCGTACTGCTCGAACAAAATCCGACGGAGATGTTGCGTCATCCATTCCTGTGTTTGTTTATCCGCCCGATAAGAGTGTTTTCGACTCCGAAAATCTGCAATCAACTCGGGTGGACAGCCAGACATTCCCCTGCCTAACTTCAGAGAGTCTGGCACAGCTATATCCGTGGATTTTGGCGCGTTACCTCAACAAAGCGGTCCCGGTAGGTACTTCACTCGGTGTGCTTCAGCAAAACTCTTTCCTACAGCATATGACGCAGAAAATAACCGAGCACCATCTTCGCTCTTACTATCACATGACGTCACCGAACAACTGTGTAACGTCATCGCCTTCCAGTTACCAGGCGACGTCACCGTTATCTCCAAGTGAAGTAACATTACCATCCCCAAATCAGCATATTGCCATGTCATCAACTCTTAACCAAATAACGTCAACGTTATCACCAAGTCACATGATGACGTCACAATCCCTAAAAGTGCCCCAACAGCCTACTAAACTTGTAGCTGATTTCTCTACCGCCGAACCTACCTCATCGCGTGCTGGCTGTAACAGTCCCAGTCCGCGCCCCTTTTCCTCTTCTTCCCCAGACAGCGGATGTCCGGAAGTGGTGGAGTCGGAAGCGGATCGAAGTCCAGAAGATAGTGATTCGCTCCAACGAGGGAACAATGAGGTATAAATATTACGCAATTCCAGTCGATTAAAACAATGTAATTGCGGTATATATTTGCCATGTTACCGTGTCTTAAACACAGCAAAAATCAACCAGCCGACAAATCCAACTTCCCCGTTCCAGTGCCCATACAACGGAGGTCAATCCGTTTTTTATGCCTAGGCAGGAAAGCTGTGAATACCCGATTTTCAGTTTCACCCTACTTGAAATTTATCACACTCCTAATTCTTTGTGCGTTTACAATCGAAAAATTTTTAACAAGAAGTAAGGTATCCAGACCATTCGAACACAAAATATACCGTAGTCTTGCATTGCCTTAGTTTAAGGTCTTTAGAGTTTCTCACTTGACGATTGTTGGCCATCATTTCAGAAAGAAAGCAAGATTTAATCAACGAACAATTGGCTAAAATTAAAATAAAAGCAAATCGATTTTGGCTTTGTTAGACTGACGATAGCTCCATTTCGTTCCATAATCGATTTCTTTTTTTTTGTCTTATTTTTTGCACTGTCTGATTCATCTTAACATCAGCGTGAAATTAGCTGATGGATCGAACCCCTAGATCCTACGATTGGGAATACGATTCTTAAATCTTACGACTTTAATTCTTAAACTATCGTGGTGTTTAGCTTTTGCTCCAATTAGTTGAAGCTCATCGGAAGACCTGCCACGTCAGCCGTCACGCTCTGTTGGCTGCAGTGAAACAAAATGGGTCGTATGCAGCAAATAATAAGCAGGTGAGGTTTTAATTATTACACAACAATGCATCTGTAAATTTTGAATTTCTTCGGATTTGTAGACCGTTTAAGGATTTGGCGCTACAGAAGTAGAGTGGGTTTGGTCATAAACGGCCCTGTATTCGATCTTTTTCGCTAGTTTGGAAGTACAATTAACCGATCAGTGGTCAAGTGGATAGAGCGTCTGCTACTGAAAAGGTAGGCTGGGTTTCGATTCCCGGTCGGGTCAAACCGAAGACTATAAAAATTGGTATTCACAGCTTCCCTGCTTGACGTTCAACAATAAAAGGGACAGTGTGAAGCCTCCATCGTGTGAGGTAGACCGGCGGCAGCTTGACTCGAAGACCGAAAGGTCCCTTCGCTGTCTCCTGGCCAAGGCAATTTGGTGAATAAAATGTACTTACAATTACAATCTAAGAGGTCCAGCAGTGGGGTCCATCTCTAGAATTCAGACCAAATATCAAAGAAACCATGAGTGTACTATGTACTGATGTACTCGTATGACAGTGATTTTGTTGATAGATATCAATTTTCTCTTCCATTTTTGCCGCGGTCACTTAAGTTAGGTAGCGAATATTTCATCGAAAAATTTTAGGTTAAAGAGAATACAACGGAAATAAGGAATATTTATCCGCATATTTTTCATTTACTTTTTTAAGGATTAAGGTTTGGGTTTAAGTTGGGGTTTGGTGTAGGGTTTCTCTTGGTGGAATAGTCTCTTCCTTTAGATTAATTAACCTCTTGTTAGCAATAGATTTGGCCATGCTTTCCATTTAGAGTAAAATGTATTTGTAGTTTAATTGATCTGTTTTTCTCATAGACCACGTACTCTCAGTTTTTCTGCTACTGCTGTTTCTAGGTTAACCCATTTTACTTCTGCTTAGTGACAGAGGTTTATCTTGTCATCAGTTTGAAGGACACTAAATTTGACATCATAAATCGTATAGTATTTTCATAATTATTCTTGTATTTTAAAAATAACAAACAAAAAATACATTTTTATATCATAAATATCCCATTATTTTCAAATATTTCCGGAGTTTAACTATTTTATCAATTAAGATTCTACAGTATTACAGTATTATCAAGTTGAAGTTTTGCCAGTTTGCTGAAAAATCGAGTCATTGCTTTGCTGAAAATTGTCAAGGTTTGCATTTCAAGTTATGTTCAAAGTTTGGATTGGGGTTGTAATATTAATAAAAAAACATAGTTTTTTTAGTACTACTAATGTTTGTATAAGTGCTCGGGTGACCTTGGGATTGGATTGTGGGGCTAACATGACAGTTGATATTGTATAACCAGTGTTTATTATTTCCGATTAGATCACGTGATTTCAGACCGGAAATCCCGTTAATTATTCAACTGTTATTTTGGATTATTACATAACACTACACGTTTTGGTAACCTACTTTCAGTTGTTCAATATAAACAACACCAAATCAAATACCAGGCTCATGGCTGACGATTATATCCCTTATTTTCTACAGGTCTGCTTCACGCGTTTCCGCGATCACTGGGAGAGTAGATCATGCTCAAATAAATTTCATTCTATTGAAGATCTACTTATCCGATGATCGCGGTAACGCGCGAAATCCAACAATACGACAAAAAGAATTTCGACAAAAAAAGAAAAAATGTTTATTAATTCAATCTCTTTGGATAAAATTGAAAATGAATATTCTATTTGAATAAGTCGAAACGTCTCTCAATAGAATACACATAATGGTGTTTTTTTTTTGTTTTTTGTTTTTTTGTCAATACTTTTCATATTGTCCCATTTTTTCTGCTCCGAATCGCAAAATTGTTGTGCATAAGTTTGCAGCTCCAGTTCGTTTTAGACCTTATTATATAAGAACTAATTTCGACTCTCTGCTGCTATAGAAAGAAAAAATGGATTCCTTTCTTTATGAACCTATTTGACCTCACTCTATTCTAATTGGTTCAGTGATTTCACAATTGTGTGCGCTTGCACAATTGGCTACAGTCAGCTGATACTAAACGTATTGAATGCTTGCGAACGAGACAAGTCGGGGCATTAAATTTGTTTTTTGCTTATGTAAAATAGTTTTAAACCATTCATCACAAAGCTACACGTAAACTGTTTCAGTAACAGACGTTGTTATACCTATCCCCCCCCCCCCCAAGCTCTTCATTGAGTCAACTCTTTCAACTCAAAACGTTAATTAATTTCGTGCAAATTTATCACGTTGATCAATTTTGATAGAACTATCACATATTGGATATGGATAATGCGGAGTCGATATCTGAAGCTATCCGTGAAGTTGTGGAATTCGCGCGGAGTATTCCCGGATTCGATGAAATCGAACAAACGGATCAGATTTCACTGCTAAAAGCAGGAACGTTTGAGGTGAGAAAATTACTGAAATTGTTCGTTGTAATTGCACAAGTGCATTGAGGATGTTGTCACGTACCGTTCGGAACTTTGCCCAAGAGAAATGAAGAAACTAATCGTAGACCGTAAAGTGTGGCGGCTTAATCTTGAGCTGCTGCCCCTGCAACCCTCACAGAGGAAAGATTTTCATTAGTAGCTGCTACTCGACCAAGTGGTTTCTTGCAATTAATCTTGGACAGGGAAGACTACAAAGACGCGTTTGCTGTTTATGCTCTTGTTCAATGTATTGTAGCTGAAGTTACTTTAGTTTTATTTTTGTGCAATATATTGCAATGTGCTGAACAGAGTGGAAGACAAATTTTTAAAGAATAAACCAACTTTAGCAACGCTACGCTTAAGATGAGCAAAAGCAATAAGCCGCGTTAAATGCTACGTCTTACCATTGCTTCGAAAGCTTTTCGGGAGAAGCTGGTATGTGCCCAGACCCCGGTGACACAAAGATGCGCCCCTAAAAACTTCGTTACACGAGTAGTTGTGGTTCAGACTTTTAATTTACCCATTTATGCTTAAAAGTTATCTAACCACACCAACATGGAGCTCACTTTCGAGTTCTGTTTCAAGTTTTTCATATGGTTCTAGACCTGCCTACGATTGGAAGGCTGGTTGGCCCTAATGGGAAATAAGCGTGAAGTGTTTTCCCAAGACAAAACAACGTATTGTCAGTTCGCGAATTGGGTAACATTAAGAGCAAGGCCTACGAATGTGTTTTTCTAATTTTTTTTTGTTGTGCTTTTCAGGTGTTGCTTGTGCGTTTAACGTCACAATACGATTCCGATTCGGACGCCTTTAAAATTGATGAAAAAACTTTGATGAAAAGGGACCAGTTATATGGGAAAGGTAAAGACTACCTTGGTCTAATGCGAAATACTCCAATTACATAAACATGAGCCGTCAGTGCAAAATGAAAGGGAGTTTTCACATATTGGACAGAGCGAGAATCACTGCTGGAATACTCAGGCTTGTCCATGGGAATAGGATTCCCTCGGGAATCTCATGGATGGGACAGCACGCATTGCATTTCTCATGAATGATAATGAATGCAAGAAAGATAATAAATAGTAAACTCTTCTGAACTTTTAAAGTTAACAGACTTAATAAATTTTGTCTTTTGTATCTCTCTTTGTACGTGTATAGAGTATCTGGTACACATTGTAGTCAAATTTTCATAAATTTATTAACTTTTGTTGAATTGTATTTTGATGGGAAATCCCATGGGATGGGATGAAACGTGCATGAAGTGCTATGGAATGGGATGGGACAGAAAAATATGTCCCATGGCCAAGCCTGGGAATATTGTTTAAGTTTTTTATCGTCATCTTTCGGAATTTTTGTCTATTGAATAATCACCAGACTTTTTGTTGAAGTTGCATTGCTGTTTCAATTTCATTGCATGAAACCAATGCAAAAATGATACAATACAAAACTACCAATGTCTCGAAGTTTTAATCTGTGAATTGCAGAAACCCTAGAAGTGCAGAAATAGGGGCCGAGAACGGAACCACGTCTAGAGGGTTCGTAGCATTGTTTTGGCTTACCTAAGGCTACTCGACAGGACGGGTGCCAGTTAGGTAGTTAATTCTGCTGCAATTTCTCTTAACTTTAGGCGGCGGGTTTCAAACGAAACGAACGAATAGCATCGATTCCGTTTAGGTAGAGGGATAACTGTCCTGAAATTGCTTCTTCAAAAACAATTCGGAAAATATACTTCAGTAAGATTGAAAATTGATTTCAGTGATAATTGCAACGTCTGTTTTGCTAACGTGTTCTAACTTTTTTGCCTCATTTTTGAAATAAATCTAAAAAGCTAACTTTGATTTTTCGTAGGTCGAGATTTGTTTGTTGATTCAATTTATGATTTCGCTCGAGGATTTTCACATTTTCACTTGGAAGACACAAACTTAGCTCTTTACTCTGCTTTGCTTCTAGCGGCTCCAGGTAATGAGCAGTTATTACACATTCTCTTGTGCTTTTTTAATTATGCTGATTTTTTTGTTTTTATGTTTCTTTGTTTTGACACAACCCAGTAGTTCTTTTTTTGGTTTCGATCGATTAATTTTGAGTATATCCAAAATTTGCAACTTGATGTTTCCGCATACTGCATTATACAATAAGTTTGATTCATTCTGCTAAAACATGGTTGCAAACGGGCCGGCTAGTACTGGCCCGAACCTGAAAACATAAGTTCGGACCCGAAAAGTGAATTGAAGCCAAAATCAGGCTAGAAAAAGCCTTTAAGTCAAGTTAAGTTAAAAAAGTGTGTAGTGTGATAGCTCGTAAGCGGTTGAAATAAAACTATTTATTGCTGCTTGATGGTGACGCAATAGTAATAATTGCGTAGTAATAATCGCATTAATACTTAAACAATATCGCCGTTCAGCGTTGCAAAGTTAACTTAATCACGCTCTTATAGCACCTAAAAGAAAAATCACCAGGCAAGTATTATATTAAGCCCGATATTTTGTCAATCTTAAGCTCGAACCCGACCTAAAAAGCCCGGCCTGACTAACAATTCTGTGCTGAAGAAACAAACGGAAAACAATTTTTAGGGCTTTGTTTTTTTGCTACTTAAAGGTGTTTTTTTATTTACTATAAAATTGAACAATTTTTTAGATCGCTCTCATATTCAAAACAAAGTTGCCGTGGAAAGGTTACGAGATCGTATCTTGAACGCCCTCTGGTGGCACAATAAAAACCTCCCCGTTTTTCACTCCAAACTTTTAACAAAACTTGCCGAATTGCGAACAATAAGTGACTCTTACTCCAGTTTCTTTTTCTCATTAAAGACGACCAACGAGTCTTTTTCAAAAGAGAATTCATCTGAAGAAATGTGCTTAAGCGACACCAAACCTTCATCTATACCTCAATTGAACAGTCGCAAGATGGCAGTAGCGTAATCTCGTTTGTTTTTGAAAGTTCAAGTTTTTGTGATGTAATGAGTTAATTGCATAGCTCAACTTACTACATTTTGTTTGTGACGTTAAAAATTGCGTGCTTGCTTGCTCCAAATAAATTACTTTTCAACAGGCATTATATGCGCCGCATAAAAATTTTTTCTTGGTTTGGAAAAAGATTTTCCGATTCACTTGCTTTAGTTTCAAGATCAAATGGAATATGCTGAATGATTTTAAATCCCCTCCCCCCCCAAAAAATACGAGACAAGAAACCTCAAAAAAAACATAAACCTGAATATATTTTTCATGCTCTTGCATTATTGGCAGCGACAGAAAGAATCAAACTCTCAGCCTATGTGTCGAAGTCAGATTACAACAAACCCAGCGTGACCTAGCAAATTTTTCAAAAGTGCGCAAAAATGCTGCAAAACACTAGCAAAAAATTGCATCATTAATTTAGTAAAGCGCAAAATTTGCCTACATCGTTGCCCAGTTGTACAGAAAAAAAAAAGACTAAGAATCGGAAAAGCTGAATGTTAAATTGAATAAGAGCTAGTGAGATATTTAACGCTGGTAGTCTGAAATATAACAGAACCAGCGCTGTAGGAAGACACTATTCGGTTTGAGCTCAACAAAATTTAAGCCGGGCTCAAAATATGGGTGATTTCCTTCACAGTTACAGCAATACTGAGTAAAAACTATTGGGGTGGTTTAAACATTAGGCGTGGCTAAGATCCGCCTGCCCTTTGGCGACGGCCCTGCTTAGAACCTTTAGCGATGACATTTGTGTTTCTATGCACAGTGTTTGTCGGAGGTAGTAGATTGAAAGTTTTTCAGATCAAGATGATTAAATGAACATGCAAGGCACCTGAGACTGAAATTGTGATTTGTTCAGCAATAACGTCAAGGAAAAGCTTCAGTTTATTCATCGCAACGTAATACAAGCGACAGGTTACGGCAGTTTCCAATTGGCAATGCATTTCACGATTAAATTTATTTCAAAACATCCAGATAAAAATTAAATTCGATCAAACACCTACCTAATTGAATAAGATTTAGGTAGGCTCTATTTCATCAAAAATTTCTATCTACTTTTTTAGTAATCCTGACTCAAATCTATCCCGACCTCAAATCCTTACTCTAAAACTAATCCCAAATCTAGCCCAAACTCTTACATTGACGCATGAAAAAGAAAATAAAAAATACGCGGATGAATATTATTCATTTTCGTTTTCCCTCTTGCAATTAAAATTTTACGGTGAAATAGTCACTGTCTTTAAGACTTACTATCATCCCCCCCCCCCCCCCGAAACACCTTACGGTAAAACAACCTGTTAGCGATGTTATTATATTATAGGTATTTATTGATTTTAATTTTTTAATCAGAACTGGATCTTTTTATCAACTGGTTTGCTGCATAAAATACTTATAACAGAAACAGAAATGAAATAAGATCCTAACATATTAAAAAATCAGTGTCTTCTAAAAAATGTTTAACACTCGGTTAAAAAGTTTTGTTATACCCGAAATCTGCACCAACTCAGTAACTACTTCAAGCAATATGTCAAAATACGGAGCTATTCTCATTCTTTTCGTGGCTAAAAAAATCCCAATGCTCTCCTTAGCCCCATCCCCTTAACTACAACCCCAAGAAAAAGTGATCAAGGGCAAACTTTTGGTTAGCTATTCCAAAAGTTTGAACAAAAGTTTTTTAATTAAATTATCATATTTTACCCCTAATTCTTGAGACTTTGGTTGGTCTTTCCATTAAGTATCGGCCTGACTTCTCAACCCACCAAAAAAAAAGGAAAAAAATTTAATTTAAATTAAGTTCGTTGCTTTTTTACCGCTTTTTTGTATGGAAATTGCTTGCTACGTGTCTTTATTGGCCAGCAGAGGCTTTCAAGTGCTTCTATAATCAGTAGAATAGTCACATTTAGCACTTCAATTTTTTTTTTGTCCTTTGGGTGGAAAAGACTTTCCACCTCACAAAACCGATTTTAAGCTCTTGCAAATTTAGTTACGTAACCAGAAATTCAGTTTAGAAAACAAGAATATTGGAGAGAGCTGAAGACGTTTGAGCAGGTGAGCTCTACGTACTGTAGAAATACAATATAAACCTTTAGGAAATGTCAAGTAGATAGTAGGAACAACAAAAAACAGCAATGGTTAACCTACTCAATTTGAGCCCCAGAGTTTCAAATACTTTTGGGCTAATATTGTTAAACTTTAGACCCTTAGAAAACTAATGCATTTAAGGTGAAAATATAGATTTTGATTAAACAAAATGCAAACACTAGTAAAAATACTAAGTAACTCCTCTCGTAGTACAGCACCAGGGATTTTGTAGCTTCACTGATCAAAAAAAATTCCCATTTCACTTTCCACTATTGGCAAATATTTTTGTTAGTTAAATTTTTAAAGCTTTAAAAAAAGTTTAAAAACGAAGCAACAATATTTTTTACCATATACAGCGAGACTATTTTTGAACACATAAAAAACTAAGGAAGTGGCTAATGTTAGGTTACATAACTCCAAAAATGAAAATAAGCGAGAATTAGCTTTTTTTATTTTTTTGATTAACCGTAGGGTTTGGGTTAGAATTAAGGTAAGAGTTCGAGATATGGTTAAAGTTTGGGTTAGGTTTAGGATTGGAGTTAGAGCAAGGATCAGTTTTGGTATTCTTACGTAACGTAACAGCAGCCTCCGCCAATAACCAAAGCAACAACTCTCCACTCCACAAGAGGCAGTCACTGCGATAAATAATATTCCTTAAGAGGTTTCCGTCCTAACAGAGTTAAACAACGCTTTTTGCAACTGAATGTTGTAATAAGAAACTTTCAGAGGTGTAAAGCTGAGATGAACTATTCCACGAAAGTGGTGTAAATTAGTTGTTCATGAAAACTTTTTCTATCAGGTATTGGGTAAATAAAGTCCTCTTAATAGTTCTGAGAGTTGCTGATGAGGGATATTGCTGATGAGCGTTTCTACTCATCAATTTTCAGGCCGGTATTTGGTCAAGGTGGCTGCTGTTGAGTAATCCCAAAAACGAGCCAAATTACAAAAGAATCAGCCGATCAAGAAGTTTATGACATGCCAATGATTTTTTTTCACGACGACCCTGATCGCATGATCTGGGTTCAACCCTCACCCTGGTCACGTTGTAGCGTCCTTGCGTAGGACGCTTTGCGATGATTATCTCTGCTTGTGGCTTCCAACAAGCAGCAAACCTACGTGGGAAGAAGTCAAACGTCAGTCGGAAATCTCGGAATATATGGAGTCCTTCTCAGCAGGTGAGGACAGTTCGTTCAAAAAGAAGTGACACTGCCGCTTCCTCGTCAGTGGAGGATAAATATGGATCAATCAATCCATCTTTCTTTGGCACGGTACTTTCGTAATTTGGTACTTTTTCAGGTGTGACTCAGTAATAATCTGGCACTGGAACAAAGAAACGAACCTTAAAAGTGAACATGTAAAATCGAAACACTACAAATAGCGCTGACCATTCCCTTGAAGGAAAATATTTAAAATGTATGTTAAAGCACATAATCTTCCAAGCGTACAATGCTTGATAAACAAATTCAGCTTGTTCTGGATCGATAAATAAATGGTTGCTGCAAATGCCTATGGCTTTTTGAGGTAATTGCAGTCCGAATTTCCGATCTCCATTTCGCCGTGCTCGTAGCTCTGGCATCCGAAATTTGTTCCCCCTTGAAGCATTTCAATGCATTTCCCTTCTATCGTCACCCACACTTGCTCCTCAAACGAACAGGGTGTTTCGTTTTCATAATCTAAAGATAAAACCTGGTGATTAATGAGTTCTATTTGTATTTCTCAATCCGAGATACATTCAACATCAATTTGTAATGAATACAAAAATACAAATAATAATACGGAACACAAATACGAGAGTACGCGAGTATACAAAATACGCAAGTTCAAAACAATCACAAGTACACAATTGCACAAGTGCACTAATACACAAGTACTCAAGTATACAATTACTCAAAAGGCTAAAACAAGATCAAGTTCTGCAATAATTTAAAATTAGTAATTCTCACATGCAAATTAAATCGGTGGTTGATGACGTGTAAAGGATTAAGGATGTTGGTTATTGATTTTGCATAAAATAGTCATATCAAAAAACTAACGATTTATAAAAATTCACCAAAAGAGATTAAAAAATATCTATGGTATTTAGTTATCTTCCAGGTCGTTAAACATGTTTGTGAAAAATGAATTATCTTCATAGTTCAAGGAGTTAACTCTTGAATTATTTTTACTTTTGACGCTTTTCCTGAGCATTTGCCATTTATTCTTTCTCAAAGTTTTGCTCTCCCGCGGACTAAGGTTAATCTTATTGGTACGTTCTACCATAAAGCTGTCTATATACTAGCCATTAAAATTAACCTGACTCAGAGTCTGTCAATTAGCGATGTTAGTTCAGTTGTAAACCAGCAAATAAATCACCAATATAGATGTAGTCAGCAGGATGATAAAATTGGGGCAATTTTTTAGCGACAAAACATTCCCTAAAAAGTCTCTGCTGCTGTGCAAGCCCTTAAGGTTTGTCCAGTTCGGCCAAGAGTCTTGTCCAGCTGGGGAATAACTTTGTTAGAGAAGCTGAGTGCTGCCGATGAGAGCTAAAAGCTCGAAACAGCGCTGTCCAGCTCTGTGCATCTTAAAACTCATTTTATTGAAGTTGTTTGTATTAAGATAAAGAAAAAGATGATAAACGCCAATGATCTCCTATTAACGTTTTGTAATTTTAATTGAATTGCTGATAAATTCGTATAATCAATGACTCTCTTCGCCACTATCAAAAAAAAGTGTCTAGAAAATTTGTACTTGACCAAAATGATGTTAAAGCGGTCATTTGAGGATGAGAACCATGGGGAAAATCTCCACAGTTGAGAAAAAATAGTATAATTTTTTCCTTTTAGAGAAACTAGAAACTGTAGAAAAAATATTGGGAGCTTGTAACCCGGCTGACAATGTTTTGACTACCAGTGTTTGACCTCCAGCAAACTTACGTGTTGCCTCGAAGTTGTAGTTGTTTGGGTCATTTTGGTCAGCCCCGATGTGGACTGCTTTTTGATGGCTGTGTCTGCTGATTAATCCGCCAAGTTGGAGAACCCGGGTTCCGTCCTGCCTCGGGGGGTAAGTTCTCGTTACGTTTAACGTACTACAACGCTCCGTATCGAACCCAATGCTGCTTCTCCCGTCCATGTTGCTTCCACCACTGTAAACGTCATAAAGGCAACTACTAGTCTTTTTTCTCCGGAAAACTTTAAGGTGAAAAAAGAGCAAATGCAGCTACCGTAAATGAAAACCAAGCTTGAAAATTTCTTTAAAATCAAAGTTTGAAAAAGAATAGAGCAAAATAAAACTAAACGTGGAAAAATAGAACGCAAATGAGGGCTTGCAAGTTTGAGTTTTTTTAATAAACCAAAGTTTAGTCTTTTCAGACATTTTTAGTCTTGAATAGATTAATATTTTGGTTGCATGCTGGCAAAAAGCTTCGCAAAATAAAGCAAAAAATTTTTTTCACTAACTTGTTTTCTTTCCAGACACATATAGAAGAGGTGTTCGATATACAAACCCCGTTTCTTGTGACTACTTTTTGCTTTCTCATGTTGCAGGGGAAAATGTTGTCCTGTATTAACAATTTAACAGTTAGATCAGAAAACTGTAGCTCTTCATAAATGACAAAAATATTGCCATTATTTTCTTGAAACTTGCCCAAATCTTTCGCTTCCAGACTACCAAGGCCTCGGGCGTTTAGGATGTATTAGCCTACTTTGAGACGTTATCATAATTGCTGAACAAATTTTATTGTTAACTTCAATTCCGCATGAAAGACTTTGCATGCGCTCCTTGTTTGTTTGTATCTAACAATGGACTGTTTCCTTAATTGCATTATAATTTGAAACATGTTGCTAACTTCCTTCTTGGGTTTTTTAGGAGATCGCTGGATGTCATACGGAACGTTAGGTTGCAACGTGCTTCCCTCCGCAGGAAAAAGTCGAGTAGTTCTAATCTAAGACTGTGATATTTTTTCATAGCACTGCTAATTTTGACAGCACAAACCTGTGGATTAGTACGGCACAAATTGTTGCTTTCCAGTTGTCTGTGTTGACGGGCTCTGTAGTCATTCCACACTGATTGCGAAACAAAAACTCGCAAATCTCTAGGGACATAACGTGGCATTATTATTCCACATCCCTCCGCAAAACTCAGGATCATTCCATTCCAAAATAATATAGCCGAGTATACAAATAATTTACTCATGTTTAAATATTGAATTGAAATGCCAGGGACCCTACAAAAATTGTTTCCTTGGCTTTAGAAATTGTCTTAACTGAAACTTAAAAGGTTTTTTATAATAAAAGATAGGACAGTTCAGTCTAATTTTAAAATACTGTAAAATAAAAATTAAAAAATCACAGCAGAACTTTTTTCGCCGAGAACGGCATGTGTCCAATAGTCCATATCATTATTTGTTTCTAACTACAGTATTCAAATATAATTAATATTTGAATAAACTCGACATCCTGCGGAACTATATCTTCAGCAAAAATAAAATCTTCTTGCGATTTTCAAATTTTGAATTTGAGAATAAAGCCTTTCAATTTGTAAAATATGACTGAAATGCTTTTTACCAAAACTATTTTCCAGAAGTTTATTGTTAATTTAAGTTTAAATTTTGGCCTGCATGGAAATTACTAACCCATTTATATCAAACATTGGGAAGACTTTCCATTACCAATTCCCATTTTAAAGAATTCAAGAACTTCATGAAAAATTAAGGTATCAACAATCACTGCAACTATTCGTTTCGTTACTAAGTTTTATTGTATTGTAACTGCATTTTATTCACCAAGCTGCTTCGGCCGGGAGAGAGCGAAGGGGCCTTTCGGTCTTCAAGCTAAGTTGCCTCCTCCCCATCTGTCTACTACACGCGGTGGAGGCCTCACACTGTTTCTTTTCATGCTGAACGTCAAGCAGGAAAGTTGTGAATACCAATTTTTACAGTCTTTAATTTGACTCGACCTGGAATCGAATCCGAGTCTACCGTTTCATTCGCAGACACTCTCTACTCGAGTGAATGAAGAGCTGATCTTCGCAACAGAGTTGTAAACTGGCCGAGTAGTTCAAGCTCGGATTCCAAAATGTAGGAGCGAATTAGAAAAATGATTTGAAGCCTATAAAACAGGCCGAAAAACCCTGTACGTTAAGATAGGCCAAAAAAACATATCTGGGTAATTGCTCCTTTTCTTTACCAATGAGTCGGCTGTGAATAAAAACAAAACTAGTTATTGGTTATTACGGATAAACTCAGAATCTGAGATGCAACCACAGTAATTAAGTCCCGATAATCGCATTGATGCTTAAATGAAGTCTTTATCCAGCATCCAGTATCACAATGCTTTTTTATTACGGTTTTATTGCTACTTAAAACGCAAGACACGTATCAGACCCAAACTAAACCCAACTTATGCAAATCTTAAGCCCGAATCCGATCCCAAAAGCCCGGCCTAACTTACAACTCTGCTTCGTAAGGAGGAAACTTATAAAGCCTCACTTATTTTTCTACTAAAAGATCAGAATTTTAAATTAAAATTACCGATGTCCCTTGAGCTTTTATTGTGTGCACAGCTTCGTAGTAGACAATAAGACGGGTTAACGGGTTTATATTCACATTTTTTAAAAGAAATTCTTACGAAACTGTAATCTTTTTTTTTTTTGCTCAGCATTTGATAAAGATAAATTTTTCACAGGGAGATCAAAGTACACGTTTAATCCTGGGTTTGAATTTTTTTCGGTTAACTGTGAAAGTTAGTCATTTTTTGAGCGAAAATATACAAACCATGTTGCGCAAATGCTTACAGGTACCTTCTGATAAAGTTTACAAGGACAGATTTTGCGAGACTTTAAAGGAGGCCAAGCATCCAGCCAAATCCGATAGTTTACAATAGCTAAAATCAAAATGTAATTTTTAAAATTTTTGTTCTGATTTTGGGGCTGCGATTGCATGGATATTCAATAAATGCAAAGAGATATACCCTGGAAAAAGTTTTTGGAAACCCTGATTCTGTACTCCTTTCCTGAATTTCTACAAAAAGGAAGGGTTTAACCAAAATTGAATTGGTCACGCGATGTTACTGAAAGGGTAAATACTATTCGGTCTCTCTTTTTTCCTGGACGTCCAGGCTGGGAGAACAGATTCAGAGTTTTCAAAAACTTTTTCAGGAGGATATCTCGTTGTATTTGTTGAATATCTTTGCAACCGCAGCCCCAAAATGAGTACGAAAAAATTCAAAAATTTTATTTCGATTTTAGCTACAGTATAGTAAACTACCGGAATTGGTTGAATGCTTCATCCCCTTTAATCAAAATTTTTTAAGTTAAAACTCATCTTAATTTTTTAATGTAGAATTTTAATTTCTTAATTTTAATCTTTCTATACATCGATAACAACCAAATGCCCAATTTTTTTTACACAGTAATCCAAAGTCGCTCCATACAAAATCCCAGTGATGTCGTAAGTTTCTGCATCTGATTTAGCTTTAACACGTGCGTCCGATCCCAGATCCAGTAAGTAAAGATATTTTGACTCCTCGAATAAACTTTCTTCCTGCCCTGGCTTATGAATATATTGTTAAAGAATTTTAATTAACACAACACCTCATTTTTGAGCTATTTTTAATTCAGACAAGTAATCATAACAGAACCATGAATGAATAAATGACTCAATAAACATATAACATCTGTTATTTTTTCTTCGATTTAAATTTTTTTTTCTTTTTCTTAAAAAGCTGGAAAGTTTTAAGATAAGCGAGTTTTTTACGCAATTGAAGTGCCCAGCAATGCCAATAAAGCAGCGCTAATATCTAGGTAAAAATATCATAGGTACGGAATACGATCATTGGTGGAACCGTTTTATTTACAATAGGGGTGTCCAAAATCCGGCCCTCAAAAAATTTAATTTAGCCGCATCGAGAATGCATTTTTGACCCCCCCCCCCCCCGGTACTTGTAGATGAAGGATACTAGCAAGGCAAAGTTTTAGCCAGCATTCCATACCCCGACCCGAAAACAGTTCATTTTTTTCGGTCTTAACCTTCCTTTTTCACCGCGAAATCTCAATGTTCAACCAAACTTCTGTTCTTCTCTCGTTTCGGTTTTTGTGGACTTGCATAGGACACACGCAACCATGCTGGGTCCAATTGTGCTTCTATCGAAAAAGTTTGGACACTTCTGATTAACGAGAATTAAAAATCCCAGCAAACTTATGAAAATCAAACAGAATCTCTTAAATAAATCGCAAATACAGTAAACACTAACTTTCGACATAACTAAAAGCGTTTTTTTTTTTTAATGATTTTTGTTGATCAAAATTATAGCTCTCAATTTCTCAACTGCTCGCCTTTAAAGCGAACCGAGATTAAGTTTGGTTTTCAAAGTGTCTTATTTTTTATAGTAAATATGCTGGCAGATTGCGGTTTGAGCTGAATAAATTTTTTCGCGCTTTGCAGCAATTTTTCCCACTAATCTTTTTCCAAAAAAATGAACCTTTTTTCGTGGATTCAACACCAGCCTCTGATACTAAAACCAGCGATAGAAGTCAGTTACGTGGTTCACAACTTACAAGGCTGGACGTTCAAATCCTTTAGGCCCGGTCTACACTGAGCTTAAAATCGTGAACGAACGAACGTGTTTTTGGTTGATTTAAAAGAAAATTCGGCACCACTTTACCCGCGAACAAGCTGCCAGTTGCCTAAACCTATTTTATACTCGAAGGGATGCAAAAATGCCCCCTAACTAACCCCTAAGCCAAAAATCATGAAAACACTAAATTTGGCATGCTGGTTGGTGTTTATCAAATTTTTTTAGAAAACTGAGTTTTGGAGTTACTGACGTCATTATTGCAACGTCACGGTACTATTTTTGAAAAATGACGTCATTTTTGCGATGATGTTACTACATTCAGTTCAAATTTGTGCACAATTCGTTTTTGATACTGAATCTTACAATGCCTAAGTCAATGCAGTTACGTCACAAAAGTGCTTTGTGACGTCACTTAAGTTAAATATTGGCCAAAAAATACTCATTTTTCAGAAAGTGATTTCGGCAAATCTTAAAATTAGAAACTTCACGTTACCTTAACAACTTCAAATTTTCAGCAGTTATTTGTGAAAAAAATTTACTCAAAGTAAAATTGATTTGAAACAAAAAGAGGTTTTCGGAAGGGATTTATCAGGAAGAACCCGAGAGAGGGCATTTTGCTCCCTCTGTAAACAGGTTTAAAATGAACTAAGAGAATACGCTCATACGCTCACGATTTCACTCACAGTGTAGACCTGGTTTTACTGTTTGAAGTTGTCGTTCATTTCTTAAAAGTGTGTTCAATTCTATGGCACTATACCTGTGCGGTTTGCTCCAAACATCAAATTGTTGGCTAAATATTTGCCCCTTCTGTGAGGTCAGAAAAGTGCCTGAACAACATTAGGTTGGAACTGAGGTTTTAAATTTTCTTCACAGTTCGCAATCACAAAACTTTATCAGTTTTTTTATTTGTTGTTGTTGTTGCGCATATTTATCCTACTGTCACCGGACAGCGTCAGACACTAACTGTTGGACGATTCGCACACTTTTCATTGCATTGACTTCTTCGTGATTGGAGGAATCCGCACCTACTTAGGAGTTTCCAGTGATCCATTGAATGTTCATGTGATTCCATTGAATGTTCATGTGGATTTCTTCGAATTCTTGCCCATTGAATTTGCTGCTAGTTCGAAGCCACCAAGCAGAGGTAATCATCGTAAAGCGTCTTATCCAAGGACACAATAACGTAACTAGGGTGGGGGTTGAATCCAGATCATGCGATCAGGGTCGTCGTTAAAACGACACCTTTACCCATTCGGCCGAGCTGCCGATTAAATCTTGCAATGTATGAGTTAAATGTTTACTTTCTAATTTTCTCAATACTAGTAATCTACTGTAATTTCTAAATTTTGCCACTAAAATCACACTTTTATCTTCAATCTTCATTGTACTTCGACTTGCAATTCTAATTGCATTGTCTAGACGTGGCTATGTTGTATTTTTCAAAACCTCTTAGTCAGTCGCAGTCTCATTTTTTATCAAAGTTTGTGGTCAATTTCTTCGTAATGTATCTCATTGGATTGTCGGCGAAACTTTAATTGGACGCCATACCGAAACAAAAAGGCGACCGACTTTCCTGTTGCTTCTTCTTTTCATTGGGAAGTTGTTGTTCCGACCATTTTAGAAATCTGGACAATTTGGACAACCATTTTTTTTGCCGCTTAACTCTCATCTTAACAAAAAATAATTTAAACTATTTTCCAAATTAAAGTCCTTCCCGGCTGACGGACTTGGTCACCTAAACGATTACCTCTAAGAAGTGGGAACGTCTTGCTAGTGCTATAGATACATTGCTACGCCATTACCACAAGTCATTTTTCATTGTGAAAAGGGGTGTACCATTGAACCCCGAGCTTAAAATTTAATCAAAAGCGATGATGGCTCGAATCACGGGTCTGCAGATGCAAAAATATCGTATTTTTGCAAAGACCAAAGTCATACAGTTATTGTCCTTTTTTCCGTGTTTATTTTTAAAGTTATTTTGTTTTTCTAAAAAAACTGCAGTTTGCTAAACTGCTTAAATAAAATAAAATAGTTTTATAGCGTAGAATAAAGAACTATCAACTGCTTTAATATAGTTTTTGAAGTAATTAAATGCAAAAAAGTTGCTGACCTATCATCTTAATAAGCTTATTAATTTAGGTGCTTTTTAAAGACCTTGTTTTACCCATCTTTGTAACGGACATTGCGGTTCCAGAATATGTTTTTGAAAATTTATTATGTCTATCAGGCTATTTACTATGGACTGCAAGCAAAATATACTCTTTTTGTTTGATGAATTAAATTTTTGAAAGCTACCAAAACATGTTTTTTAATCGATGATAGCCATACAAAAACCACAAAAAATTGTAAAAGATGATATAGAAAATTTTAAACCAGTTTTATTTCACATTATCTGCCACAAGAAGAACGGGACGAAAAAGACTAATCAAACTTTCATTATACAGTTTGCTTTACTAAGCGTGTAACAAATTTTCTGGGTTCATCTCTGCGTCATTGCGCCAGGGCAGACTTAGTTTCACCAGCACAGAATTATTTTTACACAATTGTTATTATTACATCACAGTTTATCAAAAAATGGCAAATTTTATTTTAATCGTATACGAGCGATAACGGAATCGGTGTACATTTTTTACATATAAACCCATTTTCGGGCCTGGGTTTGGCTTCAAATCACTTTTCGGGTTTGGGCTTGTATGTTTCCGGGTTCGGGCCTGTATCTGTCGGCCTATTTATAAACTCTGCAAAAAGGCAACGCAGCTGTTTTTGAAGAAATGTCGCAGCGGTGGCGAGCCGTTGGCAACATTGCATTCAATTTGATTGCCCTAGATTTGAACCTCAGACCTCCCGCTTCAGAGACGAAGGTGTTGCAGCTCGAACAACTGGCCGGTATCAAAAAAAATAGCCTTTTCCTGTTATCGTAACCTATGGAAACCTCCCAACACTTCGGTATAAGCTGACTTCTGCGATGGGGTTTCTCAGTAGTAGTCGTCAACTCGTCATACCTTGTGGCATAACATAAAACAACAAGTGTACAAAAGATTTGATTTTTGTATTCAAAAAATTAATGAAAAATTTAAAACCTTGATTTCTTTGTAATATATCTCATCGACCGTAACATCAGTATCCCTTCAAAAGTGTTTTCTAATTTTTTTGCATTTGTCTCGATTTCTTCTTTTTGGGCCCTTTCTGGAGAAATTGGATGATTCAACCCAAATTTCAGTGCATTTGTTTGATGCAAACTTGGCCAAATTAACAATGCCATCCGAGCAACTGATCGATTTCTTCACAAATTAAAATTTTTTTTGTAGCATAGGTTTGCTCATGTAAGACAACACCGATATTTGGGTCAATTGCTAAACACATCACTTTTGCCAAAAAGAGACCAAAAACTACAACCAAGACGAACGCAGAAAAAGTAGTTAACACTTTGAAGCGTATTACTGTAGTTATGGGCCGGTGAGGAACTATAAGAGATATATGGGGCACCAGATGTAAAGTAATAAAAATGCGTGTTTTTTAAGCTTTGTTGGTGCCAAATTGCATATTTAAGTAAGTATGCAAAACGGCAAACGCTAAATTGCATATTTAGCTAAATATGATTGACTAGTCACTAAGGGTTGAAATGATTACCCATTTCTGATGATGATTACCCATTTACCTATTTCTGATAATGATCACTAGGGTTTGAAATGATTACGTCACTAGGGGTTGAAATAATTACCCATTTCGACGCGGAGGCAGCATTAAGGTGTTGCCAAATGAAGTAGGATTGTAAGACGTGATGTCTCTGTGAACTATTTAATTAGTTCTGCCTATATAAATATTGTATTCGCACTGGGTGAATTGTTTGTCTCTGTCCTTTAACTCTAAGACCCCCTTATCCACTTGGTCCCCTTGCCCATTTTATGTAATTATTTTTCATCCCTGTCTATTAGCCCACTTGGCCCTCTGTCCAGAGTTAATTTTTTTTTTTTTTTTTTTTCCGGGTTACCATGGTCACTATAGCAAAATATGCAAAATAACAAATGCCAAAATGCATATTTCGCTAAATATGCTAAATGACACATGTCAAGATGCATATTTAATTAAATACGCAAAAATGACGCTAAATATGCAAATTGGCATATGTGTAAAAATGCGTAATTATTTAAGTCAAGCGATTTTAGTCCATTATCACAACTTTTGTACGGTCTGCGCCCTACGTGTGCAATTTGTGTTGTAAAAAGTCGAATGAGAAACTAATTTATAGGTTAAAACGGTATAGGGTGTTGCTTTTTTCTATGCTTGAGTTGGAGTAGGCCTAGCTGTACAATAATTATTCAGCCAGTCAGCCTAATTGGAAAACATGTAGCTTACTTGAGCAAATGGAAGTAGCCTATTAAAAATGTGATGGTGATTAGAGTAATAGGCTATCAGATCTGACCTAAACTACTAAACTATTGCAGTAGTGAGCATAGACTAGACTCAGGCCCGGCGCCACGGGACATTCCGGGGCCGTGCCCCCTCAAATCACTGCTTGTGCCCCCCAAACGAAAATTGTGCCCCCCCCCCAAGCGAGAATTGTGCCCCGAAGAAATTAACAGGCTCGGCGCTACTGGAGTGCAATTCGACTGAGACGCCCAAAATATTGGTTATTGCTCCAGAATTCGTGAGCAAGAACTGTTTTTCGTAGATTTTGCAAGGAAAACCGTTTGTTTTTGAGGCTTCACCCCAGAATTCAAGAAAATTCGCGTATATTGTGGGATGAAGACCTTTATTTAATTTTTTTTTTTTTTTTTTTTTTAGGTCTTCACCTCAGAATTCGTGGAAATTCGCACGTTTTTTGCGATGAAGACCAGAATTTGTGGTACTTCGCGTATTTTTTTATCTCAAGACCTTTTTTTGTTGGTCTTTATCCCAGATTTCGTCGAAATTCGTGTTGAACACCTATTTCTTTTGGTCCACACTCTCGAATTCAAAGAAATAAAGTTTTCGTCCCCCCCCCAAAAATTTGTTCATGCCCTCCCAGTCACGCTATCCGGGCTAGACTTCAATAAAATAAAAATAAAAGTTATGGTAGATCTGTCTGTAAATTCAGCCCAACTACTAACTGGCGCAAAATTTTAATAATTTTTTTACCTGTCTAATAAAGCAGAAACAGGGTCTGAAAAAGAAATCTTATCAGGAGTATGAAAACTGATATCAGGCGCATTTGCCAAGGCAAGGGCCGGAAGTTAGGCGAAGACCAAAAAAGGTCTTTACCGGAAATCCGGCCATCTTTTGTCTGCATGCTCACCGAACTGCGACTAATTGAGTGCTGGAGCAACTACTTGAGTGCGCGTGAACTTATAGGTCCTTCTTCCTCCTTAGGCCCGGGTACGGTGTACCTCCCTAAACCCTCTCTTTCACAGTCCCTGAGTAGAAGATAGGGGGTAAAGGCCAGAAGAGCATGTCTGGGCAAATTTCTAGGCCCCAAGATTTCATAGGCTTAGTTCATAACGATCTTAAAGTTATTCTTTACCAGTCGCTTTGCATAAATGCTAAAAAAAGCAAAAACTAAATGAAAGTATAAGTAGCCTTGTAACAGTAGTAGTAAATACTAAATACGTAATGAAAGTCATCAAAATTTTGCACCAGTTAGCAGTTGAGCAGAATTTACTTGCCGGCCTACCATAACTTTTTTTATTAAAGTTAGCCTAATCTCACTGCTACAATAGATTACTAGCAAAGGTGGAGTCGAGGACATAAGGATCGAGGCTAAGGCCAAGGACACAAAAAATCTGAGGCCAAGGACAGCCTTTCCGAGGACAGACCCTCTCAAGGCCAAGGAACAAGAACACAAACGCAAGTGTTCTCCAAAAAAAAGAAAAAAAAGGTCTTCAAAAATTTTTTTCATGTGATCTAAAAAAAAAACGGTCAAGAAAAAATTTTTTCAACCGATCTATAAAATTTTAACCATTCAAAAAATAGTGCTGTCGTCGAGCCGAGGACAGGGAAATTTTCGAGGACTTGAAGCATCGAGGACTAGGTCAAGAACTTGATCTTCGAGGCCAAGGACTTCAAAATGTGTCCTCGAGGACATCCTCGAGGCCAAAAACGTCCTCGAGGATTCCACCTCTGTTTAGTAGTTTGGGCCATATTTGATAGCCTATTACTCTAGTCACCATCACATTTCTGATACGCAAACTCTACACGCTCAAGTTTCATGTTTTCCAATTTAAGCTGACTGGCTGAGTTGGCACTCCAACTTCAACTATATCAAAAAGCAACACCCTGTACCGTTTCAGCCTATAAATTAATTTCTCAGTCGACTTCTCAGTGCTCACTACACAAATTGTGCAAGTAGACACAGACCGTACAGAAGTTGTAATCATGGACTAGAACCGCTTGAATTAAATAATTACGCATTTTTACACATATGCCAATTTGCATATTTAGCGTCATTTTTGCGTATTTAATCAAATATGCATTTTGGCATGTGTCATTTAGAATATTTAGCGGAATATGCAGTTTGGTATTCGCCATTTTGCATACTTACTTAAATATGCAATTTGGCACCAAAAAGCTTCAAAAACACGCATTTTTATTTCTTTACGATTGACGCCCCATAGAGATGATTTTGAATTTATGAAAAGTTTGAGCATGCATGCTGAAGCGTGATAAGTCAAAGTTCACAGTGTTCAACACGTTGGTCTTACGAGTAGAATTTAAGGGAGTCTGAAACCCGAAATTATTAAAGCTTGGGTGTCCTAATTTTTTTTCTAAGAGTGTACCATACTGGATTACGTGCAGGTGGCAGCGATTACCAAAAGTGTTTATAGCACAACAGAAATTGAGCGCTCAAAAATTATGTAAAAAAAATTGGTGCAAACGAGTAAGTCAATATTCAATTTTTGCCAGAAAAAAAGATGTAAATCAATAAAAGATCTTATAAGAGAATTGGAGATAAATTCATTCGTGCTTCTAAACTTAAAGCACCGTATATGGTTGGCGTTGTCTCCATCCTTCTTGACCCAGCCGTTTTTCAGATATTCTTTTTCAAACATGACTTAGGTGTTCTCCTGATTTTAAAAGCCAATTTTGATAATTTTAAATTGCAACGCTGGCGTTGTTAACAACAGCAGCGCTATCCCACAGTTCTATCCTATAAGGAAACGTCAACGCTGCTCGCCAATAAGCCTCTACTGCGTTGAGCTGTTTATCTGCGCATTGATCAGTTTGATCCAATCAGCAGAACAGAGCCGAGTTGAAAAAAAGCATACCAAGTCAGGTTGCTTCTTGACTAAACCAAATCATCGAAAAAAAATTAAATAATATGTTTGAGAGAAATGGGAAATATAAATTAATAAAATATCGCTGAATTCGAGTTGCATACCTGAACATTTCATTTTTTTACCAGCTAAATATATCGCATTGTGAGATAAGGGGAAATTATAGCTCGGGTATCAAAGTTAAGTAGAAAAAGAGTTTCCCATTAATCGGGAAATTTTTTCAAAGCGAGGTCATTTGCAATCTATGTCGAACACTTGGAAGCATACTTAGCTTAATGCTTTAGTTTGCGATATCGGACTTTGATAAGTTTTGCCGCATTTCTGAAGATAAAGCTAGTTCCGAAAATAGTGTTTCTACTTCTAAATTTTCGCACGCTTTCCAAAAACTTTAAAAGAGGGTGTGAAACATAAGCGTAGCCAGGGGGGGACCCAGGGGGCCCCCCCAATTGAAATACCACCAATGATAAAAAATTATGACGACATATAGCCTAGCGATGATTAGTTGCAGTTTTTTTTGTTTTTTTCAGTAATTACGCTCATAACAGTAATTAAACAATGATATTAATGACAACAAGGGAGACACTAACTAACAACCAGGGGGCCCCAGGGCCCCAAACTAACGACTAGGGGGCCCCCGGAGCCATTAATCGACTACCGGGGGCCCTCAACTAACAAACAAGGGGCCCTCGGAGACCCTAACTGACGACCAGGAGCCTCTAGGGCCCTAAATAATAACCAGGGGGCTCCGGGGGCCCTAACCAACAACCAGGAAGCCCCGGGGCCCCTAACTGACAACCAGGGGGTCCCTAACTAACAACCAGGGGCCCCCAGGGCCCCTAACCGACTACCACGTGACCCCAGGGCCCCTAATTTACAACCAGGGGGCCCTGGAGGCCCTAACCGACAACCAGGAGGCCCCCTGGCTTCTAACTGACAACCAGGGGGCCCCCAGGGCCCCTGATTAACGACCAATGGTCCCGGGCCAGGGGCCCCTTAATTCAATGTTTTTATAATTTGTATGCAAAACCTATAAGAAAGCTAAGAGTTTTGTCCTGAAAGTTGCAACTCCAGGCCCTCGTTTAGCGTTATTATGAACTTAATGCCATCACATAGGCGGTAATACAAACCCCCCCACTTGAAATACTACCAATGATAAATATAATGAGAGCATAGCCAGTATGTTGTCCTTGTCTGGAACTGCAGTTTCTTTAATTTAGAATTTACGCGTACGAAAGTACGTAATACTAATGACGACCACGTGTCCTTGTCATAATAATATCATGCAATTCTTGGACTTTTAAAAAGCTGTCGAGTGACTTAACTTGTGTCCTCCACGTTTTAGAAAAAAAGTTATTTTAATTTTGCTTTAAACGTTTTTTTGAAGAAAGAAATTAAGAGCACGAGCTTATTTCAAAATCATAGGCGTAGCCAGGAGGGTGGCCCAGGGGGGCGGGCCCCTTCAATCAAAATGCCATCAATGACAAAAATTTGACAAAAAAAAACCTGTATTTTCATTTTCAATTTCTTTTAGCTCCTTAGCGTACAACAGTACACGCGTACAACTGTAATTAACAATAAGTAATATTGACGACAAGTGGCCCCGGTGTACCCCCTTAATTGAATTTTTTCAACCATTTTAAACATATAACCAGGGTGAAATCAAAGGTTTTTGTCCTAAAAGTTGCTACCTCAGGCCTGCATCTAAACTTTTTATGAACTTAATGCAGTAACCAGCGCCGTATTTGCCATGTGGCACAGTGCCAGGGCCCTGCGCTCAGATAGTAGGACTTTTTTTAGTCTTCACTTAAATTTGGCAAGATATTGCAAAAATCCCCTAAATGCCAGTGGCTCCGCGCAATATAAATCCGGCCCGGCAATAACATATTTAGTAAGCGTAACCATCTACTGTACCATTTTTCAATAACGATTCACCTTCATTTCGCCAGTTTCTACGCACAAAATACTTAAAAAAAATTGCTAGGGAAAATGCTCATTGAACAAATTATTGAATTTCAATTGAGGGGGCCTGGGCCTCCTGGCCGTACATGTTCTCCTATAACTGGTTAACTTCACGACAAAACAAAAATCTCTAAGGAAAATCTTCGAGTTAATTATTATTCACTGCTAAAATATTGCAGGAGGCAATGTACCTAACTTCTCCTGCATGGACCAAATCACTTACAATTAAAATTTTACACCATAATGCAAAATTTTAAACGTGCTTTGGACTTTAATTACAAGTAAAAAGAAGATTGAACAATTTAACTTTTTCGATTGGCTTTCAAATGTTAAAAATCTGGTTCTTTCAAATGGCTCTGAACACGAGCGAAATGTGATACTATGGGATTAAAATAGCTTTTTTTCTAAAAGCTTACAAAAATCGCCCAGCGGATTACGAATTACAAAAATTCGCCCCCAGACCCCCATAGCCACCGGCGGCTGAGGGCTCCGCCCCCAGACCCCCGTCTTTGATACGTTTGAGTACACGAGGCTACTCAACATGTCTCCTAAGATACTTATTTGCTTGTTCTAACGACTAGTTTTTGCCCTCTCCCTTTACCAAAGTTCAAATTAAGTGCCAACAGGCTATGGCTTCAGATCTTCCATTCTACGATAGTTTTGCCCCACAAAAACTTTCTCTTTTGAAAATTTTTGATGACGTCATTGCAGATGATTTGTGGTTTGGGTCCCCCCCAATCAAAAATCCTGACTACGCCTATGGTGTGAATTGCTTTGTTGAATGTAGAACATTGAAATGAAAGAATTTGAAACGGTACGTTTATACATATTGTAAAGCGTCTTGCCCTAAACTTTGCTTTGCTTTCGAGATATTATAATGTTGAGTCCGTGGTGGAGAAAGCTCTGTCGGTTTATAAAGCACCGGGTTGATGGTCAAAAGGTTACTGCCTTAATAAGATTGACATCGAGTGTGGTCGATTCCTGGGCAGTCAGTACGGCTTCCACTTTGCCATTACGGTTTGCTTCCACTTTGCCGTTTGGGCTGCGCAAGGCCGAGAGGTGGCCGGGGAATACTCTTGGTCTAATATATACTGAAGACTGCCGATGCTGGGAGCTAAAAGCTCGAAACAGCGTTATCCGGCTTTGTGCAGGTTGCTGACTCTCGGTTCGATTCCCAAACTGGCAATGACTTTTGGTCTTTGGAAAAGACACTTTACGCGTATTTTCAATTGATACCAAGCACTTTACCCGTTGTGGTGGCCCAGCCTGACAAAAGAGTTGCAAACAGAACCCAAAAAAAGGATGCATTTCATGATTTGGTGCGGTGGGACATTTATAGAGTGCCTGGTTCATATGTGGGAATGAAGGAATTGTTATGTCCCAGTCCAAGATTGTCTCGTCATTATGCGAGGGTAATGCCTTGCCAAAAAGGGTACATTATACGTATTGAAACAATCAGCGATAGACACCGACCAGTGATCGAGTGGATGGAGCTTCGGCTTTTAAAATGGTAGACTCGGGTTCGATTTCCCGTCGGGTCAAACCAAAGTATAAACATGTGGCAGTAACATAAAGTCACAGTTTCCCTGCTTGATGTTCAGCCTTGAAAAGGACGGGTCGAAGACTCCATCGTGTGTGGGAAATGGCAGCTTGACTCGTGGTCACCTAGTAGTTCACAACTTCATATAAACGGCTGCCTGAACAACAAGGTTGATCCTTGACACACCGACTATTGAAAAGAAACGACATGTTGCTAAGAAGTTACCTTCATTGTATTTGGCTGACAAAATGCAACTGTAAGATAATGTAAAAGAATTGGCATAACCTACGATGTGAAGACGAAAGCAGTAGTATTGTAACAACTTTAGATTTATTTTGTGAAGAAGATTTTCGCAGACTACATCTACAAGACACTGCGCTCTATTTTATTTTACACTTCACATGCAACACTTAAATGCTAAAATACAAATTCATCCAAATTCTGTAAACGATTACATCAGATTGCAAAATGGTTGTTGGATTTTAAGATGTTAAATTTCAGTGAACTGGCAAAACGGTAACTCGTTGACAAATCTTCGAAAAAATAAAAACGTTGATTGCTGGATAGCAGAAATACGAAAAATTTTCCCTCCCTAGGATTCAAAAATAAACTTTTGGATTACAGGCCATTATTGCAATCACATCTTTATTCGCCGAGTTGCCTTGACCAGGGGGCAGCGAAAAAATCTTTCGGTCTTCGAGTCAAGCTGCCTCCTGCCCACCAGTCGACCACACACGATGGAAGCTACACGTTGTCCGTAATGTATTCAAGTATATCTGCTGCGAAAAGGGAAACTTTGGTTTGGTTCCCAGTTCGGTCAAACTAAAAATTGCAATATCAGTATTCGTATTCTACCTGCTTGACGGTGAGCATTAAGAGGGTCAGTGCGAAGCCTCTTATATCGAGCAACAAATGGATAGGTAAATTGAAGACCACGTAATTAAAGGTCCATTTGCTGTTTCCTGGACAAAGCTCGCTTTCACTTGTCAAAAATAATACACAAGATAAGTCTTTTCTCCCTGGACCAAGCAGTTTACCTATGCGTGCTAATTGTGGTAGCCGCGTGTTTCTGCAACATGTCGCCTGACATCAAAGAACCGAACACATTATTGTCTGTCTACAGAACCCGACCCGAGGGAGAAAAAAAACTTTTTGGGCCTTCTCGAATATGGCTGCTTAGTCTTCCTAGCTTACGGCAACGACACCTAAAAAGGAGGCACGACGTAATCGAATGGTAGGCATATTCACACTGTACCTGTTTCATGAACGCAACAAGAAGAAAAACTTAAAGTTTAAACATTGCAGCTAAAAGTTTTAAGTTTTTATGATGTTTTAATTTTCACTTACTACAGTACAATAGTTAGACCCAGTCTCCGCTGGGCGTCAAAGAGTGAGCCTACAAGCGAAATCATTTTGTTTATTTTAAACAAAAATTGTGTTCTCCCGACTTGACCTGCGTACAAGCTCCAGATGGTTAAATGAGGGCTGAAGACAATATCAATGGGGGTATCCAAAGTTAGGGCAATCGTATAAGATCCTATTGGCGATGATTCCATTTTTCTTGACCCATCCGTTCCAGAGTTATTTTACTTCAAACACGACGTAGGGGCCTCTCTAATTATAATTTTTATTGGTAACCCTGACGTTGACAACATCGGCTACGTTGTTAGAGGCCTCTGTGGGCTAAGCTACTGTATTGAAACGTAAGGGTCGCCAATAAAAATTGTAATTAAGCTTGCCCCTACATGGTGTTTGAAGTAGAATATCTCTGGAACGGCTGAGTCGAGAAGGATAGAGTCAACGCCAATAAACCTTACACGATTGCCCCAACTTTAGATACCTCCATTAATTTTGCCTTCGGTCCTCGTTTAAGAAAAACAAAAATACGATTTTACGACCAGTTTAGACTAGCCTTTGGAGGTAATTTTAATATTCCTAAAGCTGTAGGTAGCAGTAAGCCCATAGTGCATTGCTCAAGCAGCTGATAAGACTAAAGACTATGCTGGCGTACGCTTGCAAAATTTTTCGCCAAATGTGCTCAACACCGTGGTAGCATTTTGATCAACTCAGAGAAATCACCTTGAGAAGTAATTCGTAGATAAAAACCAAAATAGAGCAAACTAAAAATAATTGCAAGAAGAATGGTACAAAGAAGCGAAAACAAAATTATGTACATCGGTGACGATTGTTCGTTGTCGGGCGCAATTTGGATTGCCTCTTTTCTTTTGTCAGCTTCTTCGACGGTGTCTGTTACGCTTGTAGTTGAGTTCCTTAATCTTGCCAATCCAACACAATGGGGATGACGGAACAATGGGAAAGGGAAACCGGGGAGTTGGCAATCATATTCGTGACTCATCTCATTGAAAATGCAAGTGCCTGCTTTCGGAATCAAAAAAGAGCAGTTTTTTGCTGAAACAAAGAAGAATTTTTGATAATATGACTTTACATTAACCAAAGTTTTTACATAAAAAGGAAAAAGTGATTAAAAACTTTTGGCGCATTTCTACTTGTTTACTTAAAAGAGGTTAAATTTGGAGTTTGTAGTCAAGGTAAAAAAGAGGTTGCTGTGATGGGTCTGGTGGTTTTGTAGGTCCGATACAAGTCATCAGTTAGGATTTCGTTTTTGGATTGGATTATATTGAAAACCTAACAAAGGTCTTTGTCGCTTGGAGTCTCTTTCTTTGGGCCGTATTATAGTGGATACCAAAACAGGTCTTAGCCTTTTGGGCAACGGCAGTTAGAGTCCTATGCAATTGCCTCGCTAATCTGCCGCTAAGGTTTTATATCATAATGATATGAGTTTGGGCTGGAGTTATTGTAACAAAAAATTTAGAATAAATTTTCGGGTGAAAAAAAATTACTTTTTTAATTTGCACATTGTTTATCTCTTATTGCAACTTGTTCAAAGCCACCAAGCGGAGATCGTCAAAAAGCTCCACATTTCAGGGCGCAGTAACGAGACCAGGGTGCGAATTAAACCCAGATTGCTCAAGTACGATTGTTGATAAAACAACGCTTCAATGTTGTTATCGCTACTTCACGCCTTGAACGAGGGCTGCAGGCAAAATCAATGGGGTTATCTATAGTTAGGCGAATCGCATTTGATTATAAGTTGGCATTGATTACATCCTTCTTGATCCAGCTGTTCCAGAGATATTCTACTTCGAACACGACATAGGGGCCTCTCTAGTTATAATTTTTATTGGCAACCCTGACGTTGATAACATTGGCGACGCCATCCCAGTACAAGGCAACGCCGCAATTAATAGGCCACGGAATGATATATTAATTTTAGTAACGTATATGTATAAGTTAATATAAGTCTCTGTGGGATCGGCTACTGCATCGAAACGTCAGGGTTGCCAATAAATTTATATTTAGAGAGGCCTCTTAAGTCGTGTTTGATGTAGAATATCATTGATTTTGCCGGTAGTCCTCGTTTAAGCTAATTTTTCTGTCATAGTGTGCAGACTTTGATAAGCTTGGTAACCCATCCGCTGTACCCTGCCGGTTACTTTGTATTTTGCTGGTCAAATAAATTAGACTTGGCTGTCACGTCACTTACTCTTATTGAAGAGACCTGCCATTTTGCACTGCGATTCCACAGCCATTCTGAGTTCACAACCTGGTCTAAAATGCAAGAAAAACAAAGACAGTCAATTTAAAAGGTCATTCAGGTCAAACAATATTTTGCTCGGTATTCTCTCAAAAATTTTTGACCGATCCAAAGACTAACTTCACCAAATTTGAGCTTTCTACGACCTTCCATTCCCAACATATGACAATTTAGATTTTCCGTAGAAAGGATTTTTCCTCTTAGAAATTTTGCCTAGGTTGTCAACTACAAACAAAATTTCAAAAAGTTACTGGATGTTTGTAACTCTCGATAAGTGTTTTCTGCAGTGTTATTGTCAAAACAAATCAAAGAGTCAGAATAGTAAATTAGCTGCTTTTCAAGTAAATTCAAGCCAACTTTCCAAAAGATAATCTTCTGTCACAACTGGCAAAAAGGCAATACTGAAGTAACAGGAAAATTGTTAACTTTGCACGGCAATATCTTGAAAATGGCAAAACATAGAAAGTTTAAATTTGGTGAGAATACATTTTAAGCTCATCCCAACATTGTGGTCAACAGTGAAAATTTTGACTTGAATGCTCATTTAAATCAAAAGAACTGCACCCATATAAAAAGATTTTCAGAATCAGTTTGCAGAATCTCATTGTTTCTTACTTATATCTGATTCCTGTTTATAGAGCATTGCTTCCAACCACACCAAACGGCATTTAGAGTTTTTTGAACGTGACTCTAATGATCGCGCCCATAAAGTCTGCAATTTAAAATGTATGTTTACAAAAGAATACTTGCTTGCCCTTTTTAATGGCCCCTTAATAGTATCGTTTTTAAATCCTGTTTCGTTTTTAGCTTTTTTAAGTTTTTCGCTTCTGTTTTTTTTTTTTTTTTTTTTAAAGAATAACAACAAAAAATTTTGAAAAATTGCGCATAAGTTAAAAAATTTGGCTAGAAGCTGCCGATTTTTGAATGCCAACCCATGCGCTCTCGGTACATTGATTAAGATTCAGCCAAAACTTACTACCACGAGCCAATTTTTGAGAATGCTTTGAAGTCACCAATACTACCAAGTTTGAGCTTCAATTGTTCTCAAAAAACAAGCAAAAGTGATCCTTTGGTCTTATAAATTATTTTCAAAAAATAAATGGTAAACTGAGAAACATTGCAAAGTGGCGGTGATATTTTGACGTTAAAGGTCAAAAAGTTGCTCGACTTACAGATTCACCACGCATTCGTAGTCAGAGCGATTTCCTTTCTTTGATTGCTTGCATTGGCCGGGGGTACTGACAGCAAAGCGGGGAGAAATACAAGCCAAAATTCCCTGAAATAACAGGGCAGGTTATTTAGCGTTTTCAATTCAGTTCGTTTCAACTCTCTTGAACTGATAACATTTTGAATTTATTTCCCAACAAATTTTTTTGCCAAACCTAGTTTGAAGGTAGTAAAAATTGCACAATTTTGTTTGCAGACCGCTCTGCAACGTGATTGCTGAAACTATCATAAACAAAAACCAGGCAGGGCCGAAGCCAGACATAATATTTAGGCGAGCTCAGCAAATTTTGACGAAGCCCAATAAATTCTAAATGCTATTCACAGCTTCAAAAATACGAATTAGTGGATAGGTCTAAAAATTCATCAAGAAAAGATGGGATCAGCCACAAAATAGGGGATCACAAACATCAATTCCGTCGAAAAGACCTGGGTGGCAGTAATCTGCTCAGTCGCATTACTGCTAACCGAGGATCACTATTAAGCCATCATAATTACAAGATTCGCATAGGCTAGGAAAAACTTTTGGTGGATAATCGGTACCAGCAAAGTCCAAAGCATAACAATTTTGTTAAGTCATAGAGCTCAGTCAATTTCTTGACCGAACTACCACCAAGCAAAACAGTCGTGCGAAACAAAAAAAAAAAATCTTCTCTGTAGCAAAATGAAATTTGAGAGTAAAATAACCCTCCATGCAATGCTCAGGATAGCGCTATTTCGGTCAATACCAAACCTCGTCCTCGTCAAACCTCGCTATTTCGGTCAATACCAAACTATTTCGGTCAATACCAAACCAAACCTTTTTTTGTTTCGCACGACTGTTTTGCTTGGTGGTAGTTCGGTCAAGAAATTGACTGAGCTCTATGACTTAACAAAATTGTTATGCTTTGGACTTCGCTGGTACCGATTATCCACCAAAAGTTTTTCCTAGCCTATGCGAATCTTGTAATTATGATGGCTTAATAGTGATCCTCGGTTAGCGGTAATGCGACTGAGCAGATTACTGCCACCCAGGTCTTTTCGACGGAATTGATGTTTGTGATCCCCTATTTTGTGGCTGATCCCATCTTTTCTTGATGAATTTTTAGACCTATCCACTAATTGGTTTGATTTTTGGAGTTGGTTGTTGAGAATCGCCTGTTGACCTGATTCCCTGCTATTCTCCTTTCAGCTATTGGCTGTTAATTTTTGTTTGGCCTTGGTACCTTGCTAAGTTTTTCATTTTTTAAGCACAATTTTGCTTCCAAAATAATGTTTTTAGTTAAAATTCTTGGCAGATTTCAACGGCTAATTTACATAATTTTTTGATCGGTTCATTAAAACTCGTAGCCGATTTCAACGCTTCATTTGCATTTTGATCGCTGGCGAAACGATAATTTTGACTTCGGAGCTTATTGTTGGTTTTGCCGATGTTTGCTCTTTTGTTTCGGCCTTCTATTTTTTTTGGCTTGGCCTGTTTTCGGCGACTGGATATTCTATAAATAGTGAGAAAATTTTTTGGTTTTTACTCATTTCGATTCATGCCAGCTCAGCTGACGAGGTTTGGTATTGACCGAAATAGCGCTATCCTGAGCATTGCATGGAGGGTTATTTTACTCTCAAATTTCATTTTGCTACAGAGAAGATTTTTTTTTTTATTTCGCACGACAGTTTTGCTTGGTGGTAGTTCGGTCAAGAAATTGACTGAGCTCTATGACTTAACAAAATTGTTATGCTTTGGACTTTGCTGGTACCGATTATCCACCAAAAGTTTTTCCTAGCCTATGCGAATCTTGTAACTTCAAAAATACGGTTTGGAAATTTTTTCAAGCAGAGCTCTAACGATTCTGGCGAAAATGAGCACCGCCTCCTCCCTCTGGCTACGGTCCTGAAATCAGGTGAGGACACTAAGTTTTCTAGCTCCCGGCTTGTGCCTTTGGAAAATACACGCTAGGCATTGAATTAGCATTGTTATATAACAAATATTAAAGTCATTAATTGATTAATTGATTCTTGATTCTGTTTTCCCGAAAGAGCGACGGTTATTATGGGAAGAAACCCTGTCGCTCCAAGTTGACCTTTTTCTTTTGACTTCTTTCTACATTTTTTTGCTTGTTTACAGCGACCAATCAGAGTGATATTGAGGTCCAGCGCCTTGTACAAAAGCATACTAACTGAAATGGCCATCCTGCTACTTGAACACAGATTATACAGGTAGGGTTTCGAAAAACTATGCTTTAAGCTTCTGTAACACGCGATTTGTGATTATTGCGATTGCTCAGCATGGCGCTCGTTTGTTCCTTCGTATGAAAAAGCATTCTGCGTCTGTCAGTCTGCATAATCGTACCAACGCAAAGCACTTTTTTGGGATCTGTTTGCACGTCTTTCGTCAGGCTGGATTACCTCAACTGGTAGACTTTTTGGCCCCGATGGGAAATGAGCATAAAGTGTCGTTCACAAAGACACAATGACGCTAGTTTTGGAATAAAACCAGGAGTCGGCTAGCTTTCGATCTCTAACTCGTCCGGCCTACCAACTGAGTTATCGCAGCCTGACTCACAACTTCCAAACTAAACTAAAACGAGTTTTTTGAGTTGGTAAACTTATGTAGCTGAAACAGCACCCTTCTATACTTTTTCTACAAAAGTCACTTTTTATAAAAATAGACCTAGAAGGTTACTTTTCATCATTTCAGCTCACCTTGTACTGATTACACTGGTAAAAATCAATTTCTTTTTTTCGGAGAAAAGCCCGGGCGACTTTTGTCAAACTCAACACGAAAATTAAGCCAATGCAAAGACATAAATTTGCAGTAACTTCGCGAAACATGCTTTTGTATCAAAGTTCAACTGTTATAATATGCAAAGCTAACTGAACAAAAAGGAAAAGTGGTAATTATCTTAACGCCGCAAAACAACATATGACTAAGAAGCGTAAACTAGCGCAATAACAAACCTCAAAAAAAACACCAACATGCAATCGTTTAGGTGAACTGTTACAAAACCGATATAACCGCCATCAACTGATTTCTATAAATACGTATTTTTATTTTAATGTGGTTTTTGAGCAAAAATGTTTCGTTTTACTATTTTTGAATTTCAAAAACAACTGTTAAACATTGGAGTGAATTTCCATGAAACAGATTTGCATACTGTATGTTCAGGATTGGCTGGACATTATTTATCAGCGATTGCTAGAAAAAAAAAACCGTTGATAAAAAAATGCCTCTACATACATCTACACACCTTGGTTAATCATTAAATGGGTCGGAGAGCAGAACGCTGTGTGGCCTACACAAGAAAAGTTATTTTTCAGGAAACTTTATGGGTGTAGCACTGTAGCTGTACTACAGCGATTTTTGAGGCTGTAGTGTCTTATTGACTCTGTTTCGTGAATAAACAAATTCGCTTTCCAGCGACCATTGTTTTTTTTAACTTTGTCTTCACCAATATACAGGTTTACCCATAAAGTCTTGCTTGAATTCTTGCAAAAAATCGACAGTCAAACGCTATACTCCCAACATATAATCTTTCAAATCGCTGTTCAAAAACCGAAAAAATTCTACAATTTAATCATACACTGTACCAACATTACCTAGCCACTATTTTAAGCAGATTAAAAAATTGAGCAAATTTAATTTTTTTCAAATTTTGCAGAAATGGCAAGCTTAACCATGGGTTTAGATTAATTAGAGATCGAGCAAATGGGCAAAATTTCAAATTTTGGTAAATTTTATCAAAAATTAAAAAACTGAGTAAGTTCAACTTTTTGTCACTTTCAGAAGAAATCGAAGGTTAATTTCAAAATTTGACAAATTTTGGTAAAACTTTAAAAATCGACAAAAACTGATTTTTTGTTAATTTTTGAAAAAATGGCAAGCTTAACAATCATGGGCAAAATTTGCAATTTTGACACAGTTTGAAAAAACTACACAAATTCACTAAAGTTGATTTTTTGTAAATTTTTGAAACAATGGCAAGGTTAACGTCATAGGCAAATTTTCGAATTTTGACAAATTTTGGCAAAACTTTAGAAATCGACCAGAGTTGATTTTATGTTAAGTTTTTAAAAAATGGCAAGATTAACCATGATTATACTCTTGCCATTTCTTTAAAAATTGACAAAAATCAACTTTGGTTGATTTCTAAAGTTTTGTCAAATTCTAAAATTGGAAAGTTTGCCCATGGTTAACCGAAATTTTTCAATGGAAAAGCGGTAAATGCAAAGCCACAACAACAACGCCTGCCAAACAACATTTCCTACACGTCTCAAATTTCTATCCATAATATTTCCAAGAATTCTCGGTTGTTTTTAAATTTGGACTAACTTTAACAATCTATTTTGTTGTAGTTTCAAGCAGCTGCATCAAGAATAAAAATGACGTTTAGTAAAATATTTCATGGGCAGTGTTGATTACAATAAGGACCTTTTTGGGCCTGGCTTCAAAGGGAAATCGAAAAACATTTTCTTCTGGACTCCATTTATAGTCAAAAAATAATGCGAAACGGTGACGACCTTTCTTTCTCCGAAACATTTGCTGAGCTAGCACGCTCATCAGCTAGTCAATTGACAACGCAAATTTTGAACAAGGCAATAGAAAATGTTGTTACGGTGATGGACTGGTGGTCCATTTACATTTCAGAGGCCGATTATTTACTACTTTGTGCTCAAATTTATCCAATCCAACATTAGTTTGTTTAAAAATGTCAAACAATTAAGCTAATCCGTAGGCCAATTTTCATTTTTCAACAAAATTGAAAAACTTACCGGTGTATTTGGATCAATTGGCGAAAGAATTTGAAAAATTTTATAACAAGAAACACATTGGTGACATCTGAGATTTAGCCAATACCAAGCACTTCCACATCAAAGCAGAAACGACATCAACGCTGAAGACTAATTCAAAGAATTATTCCAGAAGACACCAAACCATACCATCTCTTAAAAACACATGACGGAATGACATAGGCAAAGCCAGAATTTTTGATTTAAGGGGTGGGGGGCAAACCACAAATCGCATACAATGACGTCACCAGAAATATTCGAATGAGGAACTTTTTGTTGTAGGATGGAAAAAGCCGCGTGGTCTGGTTTGGCACTTAATCAGGATTTTGCTAAAGGGAAAGGGCTTAAACCAAAAGTTAAAAAGTGAAAACGTCTAAATTGCTGGGAGACGTGTTGAGTAAAGTATTGTAACTCAAATGGATCACAAGCGGGGTCTGGGGGTGAAGCTCCAGGTCGCTACGCGATTTTTGGTAATTTTTTGGGAGAAAAAGCTATTTTAATGGCATGGGATCAGATTTTGCACGTGTTCAGAGCCATTTAACTGACCTAGATTTTTAACATTAGAAAGCCAATTGAAAAAATTAAATTATTCAATCCTCTTTTTACTTATAATTTAAGTCCGAAACACGCTTAAAATCTTGCATTTTGGCATTAAAGTTTGTTAAGTGATTTGGACCAGGTAGGGAAAGTGAGGTATTGCCTCCTGCAATATATTTTAGCATTGAATGATGATCCACTCGAAAGTTTTTCTTAGAAATTTTTGTTTTGTTATGAAAACAACTGGTTATAGGAGTGCATGTACACTGTACAGACAGGGAACTCAGGCCCCTTAATTGAAATTCAATAATTTGTTCAATGAGCGTTTCCTCTTGCTCATTTATTTTTCAAAAGTACAGGGTGTTCCAAAATGGTTGACCCCATTCTCAATACCCATATCTCGGAAACTACTTGATGGATCATAATGAAACTTAATACACTTTATGTTGAAAGTTATAAGTTTTATTGGCTAAATTTACAAAGAAAAGTACAAATATTTGTTGGTTCTATGACAGATTTTCATAATGTTCAATTTCATAATCTATTGAACCATTTTTCAATAGGAACAATTCACCTCCACCTCGCCAGTTTTTACGCGACAAAATACAGGGTGTTCCAAAACGGTTAACCCCATTCTAAATACCCATATCTCGGAAACTATTATTACGCCTACTAAACATGTTTTTGCCAGGGGCCCCTGGCACTTTGGAGATTTTTGCAACATCTTCCTCCCAACTATAAGTCAAGACCAAAAAAAAGTGTTACCATCTTACATAGGCGTAGCCAGGGGGGGGCCAGCCCCCCACCCACCCCCCATTGCAAATGGCAGCAATGATGATTTAGTGGCCTTGGTTGGTTTTCACTTAGACTTCAGACCGTGAAGGCCTTTTTTTCCTTTGGTCTTTACCTTATTTTCAGGACAAATCCAGCTCTTTAGCCCGTGAAGATCGTTTTTTTGCCGTTTTTTGATGTCGGACTCCACTTTTCCAGTTGGGGTTTGGGCCTCCTCAATCCTAAATTGGTCTCCAACTAAATTTTAGCCCCCTCCCCCCAATCAAAAATCCTAAATCAGATTGTGAAGACCTTTTTTTTAGTCTTCACCAGTGTGAAGACCTTTTTTTTAGTCTTCACCAGTGTGATTTGGGGTTTGGGCCTCCCCAAACCAAAATCCTGGCTACGCCCTTGCCATCTGAGCGCAGGGCTCCTGGCACTGCAGAGTTGTAAGTCGGGCCGGGCTTTTCGGGTCAGGTTCGGGCCTAAAGTTGATAAAAACGTCAGGCTTAATTCGGGCCTGGGAGGTGCTTTTTGTCTTAGGGGTACAAAAAAATAATCAAAATATCTTAGCAATATTGCTTAATTTTTTAGACCTAACTTAACTCTGGGATTTTTTCGGGCATGATTTGGGCTTCAAATTAATTTTCGGGTTCGGGCCTGAACTAGTTGGCCCGTTTACAACTTTGTGGCACTGTGCCATATGGTAAATCTGTCCCTGGTTACTGCATTGCGTTCATAAAAAGGTTAGATAAGGAACTGAGGTAGAAACTTCTGGAACAAAACGCTTAAATTCACTTAGGCTATACATTTAAATCATTTGGCAATTTTTGTAACATTTTTATCATTAGTGGCATTTCAATCGTGGGAGCCCGGGCCCCGTGCCCTCAGCTACGCCAATTCGGTGTGAAGTTATTTAATTTTTCACCAATCAAATTTAACTTGATTTGCTTTACAGTTTTTGACGAAATAAGTCAAAACTTGAAATTTTGCCCATGATTGTCGATTTCCAAAGTTTTGAAAAATCGACCAAACTTGATTTTTTTTCAATTTCTGAAAAGATGGCAAGGTTAACCATGGATTACTATTTTTTCCAAACTTGAATTTTATGTCAATTTTTGAAAAAATGGCAAGGGTAACCTTGGGCAAACTTTCTAATTTTGGCGAAAAATTAGGAATCAACCGAGGTTGATCTTTTTGTCAAGTTTTGAAAAAATGGTATAACCATGGGCAGAACTTCAAATTTTGACCAAACAATAGAAATCAACCAAAAATTAATTTTTATCACATTGAAAAAAGTATCAAGGTTAAATTTCAAACTTTGTCAAAAACTTTGCAAACTGACCAAAGTTAATTTTTTGTCAAGCTTTGAAAAAATGTCAAGGTCAACCATTGCAAGGTTAATAAAAAATTGAAAAAAATTAACTTTGGTAGATATCTAAAGTTTTGCCAAAACTTGTCAAAATTGAAAATTTTGCTCACGTTAATCTTGCCATTGTTTCAAAATTTGGCAAGATTAAACTTTGATCGATTTTTTAAGTTTTACCAAAATTTGAAAGTTTGCCCATAGTTAATTTTTTTTTGTCCAAAGTTGAATTTTTTGTCAATGTTTGAAAAAATGGCAAGGTTAATAACCATGGGCAAAATTTCAAATTTTGGCAAATTTTTGCAAAACTTTAGAAATCGACCCAAGTTGATTTTTGGTTAATTTTTGGAAAACTGAGGCAAGGTTAACCAAAGCAAAATTTTCAATTTTGAGAAGTTTTGGCAAAACTTTAGATATCGACCTAAATTGGTTTTTGTCACATTTTGCAAAAATGTCAAGGTTAACCATGGGCAAAATTTCAAAATTTGCTAAATTTTGTCAAAACTTTAGAAATAGACCAAAGTTGATTTTTTGTCAAAGTTTGAAAAAACGGCTAAGGTTAACCATGGTTAACTTTGCCAATTTTTCGCATCTTGACAAAAAAATCAAGTTTGGTAGAGTTTTTAAAACTTGGGAAATCGACTATCTTGGGCAAATTTTGAATTTTTGACTTGTTTCGTCAAAAACTGTCGGTAAAGCAAATCAAGTTGAATTTGATTGGTTTGAAATTAAATAACGCCACACCGTCACGCATTTTTTGAGAGATGGTATAGTTTGGTGTCTTCTGGAATAATTCTTTGAATTAGTCTTCAGCGTTAATATCGTTTCTGCTTTGATGTGGAAGTGCTTGGTATTGGCTAAATCTCAGATGTCACCAATGTGTTTCTTGTTATAAAATTTTTCAAATTCTTTCGCCAATTGATCCAAATACACCGGTAAGTTTTTCAATTTTGTTGAAAAATGAAAATTGGCCTACGGATTAGCTTAATTGTTTGACATTTTTAAACAAACTAATGTTGGATTGGATAAATTTGAGCACAAAGTAGTAAATAATCGGCCTCTGAAATGTAAATGGACCACCAGTCCATCACCGTAACAACATTTTCTATTGCCTTGTTCAAAATTTGCGTTGTCAATTGACTAGCTGATGAGCGTGCTAGCTCAGCAAATGTTTCGGAGAAAGAAAGGTCGTCACCGTTTCGCATTATTTTTTGACTATAAATGGAGTCCAGAAGAAAATGTTTTTCGATTTCCCTTTGAAGCCAGGCCCAAAAAGGTCCTTATTGTAATCAACACTGCCCATGAAATATTTTACTAAACGTCATTTTTATTCTTGATGCAGCTGCTTGAAACTACAACAAAATAGATTGCTAAAGTTAGTCTAAATTTGAAACCAACCGAGAATTCTTGGAAATATTATGGATAGAAATTTGAGACGTGTAGGAAATGTTGTTTGGCAGGCGTTGTTGTTGTGGCTTTGCATTTACCGCTTTTCCATGGGAAAAGCTCAGAACTCGCTTGAGCACGTCATTATCTTACAACGTGCATTTTGTAGAGATTAGGAAACTCCTAAGACTATAATCTGTAGTTTTCCATGAGTTTCCCGTTAACTTCAAACCAAGAACTTGTGATAGCAGCATGGCCAGTTGGCCACGGCACGGCCGCAGTCAGAGATATCATTTCTCACTCAATTTATCTGTAATTGTGATTAGAGAGAAAGCTCCGGTAACACCAAGTGAAATTCCTCCTTGGGGGTCTGAGCCCCCCTGGCCGTCTTTTGGCTTCGGTCCTCGATAATAACACTCGACGATCAAATGCTTAAGCCTGCTCGGTGCAAAGGATGCAGGAATTTACTGCAATTGCAATGTGGAAACTCGGCCATTTCGACCAATTAAAGGGATTTGCTCAAGTAATTTCTGGCAAACAACTGAGGCATATTGATGTCTGAGACCCTCCAACCAATGACAAACAAATGTCAATCAAAAATGATGATTTGTTTGTGTATATAATATTTTTCTGGATTCAAAATTCGTTTCAGAATTTTGTGTTTGCAGTTAATAATATACAATTATGGTGTTTCAGACGTTTGCGGTCCAAATTAGTTCCTGAATGGTAATTATTATTATCAATCATTCGTCTGCTTTCTTATTACGTCACTACAGTAGCCTCTAGGCTGGAGAAACGTTAATGAAATCACTTACACGCGTTGGTTTTACGGCGGTCGTGATCGTATGCGCCGAGTTCAACACGCACGCGTCCATATTGTTATAGGCTTAGATAAGGCGCTTGAGAATGGCTTTAAAAAAGCATGCAAAAAATTTGCATGAATAGAACTTAATAGTTTATCCGGAAGCTTGGAGATGGCTGAATTCTAAGCAGGCGCGTAGCCAGAGATCTGCAATGGGGGGGGGGCTTACGTGGGTCTGGGGGCGGAGACCCCAGCGCTCAAAAATGTTGTATCTTTTGGCAAAAATAACTTAATTTTAAACTATTTTGATAAAAATTAATGCTATTAGAACGTGCATAAAAATTAGCAGTGCAAAAACATGATTATACTAGTTGCATAAATGGGCTATACGTGGGAGGTAACTATTGCTAGAATTTCAGTTCTCTTATTTACAAGCTGGTAAATTATAAAATCCTACACCGGTAGTTCAATAAAACTCTGAAGGAGTAATCTATTTCGTCTATATTTTATAGAGAAAGATGTAATTAGGGGGGCTAATGGAAGCAACTTTGAGAGAAGTGATTGGTAATTAACTAATACTGAATGGCCTCCCCGCTCCCCCCATTCTCTGTTTCTGAGCTTAAATATATATTTTTTGATAAAATTTATGTTCCGCACTTTTCAATGAGCGATCAAATCTGAATAACAATTTTTGGTCATTTTTCAAACTTTTTTCTGATTTATGAGTAATTTTATTTTCGACAAATTAGCCCCCCTAAATAAACGTTTCAAAATAAGCTTTAAATCATGTTTGAGTCTATTTTAGTGCAAAAGACAGTCTCAAAAGTGCTAAAAACGTGGTATTTTCCTCATTGCATGTCTAGATGCTTTGGTTTTAAAGAAATTGCATCTGTGTTAGTTTTAAAAGAATTGTATGTCTCGATGCTTTGGTGATAGACCAAGAGGAAGTAACAGTTTTTTTGTGATATGACTTCACTTGGTAAATAAATAAGAATAGATATTCTGCGTTTTGGTCGGGTGGCCAATCGGGGGGGGGAGGATTTAGACCCCCCCACCCCGCCTCTGGCTATGATACTGATCCTAAGCAGGAGCAAACTCGTCCAAAGGACATGTCATTGTCGCCTTCTTGTGACAGGAGGATAAAGAATAAAAATAAATCAAAGTCAAGGGTAAAAAAAATTGTAGAGAACCATAAATACAATATCGTGCTCCATCAAAGATATTATTTAATTTAAAAAAATATTTATTAGCACCAAATGATTAAAATCGAATACTGAAAGAAATTAGGTAAAGCGACGTAAGAGAACAACTTTGTTATGTCAGAGTCGGGTAAATGCAGCGGAACCACAGTAAAAAAATACAAGCTAACTCACATAATTCAAGAATCTTATAGCCTTAGGCCTGTTTACTCCACACATAAAGTTATAGCTTCGTTGAAAGGAAAAAAATGCCAATCTTCCAAAGCCTCTAACACGCTTTCATGACGTTACACATAAAATGTCAAACTCAAGCGAAAGCATACCGTAAGCAAAACCGCAAGACTTTGCATTCTGTTAAAAGAAACATTGAAGTTTTGCGTTTTTCCGTTTCAGCGGTAGGCCGTAGGGCCTAGTCTACACTGGCCGTAAGATCGTGAGAGTACGACGGCGTATCACCTTACCAGCGCACAAGATGCTATTCATTAAAATTAACTAAAAATACGCTCGTACGCTCACGATTTTACGCAGAGCAGGGCAGGCCGTAACTGTCGTTTATTTAAACTATTTAATATTTATGCTCTACGGCGTAATAACAACGAGAAATACTGTTATGTATTGTTTTGCGTATAGCGTGGAAGACACAAATCAATATTATCAAATAGACTTTAGGAAAGCACCAACTTTCTCTAAAAACAAACCACATCGAAATTAGTTAACACAAGCGGCAATTGATCGGAAATTAACAGTGAATTGATAACGCAAAAGGAATGCAAAAACAAAATTACGCGCAAATCTTTATTAAACTCGCTGTTTAACACTAAAACGAGTAACGAGTCGCGGGGCCTCCACTTCATTGCTCCTGAGCAATAAAGCTTTTACAATATTACAACGGTAGCCAGTGACAAGTAAAACTACTTCAGATTTGACTGAATTGGTAATTGAGCCCGTACCTCCTGCTCCAGAGCGAGCGGCGCAAACATTAAGTTATATTATTAAACGTTAATATAAACTAAATTGCATCATCGATGAATTATTTCTTTTCGTAACGCTCTTTCGAAAGGCGCAAATTAGTAAAAGCCAGAGCCGAATTTATGTAACACAGCTCAATTGGATTTGCTTCTGTTGCAATTTGTTTCACGAAAAACGGTATTTTATAAAAACATTGTGTAAATTGCGATGATTTCCGACTTCACAATTTTTTTTGTAACTAATTTGTGTAGCCCCAGCAATAGATAGAGCTACTCAACATTATTCGATGAGCACGTCCAGACCCAGCATTTGCATCAACTCAAAATATGAGAAGGTAAAAGAGCGGTTGACATTCTGCGTCTGCTCCATCCCATTCGCCTCCATGAAAAAGTCGCGGACAAATTTCAGTTTTTCTTCCAGTGCTGCGGCTTGTCTGTAAATGAAGTTATACATCCTATAATTGGAGGAGCCTGGAATACTTTTGGATTTCACTTTGTATAACTATCAGCTGGTATGAATTTTTCGGCTATTGCCACCTTTCTACGTAACGTTTCTTCGTTACTTTACAATTGTGTGATGTTTTAGAGTTTGTACCTGGAATGGACTGGCTAAACTTGGCAATAGTCAAAGACCTGCACCACTTGGAATTGAAGATTTTACATCCATTTTTCTTTTATTTTATTGATCTTAACCACGGTTTCCCGCAGCAAAGTTTGAAAGAGATTGGATGTTGCTAGCAGCGCTATGTCGAACTATTCAACGGTGCATAACCATTTAACCAATTTCGGAATATTACAACACCGAAAATTCCAGATACTCTTGCTGACCACAAATCTAATTTAATTATTATAGGTATGAAAATTGACATCAAAACTGCAGAAGATAGCTACGTCACAAAATGCTTAAATATGTTTTTGACGTTTGAGGCCAAAGTAACTTAATTAGTACCCGTTTGCATGCTTTCTGACCTAAGGCACCAGAACGTTTGGACGTTAACTAGAGGCCAGCAAGCACGCCAACGATTGTTAGTCACAGAGCTTGTTGGTTCAATAAATACAATGAACATGTATTGTTGCGAATCTGAATATCCTGTACCTTGCTGTATTGTATTCCGAGTTTTTACACCACGTAAAAATGAGGTTGAAAAAATAATCATTTCAATAACTTCTAGGTATACGAAACACTTACTTGGCTCTGATCAGAGCTTGGATTCTAGCTTGTTCCATTGCTATTTTTGCCTCCTCTTCCATTTTTCGTCTCTGTTCCTCCTCTTTTCTCTTTCTCTCTTCCTCTTCTTCTCTCTTTCTTTGAGCATAAAGCTCCCTTTCACTCTCCTCCATTTGAGCCATTAATTCCTCTTCCTGAAAAAAGCGACAAAAATTCAAAAATCATAATTTTTTTGTATGCACGAGCCAAAGCAATAAACTTTTAACTGCCTTACCCAAGAACAAAAAACAAACCTTAATCGTCAATATACAGGGTGTGGTACGAGGGATCGTGCAACAATTTTCGGGGCCCATCTCCACGACATCGCGATGTTCTTTACAACGTATTTTGACAAAATGTCGTACCGGTGGAAAGTCATTCACAATACCTTTGTTCGAGAAGACCTTTTTTTTTCAAAAGAGAACTCGCTCACTACCGACCAACAAGGTATTATTTGTTTCAAGAATCGAACCTCAAACCATCCGAACATCAAGCTTTACCACTTGTGCGCACCCCATGCTTCCCGGTGAGGGCATAGATTATAAAGATTGGAGGAAGCTCACCCGGCAAGATTATAAAGGTCGTTATGATAGGTATCCATCAGTAGTTCCCATCTGTGTGGTGGCGAATTTGCTCACTTTCAAACGATATGGACTTCTACCCCGAGTGCATGTTTTGAAAAGATAACACGTTTCACACAGATACCTCGTTTCCGGCCACTTGGTTGGTTGATCGAAATCACGTCATTCGCTGCGCGCTAATTTGCTAGCGTTTGGTTGGTTGATCGAAATCACGTCATTCGCTGCGCCCTAATTTGCTAGCGAAACGCTATTGATGAAATGTGCTATCTTTTCAAACTATGCATCCCGGTTCACTAGAGCATCTCCGAGGTTTGATAATGTTGTGCAATTTTGTTGCACCATACTCTCATCCACAGGAACAAACCGGTTAACCTAAACCAACCGTTGACGAACAGCGGCTGGCCGGTATGGTTGATTCACGAGTTGGCAAAACGAACTCGAAAACTATTTCCCATTGGGGACAAGCAGTTTGCCCATTGTGGAGGCCTAGCCTGACGAAAGAATTACAAATAGAACTCAGACAGGGTGGTCTGCATTGGTGCGGCTTGATACGCATACATTGATAAAATAATACGTAAACAGAACTCAAAAGAAACTTACAGCTTTCTTCCTGGCTGCTTCTTCCTCCGCCAATCGCTTCGCCTCTTCTCTTTTCCTTTCCTCTTCTTCTCTCTTCTTTTTCTGAAGCTCCTCCATCTTTCTCTTGTATTCCTCCTGTAAAACAATACAAGGTGTAATTTATCGCAAAAAGACATCTATTAAGTTTGGCCAATAACAGAGCAAAGATCTTTTTGAAAGCATTGATCTGGCACTAGAGTGAAAAAAGGCACATACCGTCTTTTGCACCGCTGAATAGGGAAAAAATGCTTTTACTTAAAGCTGCTCCAGAGCTCAGTTTGTAAAACGCCTAGTTAGTAATCCAAAGGTTCCTGGCTTCATGTTCGATTCCCGAGTTTACAATGCGCTGCCGTGTGTTAGGAAAACATTTAACTTTCACTTTTTATTGGGCCAAGCAGTCTACCAGTCGTAGCCCATCTTGCCGACTGACGGAAACTTGCAACGGTGCTTTGTATTAGTACGTTTAGCGTGTGCAATTGCACATGGTTTTTACACGAGAATAGATGGATGAATAAATTAGAAGCAGCTTAATTATTTAATTGTTTTTGTTTTGTGCTTTGGATTCGATAGCGCTCAGGTGTTTAAAAAATGGCGAGGCGCGGTGAACTCAATGGTCAAATCCGGACAGCTCCGTTGACAGAAAAAACCCCAGGTCATGATGCGATAGAGCTGAGGCATTTGGTTTGAATTTGTTTTGGGGTCAAGGTTATTAAATTACCTGTTGCTTTCTCTCTCTTTCTTGCTGCTGGAGCATTCTCCTTTGTCTCAATTCCTCCTCTTCTTTCTCTCTTTGTTTCTCCCGTGCCGCCTCCTCTTTTTTCATTCGGATTGCCTCCTGTCTCCTCTTCCGTTCAGCTTCCAATTCCTCTCTGATTAATAATTAATGCACTCATGCATATGATGTCCCAACAGAGCATATTTAATCGTTTACTAACAAGCTTAACATGCAAGTGCGCAGTTGAGGATGATCCTTTACAACATCGGTTAACATGCTTTAAGCTTGATTATCCTTGTCCATCGCTAATCTCGGCAATCAATTCAATGAGGAAGCCAGAGGTTGCGTGGAGCTGTGGCAAGCACCAATCTACATACCAGTAAGGCATATCTTCATTGTTAACAAAGCTAAGAGCCAGTAAAGTTTACATTTCACGAAATATTTAACTTTCAGGAAGATGTTACTTTAATAAGAAAAAAGTCAAAAGTGAACAAAAAACATGGAAAGTGGTCAACTTCTAAGCGAATGCGGATTTGGTTTGAAGGACAGTAGCGTCATCATCGCTTTATCGTAACAGGAAAATAAAAAATGCTACATACAATCCATCATTATTACCTCATTTTATCTTGCCGCTCCTGTTCCTCTTTCTCTTTCTTCAGTTGCTCTTCTTTCTCTCTTCTTTTTCTTTCCACTTCCTGCCTCCGCTTCTCAGCAGCAGCCGCTCTTTTCTGCTCCCTCTCCTGCTTAGCAGCGCGCTTCGCTTCCCTCTCAGCTTCATCCTCCGCCGCTTGGGCGGCCGCCTGGGAGGATTGCTCAGTTCCAGTCGCCTCTGTGAGCTGTAAAAAATAATTTACAAATTGATATATGAAGACGAAACGTTTCGCATTTCTAGCTAATTGACCGATTCAACATCCTTTTCTTCCTTAATATTTTAGTACGGTACTATCTGCTGTAATTGCCAGATTCTTAAATAACTGGTCCAACCCTGCATCTAAAGCAGTAAGCTATTAAGACTTCGCTGCCCCGGCCACAGCCTCCTGTTTTCCTCCTGCCATGTGTTATTATTTTCTTAATAGGACGAACACAAATTTACAAACAGCAGACAATTTTTTCAACAAGGGTATTTACACGCATTTGTGGAATTTGCAACGACAAGGAACCGAACTTTCGCCCTTGCGAGTTCGAGGCCGACATTCTTTACCGCTTCGCCACTAGCAAGTATGCAAGATCAAACGAAAAAAAGACCTTGCAGCAAGTGTGGTTAGTTGGTCACTCACTGCAAAATTTGAACCACCTCCTCCAATTTCCTGCCCTGAAGCTCCAGAGGGGAATGTTTTTAACACTCCAAAGTAAGAACAGACCACTGTACTTACCGCTGTCGTTTCTGATACTTGTGACGTAGCGTCTTCTTGTTTGGCAGGAGATTTCGCGGGTGTTTTTGAAGGGGATGGGGCAGGGGGCTCCGGGGTGGGTTCTGGGGTGTCCTCTTTCCTTACAAATTCGTAATCATCTTCGATGCTACAAATATGTTACAGTGACGTTACATAAACCTTACTATCCAGCGAAAGTACATGCTGATTTATGAAAAAACATAAATTTAGTGACGTTGTTGCTTACCTCACAGGTGTGACGTATTCGGGATACTCATCTTCTTCCTCAGGTGTAGGTTCTAAAGATCAAAACTATTTAACCGATGTTGGTTTAAAAAGACAAAACTACAAACCTCCCTATTCAATAACCTGAAATCTGTATGGTAATAATAAGTCCTTTTAGATGATTCCGTATGGGCAAAGCAAGGGTGACTAAATTTCACAGTCAAAAAATGTTATAGTTTGTTCTGGTCCTTGATCATTGAGCACTCTTTAACTGGAGACTAGTCCATCTTTTTTTTTTAAAGCTAACTCGCATTACCAAACAAACTCCTGAAATTTTAGAAAGACAACATGATTTTGAGCCACGCAGTAACGTAACATTTTAACACAGAGAGAGCTGTGGACTTTATGTTGGCATTTAAGATACAGTAACTACTAAAAGCAACACTGTTGTGAGCACATTAACAAGAAAGTTGCCAAAAGACTTCCTGGCCATTGAATTGAGCAGTCGCCTGGAAACAACATCTAGCTAAAATTTCACTCCACAAATACGACTTACCGCTCTTTTTCGATGGGGATAGGGCAGGGGTTACAGCTTTTGGTGAGTCTTCTTTCTTAGAGGGTACTGTTTCAGGAGTGGGTTTAGGTTTCTCTTTATCGACTTTGGGTTTAGGGGTGTCTTTTTCAACTTGGGTAAGCAGTTCTTGCTAAAATTAAACAGTAACATCAAAAATTTGCTGCATTTAGTCATGAACAAAGTTAAACGACTATGAAGACGAAATAAAGTTCAACCAAGATTTTCGACAAAAACATTTAAGCTTTAAAGATTATGTCTTCGAGGTGCCGCAAGAATAGCAGACCGTATCAGACGGTTAAATTTGGTATCTACTTGGAAAAGCCCCTTTCATACTCTTGGTCGTAGCATCTACATATCATCTTTATCATTAGCTGCTAAATGTAAAGTTGATTGTTTGAAGTAAGATACTGTGGCGGCGAAATAAAAGAGTCGGAATAAACTAAAGTTTTCTGCTCTTTTTACCTTTTTCTTCGGTTTCTTTGACTTTTCTTTCTTCACCGAGGCAATCGACTCTTGTTTTCCGAGCTCTTCCGGGGACATTGCGGAGGACATATACTCCTCCTGTTTGGGATCCTTAGCTCGGCCCGCCCGGAATGGAGTCTCTGTAAGTACAAGAAGTAAAGAACGTCGAGGCTTAAAAACACCAAACACGTGCCACCTTTGCTTTCTCGTGACTGGAGGATAATATGGATCGATCAACCAATCAGAGTGAAGTGTTTGTCTATACTTTGCTCGAAATCTCGGTGAAGTAGACTATTACAAAACCACGGATAATACGAGTGACCAACCCTGCTTTGCCAGAGTAAACTTTCTCTCTAACTCAATCAGTGTCAAGTTATTTCAGCAAATTGTAGAGCACCAAAGAAAAAAACGGTGTCTGCATAATGTAAATCTTATTAACTGATTCTTCATATAGCAGGAATGTTCTGTTTTCGGTTGATCTAAACAAAAAATAAACGTTACATACCAGGTGTTTTCGACGGTAGCTTTTCGGGCGTTACACGAGTGGGAGCTTCCTTTTCAGACGCTATCGATTCCGTCGGTTTTGGTTTGGCTTTCGCCCCTTTCTTCTTCGCTCCCTTCTGCACACAATAATTCAATTGCAAGGACATAATACTTGATTAAAATTACTTATGATGACCAGTACAACAGATATTGAAGCACGATAACATTTTTTGATAAATTTTGAAAGTTATTAATGCTCATATTTAACAAAACGAAAAGGAGTACATTTCTTATTACAGGCATAGTATTGACCAGGAGACAATTTAAAGGCTTTTCCGTCTTTGAGCCAGGCTGCCGCCAGTTAACAAACTACACAGGAGGCTTCACATTTTTCTTTATATATTGCTGAAGTCAAGCAAAGAAGCTGTGAATATCAATTCTATAACCTTTGCTTCGACCAGGAATCGAACCTGTACCTAACGTTTCAGTAGCTGCTCTGACCATGCACCGGAATCTGATCGTTTCAACAGGCTCCAGGCAACCAATTACGGATTTACTTCAGCATATGGTTTCGTCACATCCTTTTGTGATTTGTGACTTTCCGTCTTCTTTGTAGAATCAGCCACCGATGACGTCACTTCAGCTTTATCAAGTTTCTTATCAGGAGCTTGACCTGAACAACAATTTTTCCGATTCGTTTATTCGTTCGTATGAACCACGCACTCTGCATCTGTCTAACCACACAAACGCTAAGCACCATTTTCGGCGTTCTGCTTGCGAGTCTTTCGTCATGCTGGGCCACTGCAACGAGTAGACACTGCTCGGCTCCAACGGAAAACAAGCGCTAAGCGTCTCTACCAAAGACCCAACGACGCACAATCGGTTCGGAATACAAACCGAAAAGCAGCAAAACTTTCGTCACTAACCCGATGCTATACCGACCCATTTATTCTTGTCGGTTATAGATTAGAGAGCAGCGAAGTACGGCAGGTGTTCTGCCACATGATGTCACATGGGCATACCTTTCCTCTGAGGGCCTTTCGTAGTTGCAGCCGTTTGTTTGCCGGCTTTCTCTGCCTTCCCTGTAGCCTTGCTGCTTGAGGACTGCATTGATTTCACCGACCCAGTTCCACTCGGTTTGGCCGCCCCTGCTTTCAACTTCGAAACTGCGTCCGGCTTGGCAGTCTGAAACAAACAAAAGTATATATTGCGAGTGCAAAGTCAGGTGCTTTATTAGAATTGATGAGAAAACTGTCCAGGGACGTGGCTTGGCTGCTGGTCAAACAAAAAAAAAACGCAAAATGTATCTAGTATTTGGATTGGAAGGATGAGCTTTTGTGATCATGGCTTTGTTCAAGTTAGCTTAGAAAAAATAAAAGAATCACAACTTCATTATACTTGCTGTATTACACCAAAACGTGTAACCAGTTTGCGGGGCTCATCTACGCGTTACTGCGCCTGCAAGAAACACAGCTCCTTTGGAAAAAATGTCGCAGCGACGGCGAGCCGTTGGCAACTCTGTATCAAATTTGACAGGCCAGAGATTTAAAGGGGAACTCCGGCCTAGCGAGGCTATATATCATAAAATACACAAAATTCTAAGACTTTCGCAAAAAAACGAACTCGCTACGTCTTATAGTTTTGATGAAATCCGCAAAAAACTGCGTGAACCGCAAGTCTGATGACGTAACTCTGTACTTTATTGTATCTGTACATTATATTGTTTGGACATAAAATTACTAGTTAAGACTAAAAACTCGTAAGCAGAAGAGCTTGTATTACATTCTTTGCTAAAATATTCAACCTACTAGCAATCTTCAGGCCTGAGATTAGGGACTATGAGCGAGAGGTAAAGTACAGACTTATGTCATCAGACTTGCGGTACACGCAGTTTTTTGCGATTTAATCAAAATTATAAAGAGTAGCGAGCTCGTTTTTTTTTTTTTTTTGCAAAAGTCTTAGAACTTTGTGGTGTATTTTATGATATATAGCCTCGCTAGGCCGGAGTTCCCCTTTAAACCTCAGGCCTTCCGCTTCAGAGACAAACGCGTTACAGCTCGACCCACAGGCCTCTCTTAAAAATAAAAGTTACAATATTGTTGTTTTTGAATGGCAACCAACCTGACTGGGTTCGACAGCTTTGATCTTCTCCGGTTCCACCGGAACTCTGGGACCTTGAATTGTTGGTTCTTCTGGCTTTGGATCACCCAACTTGCTTTCGTAGCTTGTGACGTCATAGTCAAGCTTAACTTCACCTTTTTCAACAGGAATCGAGGACCTAAACCAAGTAGTTTGAAAAGTAAAGTAGTTCCAACCCAGATGCGACCATAATAAGTGGATTCGCACATCTCCGACTATAATAGAGTCATTAAAACTATGTAGGAGCGCGTCAGTGAAGCCACATCATTTAATATGAGCGTATAAACAAAGCAATGGCTCAACAACCAAATCAACTTTAAGGTTATCATCATTATTTTACTCCAGAAATGTACTTCCTTCTATTCCTGGAGCCCAGCAGATGTACTCCGCACGCAGGGGTCAGCTGGTTTTTGCAGCCTATAGTCATCATCTCTCACGATCTTGTGCATCCAACCTTTGCAAACCTCTGGCAATCATGTCACATTCCAGCATTTATTTGCATCTCTTTTTCGGTCTTCCTTGTATTGTCCCATCAACTTTTAAGTGTAGAGCCTTAACTAGGCTTCTTTCTTCATTCATTCTCTCCATATGCCACAACCATTGCAACCTTTGCTTTCTACGAAACTCTTCCAATCTTTCTACACTCGTCATCTCACGAATCTTCTCATTGTTTATTTTATCTTTCAAGGTTTTCCACATATCATTCGCCGCATTCTCATTTCTGTAGTCTTCAACTTCCTTTCATCTTCTGCTCTCAATGCCCAACATTCAGAACCATAAAGATTTCACACTGGTTCTAAGACCATTCCGTTTCGGGTTTGATTTGTTGATTTGCAAAATGTTCTGTCCAAAACATTAAGTCCAACAGTCACGTGAAAATACAAAATACAATGCAAAAACCCAAGCTGGATATTCTGCTACACCCTCGCGTTTAATTTTTTCTTGAAAAAAAAAGTCAAAAAAGATTACAGACAAAAACCTAAATCTCTGCTTAAAACCTAAAATGCAGCCAACAAAAAAAACTCAACTCTATACATTTCTTACCTTCGCTGTGAAACGCTGCTGCGTCGTGACGTGGGCGATTGTGACGTCATCGATGACGTGACACTGGACGCGCGACTGGGTGAAGCAGAAGCTTGCTGCAAGAAATTTCATACAAAATTAAGCACATTTCCAGTGTACAAGTTGAAATTCATGCAAGCCTACTACAAAGAGTGAGAGCAATAGCACACGACACTTCACAGGGTGTTAATACCAACGCAGATTGGATTAGAACTCTATGTCAAAATAGTCGAGGCTTTTCAACCAAAGATTGTTTAATTAGTGCTGTAATTTTTAGAATAGCCGAAACTAAATAAAATTAATAAGTTAAGAAATTTCACAAAAAAAGCCTGAGAGGAATACTTACACTTTGTAAATTTATATTATGCTTGAATTTTTTCCAACAAATCAAAATTCAAAGTATAGATTTATTAGGGACCCATTTGTCCGGAAACCATAGTTAGCAGAATACAAAATGTTGTGTACCTTTTCCAATTTCAAATCGACAACCAATTTTTGCTTGGTTGTTGGTAATTCTTGCGCGACTTCTGGCGGCTGTGACCTCGCAACAGTAGATGGCGTTAGCACGGAAGAAACGCTGGTAGAACTTCTCCGGGAGCGCACTAAAAACATACAATTGCCGGCAAAAACAATTCTTAGCGAAATTTGTTGCATACTTCTGTACAACGTGCATCGTTTGAAATTTGACAATGATGTAACTGAATTAGTAGCGAAACGCAGGATTCTTGCACTCCTGGACCTGCGCTGCAGGAGTTTTTATAAGTGTACCCTTGCAGTTACAACTTGTCTTTTTGCTCTTTCTCACGAGCTGAGTAAGTTTGACAAATGTAGTTTCCGTGACGTAATGGTAAAATGCTTGAGCAACAACGCTAATTACTGCAAGCAAACAACTCACCAGTACAAAAAAACAATGGTTGTATAGTTAATGCAAAAGTTAATGTGAACAGTGAATACTGAATAGCCTTGAAAATAATACACGAAAAAACCTTGGTGCGCCAACAAAGATGCAATAAGAAATAAAGACACAACTGTTTCCAAAATAATGTTTCTCCAGCCAAAACCAGGATCAAAACTGAACTGATGCTGATGCTACTTCCATTAATTATTATTTTTATGTTCTCACTTCCTGCTGCCTTTAAAACGAACTTTTTGCAAGCATTTTATCGAAAGTCTTTCCTCAAAATAACCGGTCATTTTTTAGCTTTGGTCAGAAAACTAAGATGGCATCTTTGAGTCAAGCCGCCCCCCTTATCTATAACACACGATGAAGGGAACTCCACACTATCTTTTAGAATGCAGAACGTCAAAAGCGAAGTTTTTTGGTTTGACCAACCGGGAATCGAACCAGAATCTACCGTTTCAGTAGCGTACGGCAACTCCACTCACCAACATGTTTTCCGGACTCCACATCATGCACTACCTCCACCTCCTCGGGAGTGATGGCGCTCTGCTCCAGCTTGTTCACCACGTCTGCTTGGAATTCCAAGTCCTTCGGTTCGATTCCGAGGTCGGACGCCTTGCGTTGAATTTCGTTCACAAACGCCTCCTGTGACATCACAAATGATTTTATGACCTGCTGGTTACATGGATTTTTTTTCTATGCCTTCCTTTGTTTACATTCCTAGATCTGGCCACAGCTTGGAAAATGGAAAAAAAAAGGAAAACTAAGAAAATGTGTGGAAAAGAGCAAAGAAAAAATAGAAACCAATCCTGGACGAAGTCTAAGCACTGCGTCAAGCAGAAATGCTTTGATGCTAAATGTCAAGCAGGGAAGCTGTGAATACTAATCTTTACAGTCTTTGATTTGACCTGGCCAGGAATCTAAACCGAGTTTACCGATTCAGAAATTGCGACAAAACCAGATGATAAAAATGCAATTCCTTGGCTGCTAAGAGTTGGTACCAACTCCATGGACGATGACGACTATATTCAAAGAGTAATTGATTTGTTGCTCAAATACCTAGTGGGGCATTATGCAAAGCATCATAAGCGTAATAACGGGATCGTAACTCTAACAAAATCGACACCCTGCACATCTCCAATCAATCACAAAAATTTGCAGATAATGTCATTAGAATACAAAAAGATATTTTGGGTTGAACCAGCAACAAAAATATTTCTGAAAAATTTTGAAAAAATTTGAGGGTGCAAATAGTAAGGTCAAAGTATAAAAAAATTGAGTTTTAGACTTTATGCTGGCTGTATCCAAAAACATTCCGATCTTCTTACCTGGGCCGATGACACTGAGCTTGCTATAGAGCTCACTGATCCAGATATGGTAGAGGCTTTCTTGGGCGACACTGCTGATACTGAAGGACGAATTTCTTTGTCCTTCTTCTCAGATTTTAATTTTTCCAGTTTTTTTTTTCGTTTCACTTCTTCATCTACTGACTCGGCCTTTGATGATAGCTGCAACAGAGCTTTCCATTGCGTATGCACAAGCGACTATTTGTCTTACGTCAAACCGCAGCAAAACAGAGCTTATTCGAAGTCTACTTGATTCTTACCGGGATCTTCAAGACCCCGCTAAGGGTGAAACAGACTGTAGAATTTTTAACGTCTTTATTGTGGTGTGCTAAAAACATGATCCTGCTCCAATAGCATTTAGGGTCGCATGCATCAACGTCGATCCTCGGATTATCACTTTTCTACTCCGTTCAACTTATTAAAATGAACCATATTCGCAAGTTCAAAAAATTTACACTTGAAACTACATTGCAATTACATCCAGGCCATTTGTCCAAATTTTTCCCGTAAAATTTTGTTCATCCGCAGGTCAAAGTTAATCCACGTTGAAGCACCCGACCCTTAGAACAGTTATTTTGATAAATATTTCAGGCGTTTAATACGTTTTTGAAATCAGGCTACAAAATCGATTTGTTTCACCTAACTCGAGATAATAAATTCCGCAGCATTGAGTTTGCAGCTTTGCTTTGTACTGTGGTACTAGCTCTTAGCAGCTCATCTTACACGAAAGGGCCACTTGGCCTCCACCCAGCACCACATACTGATCGATAATAGAAAAACTTTATTTTTGCTATCAGTACATAGTTAGGTACACTATCAAATTAAAAACTCACAGCTTTGGATTTGGAAGATTTCGAGCTGCTTGTAATTGAAACTGCCGGTTCCTTTGCGCCCTGAAACATAACAAAGCTGGTAAGAAAAGCTGCGATGACAGCCATGCTCGCATAATCTTGATCGTTTCTATTTAATGAAAAAGGTTTTCTCTGAATACTAACCTCTAGGCCCTTATATATCACAATAAGTTGATTGTTGAGTGGAAACGCTGGTCGAGACTTAATTCAGGAAAAAAAAAATTGAATAAAGTTTGGAAAATTTTGACTTCTTTTAAATTTTTGTTTAGGAGCAAACAATAAAACAAGTGGAAGTTCACAACTTGGATTGCTAAAGAAAAACACGCATTCTTCTTAAAGAAGCTAAATCACGACTCTCTGTCGATGAATTTAATGTTTTCTCAATCAAGTACGAGATGTGTCATTCCGTTTCTCCTCCTCTACTTCACTCCGCTTTTAACCACCGCTTTGCAATATTTTACAAGAGTTGTCAATTATGAGCTGACAATTATCTTACCGCCCACTCCTCTTCCTCCTCCTCTTCTGATGACGTCACCTCGCTTTCATCGACCGCTTGGTTCCAGAGCTCCGCCGCTTTCTTAGCGTCTTCGTCAAGTCCGCTATCAGGCCGCTGCTTCTTCACCACCATGGCAGCAATCTTAAACATTCAAAAATGCACTAACTAAGATTTCGATGATCCTCAAATTAACGTCTTCCCTATATTCTGTACACCGTTAAACATATTAGTACAAAATCAAGATAATTTCGAAGTTCAGAAAAAAATCCCATTTACGGAAATTGACCAAGCCGTTTGTTGAATATTTCCCCCTAATATTTTCTTAACCCGGGATTTAATTTATCCAGTTGGGACATTTTCATACAATCATTCATACCGCAGTTGAACCGCCAACTTAGCACACACAAAACAATTAGCCGGTGGATCAATTTCGCCCACGTCGTAGCGACCCAATCAATTAACCCAACCAACAGTCTAACATCCAACATCTGTCTGAGCCTCCACGAACTACAGGGTTCACCAGAAAACCAACCAAACTCCCAGCAGTACATTAATCCTCTACTTGTTGATCCTTAATTTGCGAATCTTTGGAGCTTAAAAAATTATCCTAAACTCACCTAGGCCCAAACTTGTCCCGTAAATCGAAATTTCATTTAAATCGAATTCAAGAAGAGTTTTCGATTATTTAACTTGTCACTTCAAAAACTAACTCACCTTCTGCGCGTGCGCAGTAAGCTTCCCGGACCTACTTGAAATCGGACGCGAGTGGCTAGACGCCGCTGCACTTGACGCCACCTGATGATGATGATAACAATTAAAGTAGGAGCGAAACGTTAGAGAGGATTTATTTTTTAACTTTCCACATGCAACCGATGGAGCGTGAAATTCACCAGATTCAAAACTTGCTTAATAGCAGATGCTAGAGCGTGTATAATAAAAAACTACAAAATAAAGATTAGAAATGTAACCCTCCTGATGAGATCGAAAACGTGTGAAACAACCCGCAAGGTTTTAAAGTTTTTATTCTAAACTTTTGGGAGACGTGTTGCTACTGCGTTGAGCTACCTTTTAGCATATTCGTTTTGGGCACTGTTTGTGGGTTTGTGATTGAAAAAAAAAATAAGACGAAACAGAAAAGGCATTCGTGGACCAGTATCAAGAACTAAACTAGAAAAGTGGATATCAAAGTGGATATGAGGTTGTGGACAGTAGAAGATCAACTGAAATTGTGATTTCTTGCAGTAGTTGACAAAACCTCAAAGCTTTTTTTGTAGTAGTTCAGATATTTCAGATGGTGGGAATAAAAACTCCTCCACCGAAAAAAAGAGAACGAAACAAAAAGTAGGCAAATCCAAACGCGATCTAAATCAAAATAATCGCCACTTAAGAACATTCAAAACTAACCAAATGCAATTAAAAAAGCGAAAATTGCTTCTACATAACCGGAATATTCAAAAACCTAGCTTACCGGTTCCTTGACTGCTGGCCACTCATCTGCTTCCTCAGATTCCTCCTCTGTGATGTCATAATCCGACACGCTGGTCGGCTGTTTGTCTTCGTCTTCCGAGTCGGTAGTTGTTCCAACAACAACGTCAGCATCGTGGAACGACACTTTCCTAGTGTCCTTCGCAGAACTGAAAAAAGTTTTAGAACAGGGTAAATCAAGATGTCTGGTAGAGAAAAATTAACTGACAGAAAGAAAATGTCCACCACGAATGCGATATCCCTTGCTTTTCCAGGGTTTTCCAGGTTTAACCTGCACCCTGATCATGTTTTTGCGTCCTTGGATAAGCTGCATTACGATGATCATCTCTGCTTGGTGGCTTCGATCAAGCAGCAAATTTACGTGAGAAGAATTCAAACGTAAATCGAAAAGTTTGGAAAACGGCCAACTCCTAAGCGGGTGCGGATTCGTTCAAAATAAAAACGGCACCGTCGCTTCCTTGTGAGTGGAGGATGGATATGGATTAATCAATCAATCAAATAGAAGCCGTTTACAAAGTGGGTCGAAAGAAGCGACGGGAGTGCAACTATTAGCAGTGGTAGCATAGGATGAGGAGTGATCTTTATATAGTAGTGTCGATCACCAAATTTTGCGGTTGATTTTCGATTTCTTGCCAGAAAAATTGATTATCTGCTTGTTCGAAGCCACCAAGCAGAGATAATCATCGAAAAGCGTCTTATCCTGTCACAAACTTATGATTGTACGTTATGTGTAGACTGGGACTTACAGACAACATCCTTCGTTTGTACTGGCAACATGTAACGGTCCGATATAGCAATGAAGTTTTTCATTTGTGTTCTTTTTCACCAGCGTAAAATCTACGGTCACACTGTTACAAGTGTACGCAATGTGTAGACTGGCATTCGTTCGCACTGTCAAGCATAACGGTCCGATATACTGCAAACGTAACCGAGCATCTCACCTCTCTGCTGCTTTCGAGTCGAGCTTTCCTGATTTTAAGCTTGACTTGGGCAGAGAAGCTTTGATAGCTTGACCAGACGCTGAAATATGATGGAAAATAATTAGTATTATGACTAAACAAAAATTTAGTAAAACGCATAACAAGCAAAGACGTTAAAAAAAGCATGGCAATCTTTCTAGTCGAGAATCAAGAATCTGCCACCTGTCCACCACACACAATCAAGACTTCGCACTGTCCCTTTAATGCTGACGTCAAGCAGGGAAGATGTGAATAGTAATTTTGATAGTTATTGGTTTAACCGGATCGGGAATCAAAAACAAGCCTACAGTTTTAATAGCAGAGCTTTATCCACTCCATCACGGATCGAGTATAATCCTTGAGACGACTACTTACACGTGGAGTCCACAGACGCCGTCTCATCGCTCGGCTCCACCTCACTCTCCACAAGCTCATCGGATTTGGAAAGCGATCCACCCACTGACAGGAACTCCCCATCGGGCATCCGTACCGACGCCTTGATCCCGTACTCCCCTTTCTTCATTGCGGAAGGAAGGCTGCCTCTAGTGCTGCGACTCTGCAATAGTGATGCAATACTGAAGATTAACTGTTACAATCACACGATCCAAAATCATTTAAATTGCAAACTTAAACATAGTAAAATGTTTATCTTTTTTCATGAAAATTTACCTTTTTGGTTGTCGACGATGATTTAAACATAGATGATGAAGACTGGCTACCTGGGCCTTTGTGACCCTTCAAGCCTGAAACATAAACAAAAATTCGGAGGTAATCAGATGCAGTAACATCACAAATCATTTGCAAATAAAGATATCCGATTACTAAAAAGTTTGTAAAGCTATTCCACAAAAAAGCTCTACGATATACTATAAAGTTACAATATACGTTATTTTACTTGTTTCTTAACTGTTCGTTTCAATGATATTGTTTAAATTTGAACGCAGTGTTGGGCAAGTTAATGAGAAACGTCAACTTCGTTAAGAGTTAATTCGCTAAGAACTTTCAATCAATTTTTTAACTCAGTTAAAGTTAAGTAGTTTAAAGTAACGAAAGTTAAAGTTAAAAGTTAATTCGTTAATTTTTTTTTTTTTAATTCAATATTAACCTGAGGTTGATGCCCAATAAAATAATTCGATTTCCATACGAGATAAAAATTAATCATTCTGATTTCTGTTACTGTGGTATTTACTTTTTTAATAAAGATAGACACAGTGGAAACCTTTTTTTATTTTATTTTTTTATTTCTATTATTATGGCATTAAGACGCATGGTGCAGCCTAGAAATTTAACGGATTAACCTAAACATTTAAGTAGTTTAAAGATAGTTATAGCTAATAGGTTAACTTACAAAAGCTTTTTAACTTTTTAACCCGTTAATGAAAAACTTAACTTCGTTATTAACGAATTAACGAGTTAATTCCCAACACTGTCTGAAAGCGTTGTTAAGCCATTACATACAATAATTTAAAATTCACAACAAAGTTAGTGCCTACAAGTGAAATAACAACAAACCACTCCTTAGTTGAAAACAAGTCAAATCAACATAAATGTTAATCAATAAGTGCCACGTCATATTTTTGTCACAGTAACGAAACCACAGCAAGCTCACAGCTGCGTCATTGCAGCATGATGTTATCATCTCACAATGGTAATTACGCCATAGCATTTCAAGAGCTAGAGGCACGGCAATGGCATACCAGTATAAATGGGTGGTTCCGTGCCCTCTTTGCTCAACCATGATTTACTGCTGGTTGATACAGATTCGTTGGATAAAAGTGTAGCTGCAATAACAATGTCTATTGCTAGGGTTGACCGTCACCAGGATCACACACAGCAAAAAAAAAAAACTTGCAAAATTGAGGTCATTTACAACAAATAAATTATGCACATCACCATACAATAGCAATTGCCTTGGCCAGGAAACAGCGAAGAGATCTTTCGGTCTTCGAGTCAAGCTGCCCCCTGCCTACATGTCTACCACAAACGGTGGAGGCTCCACACTGTTCCTTTATCCGGGCCATCAAGCAGGGAAGTTGTGAATACCGATTTTTATAGTCTATGGTTTAACCCGGCCGGGAATCGAACCATAGTCTACTGTTTCAGTAGCAAACGCTTTATCCACTTGACCGTTGATTGCCTATACAGTATACACTTATACACGGTGTTCCGTAATTAGGGCATCCCTTCAAAGCTTGTATGAAAATTTATAGTTCATTAACGTAAGCTTTTTTCACTATACATTCTTCGTATTTTCATATTAAATAGCTGAGTTAGATAAACCCGCATAGCTAGTGATTCAAGGGAAAATTAGATGGATTGAGAATTCCGGGCAAAGCCAGACATGCTGGTGCATTCTTTGCTCCTTTAACCTAAATTTTGTACGTTTCCTATATGGGTTGCATCGGTAGTGTTTTTGAAGATTGCTGACAAAATGACGTCAAACATCTAAAATATCCTTTCTCAGGAAGCAGCGACAAACCCCGAAAGAACGCAACGTCACAAATAAAATGCTCGTTTTACTCGATATGTTATGCTGAAGCGTGGATTGATTTTGTAGCGCCTATCTTCGAGTCATTGTATCTTGGCCTATTTCCGCGTCATTCAGCTCCGACTTTTTCTTACCTTGTTTCGATTTCTTCTTCGATGACTGACTTGTTGTTTGACTCGACTTGGAAGCGACCTCCGGTTTCACAGACTTTTCAGTGACTTTGTACGAAGATTGAGATGAGGAATCGTCATTTCCGTCCGAGTCCCCTTCGTCAGACTCTAAAAATGTCAAACTTTATAAAAATATGAAGATTCAAAAAGGTAAAACAATTTAATTATTAACCGGCCAGTTGGTCGAGCAGTAACGCGTTCGCTTCTGGAGCAGGAGGTCTGAGGTTCAAATCTTGGGCCGGTCAAATCGGATACAGAGATGCCAAAGCCTCGCCTCCGCTGCAACATTTCTTCAAAAAAAGCTGTGTTACTCGGGCGCAAAGACGCGTAGATGGGCCCGTGCAAACTCGTTACACGCTTCGGCGTAGTACAGCGAGTACAATAAAACATTTGATTTGACAAATCAAAATTTAGAAATATATGTTCATCGATAAAGCAAAAAAAAATTGTAATATTTTAGGCATTCAACAACTTTCCTTGACCAGCAAGGGTGATAAAAGGACCTTCCAAGTCTTTATGTCAAGCTGCCACCTGTTTACTACACACAGTGGAGGCTCCATAGGGTCCCTTTTATTGCTGTGATGGATGCTATGAATTTTTATAATTTTCGGTTTGACCAGACCGGGAATCGAAGCATATACCGCTGCAGCAACAGAACCTCCATCTACTTGACCAGTGATCGGTTTCTTCATCAGCACTACACTTGCAATCAAATTAAGTTATTAATGGCGTCAACACTGTATTCTTACCATCACTCTTCTTGGACGGTAGTTTCTTCGATGGAGCGCCGCTGTCGCTGCTGCCAAATGAGTCGCGTCTTCTCTGTGACCTTTCACCTTCACTCTCCCCTGACCTTCGACTTAATGACTTGTGTGACCCGGTAAACGAGCTTGTGGGGCTTAGATATTGAGTTCCAGGCACCGACTTATGCAGACTGGATAAAATTGAGGGTTGCATTGGAGAAACGCTTTGTTTGGGGTTTAACGGAGTCGCGGGTTCGATTCCAATCGAAGGCACAATTTGGTCCGAAATCTGTTACAAGAACATAGTGATCACTTGGCTCTGGCATAACATTCTATTTTTTTTTCAGGAATTAAAATAAAAAAAGATGATAGAAGTGCAAATTCATTATTCTTTATTTAACTCAACAAAAACTTGCTTTTTCCAAATTATCAGAAACCCACAAAGTATAAAGAACGCAAGAGACCTGTGTCACAACGATCAAATCAATAGCGCAGAACATTTCGCATATTTTAGTTAATAAACCCAAGCCCACAAATTCAGAGTTAAACTAGCATAATGTGTGGCAACTGTGGCATGGTAAAAGCGAACGTCTCACCAGGCTTCCTTTCAGGCTGCTTCTTCCCACGCTGCTCTGATGCTCCACGGGATGCCTCGGACTTCTTTCTTGTGCCGAACCGGACTCGTGACTGGCCGATATAATGGAGACCTTGTCTGATAACGTTTGTTTCACTGCAATTATTATTGCCTTTTATCATTCATATCATTCTAATTTTTACAATATGCTATTCAATACATTGCAGCGTACTGTACACCGTATCATAAAAAACATGCTTTTTTTCGCTAGGTAACGAATACCGTGACCAAACCATTCAGTTACGCACCAAAGAAGTTCTGAAACGAAAGAACAAGCAATGGCTATTTTTGTTCCCACAGATCGGAAAAACTAACACCTGGTTAGGCCAAATTAATCGTATGCCTCGACCCGCTTTCCACTAAAATATTTGAAAATATTCTAATTCTTACTCAACAATTATAAAACGATAGAAATATATACAATTATAAAATTAAGAATTATGTTTTGTCTGACTCGATGTACCTAGGTTACTGGTGATGGGCATTCTTCCTCCATAAAAACTTCCTTGCTTTTGTGATGAGTTTCCATCATCCGGGAGTTCTGGAGCAAACAATATCTGAACAAGAAACACGCTGCAACGTCATATACGCAATGGAGTTTAATAGCAAAATTTAAAGACCAGATCAACATTCAGGGACTGTGAAGCCAAGCTTGGTGCTTGCCAAAAAAGTTATTAACGTGTCTCAGAAAGGGCTCCTAAAATTTAGAGTGAATAAAAGAAGTTCAGTGGCGATTTGCAGTTGAGTGATAACGTGCTTCTAGCAACATCCAATCTCTATTCGAAACTCAGCTGAAGAAAATCGAAATAAAAAATCAATAAAAAGGAAAAAGGACGCAATTCACAAATAATTTTTAAGCCGTAAACTGAGCATTATGACGTACTTGTTTCGGTCCCGATGACTGACTGGAGGCGATCGAGCGCGGAGCAGAGTGGGCGCTATCACGTGACCCAAAACCAGGCCGGTCGGATCGGGTCCGGTTTTTGTATTCCTCCACTGACGACGCGTTACTCCGCTTCCTTCGCTTCGGCTTCTCCATCAAAATAACTTCCTCGTATTCAACCTAGAAAATAACAATGAAGAGAAAACGGCCAACCTTGATTTTATGCTTAAATGATATTTTAATGCTTATATTGAACGTCTGCAACTGAAAAGGTGAACTCGGGTTCGATTCCCGATCGGGTCAATCCAAAGAGTATTAAAATTGGTGCTCAGAGCTTCTTTGCTTGACGTTCAGCAATTGAAGGGACCGTGTGACGCCTCCATCGTGTGTGGTAGACAGGTGGGCAGGTGGTACCTTGACTTGAAGACCGAAAGGTCCATTAGCCGTCTCCTGGTCAAGGGCAACATGGCAAATAAAATGTAATCACTATTTATTGGTGATGATAGTTTGCTGGTTTTATTCACAAATAAAAGCACAAACTAATTATATTTAACCTAGAGGTTAAAACCATCCGGCTTCAAAACTTAACCTCAGCTCAAGGACTGAAAGATTTTCTGCCTTTCTGGTTGCTTTATTAATTATTTATTAATAGTGTTGTTGCTATTAGAGATATGCTTAATGACGTTACAAACTGGTTGAAGTGACAAAACAAGTAGATCCAAACAATAAATTGTTGGGCTGAAGTAGGGAAGCAGATAAAATGTTACACAGCAAAAAAGATTAGTTAGTTTCACTACTTAGTTTTTTTTTTAACTTCACACAGCTCTTTCATGCGTTGGCTTTATGTTGGCTATTCCAAAGCAGTCCAGTCGGACAAGGCTACCTACCCCGTCTTGAGCCTGGGACTCGGTAATCGAGCGGGTTTCCATCGCTGGAGTGTTAACGGGAACGGGAATCGGAATTCCGGCTAGTCTTCGATGTAGCTTGGGTCGCTCTGACCCCTCCACATGCTGGGTTAAAAGGTTAAAACATGCTCTAAGATGACGAATATAATGGTTACTTCACAATGCAATGTTTTTGCATCACAATATCAGTAGTAACGTTAATTTAAACAGCGCAACTAAACACTAAGTAGTTTTACGCGATACTTTTTCGTAGTATTGACGAAAAATCAAAACCACATCGCCACAAACAGATATATTGGTTGCCATAGAAAATTTAAAGGTTGACGAGTTTTGTGATACAAATTTTTTGCGCTACAATAAAGATTATGACGACATAGTGTTAGAATGTGAAGAACAGGCTCTTGTCAAGATAAAACACTTAAATTAAAAACAGTAGCGCATTAATTAAAATAGTAAAATTTTTAAACGTTTCGGATATAGCTATGTCCATCATAAGATTTCACTTTTACTGATGACGGACGTAGCTAAAGTAAGTCCAAAACGTTCAAAAATATTACTATTATAAATAAGGCTTTACTATTTTTAATCAAATAAAATAAAACTGCCATGAAATCAGTACCGAAAACAAAATGCAGTAGTTCAACTATTTCGGCGAGTTTTTTAAACACCAGAATTGCTACATAAGACCATGTTATCTTGTATCTTTAGCGTTAGTCGATTACAGTAGTTATTAAAGAGTTATTAATAATAAGACATCAAAAAATTCTCAAGCCACAATTATTAATATACCGCTAAATATCTTGCAAAGCATGTGATAAAATTAGTTTCATCCATTCATGCACATTACTAAGTAAGCAATCGGTGTTCGGTTAACCGCGTAAACGCAACGCACATTTTCGGGTCCGGTATACAAGCTTTGTCGTGGCAGCCACGAGAGCTCGTTAATTGTCTTGTTTAAGGACATAATGATATTTTTCAAGTTTGAAAATCAAAAAGGGGGCATTCTCGGTTATTAAAGCCTAGCTAGTTGACGGCAAGTTATGCTTTAGAATGCCGCCCGACTGCTGGGTCCCCGCAGAGTTTCTCCGAATCTCCACCCTTTGAAAGGGGTCGGGGAGCACCAACTGCCCAAGAGCCTTTCAACAGCAGGGTTATTCTTTACTTTTACTTCAAGAGGGAAACTGTCTTACCTGTATTTCTGTTACGCCATCTTGCGGTAGTATTGTGTAGATTTCTGGAGGAGTGTCGCTAACATATTGCCCTACCGAAATACACAATTGTAAAATATTGGCGACTTGAGAGAAATAATGCAATAAGCCACTGATTGACTAGTTACAAAGAATTATCAAAACTTCGATGTTAGCAGACAGTAAACATGATTGAATAGATTTCGCCTTCACTTGATTCCATTATTGTAGTTTTTCTAACAATAATGAAATAAATAAATTCTGCGGTGTATGGGGAAAATTCAGGTAGACGTACAATTTCACGTGTTATAAAAAGACGAAAAACGTATAAACAGAACTCAAAAAAGAGGTGCTAAACTGCTTACTGCTTAGTGTCGGTGTGGTTGAACAGACGCAGAGCGCTTGGTTCATATGCATTAATGCAAGAGAATACATTATTGCTTGGCAAGATAAACTTAAAATTTCTTCTTAAAACCTATCAGAGCATGAATGTTCCATTGTCTCAGCGCCAGCTATTACACCTATACAGTACTGCACGTTTACTTGGTGTAAGAATGCCAAGATAATCTCCCAAACGTTTTATGTCATGTTAAAATTAATGTCATAATTGAATAATAGTTTGTAATAATTCAACCTTTATTGCGTAGAACAGACTACATTCAAAGCACAATACGTCTGGCCATTAGTACATTAGAGGACCAATCTTAGAGCAGTTGGCTTTTGTTTCCTAGTACTTAACACTCTTTAAAATCTCTTTGCGATTTAACAAAGCAATTGTCAAACAATGACACTATAAGATTGTTGTTTTTATTATGGCAACACTTCTCTCTTTCAAGCAAAAACTAAGACAAAATATTGAATTTCAGTAGCGATTGAAGAATGGCGTCATATTAAAAGTCAATAGTGAAATCACAAACAATTAAAATTATTACGTTTGTTATGACTGTAAATATTGGAATCAAACAAATAAACAAAATTGGGAAATTTAAAAAGACAACAACATATTTAAATGAAATGTTTTTGTATTAGTGAATGTTTAGTAAACCTTGTTTTAAACTTTTAAAACCCAACTTATATTGAACAGCAGAGGCAGTGTGACGCAATAGATAACTGGCTGATAAATCAGATTTCTAAAACCCAGTCCACACTGCGCATAAAACCGTGAGCGTACAAGCATATTTTGTTTATTTTAAAGAAAATTTCAGTACGCCCAGCATACCCTTTTACTAGCGTACAAGCTGCCAGTCAATTACGATAAACTATTAGTACGCTCGTGATTTTATGCCCAGTGTAGACTGGGCCCCACTAACACTTTTCTGGTGCCCAAAAGTCTCGTCAGCACTGGGCGTAAAACTGTAACTTCATCTTAACCACATTGCAATTACTACGCTGGTAAATCCAAATACCCCGTGCTTCCTCTAAAATAGAATTGGAAAACTGGCCAACCAACCTCATGAAAACCACCTGGTGGTGATGAGGTGCACATTCTTGGTAAGTAATGACCACTTCTCTCCCAGGTTCTCCATCCCAAGTATTGCTGAAGAACTTACCTTCGCCTGCGGTGGCTGGCTGGCTAGCTCGTACGTATACTCTTGGTTGCGATTCCCCAGGGGCGAGCTGAGAAGTTTCAGGGTGGATGCGGGCTTCGGCCACTTGCTGGGTAGGAGCCTGAACGTGGCCACTAAATAAAAAACACTTTGATCAAAAATAGTTGCCAAAATTTTCAAAAATTGTTAAAAATGAAATTCAATGACAGCCATTGCTGCAGCAGAAAGCATAGTTTAAATTACGACTTACGTCATTTCCGCTTGTTTTTCCGCCTTCCGCCGGCTCCTACGGTCCTCCCTCCTTCTTCTTTCCTCTTCTGTGAAAATCAAAAAAAGTTCACAGCCACCATCACTCCATCAGTCATTAGGACGATTTAATCTTTGACCACAACCATTTTTTGAAATTCGCGAGATTTCCCTACACGTTTGCTTTTTCAGGTAATTCCAACGACACTCGCACAGACGTATAGCTGAGAACAATGCCTTGCCAGATACAACAAAAACTTGGGCAGCCCAAATTTGAAGGGTACAAAAATGTAGGTTTCAGTCGAATACGCTCCTCGACCAGTCACAACGCTCATCCGCCACGTTGAATGAAATACTTTCAAGAAAATTCATGGATTTTAATCTTTGCTGCAGCATTTAATACAATTTGTCACCTTCCTTTTCATGACCACCAAAATAAAATACAAACAATCACTACCGAAGACTAAGCCTAATACAGAAACAAAGCACAAGATTTTGCTTGTTCCCCAAGGGGCGAATATGAAGGCACCAGAATAGCCTATTACCTTTGGCTTCGTGTTTCCGCTGCTTACGCAATTTCCGTTCTTCTTCTCTGTCACGATGCTCATCTCTAGATGGCGGTCTGAAAAAAAGTTTTTAAATTTTGACAATATTTTGCACCACTTTTACTATCAATAATACCGGAACTACCACAGCTGGAATTATGACAAGAAAATTTTATTAAGCCATTACATGCTGTAACCATGATAATTGTAAACAATAACCAACAAAAAAATAGCGTTAATAACAATTTAATTGAGATGTTTTGACGTTCGCAGGCCAAAGTTTTAATGTTTAATCGTTTACGCGCTATCTGGCCTAAAGGTTACCAGCGCGGAAGCCAAGGGAGGAGGTAGCCTTTAAGTCAGACAGCACGTAAACGATTACAAAAAAAAAGTGATGGTAAAATAACGGCAGTTTACTTTGTAGTTGCTTAGCACGTGACAGGGAGCTTGCGAATGAACCCTGCAGTCAACGAGTTAAGCAATGGGGAAAGAAGAGCACCAGAAAAAGCTACGATCTTTAAAATCGATGGCATAAAAGAGCTTGGGTGATGTGGTTGAGAAGAATTAGAGAGAGGAGTTCTAAAAAAACCCCCCTTAGCTGAGGTCTATGAAAAGGTGGCTAAAGTCGGCTGAGCCCGCGAGTGGGGAGAAAATTTGGGATTCAGGAGAAAGGCCAAATTATTTCTGAAATAAAATAATGAAGATTACTTCATAGATGTATAGTCAGATCAAAGTCTATTCATAGAATTTTACGCAAGTTTGATTTTAAAAAAAGTAAAATCGATTAAAAATACTACCTACAGTCGAAGATAATCAAACGTAGGACAATGAACTAGTACCAAACAACAATACCTTGCGGCGGCGGCTGCAGCTTGTTCTTCTGATATCTTTGCAGCTTCTTCTCGCTCCTGCAACAAGCCGCAACGATGAAAAACTCAACAATTTAATAAAACTCGAAGTCGGTTAATCGCGCCAGCTCAGGCTCACTTGCATCAAGCAAACAAAACCTCAGTTAGGGGAAAAATCTCAATTTACCTGGGCTTCTTGAGCTGCTTTTTCCTCCCTCATTCTTCTTCGAGCTTCTCTCTCCTCGCGCCGTTTCTTTTTCCTCTCTTCTTTTAAGCGTTTATCTTCTAATCTCGCTTCCTCTTCGGCGATCTACAAAACCAAAAAATTGAGACTTCATCATCTATAGTTCAATAAATAAGGACAAAAACATAAAAAAAAAACATTGAAATCTGCGAAAGTAGCAGCAATAAACGATTTTGTAAACGATGCAAAGAGTGGCCAATGCGCACCTATCGACGGTGACCGCCTGCGTGATGAGAGGGTGCCCACTTTTAGTGGTATGAAAGTGACTGTTTTTCTCTCCCGGGTTCTCCAGCTCAGCTGGTGTTCTGCAGCGCAATATTTTTGTTGTATCATGCTCTCGTCGGCAGCAGCAATCACTGCCGCCACAGGATCGAAGACTCTACACATTAAGCAACCACCTTCAGTATAGCCTAGATGTGATTTGCATTGTCTACATGTTGCAAAAATTGTGAGTTTTCAAAGGCAAAATTGCATACGCAAGCAAAAGACCGCAGTCGCTATGAACAAGATTACAAAATCAGCAGTACGTACCCTTTGGGGGTCAACTTCAGTTTGTTCCTGGGCTTTCTTCCTTTCTATCTCCATCGCCGCGGCAGCTTGGGCTTGTAACTTCGCTTCTTCAGCATTTTTATTGGCTTTTGCGGTTTCTTCCGCTAATTTTTGCGCTTCTGCCGCTTTTCGCGCCTTGCGCTCTTGGCGTCTTTTCTGCTTTTTTTCTTCTTTCAATTGTTGCTGCCTTCTTTCTTCCTCTAATTTTTCCTCTTGTTCACGCAACAATCGCTGCCTCTCACGCATTTGTTGGCGCACAGGTGATTCAACGAGACTCTGAAAAACAATGTCGTTTTTAATCAAATCTGTCAATTGAAAAAGTTGCAACAAAAGCAGATAAAAAAGATCTTACGGGTACTTTTCCAACACAACGCAACAAACTTTTGGCTGAAAGAAAATCTTTCTCAACAAGTCAAAATTACTCTACAGGCCTACTCGGTATGCAAAAATTTCCTCATTAATATTCAGGCAGTTTAATACCAACTCTAAAACGAGTTATCACAAAAAATATATAAAAAATTTACTGTATGATGGATATTGCCTATTGGTCACTAATTACAACCATAATTTGTAAAACGCTTACCAATATTGCTCTGTGCATGTCCGCCATCAGTTCACTGGAAGCCGAGGAAGCTACACCCCCTTGGTCACTCCTCTCAGCTCGATTCCTATTGGTCGACATCACCAATTCGAGAGTATCCCGGATGTGCTGTTGGTGCTCATGTGCTGCGATGAGCAACTCAGCCAGAATCTGGAAAAAAAGACTTGATAAACGAAAACTTTAATAGTCATTAGTCAAATTAGGGAAAAGGCTACAACAGAATGTCTAAAAATCCTGTAATTAAATAGAAAAGCATTTGGTTCAACAAATGAAAACAAAATGCTTAATCCTCTAAAATGGGCAGATCACTATAGATCTGGAGGTTTGGTGCACCTTACCAATTTTGAGTTGAACCAAAAGCATCTTTGAACAAAAAAAAAAACGCAAGAAATGCATCAATTACAATGGTGCCGAACAAGAGTTTGAAGTACACAACTGATGTGCTGGCAGACCTAATCCATCTGAGGAACTCACAGAAAGGTTCGAATTTCAATTTTACGGGTGACGTCCACAAAGCCAGCGAGAATTTGGAAATTCAAAACCACAAGTCATCGAAATTTTATAAATGGGTAGAAAGCCCTACATTTAGTTTTGAATGTATAAACAGAGTTGAGAAAAATTCAAAAAACTTATAAAAATTAAAAAATTTAAATAAATTTTAAAAACTTCTTAACCGCAAATTTCCTCACTTCCTGTTTTTCCTGTGGCTTCAGTTCTGCGTACGTCACTTCCTGTATCTCACCCGTCTCGTGGTATCTGACCGCCTGAATGGCCCCCAAAGAGGCGGAGTCAGTAATCGGATCATCTAATTGGGAAGGAGGGGGTGCTTTGCTGGCAGCTTCACGAGAAGCCACAGAGCCTGCTTGATGTGGGGCTCTCACTCTGAGGAAAATATTAGTTGATTACTATGCATTGATTTTCAGTGGCACTCAGTGCTGATTGCTAAACCAAGACATGACTAGAAATGTCCATTTCAGAGTATTTGTGTATTCTAGAATATATCGAATCATATTTTTTAGGTTTCAAAACATTTTCAACGCGATGTTAAAGGGGCATTGAAGTCTAATTTTTGAATTCTAACACCAAATTTATAAAAAATAATTGATTACCGACGTTTTTGTCCCGTTTTTTCATTGTTTGAGGTTAACTAGCCTTAAGGGAAGAGATTTTGAAATAAGGGAAAAAATTTTGCAGGGGCAACACTACATCAAATTTGCACAAGCGATTTCAAAACCAACTTTGCCAAATTATAGGTCTGGGAGTGACGATGTGCCTTTGGCAGGTTTTCTGCTGTGGCTTCGGTACTTAGATGAGTTTTTAAAAGTGGAATTCATCTTAGTAGTTTAAATTTGCATCTTTTAGCACAAGCATATTTGATTTAGTGCACTTAGAAGAAAAAATGAGAAGTAGGCCTATTTTTTGCCTAGTTCTTCTTTGTAATTATTAAGGTAAACCAACCTGTATAAATTGGAGTAGGTTAGACTAGACTTTACTGTTTTTTATAATTTCTTAATAGGTTAGGCTTACATACCGTAAGTAATGATTAATGTCAGCTAGCGTGCAGTAGCCCTAGTAACAGTAACAGCGACACCAAACGTAGACAAATTTTTAAAAAAGTGAAAGAAATTCTACAAAATAAGGAAAATATAAATGCAATAATCTTTTGATGTAGTAATCGTAGAATTCTGAAGTTGAGCTCAAAAATTATTTTAAAAATACAAATTTTGTTTCAAATGCAATAAATCAATAAAACTTAGGCTTCAATGCCCCTTTAAATAATCGGCCAGTGGGTGCCTATCAGTCAACCTTTTTACACGAGGCTTTACAATGGTGTTCATGAAAAAAATCAACACCATTTCGTCGTAAAAAATATCACGGTTGTTATGCATACTTTTATACTGTAATACTATTCGTGATACAAGCTTCTGTGATGCAATAATCAATATTTATGACGAAATGGTGTTGAAAATTTTCATCAACACCATTACAAAACCCCATGTAAAACGGTGGTCGTTCGTATGATGGGCGGCCCACTTTTTGAATAGTGTGAAAATAGCCACTTTTATTTCCGGTTCTCCAGCCCGGCTGGAGTTCTGCGGTGTAGCATTTCCGCTGCACCATGTTCTCAACCACAGGAAAAAGTCGGGCGACTCCACTCAACCAACTAACATCAAATCTGTAGATACCTGTAAAATTCATATGATGGAACATTGCCGGGTGGGAGGAGCATATTCCTGGTCACACGGTAGGGTGGGGGGTTGGAGGACAGATTATAAGACGCGTATTTGTAGAGATGTGGTAGAAGGGGGTTCTGTCGGTACAGTGTTTTATCGGATATAAAGCCCCCTGAACGAAGTTTTTGAAGCATACCTGTAAAAACATACAAAATACAGAATCGCATTGTTTTTCAGTTGTTCATTCCCAGCAAAATTTTTAAAGCAAATTACCACAAAACGTTGTGAAACCGCAAAGCCCTATGTTGAAGTTAATCTGTACGAAGATTAAAATTTTGATTCACTCAACCCCTGTGTTGATACGACTTGAAATGAGATCTAAAAGGTAACAAACGATGTTATGTGCGATTGGAAGGATATTGTTTCCGTTGCTTTTAAACTATAGTAAAAGTCTTAAGCAAAATGGTTTGGAGTTAAATTTCTCATCCACATCCTTTCATTACGCATTACAATATAAATATTATTTCAACTTAGATCAAACTTGGATTCATTAACAGAGACAGCTAAAAAATTAACAACTGACCGTCGTCCCACGTCTTGGACCACGTTGAAATGTATCGTTTTGGACTAAAGCCAGGCCGAATGCTTCTGCCTCGAACTTTCCCCTTGGCTTCGTGTATGAACCGTAGGTACAAGTCGTCTCCTATTCAATATCAGAAAGCATGTTAAAACTCGTGTTCTACAAACAATTAGGCAGATCAAGTTACAACCTTCAGATACGGCCTTGTTTGATGGTTACCGAACAGATAATGAAAACACTCAGTCGCTAATAAATTCCTGAAACAAACTGCTGTATGATAATTTCGCATAAAGATTTTTGATGTTTTACAGCAAGCAATTAACCAGAGAATCAAGACCGTATCATAATGTTGAACAGCAAACGTTCCGCATTTGGGTTTAAAACTAATAGCAAATATGTGTGATTGTGTGTGTCCGAATCGTAAAAAAAAAACAAGAAAATTAGACTTCCAGGTCAACATTTGCAATTATCTGCATATGATTTTTGTCAACTTGCAAAATCTTCTTTCTGCGCTGACAACTGCATTGAACAACGCTAACAGCTAACAACAGAAAGATTTGCTTTAGATTTAGATTTGCTTTCAAAATCAGCTAGAATAAAAATTGCCACGTTCAAATAAAAAATGCTTCCAAACCTTACCTTTTCTTCTATATTCCGGCTTTCCATATCGCAATATAGCCCAGCTAAGGTCATTGCACGTCCTTAGTGCTTCTACATCTGATTCTGCTTCTGCGTGTAATTCGTGAAGCGGCTGGGCGTGCTTCTCCTGGAAATCACATTATTTGTTAATTGCAAAATCCACCAATTTGATACTTTTCTCGGTGCAATCAAAATAATGACCAATTTAAGTAGATGGGGCTAAATGCCTTGAGATTTTTCGCAGTTGCTTCAATCGGATAAAGTCAGAAACTGAACGATGTCGACTGTCGTGCCTTGATGGCTAAAGGGATTGAGTAAACCCGAAACGAAATGCAGAAGTGGAGAAGAGCTGCCAATGAACTACCTGCTGTGCTGTGTCCATCTCTCCGAAACACGCCGCAAAGATGATTTAATGTCCTAAGCCACTGAGCCCAGAAATACTTGGAACACTGGGAGGGCGAAATTTAGTGAAACGAGAAGAACTAGAGTAGATGGCATGGGGTAACTGCCAAAAGCGCGACTAAAGACGAAGGCAAAGTTCCTCCTCATATAGGTTTTAAAGACTTCGATATCTGTATCATTACTCCAGAAATAAACATCACCAAAAAAAGAAATTGTCAAAACAGCTGCTTCGTGGAATTGATTTCAAAGAAATATTCGATGGTCCAAATTGTTTTTAAGCAATTCTAAAGTTAGATTACTTTGTGATGTCTTTCCTCTCTCTTCGCCTTCTCTTCTTCTAAAGCTTTTTTCGCTAATTCTTCGGAAAACAAAAGAAGAGCGCCTAAATACAAAATACTTATTGCAAGGTATAATCGAGTAAAAATACACAATTAATGTATGTTGCAAAAAAACTTTCATGGTTGAATTTCAATAAAAATTAATTGAAATCGATACGATTGAATCGTTTTTAATCGCAAAAAAACGAAATCTTTCTAATGTGAAATTGATCCTAAATCAGCTAACGCGGTAACAAAGGAGTTTTTATCATAATTGGAAAACCAGTGCGACAAAGTTTAAAGTTAATACATGGTACATTTTTATCTCCATTAACTTCAGAACAAATTAAAAGCTAAAAAAAGGATATATAACAGTGAGTCAAACAGCCACCTTCATTTTAATTCACAGACAAATTAAAAACAACTTCACTCAAAATTTTCTTCACTAAATATTTGCAATCAATGCTCATGGGTTGTTAGCTTTTCCACCATCGTATTCAGTTTGCTGTTGGAAAAAAAGAATCGGGATTCAAAACCAAAAACAACAACAAAAGATTTAAAGTTTCAACATTTTTATCAGCTTGTTGATATGCAAAAAGAGTAAAAGAAAACTTGCTACCTTATCAAGAGGCACGTATTTTTTAATTAACTAACCTTTTCTAGTGAGAAATGTTTTATGAAGAGGAAATATCTCGTGGGCTTTTTCAAATTGTTCATTAGTCCCTGAAGCACCTGCTTGTCTTCGTAATGCTCGCAGCTGAAATGATTAAGTTATTGTGCAAAGCTTGCAACTTCATCAAATCGAACAAAACTCACTGTTGTTGGGATACAAACAATACTAGTGGTCGAGTGGATAGAGCGTCTGCTACAAAATAGGTAGACTCTGGTTCAACTCCCGGTCAGGTCAAACCAAAGTCAAGAAAAATTGAGATTCACATCTTCCCTACTTGACGTTCAGCAATTTGAAGGACAGCATGAAGCCACCACAGTGTGCAGTAGATAAGTGGCAGCTGAACTTGAAGAATGAAACGCCCCTTAGCTATTTCCTGACCAAGGCAACCTGGTGAATAAAATATGCAACAATATGCAACAATAATTACAATAACTTTGATAAGCAACTAATTCTAAAAAAACAGCATTTTTAGAATTCTTCATTCCAGCCCATGTGATTTACCTGATACTTTTGATATTGAGACTGGAGGTTGTAGTAATCTTCTGGCTCCAAATAGACATCAAGCCGCTCATGGCCATTTTTTGACAACTGAAACAAGTTAAAGAAAAACTTATGATAATAATGCTAATGGCAAGGTGCCAACAATGACATCAGAAAGTTTGCTGCTCACACATGAAAAGCAAAAAACGAGTTACCGCAGTTATCTGTAACACATATTAACATACTGTATCAGTATTGGTTACCACCAAAAAGATACTGTTGACCAAAAACCTAACTCAAACTGGTGATGACAAAATGTCAGAAGATTAATATTTTAGACCTTTTTATGAAAAAAATAGAAAAGCTTCATTTGTTTCAAAATTAGATCTTTGTAGCTATTTTAATGCTAAAAGCTAAATGAAAATACTTTAAGTAAACATATGGCGGTACCAGGTATCCAACCCAATTTGCTCTTGCTCTGACTATAATCAAGTAAAATAGTCAAGCACTTAATAAGTTTGTTCAAATCAGCATCGAGCACTTTTTTGAATCGGTTGAATTCAAACTCCACCCATCATAAAATAGTTCCACATAGTTTACCATTATTAATTACCTGACCAATTCCTTTTGCTAAAAGTGACAGAGGAATGGAAGAACTTGCCATATTTACAAAGATATTCAATACCTTACCACTACATTTATCTTCAGTACAAGCTACATAATAACCTGTAATGTAAAGAAAATGATTTTTCTGTTTTAAAGTTTTGTTATATCAAATTAAAAATCATCAAAGATTCTATTTGAATAAGATTACAATAGCACATGATGGCTGATGACTCCTTAGGACGAAACAGACTGTTGTGCTTTTAACTTTTTACTGTGATTTTACAGTTAAAAATCATTTCAAATTGTTTAAGTGAAAATATAAAATTAAGTTGACTAGTTACTATTTAAAATAATACCAAAATACAAGTTTGGCTCAATAGAATTACTAATAAATGAACCCAAAATTTGTGTTGGTATCAGCTTTCAACTAATATTGGCACAAAACCATCAAAACATAGCTAAAATTAGAACAACTAAAACTAAAAATAATTGTAATATAATTAGGAAATAATCTTGCAAACTTTTTTCAATAAACACATAAATACGTATGATACTAATTTATTGTTTTTATTAGATAAACATTTTTATACCCCTAATTAATCCAATCTTGATTTGAAGAGGTTTTAGGATTTTATCAACTTGGTGTGGAATGTAACATGCATTCAAATATGATTTAATTAAACTTTTTAATAAAAAAAAATGCAAACATTCACCATATTTATGCAAATATTGACTATTTGATTTAACAGAAGTTAGAGCAAATAAATGTATTAAATGATTTTTCTATACGTCAAAAACAAACATGTAATACAATAGTACGGCAGCTATAAATTGTCATAAAACTTATGTTCAGTACCAGTATTTAAACCAGAAAGTTTAAATCCACAATTTGAACACAAGTACATACCATCAAATAACTATAATTTGGACACCAGAGGTTGTAACTTTATATAGCCTTTCCAGCGTCTGGTTTTAAGTTTTGTAACTTTTTGGTTATTTTGTGAAAGGGTTCGATGCAATTCCGAAAACTCCTTGAAAAAACAAAACCTAAAACCAACCACTAGGGGGTCGTCCAAATTTGGACCTTTTTGTCAGAAGTTTAGTTATTCACAAAACACTTTAACTAAAACATAGGCAAATAAAATCAAACATATCTGATATAGTCCTAAATCATCATTTCTGATCTGTTTATCTACACAATAATTTGCTTTATACAAGAATGATTCCAGTGGGCAGCAGCATATATATTGTATATCACTACCAGTGCTGTTGTCATCTCACTGAAAGACCAAATTATCTGACTGCCCACTTCTTTTCTTCAAAAAAATTATTTTTTTTATCAAATCAGTGGTGGAGAATGGAAACAACTGCTACTAAATATGGAATGGTAGAATCTAGTTTGGCTTTGAATTTTATTTGATTTCAATTGAAGTAAGCTTTCACACTGGCATTTAAAAGATATTCACGCTTGGTGTTGAGCATTAAAAAAGAACTGGAACTTCTATCATATAGCCTAAGGTAGACAGTTAAGCAGCTCTCCTCGAAGACCAACCAATCATTTTGCTGCTTCCTGGCCCAGACATCTTCGATGTAATAACAATTATAAACTTCAAATAACATAAATTTGGCTAAATCTGTTAATCTTCCTAGCTCAAATTTTATTAAATACAGTAGCTTAAACTTTTTTTAGAATTTATTTCTGCTTCTTTTAATAACTGTGGCTCCAAGTTTCAGTAGCTCAGCAAAACCAAATACGGACACATCTGACATAAAATTGTGAGATAAGTACTACCGGTATGAGATTGCCATTGGAGCCTATCGCTTCCAGTATTCAGCTGCATCAAGCAATGTCAGAACATGGTAGGCCTAAGCGTCAAACCTGATAAACTACACTGTGATTCCTACTCTGCTACTTTGTAGCCTATTACAGCATTAGCAGACATCATAGCCGATGAATAACACAATGCCTAAAGCACCGCTACAAGGCTTACAGGAATCATGTTAATACCTTCTTTTCAACTATTTCACAACGTTTCAACTGTCATGAACAAATGAAATTTGACACAAATGATATAGATATTTACATGTACTAGGGATACAGGGTATACAAATTCCAGAAGTATGTTATTTTACATATTATTTAGTCTCAGGGTAGATCCAGAAATTTTTGCAGGGGAACCACTCAAGACATAATCATTCGTAAAAGTTTTTGAACAATTTCCCCCTTCTGTTTAATAGTTTTAGGTGCAACTCAGGCGCACAACTAGGATTCTGATAAAGGAAGGGTCTTAAACGAAAAGTTAAAATCTTTTGTTTATCAAAAATTTGTTATTTATGTGAGGCTGCTGAGCGACTGGTGTAACTTAAACATAACACATACGGGGGTCTGGGGACAATTTTTATGATTGTTTGGAAAAAATTGCTATTTTAATGCAATTTGGATCACATTTTTCACGTTTTTGGAGCCACTTAGAAGAACTAAATTACTAAAAATTTTACTGCTAAGTCTGGACAAGAAATGGATTTGCTCCAGTTATTACAATGAATTTCATGCGCTACAAGTTTTTCTTATGTTTCTCCATCTTGAACAGTGAGGGGGGTTTGGACCCTCGGATCTCTCACTCTCTGCTAGTCCAAATTCGCATTCAGTCTCCCAAATATTCATTCTTCAGCTACCGGTACGTCAGTACAGTAAACCAAAATCTTACCGGTAGTCTATGTAAAACCAGAAACTAGGCCTACTAGTACTATTACTACGTTTAACTGACCACCCCTGCACACCAGTCAAACACAGCCCCAAGGACTTATATCAGTTTAGAGGCTAGCCTGCTAGCGGACTCAAATGACAGCAACCAGATTCAAAAGTTGAGATTCATCTAGCTGTCTAGTGTCTAACCTAGATTTTTGGCTTTGCTTGCTTTCATGTGGATTTCAGTTATAACTGCATTACATTTCTGTTAGTACGTGTGTGGTGTGTTGTCAATGTTAGCGCTGTTGAAAAAGCGTACGTTGTCGCCATGACGAGTGACGTCAGATTTTCGCCGAAAAATTATTTTTACTTAGCTAAGCGAAAATTAGAAAATATCGTTTAGAAAAGAAACACTTTTGAATTTATTAAGGCAGTCAACAGCATAAAAATTTCAAATTTAAATGATCTCAAGGTGAATGCTCACTAGAATTTGTCCCAAATGTGAAAAACTTTAGCAGCTTTTTACTGGGAATATTATTCTTTTATTGCCCTTTGACGACAAAATTGAACTGAATTTTCAATCGCTTGTGTGGCGGTTATAAACAGCCAAAATTAAAATCTTATAATAATAATAATCTGTTTTATTTCAGACAACTATGGTCCATAAGTTTAAAGAAACAAAATAAGCAAAAGCAAAGACAAGAGGCACATATGTACAAGCGACACGCTTATTTACAGATTACACCAGAAGAGTACAATTGTAGTACTCGTAATACTTGGACAAACTGAAACTGTCCGAATTCATAAGAGACTTCATCCAATTATTAGGAGACTTCAAGCATCTCTGCACAAATCCATAAACATTTCTGCGAATTAGGGCTTGAAATGTTGGGATCTCTGCAGCTACGAGACCTTCATTGGCACTCATAAAACGGGGTATGCTATGCAAATTGTGTAAATAAACGAGCTTATGTAAAACGAGCAGTTGCGGATGTAAATACTTCAAATCAAATCCTTCATTATACTTCCTGTATTACTCGAAGCGTGTAACGAGTTTGCAGGGCCATCTCCGCGTTATTGCCCCCGGGCAACGTAGCTCCTTTCAAAGAAATGTTGCAGCGGCTGCGGGCCGTTGGCAACACTGTCCAATTAGACCGGCCCGAGATTTGAACCTCCCGCTCCTGAGACGAACACGTTACCGCTTGACCAACTGGCAAAATTGTCTTGTGGTACACTGGTACTAATAAATTTATGCTCGTTCTGTTTAAAAAAAAAAATAAGAAAAAAGTCTGAAACAAATGCCCTCTCTGGACTAGCATTTAACTGAATGAATTATTCTTCAGACTGCAGCCAAAAACCCTACAAAGTTGCCCATACTTTGACCATTCTAAGCAAATGGATTGCACGTTTCACTTGAGGAACAAACAGCTTTTTTTACTTGACAAACACCGCTGAAAACAGCTGTAAAATTCCACGCTTTTTAAAACACGCGAGATATTTTTATTAAAAATCAACTTTTAAACACAAATCTAAAGATGCTCAACAAAACCGCAAAAGCTCAACACGAAGCAAAAATCTTCATAACTTAAAAGCTCAGGTTTTCATGTATCATATTTTTTGATCTGCCAAAGCTTGAGGAAACGATCGAGGTCCGATTTGAGCATCTTGTAAAACTGCATAACTTCCAGAATGTCACGATGCAATAAATTTTAGATTCTGTAAAAATATTTTATTTAAGAAAAAAATAAACCATTTAAGTAAAAATAAATACGTAGCGCTGGTCTAGCCATAGTATTTTCATAACCAAAAACTTGCTTTTCAGAAAAGTAGAAAACTAAATTTTTGGAAAGCCAGCCAGACCCGGCGCCACGGGAGGGCATTGCGGAACCGTGCCCCCCCCCAGATCACTGCTTGTGCCCCTAAAACGAGAGTAAAATTTTGTACTAGCACAAGAGTACCGGCAAACTTTTTCTCAAAAACAGGTCACCACAAACGCTCTTCAATGAAACAACAGCTAGAGAGATCGAGTGAACGTGCTTCATGTTGACTAACCGTACCGTAGTTATTATTCTTGATAAAATGTCCGTCTATTTAGTTCACAAAATGTGCTTCCTCCCCCCAAAGCAAATTTTTATGCCCCCACCAAAATTTTTTGTGCCCCCCCCCCCCCCCCCCCAAACACATTAGTCTGATGCCAGGACTGAACCCAGCCATTAATTTTTTTGTACCAAAAGCCGATATTGCCGTAGTTCCATCGTAAGAAAACTATTCGTATGATTTTACACTCATTCTAATTTTAAAACGCATAAAGCTTTCATGTCGTTTTTCGCCAAAACACAGTATACTAAACTATTTAGTAAGTTGTTAGGTTGAACAATTCCCTATTTCTCTTGCAAAAATGTTCTTTTAAGTTCATTTCAAGTCTATTAAAGTTTTAGACATTAGCAATAAATATGAAAAATAATACAATGAAAACTAGCGATTTAGAAGACTAAGAAAACGTTGAATTTATTTTTGCACAATATCGCCCATCCTTTCTTGCAAAAAAAATTACACAATTGGGCGACCCGAGAATTAAAGTTTAACTCTTACCCAAAACCTACAGCTGCAGTGGCAAACTCGGCCTACATGCAGTATGGTTAACCTGGGATTAATCATATCATTAATAGTTCAAATAGCATCAACCGTATCATACCAACCTCTAAACTTTTGATAATATCGGAACTCTCTCGAAGATGAGTGGATAATGCATCAAGCTTCGCCACAAAAAGATTTTCGCAATCTTTAGCTTGGTCTTGGAGTAATATCTGTCGCTCTTCGGTCTCTTTTAATTTTGTAGTAAATGTAGATTTCTGCAAAAGTATTTTTGTTTATTAGGTGACATCTTACGCTCTATCCGACTTTTCTCCATTTAGATTTTGATTTTGTTTGGTTTGGTCCCTGCTTAGTTTGGTCCAATGGTCCAGTCGATTGCCCGTTTTTGTTTTAGTTTTTTTTTGTTTCTTTATCTATTTGTTAATGTGTAGTTTGCCTTACTTGAAGTAGCAATACCGTTACGGTTAACGGCATCCTTGCTTCTATTCATGGCCGGATTTACATTGCATGGACTCCAGACACTTTGGGGATTTTTGCTGCACTTTTCTGCCTAATATAGCTGAAGACCAATAAAGCCTCGAGGGCACAAACCTAGTCAAAAAAACGTTTAAACATGGTCTAGATTTACGCAGAAGATGTAATTTAGATGGCTTAATTTTTGTCTCAATATTGTCTATTTTGCAAAATGCGCATAGTTGAACAGAGATCTTTACAAAAAAGTCAGAATATGTGTAAACTCATAGACCAAAACTATTGGTTGAGTTTGCGTATATTCGACGTCTTTGTAAAGACGCTATTCAACTGTAAGTATTTTGCAAAATAGACAACGCTGAGACCGAATTTCGTTCTAGACGTCTCTTAGACGTGTTGTGCCCACTAGTAGGTCTTTGCCAAATTTTCGATGCAACCCTCAGTCCCCACCCAAGCGCGGGGGTTTCTGGTACTGTGCCATATGATAAAACGGCCCTGGTTCCATTGACTATCGCTAAAGTTTTTGAATTACCACTTTAGTCTACACATGCCTGATCAGCTTTTCGGTTAAGTAGTTTCAAAGCTATAGGAGTACGTACGAGTTACCAATGGAGGTAGATTGCGTTCTATTGAAATTGAGGGGGCCAGATTTCTGTCATCCCTTTTTTTCAATATGTTTTGAATGTTTACAGTTGCTTCAAAACTGCTGCTAGCTGAACATATTGTTTTGTTATATCTCGTCAAAATAGTTGTCGGAAATTCAAAGCAGTCTGCACAGACTTCCAGTAAAGCGTTAATTACCACCATGACCATCTATTGTGTACAGTTCCATGCAGGACGACTTCAATATTGTTGGTCTATTTTTCTGATGCTATTTAAGCAGTGCCCGTTCATTGTCTGCCTTAATTGCTGGATTCGAAAATTCTGTGATAGTTTGCTTTTACCATGTGGCGACCTATATAAATTTCGCTCCAAAATAGTTTGTTCTTCACCACGTGGTCTACTGTCGCTCTATATAAATTGGCGTCGTTAAACTCCTTGATACAGATTCGGAGGTGACAGAGAGAGAGAAAGACAACTTGATGAAGCAATAGGTAGATCGAATTTTAAAAAAGTGTTTACATTTCAGTGTTCAACTTCTTGGTAATGACAGATATCATAAGCTCTTTTTATGATAGAGCTACAGCGCTGCTTTTATTTTTCTTTCTAAATTGATTTGTTTATGATTTTAATAAGCTTTTATAAAACTGTAAGAGAAAATAGGAATAAGCATGGCCTACTAAAAGAAGGACACAGGAATACACCAACATCTCTTCTTTTAGCAGTCCATGCGATTGGAAAGCTCGGGAATTTCTTCACCACAACGAGAAAAACCCTGAACCAGCAAAAAACTCTTGGTAAAAAGTTCGAAAAGACTTGCTAGAGACCCCAAGACCAGCTTACAGACAGTAAAGTTTGACAGAAAAGTTTTGTAATCACAACAATTGTAAAACAATTTGTCTTGATAACAATGGTAGATCATTTTTAGCCATACCGTAATTGTATGACGTTTTTAGTAAATAAGTGGTCCGAACGAGAACCTCGTGGTCAATTAATCATTTTTGCTACTGTGGCGCGGTTGGCGAAATAGCTTGGTCGATCGCGCTTTTGGTTGTGTCCTGAAAACCTGTTAGACAGAGCGGCGAGTCAACTCCGGTTGTTCTCAGCCAAGAATTAACCTGAAGTTGTAGAATTTAGCTATTTGGTGTTGTCTGGAACGGAATACAAAATACGAAGGTTACAATCAAGATTAACCTGTCTGTTTTTGAGAAGCGGTTCAGAAGCTAGTCTACTGCTAGGTTAATTGGCTGCTGCTAAATTTCAGAGGTGGAGTCGAGGACACAAGGCTCGAGGCCAAGGACACAAAAAAAATCCGAGGCCAAGGCCAAGGACAGCCTTTCCGAGGACAGACCCTCTCGAGGCCAAAAACACTGCCGCAAGTGTTTTCCAAAAAAAAAAAGGTCTTCAAAAAGTTTTTCAGGCAATCTCCAATTTATAGGCGTAGCCAGAATTTTTGGTTGGGGAGGCTTAAACTACTAATCACATGCAATGACGTCTTCAAAAATTTGCCTGTTTTTCACTTAACCAGGATTTTGCAAAGGGAGAGGGCCTAGACTAATATAGTTGAAAAATGAAAATACGCAACTTTGGAGACGTTTTGAGAAAACCAGTGTAACTCAAACGTATCACAGACGGGGGGGGTCTGGGGGCTTCGCCCCCAGATGTTGGGCGATTTTTTCTAATTTTTTGGAAAAAAAAGCTATTTTAATGCCATTGAATCACACTTCGCACATGTTTAGAGCCATTTGAAAGCCCTAGATTTTTGACAATTGAAAGCCAATTAAAAAAATTAAATTGTTTAATCCTCCTTCTAGTTGCAATTTAAGTTAAAAAGACGTTTAACATCTTGCATTTTGGTGTTAAAGTTTAATTGTACGTGATTTGCTCCAGGTAGGGGGAAGTAAGGTGCATTGACTCGTGCAACATTTTAGCAGTAAATAAAAACCCACTCGAAGATTTTCCTAAGAGATTTTTGTTTTGTCATGAAAATAACCAGTTATAGAAGTGCATGTTAGACCAGGGGGCCCAGGCCCCCTCCACTGAAGTTCAACGATTTGTTCAATCAGCATTTTCCATGGCTGATTTTTTTTTAAAGTATTTTGTGCGTAAAAACTGGCGAGGTGGAGTTGAATTTATGAATTGTTATTGAAAAATAGTACAATAGATGGGTAGTTTCGCTTACTAACCATGTGTCAGGCGCGGAGCCCCCAGCTCTCGCAAATTTTGTATTTTGCAAAAATAACTTAATTTTACAGCTATTTTAATAAAAAATAATGCTTTTAAAACGTGGCATAGAAATTGGCAGCGCAACATGATTCAACTGGTTGCATTATCGGGCTATGTGGGAAGTGGCTAATGATAACATTGCAGTTCTCTTGTTTACATACTGGTAAATCATAAAATCCTATTATTCAATAAAACTCACACGGAGTAATCTATTTCGTCTGTATTTTATAAAGAAAAATAATCGGGGTGGGGCTAATGGAAAGATATTTGAGAGAAGTGATTAGCAATTAACTAACACTGAATAGCCCCCCCCCCCCCCCCCCCTTTATTCCTGAGTTTATAATATATTTGTTGATAAAACCTATGTTTGACGTTTTTACACTAGCGATCAAATTCGATTGCTTATTTTGGGGCATTTTTTAAAGTTTTTGTTGATTAGTGACTTTAATTTTTGACGAATTAGCCCCCCCCCCTCTGAATATATGTTTCAAAAGGTGCTTTAAATCACTTTTTAGTCAATTTCAGCGCAAAAGACAGTCTCAGAAGAGCTAAAAACGTGGTGTTTTTCTTATTCTGCATTTTGGTTGACAGGCCAATGGGGGGGGCTATATCCCCCCCACCCCCTGGCTACGCTACTGACCATGTTATTGCCGGGCCGGATTTACATCGCGCTGGGCCCCTGGCACTTTGGAGATTTTCGCAACATCTTTCTGCCAAATGTAGGTGAAGACCATAAAAAGTCTTAAGATTTGAGCGCAGGGCCCTTAGTTGGTACTGCGCCATATTGTGGTAAATCCGGCCTTGGTTAATGCATTACGTTCATAAAAAGGCTAGATGTGATCCTGAGATAGCAACTTTTAGGACGAAACCTATCCATTTCTTCCAGGTTTACGTTTAAATTGGCTGGCAAAAATTGATTTTAGGGGGTCCCGGGGCCCCTGGTCTTCAATATTGTTGTTCGCTACTGGTGTAAACGAAAAACGCTATAAAGAAATTTAAACTGAAGAAACAATAGGCTTTTTTGTCACATTTTTTGTCATTGGTGAAATTTCAATTGGGGGGGAGGCCCGCTTGGCTAAGCCTATGCTCCAATTGCGCAAAATAACAAAGGTATTTTCAAATTTTCCGCGAGGATTCTAGCGTTTTCTGACAAAATTTCAACGGTTCAATAATAGTGCTGTCCTCGAGCCGAGGACAGGGCAATTTTCGAGGACCTAATGCTTCGAGGCCAAGGACTTCAAAATGTGTCCTCGAGGCCAAGGACGTCCTCGAGGACTCCACCTCTGCTAAATTTTACAGCAGCAGTCACTTCAGCGGCTGCACTAGCTGGAGGACAGAGTTACCGTCGATTCGCCGATCTCGGTGGGTCTGATTCAATAAGTATAAATAAAATGGCCGGTGTTTTTACTGGGCAATTCGCGAAATTGAAATTCATTAATCCGTTTATAAAACTTCGAAAAAGTAAAACATAAAACGCTGAATTTTAGATGCAACATGGGTACGTCGTGAAATAAAAGTCTGGGAGATCGGTTGAGTGACCGCAATTTTCGAGTCTGGAAACCGAAAAAAAATATTAAATTAGCATACCGATTTTAATAGTTTGTTTAAAACTCGCAAATGATTTCACGCAAAGACTCGAAATTTAAACTCAAGGCGGAGATAGACTAGATGGGACTTTGCCAGCAAACCCAGTGAACGACCAACGCATAGCTAATGCTATGACGCTCAAAGTACTTTTCGTCTACCGTAAAATCAGCAATTACTGAAAAATATCTGATTATGGAACCTCCAGAAAAGTAGAGTCAAAATATTTGTCAATTAAATATTTTCTGATGTCATAAAACACTGGCACCCTAAGTTGAGCCATTCAAAAATTGATTTTTGGGAGTCCATTTGGGGGGTCCCCGGGGGGGTGGCACCCCCAAACTATGTCAAAATATTTGTCTGTTAAATATTTCCTGACATCAAAACAGGCTGGCACCCTAAGTTCAACCATTCAAAAAATTGATTTTGGGGGGTCCCTGGGGGGGTGGCACCCCCAAACTATGTCAAAATATTTGTCTGTTAAATATCTGCTGATATCATAACAGACTGGCACACTAAGTTAAGCCGTTCAAAAAATTGATTTTTGGGGGGGTGGCACCCCCAAACTATGTCAAAATATTTGTCTGTTAAATATCTACTGATATCAAAAAAAGTAGCACTCTAGCTTGAACCGTTAAAAAAATTGATCTTTTGGGGGGTTCCCGATGGAGTTGCCCCAAAAAATTTTTGGAGAAAAAATTGCGTTTGCAGCTCAACAACTTTACACAAACATTAGATTTCGATGTTTTGTGGTTTAGGAGAAGAAGAGCGTACAAAATTTAGGAAGAAAAAAAAAGGAAAAAACCTCATCGCGGCCAAAAGTGGGTTGGTTGGGATGAAAGGGTATCTTAAGACATACAACCATATGGAATATTTTTGCCGTACCTAAGCCGTTTTTGACTGAGACCGCTTTTTTCGCCAAACTCGCGGGCGGTTTTCGGGTTGTAAAACCAAAGTCACGTGACCTATTGCCTCGAAATTTGGTACTAACATATAACTCATTAATCTCAAACTGCTGTCCGAATTTCATGCAGCTAGACCAAACCGTTCTCGAGTTATAAGCAAAAGTCTGCAATTTCGCACTCGTTTGTTGGAAAATGGCCGAGTAAAAACGAAGGAACTGGCGACGCGTGCGTCGGTCCTTCCAATTAAAGCTACAAACGTTCCAACTTTAGGTGCGCTCTGTCATATGACCGCAATTTTAGAAGGAAGTGGCTTGTGTTGTGGTACGTAACACTTATATGGTTTGAATTTTTTTACTTTTCTGCAAATTACAGTCCAGGTGTTTAGCTGAAAAGGGAAAAACTTGTCTGCAATGATGTGATTTATCCCTTGCAAATGAGTTTTAGTCAGGGGCTCAGAGAGAAACTTTTTCAGGGGGTACGAAGGTCGATACCGGGCCCCCAAATCATATTGGGCCCCCCCACGCCTTATCGGGGCCCATGCCGTTAAATCATTTTTTGTCGGATGGGTGTAGATTTTCATCTAAAAGTGAGGGGATAACGATATTCGCATACAGTTAGGACCGATGAAAAGCACAACTAGACATAAAATTGGTTTAAATCCAGCTAGGAGGTCTGGGGGAGCGCTGTGAGCTCCCCCAGCGGGGTCCGGGGCAGAGTCCCGGAAGCTTTAGCACTTTCTTTGTTTCTCGAGGGTAAAATACAGCATTTGATCAACATCCCAGCACCAAACTTGCTTAAATTGACAAGCAGAAAACGTGATATACATGAAAGAAAGTATGTGAAGTGGGGGATGATGACATTGACACAATATTATACAATATAATGACTTTAATACTGCAAATCCAAATATTTTACTGATAAAAGTTAAGAAGTCATTTGCAATTATAGACTTCACAAACCCAAGTACCTACTGAACTGAACTCATACAGATAGAGCGAGTTACTTAATGATAATAGTATAGTATGTCCACTTTGACTCCGCTCTCTGAGGTTGAAATGCTTTTGGATCTCTGGAAATGTGGGCCCTCGTACATTGCTTTACCATAGAATTAGGGCTCTCAAGTCAGAGAAATGTAATAAAACGTTAATTTCGGTGCAAGTGTATGGCTTTTGATACATTTTCTCTTTTTTTATTCAAATCGGCCACTATTGTATGCCCTAAAGGCTGTGTAGCAAAAATAGCGACCAATTACCAGTACTGAATAGACTGACTGATATTTTTGCTGTAGGCTAGTTTGATTACGGTGATATGGTGCGATGCCAAAACTTAATGCGGAAACCTGAACTCTTCCGGGCCCCCCCTAGGCCCGGGCCCGCGTACGATGTAACCCCTGAACCCTCCTCTCGCAGGCCCTGGTTTTGATGGCCATGTTTAAATTTAGAGGTTGTTTAATAACTATGGTTTATCGCTGATCGTTCTAAAAAAAATAATAAATCCTTGCAAAATTAATGATGGCATTGTAAAAACTGGCTGGTTCAATCACCAAAAGTGCTGGTTCTCTCAGGGCCAGAGTTTGTGATTACAACAATTCAATCACCCGTTGCAGTGAAGTTTTTCCCTTTTCAGTTAAACACCTGGACTGTGATTTGCAGAAAAGTAAAAAAATTCAAACCATATGAACGTTACGTAACGTAACACAAGCCACTTCCCTTATTGTTAGTAAAATCGTGATTGCTTGAGCGTAAAAGCATTTTTTGTACAGGCTATTTGATCGGCACATTTTATACAGGAAAAATGGTCCCTTCTCTATAGCCTCTTAACTAAAACCCATTGGAGCACTAAATTTGGCATGTTAGTTACTAACTGTTCTCTATAATTTTTTTAGAATGAGTTAATGACGAGATCATAGTGATGTCATAAAGCCAATTTTTGATATAAATGACGTTATAAGCGCTAATTTTGCTGTTTTACGTTTCTAAAATGGCAGAGGCTGCTGTTACGTTACGCAAAATAAGCAAATCGCTATTCTAGCTCTTACCCCAACCAAACTATAATCCAAGCTCTAATGCAAGCCCTAACTCAAAATCTAACCCAAACCCTAACGATAACTTAAAAAGTAATAAAGAAAAAATGAGCGCTCACTCTTTGCTATCTTATTCTCTTTATGGCGTTACGTAACGTAACACTAGCCACTTCCTCAAAAAAGACTTAGTTGAACTTTTGAAGCTCGCTCACAGAGAAACAAATGGGGCGACGTTTGTCTAAAATATTTTTTTCATTTTTTAAGGACAAATTTTGCTACGATTTGACATATTTACTGCAATATGACATATTGCAACAATATGTAACATATCTACAGCAATATGACATATTGCAACACTATGTAGCATATCTGCTGCTATATGGCATATTGCAACAATATGCAACCTATCTACTTCAATATGACATATTGTAACGATATGTGACATATTGCAACGATATGTGGCATATTACGCCAGCCCTGTTACAATAGCCTACTTAAATTCCTGGTCCTATATCAATTAAAAATTTACAGTGTTTTTGCAGGATAAAGGAGAGGCTTAGGTCGAATTATTGTAGAAATGAGAGTTAAAAGCAAACGAGTTTATTATAAAAGGTACGAAGATTTGTCAAGAACGCAGCAATGGAGAAGAAGAAAAGCTGAACAGCTTGATGAAATTTCGAAGAATACACTAACATCTCATTTAGAGAGCTCTTCACCTATTCTTGAAGAAAAGAGCTTTGTTGATAAACGTGCTGTACCTGGTAGGCTTCGTGGTCTCGTTAAGCTGCAGTTACAACCATCACAAGAAGCAGAACAACCTTGTTCCAGTAGAAGTGGTATCACGAAACCAGTATCGGTACGTACAAATCTTGTCCAAGACAGGACTGCCACGTCTTGTATGTCTGGATCACCATTGACATCGAGCTCAGGTACATCTGGCTCGCCTGCTGGATTATTATCATCGTCATCCTCTTCCAGTGCATCTTCTTCACCATTGTCGTCATTCAGTGATTCTTCAGAGATGTCAGAATCAGCGCCAATGGACTTGATTGTAGATTTGAAGAACGAACGGCAGCAACGTCAGTTTGTAAGAAAAAACGATCCTGTTCTTGACTTTAAGAATGGGCTTCGCACTTGGATTCTGGACAATGATGTGCCCGAAGATGCTGTAACTGACTTGCTCAAAATTTTGAAACCATACAAGAAGCACCTTCCGTCTTCCTATAAAGACTTGATGAATCCACCAAAGGTTTGACACAGCTGCGGCTCTTAAATTTTGACACTTAGTCGTGGGTTTGTTCTTGACTATACCGCATTTTTTAGTTTAGCTTCGTCTTTCGATTTTATCCCGCTGTTGGTCAAACTGGCAGTAAACTTTTTCAGCGGCTAAATACTTTAAATCTTTACCAAAAAACTTTCCGTATTCTTTATCCATCATAAAGAATTGCAAAATATTAAAAAATAAATCTCAAGATAAAAAAAAAGGAAGAAATTTGCAATTGCGTAATTTTCCTTCCCAAACGCGTTTTGATGGCCATGTCTATTTTGAGGCTTGATTTATCGATCAGTGACCAAGTCAACACAATGCAATCCAAACAAGAATGTAACCCAGAATAGTTGACTCGAAGACTCAAAGGTCCCTTCGCTGTCTCCTGGCCAAGGCAAGTTGGTGAATAAATTGTAATTACAATAGAAAAAGCACTACGAAGTCGTAACATAAAATGAATTATCTGAGCGCTAGTAAGGATGCTGCAAATGGACCTTGCGGTCTTTTGAGTCAAGCAGCCACTTATTGCATAAATGATATCATTGGATAATGATGATGCAATCAATAGCGACTGTGGTATGGAGCATCGGGAAGACGAATAAATAATGAACAAGAACTAGTTAGAAATTTGATGTATTGCAAATTAAACTTGTTTGGCATAAAGATTTAATAGCTAAAGGAATATTATTCTAGATTTTGACTCTCTTATAGATTATGCCTTTTTGCAATCGATTCGTGGAATACCTAGGGTGTAAAGAGTATAGCTGCACCATCACGAGGAATTGATTGTTCTGGAGATTTGTGTGGATTTTTGACTGGGCTTTATAAAGAAGGGCGATAGGAGTGGAGGAAGGTGGGAGTGAAGTTGGTGATAAACAATTTTGGTGGTTTTATGTTTAACCAAGTCCGATAGTTGAGTACATTTACTTGATAGCGGAAAGGAGTCACGTGGTGCCGTGATCTCGGTTTTTGCCACCAGCAAGAAGTTTGACAGCTTTGTTTTGCAGTGAAACCAGTTAGTTCAGGCACGGGGAAAATGTGAAACCCCAAATGGCTGAACCAATTGGTCGAGTGGATAGAGCGTCTGCTACTGAAGCGGTAAACCCGGGTTCAATTTCCAGTCTGGTCAATCCAAAGTCTAGAAAAATTGGTACTCACAGCTTCCTTGATTGACGTTCAGCAATAAAAGAGACTGTGTTAAGCCTCCACCGTGTGTGGTAGACAGGTGGGTAGGTGGCAGCTTGACGCGAAGACCGAAAGGTTCCTTCGCTGTCTCCTGGCCAAGGCAACTTGGTAACTAAAGATGTGATTGCAATTTAGTTTATCGCTGGTCGTTACAAAAACATTGATGTCCTCGCAAAATTTGTGAAGTCATTGTAAAAATTAGCCGGCTCAAGCAGCAGGAGTTCTTGCTCTCCCTTGGCCAGGTTAAGTTTGGTTTGGTTTAACTCAGGGCTACGAACTCGAAAAAACTCTATGGTTTTAACGAACTTGAACGCGAATAAAACTGATCGAGTTCAAGTCATAGGCGTAGCCAGGGTAGGGGCGCAGGGGCTCAGCCCCCCCCCAATTGAAATGCTACCAATGATAAAATGTCACAAAAAAGACTGTTGTTTCTTCAGTTTCTTTTAGCATCTTCGCGTACATCAGTAATTAACAATAATATTGATACAGGGGGCCCGGACCCCTCAATTTGATTTTTTCCAACCAATTTAAAATGGTAACCAATTCAAACGGACCCTCAACAATGATATTGATCCAGGAGGCCCGGGCCCTTTCAATTTAATGTTTGCCAACCAATTTAATAATGCCCCCAACAATAATATTTAAATGGCCCCCAAGTTAAAAGAGCCCCCAACAATAATATTGTTCCAAAAGGCCCGGGCTCTTTTAATTAAATTTCGCCAACCAATTTAAACGTAAAATCCGAGTGAAATTAAGGGTTTTTATCTTAAAAGTTGCTAATTGTGGCCCTCATCTAACCTTTTTATGAAGGTAATGCAATAACCAGGGACGAATTTAACATATGGATCAGTGCCAGTGGCCCCGCGCTCAGATAAGACTTTTTTTGGTCTTCACCTGTATTTGGCAGAAAAATTTTGCGAAAATCCCAAAGTGCCAGGGGCCCAACTCAATGTAACTCCGGCCCGGGCAATAACATAGTTTGTTTGCGTAACTATCTATTATACATTTGTCAATAACAATTCACCTCTAATCGCCAGTTTTTATACAACAAAATACTTTCGACAAAAATTTACTACAGTAAGGGGAATGCTAATTGAACAAATTTTTGAATTGAGAGGGCCTGGGCCCCCTGGCCGTATATGTACTCCTATAACTGGTTGTTTTCATGACAAAATAATAATCTCTTAAGAAAAATATTCGACTGGACTGTTATTTACTGCTAAAATATTGCAGGAGGCAATGTGCTTTACTTACCCGTACCTTGGCCTATTCACTTACAAAATTTAACCCCAAAATGCAAGATTTTAAACGCGTTTTGGACTTAAATTGCTAGCTAAAGGAGGACTAAACAACTTAATTTTTTCAATTGTCTTTCAAATGTTAAAAATCTAGTTCTTTCAAATGGCTCTGAATACGTGCGAAATGTGATCCAATGGTATTAAAATAGCTTTTTTTCCAAAAAATTACAAAAAATCGCGCAGCGGTTGGGGGCTTCGCCCGCATACTCCCATCTGTGATACTTTGAATTACAGTACACTTCTTTACTCAAACACGCGTCCCAATTTAGACATTTTCACGTTTTAACTACTGGTTTAAGCCCTCTCCCTTGAACGAGTTCCTAGTTACGTGCCAACACCTGGCCACGGCTTCTGATCTTCCATTCTACAATATCTTTGCCCCCACAAAAAATTCCTCTTTCAAAGTTTCTGATGACGTCATTGTATGTGATTTGTGGTTCGGGCCCCCCTCTAATTAAAAATCCTAGCTAAGCCTATGATTCAAGTTCATGAAAAAGAAACTTAAGCATAAAAAATTTTTAGAAAGTAATACTTTTTCTTCATTATGCAGAGTAAATTGAGATTGTTGTTCATTCATTTGTTTATGCCGTAGCGACCGAGAAAAACAGCATGTATACAGAAGGATTTGTGTAAGCCCGAACTCGAAAAACTTTGCCAAACTTGAACTTAAAAAGAGTAAATAAGAGAACTAGAACTTGCTAAAATAATCTGAACTCGATTAAAAATCGATCGAGTTCGCAGCCCAGGTTTAACTTTTGAATCTTGCTAACGAAGCAATAACGTCCTACGTCAGCTCTGTTACGATATTTTGCTTGTCGTGCTGATCTGTATCAAATTAAAAAATTAAAGTGTTTTTTAATTGCAGGATAAAGGGCAGGCCTATATCAAATTATTGTAAAAATGAGAGGTAAAAATAAACGTACTAATTGTAAAAGGAATGAAGATTTGTTAAAATCGCAGCAGCGGAGAAGTAGAAAAGCTGCACAATGTGTTGAAATTTCAAAGAATACACCAACATCTCGTTTGGACAGCTCTTCACCAACGCCAAAACAAAAAAAGTTTGTTGATGGACATGCTGGACCTGGTAGGCTTTGTGGCCACATTAAGCTGCAGTCACAACAATCACAAGAAGCAGAACAACCTTGTTCCAGCAGACGTGGTACCACAAAACCATTATCGGTACGTTCAAATCTTGCCCAAGACAGGACTGGTATGTCTGGGTCACCATTGTCATCGATTTCCATTACATCTGGTTCTCCTAGACGATCATCATCATCCGCTTCCAGTGTATCTGGTTCACAACCTTCATCATGCCGTGATTCTTTAGAGACGTCAGAATTAGCAACAATGGACTTGCTCGTAGATTTGAAGAACGAACGGCAGCAACGTCAGTTTGTAAGAAAAAACGATCCTATTTTTGACTTTACAAATGAGCTGCGTGCTTGGGTTCTGGACAATGATGTGACCGAGAATGCTGTAACTGACTTGCTCGAAATGTTGAAACCATATAAGAAGCGCCTTCCGTCTTCCCATAAAGACTTGATGAATCCACCAAAGGTTTGACGCTTTGACCCAAAATTTTGAGTCACAGCTGCGACCCTTAAATTTTGACACTAGTTGTGAGTTTGTTCTTGCCTATACCGCAATTTTAGTTTGGTCCTGTCTTTTATTTTTGTCCCGTTGTTGGTCAAACTGACAGCAAATTTTTGCAGCGGGTACATACTTCAAGTATTTTTCGAAAAACATTTCCAATTCTTTATCCGTATAAACTACAAAATATTGCTGGCAAATATGAATATTTACGATTTTCTTAATTAAGTCGTACTCTTTTTATTCAAGTACATTTTAATGTTAGTAATAAGTGATTAGGCCTACTTGTTCTTTCAATTTTTCTCGCAAATCACCAATCGTTTTGGTTAGGCTTTCGTTTTCAATTGCGAGATGAGAATTTCGTTCTTTCAAAGCGGTCAATTCTTTGGTCAAAAACGTCTCCTAAAATAAAAAAAAAATTTATCATAAAAGTATTTCAGAATAAACTAATGATGATAACAAAATTTCCTTAGCAAAAAAGTTTCTAGGCGAAAAAAATGCATTTTACAATGTGGATAAATTTTGTTCGTGGTATGAGATTTCTGGGCTTTATTGTTGCGTCAATATACAAGACAAAAAACGAATAAGTAATCCGTTCTTCTGAGTCACAGCGGAGTTAAAGTTTATTGGAGTGAAGCGCACATTTTAAGAACAGCATAGTTGGATAATGTCCAGCATTTAAAGCACTTAAAGTCGCGAAGGCCGCAACGTTACTAGATTAGTCAACGTGCATATAGCAATAAAATCCATTGACTAATTCAAAACTAGTGAATTTCGTTTTTAGCGCTCTGACTGTTATAATGATGTTGACAAAATATTTAACAAAATAGCAAATGCTTCAAATATGAATTTGAAATTAACCCTCAATATGCAAAAATGTAATTTCTTTGTTAGTTTAATAATATTGAATTTTTTTTCAATGGTGACGTGTGACTATTGTGACGCATCCGTATTTGTAAATTAAGACGACAAAGAGGAACATGCGGTTGGTGGGCCGGGATGCCAGCTGAATCACTAGCCCATAAAATTTCTTTAGCACTGAAAAAACACAAAAAAAGATCATTTCTTTAGCACTGAAAAAACATAAAAAAAAAAAAATATCGTTCTCTTGCTTGCTGTATTACGCAAGAGGGTGTAACGAGCTGGACTCACCTCTACACAATTGAGAAAATGCGGGCTTCTGGGCACTAATACAAATTAATGTAACGTTTTGTTTGGATTTCCCTGCTGGGTAATTGAACCAATCATCTCATCGTTCAATAGCCAAAGCAGTGAAGTTCTCGACCACATATCTATGCTCTAAATTAGACCGAAAGGAGTTTCTAAAACTGTCATATAGCCAAAATGATAAAGAATTAATTACCGTTTCATTTAGTTTGTTTCTTATTTTTTCAATTTCTTTGTCTTTGAGAGACATTTCTTCGCAATCTTCAGCGATTTTTGCATTGAGATGAGAAACCTATAAAATTTTTGGAAAATAAGAAATTTGCTATTCATATAGGTTTCAAAAAATACCCTTTTTACGAGTTCACTTTTGTGCTTTTTTTTGATTCGTTCTTAAGAACCCTAAAAATCGGAAAAATCAAAAACCGTGAAAATTTGTATCAAAAATTAACCTAAATTAAGGTTAACTTCAATAAAAATTTGGACTCTCTGTGCTTTCATCTTGTAGTTTTCATGCTACAGCGTACGAAACGGGGTTCAGGGTGTACGTACATCGCACGTTGAAGAAGTTCTATAAGTTAATGCGCTCTGTAAAACATGAGCTCTGTAAGTTGACCTTTTTTTTGGCCTTCATCTAATTTCAAGCCAAAAAATAGTCGTTTTCCGGCAAATATTTTTTTAGTCCTCACTTAATTTCCGGCGGAACATAATCATATTTATCAGTCTTTCCACCCCCTGCTGACAAATTTTCTCTCTGAAGCCCTGTTTTTAGAGTTATCGTTCTTCTCATCCAGCCCCCTTTTTATGTTTACTACTAATTACAGGTGGTGTTTACCGTACTCCCATTACCATGGGTTCTTTGTAGTGTCTACAAATTTATTGGCTTTTCCGCAAAATTGCTTTTTTGTCGTTATTGCCCGTTTTTTGCGAGGGTTTGGGGTGCAGCAGCTCAGGATTGGATTGCATTGACCCGGATTCCAGCTTATATTCTTCACCATTTCCAGCAAAATATGAAAAAGCAGAGATTTTGTTTATTTGTTAACAATTTACCTGTGTTTCGAGTTGATTAATTGTGTCCGACCAGGTAAGCTTTATATTAACTAGTTGCTGGTGGGTTTCTTCGAGTTTTTGTTCAACAGAAATCCGCTGCAAATTAAATCAAATTTTAAACGCGATCTGATGATGACACTAAAGTAAATATTTTGTAAAGTTGTAGCTATTGGACATTCTGGTAGGAAAATTTTTTGTGCGGTTTTCTCTCAAAAAAATGGACAAATCCGAAGTCTAACTTCATCAAATTTGATCGTTCTAACTTCCAACTTCATCAAATTTGAACGCCCCGCCGTTCCCGAGATAATCACAACTTATATTTCCTCTTAGAAATTTTGCCAGGGTTGTCAATTACAAACAAAATTTCAAAAACTTAGTGCATGTTCCTCATTCTCAAAAAATGTTTTGTGGCAGAATTCTCAAAACAAAGAAAAGGCTCAAAACTAAAATTAGCTGCTTTTCAGTAACGTAAGCCAGTTTTCCAAAAGTAACCGTAATCTTCTATCTTTCTTTATTATCGTGTCCTTTTTCAATGTTTGCTGAATTTGCGATGTATTTGTTTCAGCTCGGCAATAAAAGGTTACTACTTCTATCACAAAACTGACAAAATGGCAACACCGAAGTTGAGCAAAATTGTTAATTTTGGACTGCAATGTCTTGAAAGCGGCAAAAAATGCATTTTCACTGTCGGCCAAAACGTTGGCATCCCAACGTTTTGGTCAACTGTGAAACATCGTTCAAGACATATACGCGCGTATCAATATCAATTTCACCAGAAACCAAGAATGATTTTCATGCTAGCATGAAAATAATGCATAAAAACGTTGTTACAGACTCATAGTTCGGCTTCATAAACATGTAACTTTATCATTTTTGAGAAAAAATTTGGCCCATTTCCTGTTCAATATGCAAAACTTTGCGATGAAAAGATAGTGTTTTTTGTTTTTAAATTGCTCAATTAATTATTTGATGATGCATTTTGATAATTTTTTAAAAAACCGATATGACTGTTTGAGCGCTCATCGGCAAAACTTTCGCTACTTCCACAGGAAGTTAAAAAGCTGTCATGATCCAATTATGAGCGAACAATGACATGAATCATGCGAAACTTTTGCCGATGAAAACCATAATTACTGCAAATGGTTGATGTCTGTTAAGCGTTCAGCAAAAATAAGAAATAGGCCTGCTAAATTTTTAGCCAAAACAACGAATATACCAGTTGACAAATATTTTCAGTACGACGGCGGCTTACAATTATTGTTAAGGAGGGGAATTGTCAAAAAAAAAAAGAATGAAACTGTATAATAATTATTACTACAGCTAGTGAAATACGGTAAGTGCATCATAGCTGCACCAGAGGTCTAAGATTTAAACATGGTTGAACATTTTCGATGAAAACGTTGCATTATTGACTGAGCGTTTGAAATCTATCTAGAACTTTCTGCCTCAATATCCGTGCTGGGGGAGGAAAAATATTGATTAATCAATTTATGTATTATGTGGGTTGTGCTCACCTGGTGAACAAGGCTCTGTAGCTGCTCATCATGGGGTAGGCTCTCAGCATCCACTCTTTCTTCCATCAGTTGCAATTTGCATTCCAAATGAGCGATCACGGATTCCTTTTCTTCCAAGTCGCCTTGCGCCTGAAACATATAGCGCTGTAATAAAAGGAGAGTATCGGCCAAGTTCGTTCCGTGTTGAAACATATTTCGAAAACTTACGCTAGCGGTATATCAAAAAGTCTTTTCATTTCAGAAAGATGGTTTATAAAGCACTCATGATGGTGAAAAGTGGTCCGTAAAAAAAATTTTTTTAATTTTATTTGGGCAGTTGTGTAATTTGTAAGCCTATACTTGCTGGGTGTTATGATTTAACGGAGATATTTTCAGATCGAAGATACCTCAACGCCACAATTCAATGAATTCATTATCTCCAGCTTTTTTTTGACATTACTCAACGTCAAAACTCAAAATGCTCCTTAGGGGATATTTTGAATTTTGGCTTTGCTAATTTAAAAGATTTATTGTTTCCCACTTATTCTACAGTAAGCCTTTATAAGATATTTTTTAACCCAACATAATTTTCTTAAACTACGGTCATTTTTAGTTAAAAACGGTCACATAGGTAACTACCTGCACTATCTTTTGCACGGCAGCAATGCTACGTCTACGAGGTATGTAGTCCTTACCTTATTCAGCACTGTTTCACTGCTCCGTTTGAGGTACTCGTATTTATCGCTAACACTTCGGTGTGTGTCTTCCACGTTCGACAAACTGCGTTTGACCTACAAGAGCGTTACAAAAATGAAATTTTACTAGTTTTGTGATTGACTCTACTGCAAATAGTCCTAAGAAATCAAAAATGTGCGAAAATTCACTTTTTTGAGTTACCCAATACCCATTCTTTAGTGAATTGCCAAAGTTATACGATTTCATGCAACCAAGCATCCAATTCAAGTTTTTATACTTCTCATTTTTCCAAAGTTATACAGACATTACTACTGCAGCTCCATCACCGACTTATATTCCTTGACAATTAATTTTTTGATTTTATTTTATGACCTTATCAAAGAGCGATGGCACCAAAATATAACATCGCATATCGGCCAAGAAAAAGCTTTAAAGTAGCAAAAACGACATACACTATGACATGCCTTGAAGTTAAATCTACATAAGAAAATAGTCAATTTGCATGGCTGCTTCTCTTAAAATATGGAAAAAAACTAGTTATATGAATCAGTATATCACAAAAATACCTTTCGTAGATCGGTGTTTACAAATGACAACTTGTCCTTCAAATCGGAATTTTCAGCGAGTAATATTTTGTACAAGCCATCCACCTCTTCAAATTTTTTGCCCAACTTTTTCCTACAAAAAATTTACTTTTTATGTTTTTAGACTCTATAATATGTTGGTGAAATACTGTAAAGTGTAGCCTACGAATCCGAAAAGCTTTAAACGTTTTTACGATAACCCTGGTTGCAAGGTCCAAGTGCGACGCCAATTCTAATTACGTTTTTGCGTCTTTGGAAACGTAATGAAAAAGCTGAAATTTAACTTAGTAGAACTCAAAACCTGGTGAAAAATTCGGATAATGGTCAATTCTATGCGGGTGCATAATTGCCCCAAAGATAGCTCCCACAATTCTCTGCAAAGGGTTAGCAAACTTCTACCGTCACGCATGAGTAATAATAAGCAATCTCAAAAACGTCATAATTAAGTCAAGATTTTAAGTTCATTCATTGGTCAACACGATCAAATGACTGCTTTTTCAAGCATGAACAATATTGCACATAGATTAAAAAAAGAAAAAAAAACTGAAGAAACTAACAAGAAAAAGAGTTTACCGACCCGTTGTAAAAAACTCTGGCGCCAATGGAACAACAACAACGTCATTGTAGTATTAATTTTGTACCCTCTATGTCTATAGTATAGTTTAATCTGAGGTCTAAACCACTGTACTGGATTAAACTACTTAACCGGGGTTGGATCCATTCATTTTTTTGGTAATTTTTAAATTCAAATTCATTGACTTTAAAAAAACCAAATTCAAATTCATTGCCTTTGAAAAAACTAAATTCAAATTCATCGACTTTGCAAAAATCGAATTAAAATTCATCAATAACCGTGAGCGGATTCAAATTCAACGTAACCCCAGTTTTTACATCAAAGATTCAAAGAGGATTTTGCAGTTTGCATCTAGCAAGTCGCAGTTTCGTAGTCGCAGATGTGTATTAGCGCATCACAGGTGCGTAATAAACCAACAACTCAAGTCGCTTGAATCCAGAATTAGATCCAGTGCCCTTGCCAGAGCAAACGAAGTGAGGGGGCACCAGCTAAAAGTGGGAGGGCACTAAAATTTGCTTATAAAAACTGATCCTCGGATCTTGTACGGCTATAATTATGTGCAATTTTAAAATAAAGCCGGCAACGTTTCTTAGCTCCTTTCTTCCATGGCCAATAATCGCTTGAAAAATCTATCTACAGCAGTGAATGCTACCAGACGTTCGACCAGGAATTTGCTAAGAGAGGTGAACCAAAAGTAAATTTCCTTTACACAAAAACTGCCTGATTTAGCTCCTGTGCTGACCAAACTGATGCAACTCAAGCGTGTCACAGACGGACATAGATACTAAATATTAAGTGAATGTGGATGGGGCCTGAGGGCGGATCCACCAGCCGCTGTGTGATTTTGAAGCAAAAAAAAATAGCGATTTCACGCCATTTTAATCATACTTTGCACATATGAATAAATATGAATATTGAAGCCATATGAATAACTAAATTTCTAAAATTCAAAAGTCATTTCAAAGAATTGAATTGCTTTTCACTTTCAGTCCCCCCTTACTTTTGGTCAAGTCTAAAATACGTTTAAACGCTTGTATTTTAAGATTAAATTTTCGAAGTGATTTTGCAAATGGAGCCTACGCCCCTTCACCCTAGTTGGGCCACTGACTGTGACCTCAAAATCTTGAGTGTGCTCTAAAAATCAAAACTGCTGGTCTTTGAAAAAAAAGTTTTCACGAATTTTTTCATTTCATAATCACTAACAAAGTACTGGTAACGATTCTGCAGGCTTACATGTCTCTTCCGCGACACATCCGTAAAGGCGTGTCAACAAGACGGAATATTGCGTCAGAATACTGTACAGCAATTGGTTGCCAGCAACTTCGCAAAGAATCGAAAACACATCAAAGAAGAATTATGTTCAAACAGAATTATTCCTTTTTCCATTATTGTCTGTTGTCTTGTTGTTGCGTGATGTTATAAAAGCAATTTTTTTAGTAAACCAAAATGGGGGCGCAAGCGGCTGTTATGGGGGTACGCCCCTCCCCTCCTTTAGCGACGGCACTGGTTGGATCCATTCATTTTGTTTTTAAGTTTTAAATTCAAATTCATTGACTTTGAGAAAACTAAATTCAAATTCATTGATTTTGCAAAAGTCGAATTCAAATTCATCAATATTTCGTGAGCGGATTCAAATTCAAAATTCAAATTCAATCCAATCCTATACTTGACTACTATACCGCATGTAATAAACGCTTACTTTTCAAATGTGGCGTCATTAAGAGAGGCGCGAACAACTTCAGTTCTTTTCGAGCTTTCCAGAAGAAGATTTTCGAGCTCGTCATTTCGCTCCCGGCTCTTCATCAGGCACGCGATGTTCTCGTTCAATTCAAACTGGAGCTTCTTGACTTCCTTCTCGCTGTTCATTAACTAAAATGTTGTTGGCATTGTAGGTTACGTTACCTGAATTATACCAAGGCCAAGGACCACAAAACGCGTCCTCGTAGAACCCCACTCTGTCATTTGCCAATCAAGTCAGTGTACGTAACAAAAGGAGAAAAATGATGACGTTTGCCTTTCGGAACAGACGTTAAAGCCAAAGGCGTACTTCTATCAAAATTTGCAAGCCAAAAAGCCTTTTGGTTTTAGTTCACCCTTACGTTTTGTTTGAAAAAACGAAATTCAAACTGGTAAATACCTTTTAAGGTCTTGGTCTTCAGGTACTTTTTCCCGAAAAAAAAAAGCTTGATGAAGACCGAGGCCCGAAAAATTTGTTTGAAATGAGGAAGATTATTGGCCTTGATACATTTCGATGGAGCAACAAACATTATAACTTGAGGTTTCACCTTGACGCCACTAAATTAAATTGTCTTGACTAAGACAAAACAGAATGATATTTTAGATTTAGGGTGAAACTGCTCCTGCCGATCTCAAGCATTAAAAGCTTCAATATACAGTAGCAAAAAAACTGCAAATTCAACCATAAAGTCTTGATTAACTTAATTGCTGAAAACCATCAGGAAAACTGTAAATTCAGCCTTCAAGTCTCGATTTGAGCCGAATGGAAATTGAGTCCTATTTGAACACCAAAACGTAAACAAACTACCAGTGTCATTTATATGGAGCGCCGTTTGTGCACCCTAATTTGTGCAATGTTTTTTTTGCATATTTAATTAAATAGTCATTTTAATTAAATGTACAAAAATAAATATACAAAAAAAACACGTGCAAAAATAAATAAATATGCAAAAATTTTTGAATATTTATTACACCATAATTTGCGATACGTTTTTTTGCATATTTAATTAAATAGTCATTTTAATTAAATATACAAAAACATATGCCGCAAATTAAACCGTTGCAAAAATAAATAGACAAAAAACTGTTTCTCAAAAATCTTTTGCTCAAAAATTTTTGACTCAAAAATTGTTGTCGCAAAAATAAATCCGCAAAAATTTTTGTGGTTTTATTTTTGCAACATCATTTTTTGCATCAAAATTTTTGCATTACAATTGTTTGTGTCACAAATATTTGTACATTTATTTTTGATAGCAAAGAAACAGCTCACGCCGAAATAAACGTGCAAAATTTTGTGACGCAAAAAGTGTTGATGCAAAATTTCTTGTCGCAAAAAAACGCGTGCAAATATAAATCGTCAAAAATATTTGACTATTTAGTTCGTGTCCATAATGATAAAGGATTGGAATTATGCGGGCGGGAAGGTACCGGCAAGGTATAAAACTGGAACTTCAAGACGAAAGCTTTAGGATGTACCGCAACCAATAGTAAGGTACTAGCCCGCTTATGAGACCTCTCGTTATGCTGGGAAATAAAGGTTCATACACCCGTACCTTCCCGCCCGCATAATTTCAATCCTTTATCGTTATGGACACGAACTAAATAGTCAAATATTTTTGACGATTTATTTTTGCACGCGTTTTTTTTGCGACAAGAAATTTTGCATCAACACTTTTTGCGTCACAAAATTTTGCACGTTTATTTCGGCGTGAGCTGTTTCTTTGCTATCAAAAATAAATGTACAAATATTTGTGACACAAACAATTATGATGCAAAAAATTTTGACGCAAAAAATGATGTTGCAAAAATAAAACCCTCAAAAATTTTTGCAAATTTATTTTTGCGACAACAATTTTTGAGTCAAAAATTTTTGAGCAAAAGATTTTTGAGAAACAGTTTTTTGTCTATTTATTTTTGCAACGGTTTAATTTGCGGCATATATTTTTGTATATTTAATTAAAATGACTATTTAATTAAATATGCAAAAAAACGTATCGCAAATTATGGTGTAATAAATATTCAAAAATTTTTGCATATTTATTTTTGCACGTGTTTTTTTGTATATTTATTTTTGTACATTTAATTAAATGACTATTTATTCAAATATGCAAAAAAACATTGCACAAATTAGGGTGCACAAACGGCGCCCCATACATTTGCAGGAAAAAAGAAGACAAAACATTAATCTGCGCCTGTATCAGGTCGGAAGAATAAATTATTAGAGATGGGATCAAACCCATTCTACTTATAGATGCATAATACTCTCACCATGTGTTTAACTTTGGCCAGTTCTTGTTTGAGGTAATCATATATTTCTTCATTATTGTCCTCTCTTTCGTAAAAGACTTTTCTTTGCCGCTCAAATTCTTCCTTCTCCCCTTCGTAGTCTTCAACTTTAGTTTGTAAGGCGACGTTCTCCTAAACAAAAACATACCTGTACACTGTACAGTTAATTGCAGTAAATCAAAAAGACAAAAACAAATAAAGAATTGAAGAAAAAATTGATAAAAAATATGAGTCAATTAAGTACTACCAAATTTTTTCCATTTTTTTTTATGCTTTCATTGAAGTCATTAATACACAAGCTTATTTTTTGGTTAAAGATACAATTAAACTTTTACAACAACATAAATAATTATCAGTATGAGATAAATCAAAAAGTTTTCCATGTAAACTTGCTTATGCAATGTTAGCAATGTCGTTGCTAAGCCTTAGAAAACCCTGACATTTTATAAGTTTGTGAAAACATACGTAAGACATGTTAGTCATTTAGCTTGAAGTAAATCATGACATGAGTACGCGGATTGATCTTTTAAAAATTTGTGACATTTTCCTCAAACTTTTCACTTTTTCGTGAACAAGATGTTGTTACAGACATAAAATCGGGCCAATCCGTTGTATTTCGTGAAAACAATTATCTAGCATACTTGAGTTTGAAAAGTATTTATTTTTTGGCAACTTTAAAATCATCAACAAGATGTATCTTGCAAGTTCCTTAAACCTCAAGCAAAAATACTTTAATTTGTTAGTGTTTGTAATGTAACGTCGAGTAGAATGTAGGTCAGCAGTCTCACGCGTGCTTGTCACTCGCATCGAAACTAGTGTGCGACTTCTATGTCTCTTGTTTTTGCGTGTATTTGTTCAATTCCATGCGTAGTTATTTTTTCTGACAACCGGCGGCTGATTCAATTGTTGTCTTGTTATGGTAAGGGTCTTAATTAATAATTTCTTCAAAAACTGAAAGAATATAAATGAACTTTTGAAGGAGTATACAGGCCTAACTACCACAGCACAAGTGTTGTGAAGACATTTACGTATTTTCTCTGAAATGCGTATTATTTATACAATTGCTCTTTAGAATATAGTTATCTAAAAATTAAATCAATGATATACACAAAACTACATAAATGAATTAAGATAATACAGTATTAGGCATAATTTTTTTAAACCGCGTATAGCCAATTCTTTATTGTAAACAAATTCGCTATTGCCAAATGACAGTCTAAACTGAAATATATTGTGTTTTACAATTATTCATGGTTACAATTTTAGCTTCAAGATCCTCTGCAGCCTTGCTTCGATACGCAACCAGTTTTTCGTTGAATGGTGAATTCTTAAACGGAGATCTGCTGCGACTTGAAAACCAGGATTGTTTGGTCTTTCTCGCACGGCAGCGATGCAAAGTTTTATAACTAAAGTCCTAAGTAACGTGTTTGGGAACTACGCCAGTTCCCCTAATCCCTTTTTCCTTGGACTAGATGCACATTTGAATTAATGATTTTTAACAAAAGTTTATTTTTATAATGAATGAATAAAAAATCCAGGATGCGAAAAAGTCTTCACACCAATCTGAAAACTATTTCAGGGCCTTTCTTCAAAATCGTATGACGGTTTGCCCTCAGTCAATAATCAAAATTCAAAGGAAGGGGATCACAAAAAGCAATTTACCCAAGTTAGGCAGCTTAAACACGTGTCACAAAAAATGACATTGTTTACTTTAATCCTTGCTCGTCACGATCGTCCGCCAAGGCTCCAAGCACCATTAAATAAGTATTAACAGAGCAGTAATATCACGTGGTAGATTGCCTTCTTCTAGTACCCAAAAGCCGGAAATTTAAGACAAAAGTTGCCTGCTGGCAACCCAAGGTCATCTCGAAGAACAAATAATGCAGAATACCTTCTAACGCAAAGGCAACGATTCCGAAACGACGGTCCTAGTGGATGCGTTAATTAACAGCTTATATTTTAACGAATGAAAAGTACCCAGTAATATGACTAAAGCGCTGATTAGACAATGACAAACAATTTTTTTTACAAGATTCGCAGGATTGCGAAAAACCAATAATTAATCAAATAAAAATGGGCAAACAAAGATTAAATTGAGTTTAGTCTTTAGTCACGTGGTGAGTACAGAGCAGATTATTTCTTTTGATTTTTACAAGCGTGTAGCATTTGTATAAATGTGATTATTCATACAGTGCTTTACATCTCACAATGGATTACCACAGTATTAAAACATCAAAAATTAAAACCTATTGAAACCCAACGGTCTGTTTCACCCTTAAATAGGATGATTATTAGTTTGGCTCTAACTCTTGAAACCCGGATCTCAACAACAACTAGTGCTTTACTTGTTGTAACTTTCCAACTTTGGTAATCAGTTCTTTTTCGGATTCCTCCAGATGTGCAATAATGGCTTCGGAGTGTTTCTTATCCAGGTTGTAAGTCTCGCTAAGGTCATTAAGTTTGCACAAGACGCTACCCTGCTGCCGCTCGAGGGAGGTAGACAGCTTTTCACACTCCTCATTGCGTTCTTGTAAGTTTCGCTCACATTCTGCAAAATTTTCGGTTTAAAAATTGATGATAAACTCAACCTGCCAACCAGCGACAAAAGCAAAAATGAGATCAACGGATAATATTAACCCTCAAGCACTTAGCGCGTTCGTCTCTGGAACGGGAGATTTGTGGTTCAATTGCCGAGGCGGTTTAATTATATACAGCGTTGTCAACGGCTCTCCACCGCTACAACATCATCTGAAAAATTCAATATTGTGTTGGCTACAGGTGCAATGACGCAGATATGGGCCTTGCCGACTCGTTACACACTTCAGCATATAATTCAGCGAGTCAGAGCGAGTGAGTATGATAAAAATTTAATTTTCACAAAATTTTTGACGATGAAATTATTTCACTTATTTGCTTTGCCAAATTGTTCTACGATGGTTAAATATTACATCATCGGCCCTACATTTGAGGTAAAAATTCATACGCTTCCTAGTTTAGATCTACGCAATCAAATCAAGACATTGTTATGACTTATGAATCAATGCTTGCTACATCTAGCCACCTCTAACCAGGTTAAAAGCAAAATTATTTTTCAATTGCTCTGTGTTCACAAATAGTAAACGTTATCCATTTGTGAAGATCGTTCTCACTAAAGTATAAGTCATACTACTAATCTTAATAAATTTACCCGCAGTTTTTCTTTTAACTTACCTTTTAATTTTTCTTCCAAACTTTCCACTTGTGACGTTTTGTGAGCGAGTAATGTGTACAGTTCTTTCCTGCTTGCGGCATCAAGTTCCTACAATTGGAATAAGTTACACTGTTGTTGACTGCATTTTTCAAAAAAAAAAGATATATATGTATTTTCACGGAGCCCATTGCGTTTGGTTTAGTCTTTGTTGTTGTTTTTTTGTTTGTTGTTTTTTCTGCAGAGGCTTTTATTTCATTGTCTCAAAGCAGCCTAAACACCAAGCGCCTAACCAGGATTCTGTCGAGAAAGGAGGTTAACTAAAAATGCTCTTTTTACCATTCAATGACGAAAATGATTTTTTTATTTTTGGTTTTTTGCTCAAACTTTTTCTTCCACATCTTAGTTTTTCAGACCCACTTACTTGGTTGAAGCCGTTTGAGTATTCCAAATCTTTTATGTTCAGCTTTTTATGAGCCAACAGCAAAGCTTCATCATCGATGTCATTCTCATTGATATCAATTTTATGTCGAAATTTTTTAAACATTTTGAGACAAACAACTTATTCAAATTTCAATGGGCCTATCCTAAACGAAGTTCTCTAAAATACAATTTTTTGAATCTAATTTTCTCGATTTTAGACTGCAAATAACTCGGCAGCTTAGAGTGATAAAAGACGCGACTTAAGCGATTCACCGATTGTTTTTATGCGGCGGAAGCTGAGTAACAACATGGCAGCAAGAAAATGTCTCACAAAAGAAATAATGAGTCATAATAAATGAAGCCTCCGTCTTTGAAATCGATGAGTGGCCTAACGTCTAAGTAAAGGAAAGAGTGACTGTTTTTATCGAGGTAAATACATCGATTCCCGGTCGAGTCAAATTCACAGTTTCATATTTCGCAGCTTTCTGCTTGTCGTTGAGCACTAAAAGAAATACCTACTGAGAAGACCTTCCCTTTTTGACGCGATGACACCATCAAATCCATCGTATAGCTTCTAGACCAAGAAAGCGTAACAAAATTAATAAGAATAGAATTATTTTACAAGGTCGTTGACAACTTTGGTGAATCGTCAATGCAGGATTACAGCCAGGCGCATAACCAGAGATTTGCAATGAGGACGATTTCGGCGGTCCGGGAGCGGAGCCCCTAGCTGCCAGAAGCTGGGGTGTGGGAGCAATGCCCCTTAAGGCTGGAGACAATTGGTCTGGGGGCGGAGCTCCCAACGCTCAAAACATTTCCAATTTGGTTTGCAAATTTAACTAAATTTTCGGCTTATTTTGGTAAAAATTAGTGCTTGTAAAACGTGGCATAAAAATTAGCAATGCAAGAACATGATTAAATTGGCTTCGTAAGTTGACTATAAGGGCAATAACAATGGTAAAATTTCAGCCTCTTTATTACAAGCCGATAAATCATGAAATAAAAAATAAAAAACATACAAGTTTTAACTTAATTCGTCTGCAATTAAAAAAAAAAAGATAATTTTGAGAAAGGGACTAATGGAACGAGATTTGAGGGAAGGGATTGGTAACAAGGGGGGGCATGGTGCTATGGCCCCCCTTTGGGTCGCCAGGATAGTAAAATTAGAATAGAATAGTATGCAAAATTGCGGCATGGCCCTCCCCTTAGTAACTTGGGCAGAAAGTTTGAGCACAGAAAGTGACAGAATCTGGATCAAGACCTTTTTTTTCTTTTTTTAGTCTTTACCTACGGGCAGGAAAACGGACCGATTCTGAGTGGAGAAAATTTTCTTTTGGTCTTCATTATTTTCAAATTTCATACCCCCCTTCCGTTTCAAAAATCCTGCGTACGCTACTGATTGATAATAAGCTTAATTAAATACTGAATAGCCCCCACCCAATTCCACACAAGGCTTTTTAAGTCCGCGTTACATTTTGCATTGAGCGATCAAGTTTGATTGCTTATTTTTTGTCATTTTCAAAGTTTTTACTGTTTGTAAGCTTTGTTTTTGACAAATATTAGCCCCCCCCCCCACACACACCTAATATTAGTTAATGCTTTGAAAGCGGCTTTAAATCACTTTAGAGTCCATATCACTGCAAAAGACTGCCTCAGACAGTGGCGTCAGTAGGGGGGGCGGCTCGCCCTATCTGTCACCAGTTTGGATGACACCATATTGGGTAACACCATATTATGATGTGAAACCACAACTCCACCGATTAGTGGTGAATCCTTTTTTTTTTTTCTTTGATTGGTTCCTATCCTCATTTGGACCAAAAACCCATTGGTTTTGCGGCGAAGCCCTTTTCTCTTTATTTTATTTTTTATTTATTTATTTTTTTTGGTCTTCGCCAATTTTTGGACCGAAAAAGGGTGCCACCACGAAATCCCGCCCCGGGTGCCACCATCCTTAGCAACGCCACTGGCCTCAGAATTGCGGAAAAGAGGTATTTTCCTTATTGAGCACTGCCAATTGGGGGTAGGGGCTACAGCCGCTGAGCACTGACTATGCTACCATAGGCGTAGCCAGGGGGGCCCAGGGGGCCCGGGCCCCCCCAATCAAAATACCACTAACGACAAAAAGTTATGACAACATAGCCTGGCGATGTTTAGTTGCAGATTTTTTCAGTAATTACGCACATAACAGTAATTAACAATAATATTAATGACTACAAGTGAGTCCCGGGGCCCCAAATAACAACTAGGGGGCCCTTACTAACAACTAGGGGGCCCTGGAATCCTTAACCGACAATCAGGGGCCCCAGGGCCCCTAACTAACAACCAAGGGACCCTAATTAACAACCAGGGGGCCCTTAACTGACAACCAGGGAGGCCCAGGCCCCTAACCGACAACCAGGGGGCCCCTAAACGACAACCAGGGGGCCCCAGGGCTCCAAACCAACAACCAGGGGGCCACAGAGTACCTAACTGACGACCAGGGGGCCCCGGGGCCCCTAACTCACAACCAGGGAGCCCCAGGGCCCTAACTAACAACCAGGGGGCCCCTAACCAACAACCAGGGGGCCCCAGAGCCCCTGACTAACAACCAAGGGGTCCTGGAGTCCCTAACTGACGACCAGGAAGCCCCGGGTCCCCTAACTCACGACCAGGGAGTCCCAGGGCCCCTAATTACCAACCAGGGGGCCTGGGCTCCTAACCGACAAGCAAGGGGCTACGGGGCCTCTAACTGGCAACTAGGGAGCCCAAGGGCCCTTGACTGACGACCAAGGTTCCCGGGCCAGGGGCCCCTTAATGCAAATTTTTAACAATTTATATGCAAAACCTGTGAGGAATCTAAGAGTTTTGACCTAAAAGTTGCCACCCCAGGCCCTCGTTTAACGTTATTATAAACTTAATTATTTACTGCTGAAGTATTGCAGGAGGCAATGTTCGTTACTTCCCCCTATAGACCAAATCACTTACAATTAAAATTTTACACCATAATGCAAGATTCTAAGCGTGTTTTGGGATTTAATTGCAAAAAGAGAATTGAACAACTAAATTTTTTCCATTGGCTTTGAAATGTTAAAATTACAGATTTAGTTACGTTCAATTAACTTTTTAATTTTCTTTCTAAGGGCATACAAACTCAAGGTTTTAATTAAAACGACCGACGCTCGCGTCGAGTGTTTTTTTGTTTTTACTCAGTTATTTTCCGACTAACGAGTGTGAAGTCTAAGGCTTTTGCTTATAGCTCGAGAATGGTTAGGTCTAGCTACATGTAATTTCAACTGCAGTTTGAGATTAATAAGTTGTATGGTTGTACAAATTTCGAGGCGAAAGGTCTCGTGACTTCGGTTTCAGCAGGACCCAGAAACCGCCCCGCAAGTTAGGCGTGAAAAGCGGTCTCATTCTAAAACGGCTAAAGTACGGCAAAAAATATTTCACACGGTTATATGTCTTTAGATACCCTTTCATCCCTACCAGCTCAACCTAAGATAAACTTTCGGCCGCGATCAGGTTTTTTTTTTTTTCTTTCCTTTTTTTTTGACCTGTTTTTCTTTCTAAATCTTGTACGCTCTTCTTCTCCAAAACCACAAAACATCGAAATCTAATTTTTGTGTATATAGTTCAGATCTAATTTTTGAGGGCCACTCCCCACGAGCCCCCCCAAAAATCAATTTTTTGAACAGCTAAAGCTAGGGCAATACTTTTTTTTAATCAGTAGATATTTGAGAAACAAATGTTTTGACTTAAGGTTGAGGGTATCATACCCCCTTGCCCGACAAAGTCCAACCTCAAACCTCCACGTGGTGTCGGGTGGAAACAGTGGAAACACTGGCTAACTGAGGCAATGGCAACCGGCTGATGAAGATGGGCGAGGCTAAGAAGTGCAGGAATTAGCAACCAGGCAATAGCGCAAGCGAAGGCCTGACACTGTGACGTCCTGCCTTCTAATTTTCTGACCCCTGATTCAAAGGCCAACAGGAGGTTGGGGGCTAATATGGAAACTGGTAGTGATAGGCCAATATTGTGGCGGAATGTCAATGCGAGTATAGGGTACAGCGGATAAAACGCGTTGCCGTGTCGCGGCCACAGGATAGAAAGGATGCTGGTCCTAGTCTAGCCAACATAGGACTTCGTGTCCATCAGCTTGTGAAAATCCCCGTGCACCTGTAGTTCCAGATGGCACCTGGGTAGGGGTCTGCAGCTGTATTGGGGGGGCTCCGCCGAGGCCAGTGCTCCAGAGATAAGTCTGTCGTTTGCAGTGTTGGTGTGTCGTTATCGGTAGAAATGGCAGCCCGTAGCCTTCTGTCTGTCTGAATAATCTGGTCTTTGGGACTTTTCCCAGTTTAAAGAAAACCAACTTAATGAATGAATTATGTCAGTAAACAGAAAAAAGAAAGTAACACGGATTACATCCCTAAATTCAGAAGAAGTGGCACTGTCACAACCAAGAATCAATGAGTTCTTGAGTGACAATGCCAACAAAGATAAAACTCGGTCATCTGCGCCTTCTAGCCCAGATGCCGAAAAACATCAAACATGAGCCCTCAAGTTGAGAAGGTTCCTTTGCTAAAGGAATCGGACTCAACAGCAACAGAGGGTACAGCAAAAGGGGTTTGGTCGGTTGTGAAACCGAACACCTCCTCAACTCCCCCTGTGGAGCCTCGGAATCCAAGTAACTCCTCGGATGTTGCTTGCAGGTCTGAGGTGAAACGGGGAAAAAATTATGAAAAAAAACGAAAAAGAAGAGAAAAGAAGCGAATGATGGTGGGTCTGGCTGGCATGACACTTGCTGACCATGACCTCGATTCGTCTGCTCACTCCTCCGGTCAAACTAAACGAGGCAGGGAATCTTCGGACTCTTTGTCCTCTTCAACAATCCTCCCGCAGAAGCGTGGGCGGCATGATGTCGCTCACGGTAAGCAAGGAGGCAAAGCTAAAGAAATGACTGCTGGCACGAGCACTCCAACTAGCTATGCTGGGGCGGTAAAGGCCAGCAATCAAAAACTAACAATTACACGAAAAGAGTCTGAAGGAGACGGTGATATGGACAACATGGATCTTCGTGAAGTTCAAAGCGCCATCACCAAAATGATTCTTCGTGCCGATCCGGGTTTTCTTGTCCGTATCGAACGCACTTTTATCTTTGAAGGTAAAGTGCTGATGATATGCAAGGATGAGAAGACCTTGGAGTGGGCAAAACATGTTGTAGAGGCCATTGTACCGTCCTTGGTAGCTCACCAAGGTTACGATGCAAAAGGCCCAAAAGACTTGCCTCCAGCGAAAACCTTCGGAATCTGGCTGCCAGAGGATGAAGGCTTAAGCATTTCAGATACCCTTACGCTGGTTTCCCGATGTAATGCGAAAATCTGTCGTAGGGATCTGGAAGCAAAGCATGAAGCGAAGGGAAACGGAGGGGTGCTACATGTAGTATCCGTCCGGGAACCTTCGCTAACCACGCTGAAGGAATTGCACTTCAACCCATATGCTGGTTATCGTCGGGTGCAGTTCCAGAAGAAGAAAAGTGCCAAGCAGTTTCAGAACCCGGAGACGTCATCACGATCGCCAAAGGACGATGAAACTCGCGAGGCAGTAATGGATACAGCTGAGCCTGGAACTTCGGCAGATACAGAGAAGCCGGCGACCTCTAGTGCATAGAGGTCAGAGCTTTTCTCTGCAGTAATGAAGTAGCCATATCAGCTGTTCTAATAATAAAGCGCTCTGCTTGAGTACATCTATCAAATAGATAAGAATGGCTCAGGATTACAGCGGACAACTCGATAAATCAAATAAAGCCATTACGGCACATAAGTTATGCTCTCATAATTTAGAGTGTTGGCAAATTAACCTACACAGATGTAAAGCAGCAAGCTACAACATGTGTGAAGTAATGAAAAATGTACGTTCCGGGTTAGTGTTAGCTCAAGAACCATGGACGTATGCCACCAAAATCAGGAGTAAGCTACGGGGATGGAACCTCTTTCAAGGTATTGAAAAGGGTAATCGCCCTCGGGCATGCATTTACGCTACTCCTGATCTCAGCTGTTCTCTAATTCCAATGTTCTCGGACGAGGATATTGTGGCGGTTAGAGTTAACAATGTGTGCCGAAAGGGAGATAGTTTTGTTTTCGTATCGGCATACATGGCAGCCGAACAACCAGCTCCACCCACCTTGTTGAGGGATCTGTTAATATTCACTGAAAATGAACAAATTCCTACTATAGTAGGAACCGACGCAAATGCACATCACACTATTTGGGGATCCTCAGATATAAACCCTCGAGGAGAGGATCTGCAGGCGTTTTGTGTTAGTGCAGACCTGAATTTCTGTAATGTAGGTAATAGACCAACTTACAGAAACAAAATACGTGAAGAGGTTCTGGACTTAACCTTGGTGAACCGGTGCGCGTGGGACCGAGTAGTTGGTTGGCATGTTAGCAACGTGCCATCATTCTCGGATCACATGTATATTAGGTTCCAGGTCAAAAGCAGAATCCAAAAACAAGCCAAAATGTTCCGAAATGTCCGTCGTACGTGCTGGAATAAGTATGTAAACAAACTAGAACAAAAATTAAATGAACGAATATTACCACCAGTACCAGTGCCTTCATCAAATAGAAGACATTGACGTGCTGGTAAACAAGGTTCATTCAGTGATAACTAAATCATATGAAGCTGCTTGCCCGATGCGTAAGTCACTTCGTAAGAAAGATAACATCTGGTGGAACTCTGAGCTAGCAAGTCTTCGAAAAGAAGCTCGCCAAGCTTGGAAAAAAGCCATTAAAACAAAACAGGAAAATGATTGGGTGGCTCAAAAGCTTGCCCTATCTAATTTTAAAAAAGCAGTCAGAAGAGCGAAACGCGATTCATGGCGCAGCTTTGTGGAGAGTACGAGTAGTCTAACAGCAACAGCTCGGCTGGTTAAGATTATTCGAAACAATGAAACGGTGCGTGTTAGCAACGTAATTAAACACGACGGAGAATTCACAAAGTCTCCTCTGGAAACAATGAACTATCTGCTAGATATCTTGTCACCGGGTAGCCAGCAGACAGAAAATCATACAACCAGGTCTGATTTAGTGGATAACCCATTCATGAGACCTGAAGACACTGAAATGATTGCAAGCATATGCTCACTCGAGTGTATGGAAGCAGCTATCAACGAATTCCAACCATTCAAAGCCCCAGGGCCAGACGGGCTCTATCCTGTTCTGTTACAGAAAGGTTGGAACCAACTAAAAGAATATTACCACGTCATTTTTCAAGCATGCCTGAGACACAGTTATGTGCCAATGGCATGGAAAGAAGGCACAGGTATATTTCTCCCCAAACCCGGAAAGGAAAGCTATTTCGAAGCTAAATCTTTCCGTATGATCACCTTAATTTCTTTCCAACTGAAATGGCTGGAAAGACTAATTCTGTGTCATATTAATGATGACAAAAACGTGCAGGCAAAGCTTTCTGCATCGCAGTATGGATTTCGTGCAGGTGTTTCTACGGAAACTGCTTTGCATGAATTTGTGCGCCGTGTAGAACAATGCCTTGTTAGAAAAAAGCCGGCTTTGGGTATTTTCCTGGATATTGTCGGCGCCTTCGACAATGTCACCTTCCGTGGCTTTGCCACGGCTCTGCGAGGGATGGGCTTGTCCGAGATTCTCACCTCATGGATAGAGAATTTGCTAAGACATCGCACAGTCCAAGTAGAACTATATGGAGACAAAGTTAAAAGGGAAGTCATGAAGGGGAACCCACAAGGTGGTATCCTTTCGCCTTTTCTGTGGAACTGTGTTTTAAACAACCTATTGCTAGAGTTACGTAGCAGGGGCTTTTATGTTCAAGCCTATGCCGATGATCTAGCAATATTGGTCACTGGTGCTGATCTGCTTTGGATCAGAGGTATGGCCCAGAAAGCAATAAATATTGCTGCAAACTGGGCTTCGGAACAAGAGCTACAGTTCAGCAGCAAGAAAACCGAAATTGTACTGTTCACTCACAAACGGAATCCAGATTTGGGTTCCTTGACAATGAACGGTTCAAAGCTCGAACTTTCCAAGGAAGCAAAGCTATTAGGTGTTACTCTGGATAGCAAGCTAACTTGGAAACCACATATAACCCGAATTACCCGCAAAGCAACTACGGCATTAATGCAATGTAGACAAATTGTGGGTAAAACCTGGGGAATAAAACCATCTATTATGAAATGGATATACACAGCTGTGATACGTCCAATCATGTCGTACGCTTGTGTGTCCTGGGCTGGCGGTCTCAACAAAAAGTACCTAGTGAGGAAACTCACAAAGGTACAGAGACTTGCTTGCTTAATGATTTCATCAGCTTTTCCTGGCACCCCTACTGGTGCTCTGGAAATACTGCTCAACATTACTCCCATCGAGGAATTCTTGTTGGCCGAAGCAGTGCGAGGGTCATACAGAATCTCTGTGAGTGGACACTGGCATGCCAAGCCCGTTGGCTCCTTTGGGAAAACGAAAAGTCATGTTGATATTTGCAATGAGGCTAGAAGATTTTTACCTCTGCTGCAAATGCCAGCTGACCGAATAAAGAAAACAAAGGTATTCGAGAGAAACTTCGAATGTCAAATCATGGATAAACAGAATGCTATCAGATCTGAAAGCATTCTAAATCACAACACTATCAGGGTTTACACTGATGGCTCGAAACTAGATGGGAGAGTGGGGGCGGGTTTTTACGCAGAATACCCAAACAACTCCCCAAAACAAGCATTTTTCCACCTTGGAATACACAGCACCGTGTTCCAGGCAGAAGTCTTAACTATTTCAGAAGTGGCAAAGAACCTGCATTTGGAAAAAATGCACAATCAAAATATTGTTGTGCTGGTTGATAGTCAGGCGGCTATCAAAGCACTCATAAAGAGCACTGTAACATCAATTACAGTGCTCAACTGCATCAGAAGCCCTAATCAGTTAGGCAAACAAAACCACGTCAGTATTGCCTGGATTCCTGGACATGCAGGGGTACATGGTAACGAAGTGGCAGACTATGTAGCCAAATCAGGATCTAAATCAATAATGTATGGTCCTGAACCTTTTATTACAGTTCCGTATGCCAGTTGTGTTAGCACGGTTACGGACTGGTCCACAGCTAGATGGAAATCTATGTGGAATAAACGGAAAGACTGCTTGAGGATGAAGGAGACTGTAGATTGGACGTCTTCACGACTAACAATACGTCTCCTTAACCTTAAGAGGCCTCAATTGAATAGAGTAGTGCAAGTTTTGACTGGGCATTGCAATCTACAGCGGCACAAGAAAACTACAAGTCGTGCTGAGTCTTCCCTGTGTCCAAAATATAGCCTAGAGGATGAAACACCAAATCATCATGTAGGTAATTGTAAAGTTTACCAAGATATTCGTGTTAAATATTTTGGAACTACCAAAACCACTGTTCACAATGTGGTAACGAAATGTAACATTAACAAACTGGCCACGTACTTAAAGGAAGCTGGAAGGCTTTCTGAGTTCGACCAGTAACCAAACAAAATACAGCAACTTAGCAGCTATAATTGCAATGGGCCCAAATGAGGCCTACGCAATGTGTAGGTGGACTTTACCTAATGGTAGCAGATTCACTTGCACCGCTGCCCTTTAATAATAATAATAATAATACCCCCTTGGGAATCTCCCTAATTGGACCCACAAAAATCATTTTTTTGAACAGCTTTAAGCTAGGGTGCTAGCAGTAGCGTACGCAGGATTTTGAAAAGGGGGGGGCTATTTTGAAAGAGTGAGAAGTGTGCAATCGACCTTGACTCGAATCAGACGGTTTGTCCGAAACTTGAGGCGAAATGTCTCGGAAAGCTCGGAAATTCAAAGGTTTTTTCTGCCCAAAATCAGGTGTTCTCCAAAAAAAAAAAAAAAAAAGGTCTTCGCCAAAATTCAGAGTGATTTTTCGGCCGAAATCCGAAATTCAAAGGTTTTTCTTCCCAAAATCAGGTGTTCTCCAAAAAAAAAAAAAAAAAAGACCTTCGCCAAAATTCAGAGTGATTTTTCGGCCGAAATCCGAAATTCAAAGGTTTTTCTTCCCAAAATCAGGTGTTCTCCAAATAAAAAAAAAAAAAAAGGTCTTCGCCAAAATTCAGAGTGATTTTTCGGCCGAAATCCGAAATTCAAAGGTTTTTTCTGCCAAAAATCAGGTGTTCTCCAAAAAAAAAAAAAAAAAAAGGTCTTCGCTAAAATTCAGAGTGATTTTTCGGCCGAAATCCGAAATTCAAAGGTTTTTTCTGCCCAAAATCAGGTGTTCTCCAAAAAAAAAAATTAGGTGTTCTCCAAAAAAAAAAAAAAAAAAGGTCTTTACTCAAGGTCCGTCCCGTTTTAAACCCGGACTCACTCAAATTTCCAGCCGAGAGCCTGATGCCCAATTTACAAAGGGGGGGGCCATGCCTCAATTTTGCTCACTTTACTATGCAATTTTGCAATCCTAGCGACCCAAAGGGGGGGCCATGGCACAATGGCCCCCCCCCCTAAATACGCCCCTGGGTGCTAGTTTTTTGATATCGCAGATATTTAAGAGGCAAATATTTTGACTGAGTTTAGGGGCACCACCCCCTCAGGAACCACTCCCTCCCGTATGGTCATCCCAAAATCAATTCTCATTATTTGACATGCGTCGTTCGCAGAGGTGGAGTCGAGAACACAAGGCTCGAGGCCAAGGCCAAGAACAAAAAAAAATCCGAGGCCAGGGCCAAGGACAGCCTTTCTGAGGACAGACACTCTTGAGGCCAAGGACAGAATTGTTCGAAGCCAAGGCCAAGGACACAGGCGCAAGTGTTCTCCAAAAAAAAGGTCTTCAAAATTTTTTTTCAGGCGATCTCCACAAGACGAAAACAAAAAAGGTTTTCCCAAATTTCCTCGAAGTTTTTGGCGTTTTCCTACATAATTTTGATTATGAACGCCTCCCTATACTATTGTAGGACTCGATGCAAATCACGTTATATGGGGATCCTCCGATATAAACCCACGAGGAGAGGATCTCCTAGCGTATTGTGCTAGTGCAGATCTGAATTTCTGAAGTGTAGGTAATAAACCAACATTCAGAACTAAAACGTGTGAAGAGGTTCTAAACTTACCTTAGTAAACCGGTGTGCGCGGGACGGAGTAGTTGGCTGGCATGTTAGCAACGTGCTATCCATTCTCGGATAACATGTATATTAGGTTCCAGGTAAAAAGCAGAATCCAAAACCAGCCTAAAATGTTTCGAAATGTTCGTCGCACGTGCTGGAACAAGTATGTAGACGAAACTCGAACAAAAATTAAATGAACGAATTTTACCACCAGTACCAGAACCTTCCTCAAAAGAAGACGTTGATGTGTTGGCAAACAAGGTTTATTCATTAATAACTAAATCATTTGAAGCATAGGCGTAGCCAGGATTTTTGATAGGGGGGACCCAAACCACAAATCGCATGCAATGACATCATCTGAAATTTTCAAAAACGGAACTTTTTGTAGGCCAAAGATATCGTAGAAATGAAGATCTGAAGCCGTAGCCTGTTGGCACTTAACCAGGATTTTGGTAAAAGGGAGAGCGGGAAAACTAATCGTTAGAAAGTGCAAATGTCTAACTTAGAAGACGTGTTGAGTAAGCTAGTGTTATCGAACGTATCATAGACGGAGGTCTGGGGGCAGAGCCCCCAGCGCTCGAAAATTTTGCATTGTTTTGCAAAAATAACTTAATTTTGGGACTATTTTAATAAAAAAATAATGCTTTTAAAACGTGGCTTAGAAATTAGCAGTGCAAACATTGATAAACTGGTTGCATAAATGTGCTATTTGGGAGGTGGCTAATGGTAAACTTTTAGTTGTCTTATTTAGATGCTGGTAAATTATAAAATCGAATAGTTCAATAAAACTCACACGGAAACATCTATTTCGTATATAGTTTATAGAGAAATATAATTGGGGGGGCTAATGAAAAGAAATTTGAGAGAAATTGGTAATTGAATAACCCCCCACCCTATTCCTTAGTTTATAGTAATATTTGTTAATGACACCTATGTTTAGCATTTTTACACTTGCAATCAAATTTGATTGCTTATTTTTGACCATTTGTTAAAGTTTTTATTTATTTTTTAGGTTTATTTTCAACAAATTAGCCCCCCCCCTAAATCTATGTTTCAAAAGATGTTTTAAATCACTATTTAGACCACTCTAGTGCGTTTAACAGCCTCAAAAGTGCTAAAAACGTAGTGTTTTTCTCATTCTGCATTTTGGTCGACATGATAATGGGGGGGGGGGGAGGCTATAGCCCCCCCCCCCGCTCCCTCCTGGCTACGCTACTGGGCTAATGGATAGATATTTGATAGAAGTGATTGGTAATTAACTAACACGGAATAGCCCCCCCCTTATTCCTGAGTTTATAATATATTTGTTGATAAAACCTATATGTTTGACGTTTTTACATTAGCGATCAAATTTGATTGCTTATTTTTGGGCATTTTTTCAAAGTTTTCATTGATTTGTGACTTTTGTTTTTGACAAATTAGCCCCCCCTCAGAATATATGTTTCAAAAGATGCTTTAAATCACTTTTTAGTCCACTCCAGCCAGTGATGGAGTACTCGAGTACAGTACTCGTACTCGAGTACAACTCAAGTACCGTTTTTTGAGTACTCGTACTCGGAACCCCAGGTACTCGGTTGGTACTCGTACTCGAAGATCAATGTGCTCGGTACTCGTCAAAAAAAGCGCCTAGTACACGAGCACATTTGGCCTTCGCTAGAAGCAATAAACAAAATGAACTTTTGATAGCAAACTGCAGCCAATAAAACCCGCTAATTTATTGAGTTGCTTTTGCTTGAATCCGTACAGACCGCAGCTTTTTAATGGTGAGAACGAGCGAAATCAAGCGTTGGAATGTGGTACAGTGATTGGGTCGACAGCACATAGTATTGTTTGACAACAAACGCCTTTCTGCTGTAGAAAACGTGTGAAAGTTGTAGCAACTTTTAATTTATTTTGCAATTAAAGTTACATAGCAAAGAAATCGAGCCACGCGTGTTACAAAGACTGCATCAGTTGGGTTAGCTTTTTACGGTTTCAGCTCAAATGTTAATAGAATATTTTCTACAGTAGATGTATTACTGCATTCTCCCAATCCCAAATAATAGTTTTACTGTGGTATTTGTAGGGGTATCCGAAAAAGCATAGAGTTAGATTTGGAGGCAATATTTTCAGCGTTAAATTTAGGTCAGATAGAGATAGCTTAGTTGCATAGTTATTCTGTACCTGAGCTGCAGCTGTAGGCAAAATTTTACTTCTTTTTGCAAGAAATTGATAAAATAATAAGTCAAGTCTTTTGATAACGCATGTAAAATGCGTTTGAAATATTAATGCGACTAAGCACTAAGTAGGATTATTTTACAAAAATGATTCTTAGATCTGAAATTAAATGACAGAAGAGTAAACAGGTAAATATACACACCAAAAATACCGCTATAAATTACAGTAGTAGCTAGTAGCTGATATTAAACTGCAGCATTATTTTATGCTCACTTTGCGTTAGTCACCTCCTTTGAAATGCAGCATTATTTCGAGAACATTTACTACTACGTCATTTGCAGTTTAATGTTACAAGTTTTAGATACTCTTTAATTAAATGCATAGGTCGGCACAAGTCCGTTAATCGTTAAGCTGTTAATAAAGAAGCTGACTTTTTCATTAACTCGTTTAATCCGTTAAAAAGTTTTTTTCATATTAACGGACTAAATTAACTTCCGTTAAGTTCTGTTAACTTCCGTTAAAGTTTTTATTGAGGGCTGCCGATGAGAGCTAAAAGCTCGAAACAGCGCTGTCCAGCTCTGTGCATCTTAAGACTCGAGCTGCTTTGTAGCTGCAGGGTTGGTGGTTGATCTGGCCATCTCACTGCCAGTGGAAGTCGTTATGATTTCCCAGGAGTCGACCACGATGGACGTCAAACTTGTCGGTTAAAGTTTTTATTGTTAGTATCTTGCACCATTCATTCATCATAATGGTACAAACCAGTTTGCACTGGTAAAACTTGTTGCTCATTAGTACGAGTTTTATAGAAGAAAGCGAAGGAGCACTTTTTTGTGGCAAATAATAAGCTGCAGCCTCATAGGTCTATTAATTATCGCTGTTCGCAGTTTCCAAAGATTTTTCAATCGCAGTTTCATTAGTGCATTTGAACTTATTTTTATCTTGAAATTAGATTAGACTGTAAAATGTAACTTCCGAAACACAAAAAGACCACCATAGCAATAAATATTTCCTTACTATCAGCTTAACAACGTCAATACGTGTTCTAGAAGCGAGCGAATATAAAGAAATGTAAATTACACGCAAAATATTAACGAATTAACGGACTTTATTAACTTCCGTTAATTAAAGCTGAAAACAATGGATTAACGTTAACGGAGATATGAAGTTTGTTAACGGACTAGTGGTTAATGAAGCTAACGTTTTGCATTAACTTGTCCACCGATGATTAAATGTTAATTGAATATAACATTAAATCAAAAAGCTTTCAAAAAATTGTTAAGGGTAATCATGTTTGGAGTAGGGGACTTTGAAAGCTTACGATTTGTGGTTGAAAGAAGCATACAGTATATGAGGTGTCGCTGTTAAGTAACAAGACTGGTGAAATAAAGCAATTTTATTGAAGAAAAAAAGGTCGTTTTATTTTGTTTCCCCATTGATGTATTTTCCCTTAGCATCAACACGGCGCTTCATTCGGATTTTCATAAAAAAAAAAAAAAAAAAAACATCACCACATTCTTAACATAAAAAAAAACAATCAACATTGCCCTGAATTTTGATTTTGCTTTATCTTGCTTTCTTAATTCGTGTGAATTTGGAGTTTTCCATTGCAAGGACTGCCTCTTTGTCTTTGGGTCGTACTGGAAAATTCATCTCTCATCGCCGGTATAGTAATCACACTGTCTAAAAATTTAGGGTTTTCTTCAATTTGTTTTAAAATGTCAGCGCAAATCTCTTTGCGTTTTTCTTTTTGGTCGCTAGTTAAAAGCTTTGAAACAACCTGTGCACAGACCTTTGTCATATGCAGATTGTCAACGTCATGCAGTACTTGCCACACTGTTTCTTTGTAAATGGACATTCTCTCTGCTATCAGTCGAATACTAAGCCGACGATCTTCTCGGACAATTTTTTTCAATTTCTCGGATATTGTTGGTGGTTTTTGATATGGTTGGGCCTCGTGAACGTTCATCATCTTCAACATCAGTCCGGCCTTCACGAAATCTTTTGTGCCATTCAAAAACACGGGTTCTTGACATGCATTCTTTGCCGTAAACTTCCATCAAAGGTTGAATTTTACCAAAAATTTCAAGGAAATTCTTTACTCGGTTTTCGAGTTAAACATTTTTCTGCGGTTGCTACAGAACTTCTTGCAACAATGAGCAATTTGCAGCTTCTGCAAGCCAAGGTTTTTTCCTACGCGCAAGAAAACGTACACTTGCTTTCAACGACAAACCTAATTTGTTTAAAATATAATAGTAATTTTGTGAGTAACTTGTCAGAAAATTGTCGCTTGCAGTTTTGCCCCTTCTTAACATCCCAAACACCAAAAAAACGTATTCGTATATGTTTTTGCGACAAATTTTGAGCTGCTACGACTTAAAAACTTCGTTTGCTAAACTTGTAAAAGTACTCGTACTCGTACTGGTACTCGAACTATTTTACGGTACTCGTACTCGAGTACATTTTTCAATATCAGTACTCGTACTCGTACTCGAAGTTTTTTGCGGTACTCGTACTCGGAAGTTGAGTACTCGACTCCATCACTGATTTCCAGCACCAAAAGCAGTCTCAGAAGAGCTAAAAACGTGGTATTTTTCTTATTCTGCATTTTGGTTGACTGGCCCAGGGGGGTTTGTAGCCCCCCCCCCCCCCCCCCCGCCCCTCCTGGCTACGCTACTGGCGGGGCCCCTGGCACTTTGGGATTTTTGAAATAACTTCCTGTCAAATGTAAGTGAACACTAATAAAAGTCCTACTATCTGAGGGCGGGGTCCTGGCACTGTGCCATATGGCAAATACGGCACTGGTTATTGTATTACATTCATAAAAAGTTTAGATGAGGGCCTGAAATAGCAATTTTTAGAATAAAAACCTTTGATTTCACCTTGGTTATACGTTTAAATTGATTGGAAAAATTTAATTACGGGGGTGCGCCGGGCCCCCTGGTCGTCAATATAATTTATTGTTAATTACTGTTGTGCGCGTGTACTGTTCTACGGGTGTACTGTTGTACGCGTGTACTGTTGTGCGCAAAAATGCTAAAGAAACTGAAAATGAAGAAACAAAGCTTTTTCGTCAAATTTTTGTCATTGGTGATATTTCGATTGAGGGGGCCCGGTCCCCTGGGACACCCCCCTAGTTACGCTTATGATTTTGAAATAAGATCGCGCCCTCAAGTTCTTTCATAAAAAAAAACATTCAAAGCAAAATTAAGATAACTTCTTTTCCAAAACGTGGAGAACTCTAATCAAGTCACTTGACAGTTTTTTGAAACCTCCAAGAATTGTATGACATTATTAGGACGTGCACGTGGTCGTCATTATTATTATTACTTTCTTTTGTACGCGTAAATCCTAAATTAAGAGACTGCTATTACGTACAAGAACAACATATACTGGCTATGCTCTCATTATATTTATCATTGATAGTATTTCAATTGGGGGGTTTGCATTACTGCCTGTGTTATAGCATTAGCCTACTTCATAATAATGTTAAACGAGGGCCTGGAGTTGCAACTTTTAGGATAAAACTCTCAGATTTCTCACAGGTTTTGCATATAAATTGTTAAAAAATTTGAATTAAGGGGCCCCTTGGTCGTCAGTCAGGGGCCCTGGGGCCCCCTGGTTGTCAGTTTGGGTCCCTGGGGCCTCCTGGTTCTTAATTAGGGGCGCTGGGGTTCCTTGTTTGTCAGTTAGGGGCCCCGGGACCCCTGTTTGTTAGTTAGGAGCCCCGGGGCCTGCTGGTTGTTATTTTGGGGACCCAGGGCCCGCTGGTTGTTAGGGGCCCCTGGGCTCCCTGGTTGTCGGTTAGGGGCCCCCTGGTCATTAGTTAGAGATCCTTGGCTCCCTGGTTGTCAGTTAAGGGCCACGGGCCCCTGGTTGTCAGTTAGGGGTGCAGAGGCCCCTTGATCGTCAATTAGGGCCCCCTAATTGCCGGTTAGGGGCCCCAGATCCCCTGGTTGTTGTAGGGGACTCTGGGGGTCTTTGATCATCAGTTAGGGGCCCCAGGACTCCCTATGGTTATTAGTTAAAGGGGCCCTGCATTTGAAATAGGCTATTATTTAAATAATCCGGAATATTTTTCTGAACACGTTATCGAAAGTTTCGTCCAGAAATTCCTCACCGTTCTTGAGATATCCTCTAAAATCCGCTAATACTCCGCTAATCCGTGACGTTACTTGCCCGAGTTTGGCTGAGTTTGTATGGGCTGTGTAAGGTATAGAGTAGGTAGGCAACAGTTTTGAATGTTTATCCTTGTCTAAATTAAGTGAATTATACCCTATTTTATTCAAAACTGTCTACTCTATACCTTACACAGTTTTATGTTATGAAACGATCGCGTGGCCCAGAGGAGCTCTAAGGCCTTCACCGGTTTGGTCTGCTTTGCTAAAATAACCAGAAAACTTTTCAACTAAAATATGATATTGTATTTAACAGAAATAAAAACAGACTTCCACACGGCAAAAAAATAACTGAAGTTTTGGTACGTTGAATTAAATTAGAAAACTAAAATTGCCGTGTGTTGACAGTACGCTTGAAAATTAGGAAAGAAATTAAAAACCAGGTGTCGGGTCAGTCGTTTCTTTCTTTTCATTTTCAACGGGAGTAGAATAGGGACCGGTCTTTACGCTTTCTCCGGCCTTCGATCCTTCCACGTAGTAGTCGTGTAGCGCGCCTGAATGTTTATTTTGACAATTAGGACTACATTTGCGACACTTAGAGGGGTGAGAACAGTCGCGAACAAAGTGTTCCAATGACAAACAATTTAAGCAACGTTTGGCGTCTATCACAGTTTGCCTTTTAAGTTTATAAGAATAGGATTTGAAAACTTCGCAATCCGCTAGAAAATGTTTTAATTCAGGTCGCATGCACACAAAGCATGTCGGTGCAGGTTTATCTTTAGCACGTTTATAGTCAAAGGTCTTAACATTAGCCGCGTTGTTTTCATGCTTAGCAGGACGAACAGAATTAGAAGATGTTGACGAACTATCACTTTTAGTACGCTTTTCCGGTCCGACGGTCGTTTGACGAACTCTATAGGTCTTAGAACCAGAAGACTGTGCATGTTCTTTATCGTCAGATTTAAAAAATGCCTGCGCGTATTCAGATGTCATCATGTCAAGTTCATGCGCTACAAAGTCTCGTAGAGAATCGAAGCCAGGACGACTCATATTTAACCCTTTTTTATCGAGATAATCAAGGTAGCGCCGCTTTAACAAATTAGGCAAACGACTTGCGGTGTCAATAAGTAATTGTCCGGAAAGTTTATCCACCTCGTCATGAGCAAACGCATAGACCTCAAGCGTATTGAGATCCTCATTGTACAGTTTCATTGAGCTAGCATTAAAAGCCACTTTAGAGCCATTACGTATAGCAATTATTTTTGGTTCTGAGGTCAAGCCCCCCGAAACGCCATATCTTTGCCTCAGGCGTCCGAGCGCTTTTTCGATACGTTGGGAGGTAGTTATACTTTTCATGGGGGCACAGAAAAGGTTCACCATCTCGCGCGGTTGACCAACGCAGGACGCCCTCAGAACTTCGAGCCTCCGTTCATCATATGGGCTCTCGTTCATGAGCCGGCGAATCTGGTTTTCATAGAAGATAAACGCGATATTCTGGCCATCATAACCGATTTGAGACGCAAGATTAATGTACTCATTGCGTCCTTGTCTCTGAAGGTATTCATGCAAAGCCGTTTCATTATTTGAAGGTGCGCTAGAACGTCGTTGATCAAAACGCATTTTAATTTCGTCATCAGGTGCTGAGTTAATTCCCGCTCTCGTGTCACGATCACGAGGACGAGCATCAGTACAGGAATCAAAATTCATATTGCAAGTGAAATGCGGTTTAGTTTCGACGCTTTCATTTTGCCAATTTAAAGAGGGATTCTCAAAATCTTTTAACATCTGTTCTTTGTAAGATGCAACTTTTGCAGTAACGAAAGGATTCTGCTGTACAGTGTCAGTTAAATTAATCGCTGGTTTTGCGATTTTAATTTTGGGCTCAAGTTTACCGCGGTTTTTTTGGACTTTAGAACTACTTTCGCCAGGCCAACGTGAACGCGTAAATGATTTTGATACGCTTCCGATTTTAGACCCTCGCTCAGAGCAAGCAAGCATTTTTTCCTCGGCTTCAAGGTTCGCAGTTTCTAAACGTAACTTTATCGAAGCTTCTTCGGCCTCAAGCTGGGCCTTACGCGCTTCCGCCTCAAACTGGGCCTTACGCGCTTTAAGTTTATTAAGTTGTTCAAGACTTTGTAATTCAGCCTTTTTACGTTCTAATTCGATACGTTTAAGAACAGAAGAAGTATTAGAAGTCCCACTAGCATTCGTAGTGGTCTGAGAGATGCTATCCCTAGGATCAACGTCATCCTCATCGGAATCATTAAGCAACGATGGGTTCGAGGATTTGTGGCAAAAAAGCAACTCACTGCGTTTATAGATTTTAGCGCATTTATCAAAATAATCTGCCATATTTTCCGACAGTTGATGGAGCACGGTGGCATCATTTATATTTTTTAACCCATCGCAGAAATTATCGTACGCATCTTGAATCAGCGCAAATTGAAGCGCATCAGTAGCAAAATTGCCTCCTGATGTTCGATCAGGGGCTTTCACAAAATCTTTCATTTTAACCATAAGTTTACGTCGCATTGTAAGTAGTTTTCGAGAAGGGTCTCCAGGGCCCAAATCCACATAAGATTTTGATGCTCCCTTGGGCACACACAACTCGTTACTTGCAGTAGGTGGGTCAGGATAATTTTGCCCACTAAAAAATCTATTATCTAAGCATTCGGCAGACTCAGCAGCAGTAGACTCTGCATTCACTGCAGGATTACTGAATAAAGCGTTTGGAGCGTTAGTTAAGCTTTTTCCAAGTGATAGGGCAGTACCTACACATTCATTAGGCGAAGCTTGGTCACCACCAGCATGGTCGGTATTTTCCATAACCAAAGTAAAGAGTAAGTCTCGATATTAACGGTACTATAAAAAGCACAAAAAGCAAAATACTGTAAAGCAGTACCTTAACGAGAGATACAGTTCGTCAGCCGACAAATTCCAGATTGCCACAGTCTAGGATGGAAACGGATAACGATGTTCCTTGAATGCAATAGACGAAACGTCGACGAGAAATTTGGAGGACAGAACCAAGAGAGCACAATTTGTACGACGAAGTAGGTTACAGTCTCCAACAGCAGGTGAAGTGCCTGGAATTGGCCACTTCCGAGGAAAGCGATGACGCACGTCCAATCCAAAGGAAACAATCGTGAAGAGCCGTGCAGCAAACTAGAATCGTCCGACAAACACAAGCAAAGGTGGCGCTTCTCCAACAGCAAATCAAAGACTTTCCGCAAAATTCCCAGTTTCCAAGTTCTTACCAGCTTCCAACAGATATTACCATATGCAGTTATTTTTTTCTTTTCAGATTGCCATCAGCAAAAAACTAAAATTCGCAGTAACGTAAACAACGAATGATCAAATTATATGCAAATAAGGTGTAATTTTGCGACGCAGCAAGCTGAAATTTCCTGCTGCTCGCAACAACGCAAGTAGTTATGTATATGGCGTGTTCGGTGCACAAAGTTCACGTGACTGCACCGTAACCGTCCTTGTGTCTCAAATTAAGATAGAGGTCACGTGACTGCACTGTAACCGGCCCTGTCTCAAATTAAGATACCTTTGGTTGAAAACTGTTTAGGTCACATTACTCTCAAAAATGCACTGGAAACAAAGTGAACTCACATGACTAAAAATGCACTAAAACCGTCCTTGTGTTTCAAATTTTTTTAAAAATCGTGGTTCTCGGTCCCCCCTTCCACTAATATTGTGGAAAGTATTAACCTCATAAATGAGGGGGTATCACATGCAACCAGCATGTTCATTGTCGCCGAGTTTCGATTCTCTTCCATTTTCATTTTGTAAAAATTTAATAACTGAAAATGGTAATAAAATTTTTTTTATGGTAATAAAATAAAATTAAATTAAATAAAAATGGTAATAAAATAAGTACAAATAGTTTTGTTTGATTTCATTCATCATCTGAGCCGGCATTTATCTCTTGTTGAAGTACTTGAATAGTTTCGTCAACCACAAGCAATTCTGCTTCAGTTGTCTTCAATTTTTTTACCATTTCTCTCATTCTTTCTTTCTGCTTTCTTTTCTTCTTGAGAATTCTAGACCTTTCCATCATTTTCCTAGCAAGTTTCAACCTGGCTGCATTTTTTGAAACTTTTGTTGTTACTAGGGACGACAAAAATTGAGTTGTTGGATCAATTTTTATGGCTGCACTTTGGTTTCGGTTGTTATTCTTCATTGTTTGATTTGATGTTTCACCAGCATTCATTTTGTAGATTAACAGCTTTGTATTCGTTTATATATAAGCGCGACAGGTGACGTAGTGGAAAATTTCTCTTTATAAATTTCTCTTTATTAATCTGTTGTCATAACGTTTATATATAAGCGCGACAGGTGACGTAGTGGAAAATTTCTCTAAATCACCTGACTCAGACATAACGCATCGACTGAAAAAAAAAAATTGTCACGCTAAAATGAAAAACTTTTTTCAAAAACGATCGTGACAGTTTTTCCGATCGTGACAGTTTTCGTAAGCTTGAATGATTTCGTGACGTAGGGCAAGCTGTCTGGCCGATACCAACAAACGCTGTGTTTCAATCGCGTTTAATTCTTTTCAATAATTAGTTTGATTTTGTCATTTTCTATAGGTTTCACTTTAATTGTAAAGCCATTGCTATCAAATCTTTTCACTTTGGGTTTACCGTACGCCTTTTGTATTCTTTCAATGTCTTCTTTTGATAGAACATCACTTGATACTTTTGACCACTCGTGTTTATAAGTAGGATACATGATAGAATCTGTACTTTGTGAATGGGTTAAACCTAAACAATGACCTATTTCATGAACAGCTACTACAAATAAGTTGTGATTGGGAGGTGTTTCTTGGTCTGTCCAATCTTCATCAGCATCGAAATGTAAATCACCCCCAATTCCTGAACCTGGATAAAATCCATGAGCTAAAACACCGCCTTTACCTTTAAAAGGGAATCCATCGCCATGTTCCTTTGCACAAAAACTAATTTTTATGTCACATGGCTCATTTGGCTGTACTTTTTTAAATTTAAGTGCTGTAGGTTTATCCCAAACTTTAAAAGCAGAATCAATTTGTTTGTGTATCGATTCTTCTGTAAGTTTTGGTGTTAAGTTCGTGATACAATACGTTAAAACACGTTTATTCCACTTTTGTTTTATATCTTCTATATTTTCTGGAACTGATAAATTTGAAGGTTGAAATCCACAAAACATCTTTTATTTATATGTAGATTTAAGTTGCTCTAATTCTTCAATCGGAATCCAGCTATTAAAATCATTGCTGTATCCAGACCACTTAACTAATGCCGATTTCTTTTTATTATCTTTGCGAACAACTTTTTCTATTCTGAATTTAGTTTGATTCGTTTTCAAAAGTTCTTGTTCATAGAAAGTTCCAGAAATTATATCACCACGAAGATCAGTGATTTCGTAAGTGTGTGGATTGGTATTTAAAACTTTAGAAATTAAAAACAGTTCCTCTGTCCAGTTTGGAGTAAAACCCTTGTCAAAAAGTTTTCGTTTGTATTTTGAAAGTCTAACTGTGTCACCAACTTTAAATTTTGCTTTTGTTTTTATTGGTTTAATTTTAGCGTACAAATTATAGTAAACAATTCCTTGATTTTCTTTTTCGCTTGCTTGAACAGGCGTCATTTTCACGGATGAATGATAGCTGTTGTTGTACTCATCAACTATCTCAGGTAGCATGTCTAAGTACTGAGTTGAACTTTGTTTTGTAAATTGCTTCCACATTTTATTTTTGATAGTGCGATTCCAGCGTTCAACAACAGAACTTTTTTCTTCATTTTCAGTTGAATATAATTTAATGTTGTGTTGGTCCAACAGGCTTTTTGTATTTTTGTTGTAAAATTCTTTTCCCTTATCAGTCCATAAGAATTCTGGGATTCTTTTTTCTTTGAAGATTTTCTTGAAAGCATTAGCAACAGTTTTACCCGTTTTGTCTTTCAAAGGGACTATCCATCCGAATTTAGAAAATACGTCAATCACCATAAGTAAATATCGGTAACCTTTATTCCATTTGCTAAACTTTTGCATTTCTACTAAATCAGCCGCCCATATTTCATCAATTGATTTGCTTATAACTCGGCGTCGCAGAAACTTTTTCTTTACTGGTTTGTGTAGTTCATCAGCTAGTTCTGTTTGCCACGACGCCTTTTCCCGTTTTTTGCACCTAACCCCAACTTATATTTAGTTCCAATTGCTGCTTGTACTAACTTTTTATCAAACGATTCCCGGATACCTTTCGTTTTTGTTTGCGATAAACTGTCTAACATATCTTTATCACATTTTAGTTTACCTTTTTTATTGTGATTATCACGGTAACAAATATCATGTTTCATTGCAATAGCATCTATTTGATTGTAAGGTTCTTGGCCTGGTAAAGGTTGGTCGTTCGAATCAAGTTGTTTATCCAAAGGATTATATGGCCCAGTGTACTTGTGACTTGGAAGAGTGAACCCACCTTTTGGTTTTGGTAATTTTCCTATCGCAGCATGAAGGTCTAACAAGCCTCCTTTTTTGTTGGTTTTAATGAAACTATGCTTTGTAATACCACAACTAGCACAAATGCAACGTAACATCAGGCGACCATTTCCTTTTGCTTTTATAATTTCATCAGAACCTGGAACACATTTAGTTTTTTTCTTTTCTCTAACACAATAAGTTTCCATCTTTAATATATGATACATAAAACTTCATAAACATTTCATTAAAAGGTGTAGGTTTTTCATGAAAATCTAACAATAGTTCGTTTGCTGTTCTCCCCTTATTTCGCTCCGTTATATAATACACACAGTAGTAACCACAAAGAATTGAGTTAATATTTTGAATTTGAGCATCATTGTAAATAATGTTTTTGTTTGTAGTCTTCATATATTTAACAACTTCATTTGGGGGTACAAGTCCAAAGCTGTCGAAGTATTCTACTTTATCTGATTTTTCTTCGTTGTAAACACAAACCCAATGAGTTCCACTACCCGCAAAATAATCTTGCAAGTTTACGACAGCTGACTCATTTTTATTCATTGCTTTTGGTAACATATCTTTGCTAAATGTTCCTCGATAATTGTCACACTTAATCATGATTTTATCAATGTCTAAGTTTGTTAATGGTTTCATTTATTTACTGCTTTATTAGTTGCTCCTTGGATGGCCCCGGAAGCAGCTGCTAATCCTAAAGTTGGCAAAACCTTTTTAGCTAAAAACGGTAACACTAGTTTTCCTAAATTAAGTAAGCTACTTAAGAAACCACCTTGTTTTTGCAATTGCGTTTTACTAAAGTTTATTTGTATACCGTGTCCAGACGCTTTTGATTTGTTAATTCTATTTATCTGTCGACTCGTCAGTTGCAAACTAACGTTGCCTTTAGTCTGTAAACTTGCATTTGTTAGTCTAACACTTACACTAGTTTTGCTTTTATATGCATTTGCAATTTTTTTCTTTTGATTTTGTGTCAAGTTTAATGAGTAATCGTGGTACATTTTATATTAGACTTTATAAAATCAAACCCAAGATCGGAACATTTTTGAAAGGAGAATTTTTTCCTAGTATTAAACCTTTTCCGAGAATCTGAGGTTCGTCGAAGCGATAAGACCTACCTTGTCTTTTTGTTCCAGGCAATATAAGCCCTTTACCCTTTGATCCAGGTAACACAAGCCCTTTTCCTCCTAACAAACTGGGCAGCAAGCTACCTGCTAAACCTGCTAAAAGAGTTCCAATAAAACCACCCTGTTTTGAAATTTGTAGTTTTGATAGCTTCAAAGTAACACCTGAACCTTTTGCTTTAGCATCATTTATTTTGTTAACTTGCGTCTTTGTTAAACCAAGAAAGTCTGATCCTTGAAGCTGGTGGTTATTAAATGTGAGTGTAAGCCCAGTTTTGTTTTGAAAAGCTTGTTTTATTTTTTCTTTTTGAAATTGTGATAAATTTAATCCGATTTTAACATACATTTTTATTTATACTCAGATAATTATATTCATTCGACCTGAAAGTCCTTCTAACTGAAGGTATCTATCAGAAAGTACGACTGCATAAACATAGAAAGCTTGGTCAGCGTTATTTGCAATATTTCTAAAGTTACCACCAAGACTAAACCTTATTTCAATATCTGCCGAGCTGTTTTTAAGTCGTTCATTGTGTTTACTAACATCAAAATGATGAATTGGATACAAACTAGCCCAGTCTTCAGCTGATAATTGACAGCCCGTGTCGGCGTCTTGGTATTTGTTTACAGCCTCTAGAAAACTCATGTATAAGCGCGAATAATTTCTATTTTGTGGAGTAAAATTACATTCAAATTCTCGTTCAGGATATTGAATGCTGTTTATTCTGCAACTAATACGTCTTAAGTTTGCATTGTCAAAAATCATATTATTTAGCTGCTGGTTGTTATCTCGTTCACTCGATTGAAACGCAACAAACACATGCCTAGGAAGTTCTGTTCCCGGCTGGGTTGTTATTCTCCAAGTCATGCTTGTTTCTGTTGACTGAAACATTGTTCGATACACTCTCATTTGTTCAAAGTATAGCTGTTTTATATGTCCTTTTACTAACATAGCATCTATTTCCGATTCAACTCTTAAACTTGGTTTCACTTTAGGCATCCACAAAGAGATATGACTTATGTTAAACTTACCAGCAGCTACACCATTAGCACGTAAAATATAGTTATTAGATGTTTCTCTATCCACGATTATACTGTGTTTAACACCCCTAAAAACCTTATCGATATCACGACAAAATCCAAATATTTGGGAAAGAGGAAGCATTAAAGTAATTTGCTTATTTCCCGTAGTAATGTTCTGTCTTGCGGTGAAACCAATATTTGCTTGTAGATTGTTGTTGTATATTTCTACGATTGCTCTAATACCATCACGTACAGCATTTGCATTCGCATCATCAGCTACACCACCAAAATTTTGTTTAAGAGATGGGGAACCAGTTCCAGTGTCTTTAAACCACAGCATGTTAGAGGCGGTTGATCTTGAATAATCATCACTAAAGCTAACTAAATTGAGTATTGTTGATGCTTGAGGTAGATAAAGGTTTATGTTTTCTATAGTTTGGTTATTTAATTGATATTGCGCAGTTTGAAATAAAGACCAACCGTTATTTACCAATGAAATTACGTCATTGTTATTGTAATTAGCATTCGCATTAGTTTGAAGTTTTCCTCTGATTTCTAGGTATGCTTTATGCGGTAGAAGAAAAACATCTTCATCTTTTGTTTCAATAATGTGCTGACCATCTTTGTTCATATTATTTGAGTCTCTCGGAAGGTATTCGACATATTCAAACTCAGTAATTGAATTGTCCACTAAGTTTGTTTCTTTAATTTGCAAATATGGGTTCGTTAGTTCTGTCATTTTATAATTAAGACATATAATTTTTAAATCCTGATCCAGCAATTAAATTACTTAGGATAGCTCTCGATCTGTCGTTGAGATTTTCTAATTCTCTGTCATTGATAATACGCTTGTTTATTGGTATATTTTCTAAGACTGGTTCTAATGTCTTTTTTGTGGGTTCTAAGGCTTTCTTCAGTAAAGGTGCAGCTAGTTTTTTAATCTCAGTCTTCACTCCAGTAGGAATTCTGTTAAGAATCTTAGAACCAGTGCTGATTACGTTTCTTACCTTGTCGTAAACATTTTTAAGCAAACTTCCACCTATGATTTTCTTTTTATGAAATCTAGTTTCTCTTTGTGATAACATTTATAGTTAAACTACATAATCTCTCTCAGGTGAACATAGTAAGTCACTCGTTCATTATTCATATTTACAAAATTGTTATCTTGATCTTTTATAGAGAATCGGATACTATCAATTTGACTTAAATTTTTGATCGGAACGTAAATGTTTTGCTTAGGTTCAACTTGAATCAAATATCCCGGTGGTACGTTTGGACTAAGAGTATAAAGTAAGTCACTAGACGCTCCGTTTATGTAACTTCCATCAATTAAGCTGCAATGAATCTGAAGGCTGTTGATATTTGTAATATTTACAGGATTTTGACTATTATGAATTCCATTTACACCCAAAAATGCCGAATCAAATCCTAAAACGTCACCTATTGAATTTGGAATTCGAAAATCAACTATGTAATCATTTTTAAGTTCAATTCTTGATTTTAATGTATTAAAATTTGGTGTTATAGTTATATTATTTTTGTCATCACGTCTCTGTTCCATCAAGTACTTTATTTCATTATTGAGGTCTTCAATATTATAGCTCCCTGGAGGAATCGATAATAGTCGTGCAGCTACTCCATCTGGTGAATAAAAAAATTTATTATTGCTGCTCGTTATGTTATGCCAAGAGTACCATATTTGAGCATTGATTAAGGACATCTCGTAACTTTTTTTAATGTCTAGTTGCAACGGTGGATTAAAGCTAGTTATAAAATCTTCTGATTTTCCTTGTCCTTTCCTAGAGTCAAAGAAAAGTGGTATTGATGTCATTTTAATATATTGTCAAATAATTTTTGGTGGTCGCAGTGTGAAATGCATTTGCTCAATTTTAGTTTTTTCAAAATGTTTGCAATTTCTTGATCCAAACGCTTGTTATTATTGCCGGCTTGTTTGGCTGCTACTAGTAAATTAAGTCTTTCACAAAGTTTGTTGGGATCTTTAAGTCCTTTTCCAAAGGTAACTTCCATTCCTCCTAATAATTTATTTAATTTTTCTCTGTACTTTTTAAAAGTTTTTATTTGCTCATCAATCACTTCTGTATCAGCATCGCGTCTTCTTCGTAAACCACCTAATCTTTGATTGATTAATCTAGCTCTGTCTTTCAATGCGTTTATGTAACCTGGCCCGCGTTTTACAAGCTCCACAATATCAGTCTCAAAATTGTTTTGTGTAAGCAATTCTTTTTCTTCGTTATCGAAAGCACTCTCAAAATGCACAGTATAAATTGATCGAGGTTTATCTTCAATGGCAAGCTGTTGGTGTATGTGTTGAATTAGTTGGTCTTGCCTTTTATCAGTTTTTTTCTGAGTTTCTTCAAACGTTTTAGTAATGGGACGAAATATTTCAGAGGCAGACTTTTGCAGTTGTTGTTTGGCTACAATTTCTTTTTGCAGTTTTTGTTTCAAAAGCTTTCGGTTATTAATATAATCCTTTACGAGTTTATTTTTGTTTTTCAACTCTTCTTCATTTACAAATGGCATGTTTACTATATAGCATATAAAGCTTAAGCCCAAAAATGGTCAAAGCATTTTCTATAACGAAGGGGTAGGTGTTTGGCTGTTTTGTCCAGCACCATAAAATTGTAAGGATCTTTGGTTGCTTCACGGTAAATCGACTCCATTTCTTCTTTTGTTATACCTTTAGCATGATCGTCAGTAATGTGTCTGATATCTTTGTTGTCTAAGTTCCCGAAAAAAACAAAACAGTTAGTGTTTCTTCTTATGTACTTCGGAGTGTTGAAGTATGATTGGGTGAGGTAAATACAGTTGCAATTTCTGTTTCTAGATAAAGAAAAGTATTCCATCAGTTTTTTCATGTTGTCTAGCTTAATGTCGTCAAAAACTATTACTTTCTGTTGAGGGTCAAGCTCTTCTACTGGAGGCAAGTCTTCAGGGCTTAGCACTTCAATACCTTGCTCTTTTAAAAATCGATACTTATCTTGCTCAGGATTAACAGTATAAACACAACAAAGGTCGTAATTCATCCACTTGAGAACCATGTTTAAAAGCAAATTTGTTTTTCCTGACCCTGTCGATCCTACTATCATGTAATGACAATCTGGTAGAAGATAATGATGTTTGATTTGCTTGTTGTCCCCACTTAAATATTTATCAAAGTTTATTATGTTCATTTATAATAAAGAAGGACAAAATGAATATTTCAAAATTTGGAACAAGTGGAAGTCAATCTTCAAGTACTGTTAAGGTTGTAGGTATTGAACACAAAGTTTCCAAGTCAGGAGATATAATGTATGGTGATTTAAACTTAAACAACCACAAAATTACAAACTTAGCCAATCCTGTAACAGAATCAGATAGTGTAAATAAAGGATTCTTGGATAATGCAATTAGCAACATTGTCCACTTTGCCGAAAGCTCTGAGTTTGGTTCGAGGTTGGCTACTTTAGGTATAAACAACGATGGTCAAAATGTTGTATCGCCCACTCAAATTCAAATTCAGAGGTCTCAAATATATGGTGTGGAAGTACTTGGTCGTTTACCAAACAGGGTCTTTCGTATAGAAAATATTCCACCTAACAACGCATCAATTGAATTAGGTGAATCATTGATTCTAAAAGGACTTGTTGATCCCACTCTACCTTCTGATGCGGCAACTAAACAATTTGTTGAAAATTTAGTTACAAATGTGAGAGATAATATTAACTTACAAGGATTACACACTATCATAAATTTACGAGATCCCACAGCACCAGGTGAAGCAGCAAACAAAAATTATGTTGACCAAATAACGCAACACATTCAAACCGAAGACGATAATGTAACCATTTCACGAAACTTAGATATGAAAAATCATACCATTTTCAACGTAGGTAGACCTTCCGAACCTACCAGTGCAATAAATAAACGTTATTTTAAACGAAATATATATCGCCCAAAATTTCAAATATTTTTGGGTGCTTCTTCGAGGTCAATTCCATCAAGTGCTATTCATTCAGTTCGTACTAATACAGATCACAATTTGCATTTCGTGAGTGCACCTCTTGTCGCTGGGAACGATTTTCTGTCTTTGCAATCCGATAGTATTCATTTGAGAGATGAGGTAACCAGCAGTTACATCGAAATAAGCGTAAGCGGACTTGTGAAAGTTACCAGTTATGACGATGAAGACAAATTACATATTGATATAATTCGTGTTAGTCAAGGAGAAACAGATAAAATATGTAAAACAACAGTAACACCCCCATTCGATTGCTTTAATTTAAACTGCATTGTTTTTCCTAATCCTTCTCGAGATGTGTTTCGCATACAATACAACTATGTTTCTTCAAATTCTTCGGTATCAATGAATATGAGCAGCGTTGTAATTAAAGTTAAACAGCTTGAAGTGGGTGATCAACCAGAAGCGTAATTGTATATCGTAAAATAAACAATGGACTTTAACCACATTAGTAGAAAATTGACTCAAGAACAAGTGAATGAATTGACAAAACTGTATCACACTTATCACAAACAGTATTGGTGTTATAAGAAAATGTTTAAAAAATTTAAAAGAATGGACTTAGCTCTAAAGCTGTCATCTGTTATTTTTACTACAACTGGGGCCGTGGTTGGTTCTGTTACATTAAATCCGATTTTCTTGGCGTCTGTTAGTGGTACAGGCGTTCTTTTACAGACAATAACGACGCAGAAAAATTTTTCCAAAAAAACTGAGTCTTGTAGATATGCTTATCAATCGTATCAGAAATTACTCAACAAGTTAAAATTGTTTTTAAGATCTGGTGATATTGACGAGTTTTTCGAAAGAGAACTTGCTATGGTTGATGACCAAGTTGCTGATATATGTCCACCAATTTCTGAAAGCTATGAAAAATTACATGCTAAACGATTTGTTTCCACATAATCTCATATTTCTTCCGTAATGCATCACTAATTTTGTATAAAGGTTGTTTGGGAATGTCTAAATATTCTAAGATTTTATTTATAAAAAAATCTATCTTGGGAAACCTTTTACCAGTGAAGCTTTGTAGTTGGTTTTCCATGGTTGTCCAAATGTTCATAAATGCTTGTATTTCATCAGCAGACAATTCAAGGCGTTGTAATTTATTTTTAACATAAGCAGCTCTACTGTAAAATGATTTACGTAAGACAACATTACGTGGGTTATAATCAATCCAGTCGTTTACAAAATATGGGTGATGAACTACACCACAGTTAATACAAGTTCTATTTCGATTTATAATTTTTATGTCAGGATTTTCACAACAATTTTCATCCATCTTTTTTTTATAATAGTATATATTTTTTTTAATTAATAATGACCATAAGCAAAACTATCAATTCCATTAGAAAGAATATATCGTTTATCATCAAAACACGAAAGAGACTTCTTGTTGATTTCAACGGAATAAATTTTGTGGTTTTCACTTCTAATTGATTTCATTTTATGAAACATTTGACGATTATTGAAGAGCGTGTTTTTGTAATCTTCGTGCTTTAACAGATTCCTCACTACATTTTTTTTAATTCCTTTTGCAGTTTTGCAACCTCTTTCATCATTTGTGACGTAGCTGTACATTTTAGATCTAAGTCCTACAAATTCTACTATTGGCACACCTGCGGTTTCATCTTTCATCTTTCCAATTACTTTCTTGTTTTTTAGGTCATAAAAGTCTGAGGTTTCTTTGTAACCACTGAAGTCGAATTTGTCTTTGTCAGCCCAAAAATCTTTGTATACGTCTTCTGTTTTTATATCATATGTTACTGAATCTGTATCTGTAAATAAGAGTTTTGCATTCTTCCCATATTTCTTTTTAATGTAATCGTAATGAAAATCATACATCAACGTTTTTGAAATATCGAGAATACACATTCCTACATACGCGGGGCGGTTTAGGGTTAAAGATTCTTTAATTTTATGAACTGCAACAAGATTTTTATTAAATATTTTGCTGCTAACGTAGGTTGGTTTTGCACAATGCTTTAATAGTTTTTCTGGTTCGTTGATCAGAGTAACATTGACACGTTTACGAAGATTTTCAATTGTTTTTCCAAACACTGAGTTGTTCATAAGTTTAAAAAAATCTTTCTCAAAGTCAGACTTGGCAGTTTTTCGCTTTTCTGTATTGAAATCAATATACTTTTTTAACCAAGGTGATTCGTTAAATTCTAATACCCGATGTACTTTTGTAACTTTTAAGCCTAATTCAATATACTGCTTTAAGTTTTTGTAATAAAGAACATAACTCTTTTTTGGTTTTAAATTAGGTATTAATTTTTTAACTCCTTCAACTTTTATATTAAACTGAGTTTGTAATTGTTTACAGTAGTCTGAAAGGAGGTGATGTTTAATTTCCATTTTTTCTGGAGCTAGTGGATAGTCATTATGACTATCATGAAGGTGTTCAGGATAGTCCAGGTCAACTTCTAGTATTAGTCCTTTTCCTTTAGGTAAATTTGCTAAATCAATTTCTTTTTCTGATAGCCATTTAAAACCACCCGTTGGTAAATTTTGGCTCATTGCCCATCCATATAAATTGTTTGCATCAAGATATGTAATATAATTTGATGGCTGCTTTGAATCGTAATTATTCATGTATTTGTTGTTAGCTTTAGCATATCTTTTAGAAATGTATGAAACTCCCCCTCTCACACCTTTTTCAATGAAAAGAAATTTGTCAATATCTGTCATTAATTCCAGTTTTATTTCAGTCATTTTAAGCATTGCATCCCATGATAAACCGGGAGAAGTAAAATAATGGCAAGGGTCTAATTCGTAATATTGAAGACAAGTCTTTCGAAATTTCTCAAATACATCTGCTAACAGCAAAACATCTGACTTAAGGTACAAGTCGTGGTATTGTCCCATGGATTCCAACTTGAAAGTAGTCCACACATTCTGCGCATGCTTGTAATCCTCATCGCTTATATCTTCATCGGTTAAAAGACTATAGAATTCCTTTTTTGATGGGAGGTTTCTGTCGTCAAACTTATCAAAGCTGTTCATATAATCATAGGGATAAACTCCTTTTCTTTTCATTAGTTCTAGTTTTTCATCCTGAAATTCTTGTGATGTGTATTTTAAGTCAGAAAGTGGAACGTTCTTAACCAGAGTTTCTAATGAGCTACTCATGAATTGGAAGCTATCAATAAATTTTAAATATCTGCCTAAGAAAAAAGCCATGTATTTTTCTAGATTGTTTGGAATTACTTTGATATCCTTTTCAAACTTTCCTATTTCTTGCATAATAAAATGTGAATCATAACCCCTTAAATTATGAAAGATTACAGGTATCTTATGAGTAAGTCTGAAATTTCTATTACATTCATTATGTGCCGCCCCTCTGTATTTTCCTGTAACGTGACAATGATCTCTAACCCTTTTGTCTTCCTCAGAAAAGCCTTTTTTACAAATGTGACATTTTGTAGCTGCTTGAAAGTTTTCTTCATCTTTGTTCGTTAAATCCATAGGTTGATTGAAATGTTCATTTTTCGTTTTTTCACAATAGTCAACTTCTTCCAACATAGCTTCCAAAAATTTATAAACAGCGTTTTTACCTCTATACAGTTGAATTGGTCTACTGAATTTATCGTCATAGCAACAAACTATCTTGTAGGAATAGCCGCAATCGATGTGTTTTTGGTATCTTTCTGTGTAGGACTTTTCATCATTTGGCTGACAGCTGTCAATCTTTTGAGTTATTGCTTCAAAATCAGCATATATAACAAAGGGAACTGGTAGTTGTTTATGAAAGTTATTAAACTTCACCGAGCTACCTTTTTTGGGCATTTGTATTGCTTGCTTTCCATTTATAATTACGCAGTTTGGTGTGTGTTTGTGTAGAATTTCCTCGCTGCTAAAACATTGAAGACAATATCTGCAGAAATGTTTTCTGTGTTGGTGCTTGCTTTGATTATACATAAATCTATTAAAGTCTTTTATCCAAACATAATGTTGCTTTTCGTCTTCCATTATCAATAACAAATCGAGAGTTGTTTCACACACCTTTTTAGACACAAATAAAGGAAAGCGTTGCTTGTTTTCATAACCAATAACATTAATGCTGATGTTATTTTGTTCTTCAATTTTTGGTATTTGCTTGATAGACACTGGAAACTTTATACCGTCATAATTTAGTGTGTCTACATATTTTTTGTAATGACTTATTCTTTCACGATTGCTTTTTACTTTCTCACTGTATACTTTAGCTAAATGACACCACCTAAAGCATTCGTTGTCTTTGTTTTTGATGTTAATTAGTCCTTTCTTAGCATTTCTAAGTTCTTCCGGTAATGCAATATGACTTGATCCTTGAAGAGGGGTATATTGAACTAAGTTAACGAAGTGCCCATCAACGGAAAATATAGACCATCCAGAACCTTCACTAAGCCAATTTCCAATTTTATTTATTATTTGATTAGATGCATTTTGTTGCATTTCACTCACATCATCTTTATTTAAGATGACATTTGTTTTGCTGTTAAAAAATGCTGTCTTGGTTATCACTTCACCTTCTTTTTGTTTTTCAAAGGTTATTTTAAGAGTGACTGTTGCTTTCAATCCTTTCATTTTAACCAGGTCTAACCGTAATTTATCTTGCACTACTTTCTCTGTTTCATTCAATTGTTTCAGTGGGCTGTGATCAACAATATCAACATCATAAGATTTAGCATAGTTTTTCAGAGCAGTTTTGAGTAATTTCACCTTAATTGTCTTTTTAGGAAAAAGATTTAAAATTTTTTGAAATGCTGCTGAAGCACTTGCTTTAATAGTTGGTGGTACGTAAGCCATCAGCCAATCGGCAAAATCATTTATACGCTTTTGAACTTTACCAGCTGCATTAAGAGCTATTTTCTTTAAGGTTGGGGGAAAATTTCTAAAGGGTGATGGTCTTAAAGTAGAAACTCCAATATCTGGAACCGCCTGATCTAAAATATTTGATTGATTCATTTTTATTATAAGAGAAATATAATCTTTAAGTAATTTTTATGCTTAAGAAAATTTTGTCTGTAGTTAAATAAAAATGAATGACAAATTAGTCATTGAAAATCGTGAGTTTTATTTTCATCCAACACACAAAGCATACGCTGGGAGCATTGATGGATGCGTTGTTCATGTTGTTACTAGAGAACCAACATTTGGAAGCATAAATGAAAAAGGTTATTATGAAATGACTGTTGAAGATTACTGGGATAGAATCTTGGTTCATAATTTTATATGGGAATGTCATCATGGGCTATTAAAAAATGATGAAAAATTAAAACACATTAACAAAATACGTTATGACAACAGATTAATAAATTTAAAGCTTCGAAGTTCAAATGAAATTATTGTAAAAATTTCGACAAACAAAAAGATAAGCTACGTTTAGTTAGTTTACATAACAACATTCTTTAACGCTATACTAAAGGGTAAAATGAGCCATTAGAAGTCCAGCATGAGCACAGCCTTTGTTTACATCAGGTTTTTAACCCATTCACAAAGTACAGATTCTATCATGTATCCTACTTATAAACACGAGTGGTCAAAAGTATCAAGTGATGTTCTATCAAAAGAAGACATTGAAAGAATACAAAAGGCGTACGGTAAACCCAAAGTGAAAAGATTTGATAGCAATGGCTTTACAATTAAAGTGAAACCTATAGAAAATGACAAAATCAAACTAATTATTGAAAAGAATTAAACGCGATTGAAACACAGCGTTTGTTGGTATCGGCCAGACAGCTTGCCCTACGTCACGAAATCATTCAAGCTTACGAAAACTGTCACGATCGGAAAAACTGTCACGATCGTTTTTGAAAAAAGTTTTTCATTTTAGCGTGACAATTTTTTTTTTTCAGTCGATGCGTTATGTCTGAGTCAGGTGATTTAGAGAAATTTTCCACTACGTCACCTGTCGCGCTTATATATAAACGTTATGACAACAGATTAATAAAGAGAAATTTATAAAGAGAAATTTTCCACTACGTCACCTGTCGCGCTTATATATAAACGAATACAAAGCTGTTAATCTACAAAATGAATGCTGGTGAAACATCAAATCAAACAATGAAGAATAACAACCGAAACCAAAGTGCAGCCATAAAAATTGATCCAACAACTCAATTTTTGTCGTCCCTAGTAACAACAAAAGTTTCAAAAAATGCAGCCAGGTTGAAACTTGCTAGGAAAATGATGGAAAGGTCTAGAATTCTCAAGAAGAAAAGAAAGCAGAAAGAAAGAATGAGAGAAATGGTAAAAAAATTGAAGACAACTGAAGCAGAATTGCTTGTGGTTGACGAAACTATTCAAGTACTTCAACAAGAGATAAATGCCGGCTCAGATGATGAATGAAATCAAACAAAACTATTTGTACTTATTTTATTACCATTTTTATTTAATTTAATTTTATTTTATTACCATAAAAAAAATTTTATTACCATTTTCAGTTATTAAATTTTTACAAAATGAAAATGGAAGAGAATCGAAACTCGGCGACAATGAACATGCTGGTTGCATGTGATACCCCCTCATTTATGAGGTTAATACTTTCCACAATATTAGTGGAAGGGGGGACCGAGAACCACGATTTTTAAAAAAATTTGAAACACAAGGACGGTTTTAGTGCATTTTTAGTCATGTGAGTTCACTTTGTTTCCAGTGCATTTTTGAGAGTAATGTGACCTAAACAGTTTTCAACCAAAGGTATCTTAATTTGAGACAGGGCCGGTTACAGTGCAGTCACGTGACCTCTATCTTAATTTGAGACACAAGGACGGTTACGGTGCAGTCACGTGAACTTTGTGCACCGAACACGCCATATACATAACTACTAACGCATGAAGGTGAAAATACGAGTCTTGGTGAAAAAACCCTGTAACAAAACACAACACAAAGATATAGGTTCGATTCCAGGTAACTCCAAGTAAAAAAGGACTGTGCTGAAACACACAGCCCATACAAACTCAGCCAAACTCGGGCAAGTGACGTCACGGATTAGCTGAGTATTAGCGGATTTTAGAGGATATCTCAAGAACGGTGAGGAATTTCTGGACGAAACTTTCGATAACGTGTTCAGAAAAATATTCCGGATTATTTAAATAATAGCCTATTTCAAATGCAGGGCCCCTTTAAGAGCCCTGAGGCCCCCTGATTGTTGTTAGGGACCCTGGGGGCCCCTGGTCATCAGTTAAGGGTCCTGAGTCTTCCTGGTTGTCAGTTAGGGGCCCTAGGGCCCCCTGGCTGTCGGTTAGGGGTCCCGGGGCCCACTGGTTGTTAGTTAGGGGCCCTGGGGCACTGTCGTTGTCATTAATATTATTGATGATTATTGTTATGTGCGTAATTACTGAAAAATAACTGCAACTAAACATGGCTAGGCTATGTTGTCATAATTTTTTTATCATTGGTGGTATTTTGATTAGGCCCCCCCCTGGCTACGCCTATGCATCGTAGCTGAGTTATTCAAAAAATTGTTTTTTTGGGCCCCATTTTGGGAATGTTTTCGTGAGAGTGGCCCCCAAAAATTTTTGGAGACAAAATTACGTTTGCAGTTCAACAACTACACACAAAATTAGATTGTAATGTTGAGTGGTTTGGGAGAAGAAGAGCGTACAAGATTTAGGAAGAAAAAAAGAAAAAAACCTCATTGTGGCCAAAAGTGAGTTGGTAGGGACAAAAGGGTATCTTAAGACATATAACCGAGTAAAATATTTTTTGCCGTACTTAAGCAGTTTTTGAATGAGACCGCTTTTTACGCCAAACTTTCAGGGCGGTTTTTGGGTTCTAAAACCAAAGTTACGAGATCTATTGCCTCGAAATTTAGTTCAACCATACAACTTATTAATCTTAAACTGCTGCCTAAATTTCATGTAGCTAGACCAAACTGTTCTTGAGTTATAAGCAAAAGTCTGAAACTTTGCACTCATTAGTTTGAAAATAGCGGACTAAGAACAATGGAAAAAGCAACGCGAGCGTCGGTTGTTCGAAACACGGAGTTGTTACAAAAGCGCGGGAAAACTATCAACAAAACAAGGATTTCGCGCCAAAGAAAATATTTGAGACCAGCCAGTTATTTAGGAAATATTTGAGTATTTGAGATACAGTACAGAATTGATGACAAATCGTTGTTGTATTCATCATGTTGGATGGTTGCTGCTCACGAGAACATAAAGCGTCCTTAAAAAGCTAGAACCAAAGTGCAAAAACCCAACGTTCAATTAATTGTAGTTTCATACCTAGTTGTTGTAGTTGAAATTCTCAGCACAAAGTTTAAATTAGGCTAACGTTTTATGCTGGCTTTTGTATCTGACACAAGACAGATTGAGTAGGCTAGAGCAAGATTTTATTTTCAGTTTTTTATTGCAGCAGAATGAATAATGCCCGTGAAACATGAAAATAAAGATCTAAAGCTATATCCAATGCAGTATAACCAAGGAGTACCCAGGTACCGGTCGAGTGCAATCTGTGCATTTCTGTATGCGGTAATAAAAACATTTCAAGAATTATAATTTAACTTATAGTTACAGTAGGCTACTGTATCAGTGTTAGTCTTAGTCTAAATCAGAAAAGAATGAATGTCATAAAAAGTAGTTGCCTACAACCTGCAGACTAGTCTACCAGTAGCCTACTGACAATAAATTCATGGCACATTTTTTGGGAATTTGAGTTTGAGTTGAATTACGGTACAGTTTACATACACATAGGCCTTGTACCGGTAAATTGTGAAAATGTCGCAACTCACTTAGATCTGCGACAAAGTAATGGTAATCAACCATGATACTGGCATATAAATTGCCTCTCTGACAAGTCTGAAGAAGGTGGTCACTTGACTTAATGATCATAAGATCTTTTGGAACGTCCCTGTTGCCTGCTGAAACAAATGCTAATTAGTTTCTACTTCGTGTTGTTACTAAGTGATGAAATAATTTTTTGTTTTGTTTGCTAACTACGCAGTTGAAAACAACTTACCGTAATTACCAGTATTGGGTAGTAGACTGTAGATCGAAAATAACTGATAAAATACTCAATTTGGGTTTCAAACTTTTTATCAAGCTGCTGTTTCGGTTATTGTACAATACGGTATTCATATGAAAGTTTCTCTTCTGTCTTGATCTGTCACTTTTTGCTTTCTCGCGTTGCATTTTTCCTACCTCCCTGTTTCACCACATCAGACATAGCATAGCCTACTCAAGTAAAATCCTAATTAGAATTTTTGAGTTTGAACTAGTTTTACTAACTAAACAGCTATTTTGACTTGGTTGGTGAATTTTTTTGGCATCAAACCAGATCACTTAAAACCAGCATATATCAACTGTGCAATAGTAGGCAGTTTAAGATATGGACTGATAAGAGAATTAAGAACCTAACTGCAGAGTAAAGAGAAGTACAGTACTGGGGGTGTCGTTAAGTATCAGCCTACGCTTTTTTCGTGGAAGCTCTACGACTCACGAATGAGCATGCTTGCGCTCTCTCTGATCTAAGCTATTTCCCAAATCTAGCCCTAATGAGTGCACGTATGAGACGATCAAGAGCACACGCTCAGACACAAGTCGCAGAGATCCCGAAAAAAAGCAGACGGCTCATAGTTAACAACGTTTGGTACTAGAATTACATTTTGATTCAATTTTCTGTTTTCATGTTAAATTTTAAAGGTAGTGACTATTTCACCGAAAATTTTCAAGTTAAAGAGAATAAAACAAGAATGAGAAATATTCATCCGCGCTTTTTTGATTTGCTTTTTTAGGGGTTAACATTAGGGTTTAGGTTAGGGTTTGGGTTGGGGTTCGATTTGGGAATAGTTTTAGAGTAAGCTTTTGAGTTTGGGTTAGATTTGAGTCAGAATTAATAAAAAACTAGATGAAAATTTCCGATGAAATAAAGCCTTCCAATTTTAAATGTCTTTTACAACCTTTTCAAGCTGCAAATCTTTCTATTGCTTTTGTTTTTTGTCTTTCTATTGTTCTATTGTTTTTGTTTTGATGGTGAGGTGGCAGTAGACTTAGATGACCTTTTGGTCCTTTGTTGTCTCCTCACCAAGTGACTAAATATCGCTTAGACTCTGCAAGTTTGTGTGTTGGTTTTGAAGGAATTACATGTTTCGATGATTTGCTGATAGACCTAGAGGAAGTTGCAGTTTTTTTCTTGTGATATGACGTCACTTGGTAAATAAATAAATATGATGATTATGTTTTAGATCTAGATATTTAGATCAATATTGGTAAGCATTAACAAATGTTTATTTTAAAGAATATAGAATTCAATTTCATCATGTAGATGCGTTACTCAATTAATATTTGGTTGTCTTTCATACCTGTTTTAATTGAATTGTGGTAGCCTAATTATGAAATGGGGAGAATAAAAAAGGAGGAAGCACTGCGTGATGATGCTTCTTCATTACAGTCAGCAGATTCAAGCAGTACTTCGTCACCGGAGCTCAAAGCTGTTTCTTTGCCACTAAAAGCTTGCCCAACAGTAGTAGAAGATTCATGTTTGACAACAGAACCTTGCTTTGGAATATCAAGTTTTCATCACTTTAGATTACCAAAATCCTTCCATGTTCCAAGTGGGAGTATCTTCATCGGAATACAAACGAAATCTAATGAACAATGTTCAACTCAAGATAATTCCATTGAAGTTGAGTCAAATTGCACTGAAGACCTTTCGTCATCTCCCATTTATCCAAATATATTGAGGCACAATCGCAATGATTTAAAGAAGTCAAAATTGCTAGGTTCACCAATGAAAACCTTAACTTTTTCTCCTTCCAAGTTTCTCAACACATCTGCAAATGAAAACTGCGATAAACTATCTTTGGATTTCAGTAAAGATATATCAATGTCAAGCAATTTATCAGATGTTGAAGATAGTGGAATTGTGGTTTCTGACTCAAGTTTAGTAGAAGATATTGGTTTAATGCCTCTTACATCTACTCCTAGTTCTAGATCTCGTCGTAAGTCTCCTCAACAGTTTATTGAAATGTTATCAGAAAATGACAAACATTCTTGCAAAGCATCAAGGCATTTAGAGATTGAAAAACCTTTCATTGAGACACCACAGATCAAAAAGTTTTTAAACACATCTGTACCCAAAACCCCCACTCCTATAAAATTTCCAAGCAGCTCAGAAGTGTCACTAAAGCAAGAAAAAGGATTGCTGAAGGGTGTAGAAAGCATAAGACACTCTTCAAATTATTTCAATGAACTTCACAATGTTATGGATACAACAAGTTTAATCAATAAGGCTGATTTGAAAGCAAAAACAACTGGACAAGGGTGTCGTTTTAGACGAAATTTGTTTGATGAAGATTCTCGTGATAAAAATGAACCAAGAAAGTTGTTAAAGATCGAATGTAGAAATTCCATAAATGGAAAAAAAGTTATTCTTAAAAAGCATAAAACTGCACCTTATGGCAAAATAGCTTCATCAAAGACTGTAGTTAGAAGAGAAAGAGCAGCAAGTTTAAGCGATAAATGGGTTTCAGTTGCATGCGGAAGATCCTATGATCAGAGAATCATGACAGCTGCTGCAAAAAAGTGCATGGAAGAGGAATGAAAGTCTTATTCCTGCCATATCAGTGATTTCAGATAACCTTTGCTATACATGATTTCTGTTTATTTTGTGCATGCTCATAAACTTTTAATCGAGTACTTTTGTGTTTTCTGTCCCGTTTTTGTTTGTTCTTTATTGTTTTTTTGCTTTCAAGTTTGGATAATTAATCTCACTGATTTTCAAAAAAGCTTTTTATGATATCTATGTTATGCATGAGTGATCACATTGTTTATGCTGCACAGTCAAGGAATCGATGTTGTTATCCACATACAACACACTTAACATCTTTTAGCTCTACCCATTTATGAATTATCATAGTCGATGTTGAACAATTGTTCAGAGAATTTAAAGAGCTTAAAAGATGTTGGAAATCAGCCACCACATTTTTTGGCTACACGTAAATGTATTAAACCTGTTTGGTACTTGGCCTGTTCGTGGTTAAAGTACTGCAGAACAGTAAATATTCTTACTTTTTGTACTTAACTCGTATTTGTTGTTGAACGCCGCATGTACATCGTTGTTGGAAGTTTGAAATCGAGTTTTTCATGGTAACGAAAATTAAACTTTTAAACAATGATTTGTTCATCCATACAAATTTAAAAACTGCATTGTGTTCTTGAACTTACATTTGCAGTACTTGTTTCGAAGCATCATGTTCTATGTTGGTGATGAACTGACGTTCCATCTCTAAAGAGCGATTATGGAATGTACAGGGTGTTCAATGTCCATAAAGTGTCTTTACAATCAAAAAAAAAAAAATTTAAGTGGAATGATGAGCAATCGCAAAGAGGTTTGTTTTTATTTTTGTCAGTGTTAATTAATATTTTACTACCACTATACACTTCTGAACATTTAAATAAAAATCTTATTACTCTATTTGATACACTTCTGTATGGGCACCATTGGCAGCACAAAACACATCAAGACGTTTCTCAATTTCCTGCTGTGTTCATTGTAGCATAGCCTCGTCAATGGTTGCAATGGCATTAGAAATTCTTTGCCTCAGATCAGTCATGTCCCGTACTTTTGTTCGATTCCAAGATCTTTCGCGTTACCCCAAAGAAGAAGTCGAATGGGGTGTGTCTGGTGAACGTAGTGGCGATGGAATTGGCCCATCCCTTGCAATTCATCGCTCGGGAACTGCATGTTCGTGAGTTCCTCAATGAAACTTTTCCCAACCGATGGATTGGAAGTAATGGGCCACTTCTATTGCCACCACGTTCACCAGACATCACTCCCTTCGACTTCTTTCTTGGGGGTTACGTAATGAGTATTGTGAATCGAACATAGGTACGGAACATGACTAATCTGAGGCGAAGAATTTCTAATGCCATTGCAACCATTGATGAGGCTATGCTCCAACAAACACGGCAGGAAATTGAGAACCGTCTTGATGTGCTTCGTGCAAATAATGGTGCCCGTGTAAAGTGTGTAGAATAGAGTAGTAATACTTTTGATTAATTGTTTAGAAGTGTATTAAATGTGGTATAAAACTTTAGTTAACACTGATTAGCATGAAACAAACCTCTATGCTAAAAATTAGCAGCAAATTAGAATCATTAAAATTTTTTTTATTCAATGATTGTCAACCTAAAACTATAGGTTATCGTGTTTCGACCAGTAACTTAGGCCATCCTCACACATCTCTTGGCTTGGTAATAATTTTATTTAATTGTAGAGACTTTATGGACACCCTGTATTTTGCGGTTTAAAATGTTTACGGAAGGTTCAAATATCATATGGCTCTTTTTTAGCAAATTTCGGCCTCTCATGTGTCCAACGTTTTCAGCTAGTTCTTCGTTCCTTGTCTTGTTAGTGACGTAATTTGGAAAAAATAGTTGAAGCTGTTTTGCTCTGAAAAGGTTAAATAACGGGGTTTTCAACGATTTTATATAATTTCAATCCCTCTTTGTTTAGGTGTCAATGATATTTGAACTTTCATATCACTCTGAGTTTGTTTGTCAATTGCCAAGTATTAGTTTTTGCACTTTCGTGATGGTGTTTGTTCTTCTGTTTTGATTTTCTTCGTTTTTCTTGTTTTGGCTTCCCTTTTGGTCTCATCGAAATCTTGATTAAAACTAAGAATTTGACAGCGGAATGTTATAGTGAAACTAAATCCAGCAAAATGACTAACCTGTGGCATCTTTTTGGGAAAAGTGATCTTGTCACTCGTAAAAATAAAATCAGTTACTTGTATCCTATATCAAAACTTCTTTTGACTATATTTTAGATGATTGTATCTGGTAGATTTGCATTTTTGAATATTATCGGTAAGAATTCCCTAATGTAACCCGTTGTGGATATATTATAAGAGTTTTCGGCCCAAAACAGATTTGAACGGGCCAGCGTGAAAATTTTCCAGTTTCATCGACTCCAAATTTTGGGTGTCCGAGCCAACTGTTTCGTTTGTCATACAGAGAACCATTCCGGATTGTCTTATAAACATGTTTTTGCTTGGATATAGCCACTAGCCAGTCGTATTTTGTTCTCTTTTATTTTAATGGCCAAGTCGCGTGTACCGCAGCTGTAACGCACACACCTCCGGAATGATATATTTACGGGCAAAGAAAACCTGATTCTAAACATGTTACTCTTCAGTGCCATCTCTTTGACCGGCAAATCTGGCGTAGTCACTAAGATCAAGCCAACTTGGCCGTGTTTCGGCGTATAAAATTCTTATGCTCCAATTCTTAGTTTATAAAATCTTTTTGGTTGTTGCACACGTTCACATTGCTGAAGTGCTTTAATGTTAATCTGTGTTTTCAATACATACTGCACAAACATTCCAACATCGTTGTTGGTTTATCATATTAGTTTGTGTTGTGCCCAGTTTTTCTGCAGATTCAATGAAACCTATTGTTCCACATGCTTTATCGGACCTAGATTCTCTGGCGTAAGTTGCGCTCATGTTAAGCAATGTACATACTGTATAACGCACTTAGCTTTACTGAACTTTTCATGCTTTTCTCACTTCTTAGCACGTTTTGTGGTGTGGTAATGATTATTTTGTGTAAGTTAGTTTACGGTTGTTTCATGAAATTCTATTAAATGTTGGTTCACTTGTGCAACTGATGTGCTGCAAACGTCCTCCTGGTTCCACCCAGCAACGGGCTTGCACGGCCGCAGCCAAAGGAGGACCAGGCAGTCTCGGGCCCGCCTTGAAAATCTTTACTCGGTATTGCTGTAGCTGCGAACAGCAGTCACGGAAGAATAACTGTCAGAATAATGCGTCCTAGTTGCGCTTCTGTGGTTTATAAAATTAGTAATAGGTAAAATGTGTCAAGAATTTTAGCCCTCAAAAGTCGCAGCGGCAAAAAATCGAACTCATTTATCCACCATTGCTGATTCCGAAAAAGAACATTCCTTAAAATGCCGTAGTTCATGAACTAATTTTGTATTTAACTATGCGTGGTCACTAGGCAGTAGTAATTTGTGATGTCGGAAGATGTCTCAGCGCTGTTGCTTTCAATCATTTTAACGTTAGAGTGTTATAATTTGAAAATTGATTTGAAGTGGGGGACTGGGTTGAAAAATAAAATGCTTTAAAATAGATTGGTATTAGTGGAAGACGTAGTGCCGCGAAAACCAGACGTTTTTACAACCCTGACCGCATTACCAGGGTATCTACCAGCACTCTTTCCATAAGCTGGAAAGTTGCATGAGTAGAAGATGTCTCAGCGGCAAAGAACATCGGATTCAAACTCGCAAGGGCGAAAGTTTGGTTCCGTGCCTTTGCAAATTCCGCAAGTTTGTGTAAAAACCTGTGTTGAAAAAATTACCCTATGTACTTTTTGAATTTTATGTATTTTCGTCTCGTTTTTTTAAAGTCAACCGGAAACCTTGAAAAATTGTCATATCCTAAGCAGGTGCGAATTCGCCAACGTAATAGCGCTATTGGCGCTTTTTTCATGACAAAAAGATTAAAGTGCATCGATCCATTTTATCACTTTGCACAAAAAATCTGACCATTGGCCAAAGCTCATTTCAACGAATGAATAACCGATAACGTACTTCAGAACTTTAATTATTTAAAATCAATCAAGATTTCAAGAATCTACTTAAAACCGATTTTTTCTCCGGAAAACTTTCATCTATTATAGTCCTTTCGTTAGTTTCAAATTTTAGTTTTTCGTTCTTTTCTTTAACAATTTTCTTCGGTTTTGGCGATTTATTGTCCTCTATTTTCTTTCTTTTGGTTGCAGCCAATTTCTGGCGGTCTTCAGCCCCTCGCACAATTGCCTTCCGGCGTTCTATATTTGAAGCCTTGCTCTTCCCCTTCTGTTTCACTCGAGGAACAAACTTCTTTGGTTCTGGCTTGAAACCCTAAAAAAACGATGGCACAATATTAAACATTGACAGTTTCAGTCCTGTTGTCTTTTTGAATATATTACTTGGTGTGTTTTATTGATGTGAGCAACAAAAACAAAATAAATCGTTCGTTCTCCAACCATCTCTTTTACAACTTTTCTCAAACTTTGCTAGTCTGTATTATAATACGAGTGTCCCTACCCCCGCTTTCTTTTAACTATTTCCTTTGTGAATCCGATAGCTTCCCTAACATTTGCGTACTTCTTACGCCTAGTCGCACATACTGTTACCATACCCAAAAGCATCTAGTCATTTGTATTTTTCATTTTCTCATTGTTACCTTTAACTGAACTGAAATTTAAGCAGTTGTTTTAAGTAGATATTGACAGAACAAGTTCCTTAAACATAATAAATTATTGAAAAAGCAACTACTCCTTACCAATCGTTCTTCTTTGTCCTTCTGCAAACGCTCCATAGTCGCAACGTCCACTTTGCTCAACAAGGTGGGGTCAAGCGAAATGAGGTCGGAAGGAATTTTCTCGAGCAAGGCCTTAACTTCCCACTCCTGTCTCTGCTTTTTGCTCCGGTAAGGATTGCACTCAAACGCGTCATAATTAGGTTCGCCCGAACCTGGTCAGAAAAGTGAATGTCAGATACTAATCTTATATCAGTAATTTTACGGCAAAATCGACGATATACTCGGCATGGATACAGTAGTTTGAATTAAATCATTTTAAAACACCTAGGGAAAGTAATTCTTTGAGGTTGGTTTCCTATCCATATCGGTATTGACTTGATGAAACGCAAGCTGAGCTAACGCTTCATTTTTGCATTGTTTTTATCTTATTTGTTATCGTGTGATCGAACGAAATGGCGAAGCGAGGGAAAGACAATGACCATACGAAATCCGGATAACTCCGTCCACGGTATAACGCCGAATCCAAAATGAGATGATGATTTTATCTGACTCTTGAAGTAGAGGGAGATTCAGTTTTTCACACATTTTACTATGAATTGAGCACCAGAAAAATTGAATGTAAAAACTAGTCATTTCGGCTAATTAGTGCCAACAAATGTAGTCTGAATATCGAATAACAATGAGGAACAGCGCAATACCGTCATCTTAATCACAGCTTAGTAGCCTACATTAACTATATCATCTTTATGACCGGTATCGGTAAAAACAACCAAATTTTAATTTCACGAAAGGAAAAAGGCCTCCCGGACGACCCTAAACGAGCGACTCAATTGGACCAAATATCTTTGCTGGAATCGTTAGGATTTCATCAAAGCGAAATAAAATGATGAAAAACTCAGTGTGGAGGCGGGCGCTTAATCTAGGCATGGCCGGACCGCAACTAGCTCGACTCGATGACCGTAAGGTCTTTCGCAACTTTTCTATCGCCTTCTTAAACGAATGCTAACTAATTTTTACTTCGTGCTGTTACTGAGCGATCCTCAGCTATTCTAATACAATCAACTTTAAATAACTTAGCTTCATAGCTCACTAAAAGCATTTCGCAAAGGAGCTGGTTAGTGCACGCCAAAAGTTGTGGTGTAAGCACCAGAGGAAATAAGAGTACAGCTAATGAGTGTACAACTGTACATTGTGCAATTGCAGCTAGAACTCTTCTCAAGTAGATCTAGCCAGATTCTACTTTAAAATAATTCAAATTTAACTATTCCAACCTTACCTGGCACTAACATACTAGTGAAGCCATTCGAACACCCAATACCTAGTACGTCCTCGTATGGGCAAAACATTAAGTCCTGAGAAAGTTGGTGGAGGTTGTGGGTCAAGTAAGGTTTTTCTTGAACCTGCTCAACAACAAATTCCAGGAAGAAAATTCTAATCTTGATTATTCCTCATGTTACGCCGAAGCGTACAAGGAATTAGTGAGGCTTTGGCTTTACAGCACTGGGTAGTGGGGGCAAAGCTCTTTACGAAACGTAGTCGTAGCAAGCCATTTGCAACACTGTGCCTAATTTGATCAGCCCAGGAATTGAACTCCCAAACCTTTCGCTCCAGAGGCAAGCGCACTTTCTGCTCAACCAACCAGTAAGTACTCGAAATGATAAAGATCCAGTAGGAACACGAGTTTCACAAGGCACAGTCACTGCAATGGAATTCTGCATAGTTACAAGGAGAGTCAAGTGGCTGCACTACATCAAAAATTACAATACTGCATAAACGCTGCGGAGTTGTTTGTTGGGCTCGGGTTTGGGCTTGAGGTTGATAAATTTCGCGCCAGATACGTACCTTGTATTTTACGTGATATAAAAACATAACTGCAACAATTTTGCAACGCTGAATAAAGACTTTATTTAAGCATCAATGCGATCTTAGTACCGGTATACACTATACAATTACTATTACTGCATCACAACGTATCATTAAATAATATTATTTAGTCACAGCAGACAAAAGTTACTTTAAGTAAAAGTGCAGTTATTTGTATACGTTTTTAGACCTACTTAACTTTGGGGTATTTCGGGCCTGTTTTTGGTTTCAAGTTATTTTTCGGGTTCGGGCCAGAACTAGTCGGCCTGTTTACAACACTGTAATGCTGTTACCTCAACGCAAGGGTCTTTGTACACTTCAACAGCCTGCTGGCAGGAGGCAGCCAGCATTCCTCTCTGGCTGAAGTTGAGGTTGGAAGCCCCGCCTGACACCTTATACGTGTGAAGCAGTTTGTAGGTACGCAAGTCAAATATCCGAATACGTCTGTCCTGGCCTGAAGTTGCCATGTAACTGAAACAAAATGTCAGCTGACATTATGTTTGAAATGAGGTTAGAGTGACTCCATTTATTTGCCAAGTTGTCGAGGCCAGTAAGAAGAGATCTGAACACTTCTACTCCGTTTTCTAACCACTTCGACACTTCGCATTCCGGAATTTGTTTTTCGAATCAAGCAGTCACCACTCCACCAGCCTGACGGAATTCGACTCGCCAGCCAATCTGGCGAAATACTTGCCATCAAACCCCCAAACAAGCACTCGGCGTGGGCAGTTCGACAGACGCACATTGCACAAATTCCATGCAAGCATGAGCAGAAACCAACTGATCGTAATCCATAGAGCTGTCTACACGTTACAGAAAATAAGATGCGACCCACTTACTTTCCTTGTTTATCGACAGCCACGGCTCTGACAGGACTTTTGTGGCAGAGAATGGTGGCGAGGGCCTCAGGTTGGTTTGGAGCGTACATGGTGACAGAGCCTGAATGGTGACCTATCATACAAACAAAAGATCAATGCAATACATTAATACTAGGCTTGTATTTTTGATGTTTTGACGTTTGCGGGTCAGAGTTCTAATGTTTAATCGTGTGCGTGCTTCTGGCCTAAAGGCTACCAGCGCGGAAGCCTAGGGAAGAGCCACTAGTTCGGCGACTACTTACTAATTTAATACTTTTGCGCATTGCGTGTTCAAGTACTCGCCGTTCTTGTGGCTCTTCCCAAGGCTTCCGCGCTGGTAAGCCTTTAGGCCAGATAGCACGTAAACGATCAAGTATTAGGCTTGCTAAATTGAAAAAAATTTTGGAACTTAAAAAATCAGAAATTTTAGACTTCAGTTTCAAGTGAAGAGTTTACCAAAAACAAGCGAAATAAAATCGTCATTGTACTCGCTGAATTAAGCCGTTGGCTACGCTGCGTCAAATTTGATTAGCCAGGGCCTACTAAAACAAGACGGCCAGACATCGCACCTAAGGGCAACTTTTGCACGTCGATTCGTTTAGAGAGCGACTTACATAATAATCCATCTCAATTAGTAGCTTTGTTTTCACGATTTAAATCGAGAAGCACTGTACTAAATGCAGAGCTCAGAGTAACAAGTAACGAAATAAAATCTTCATCATACTCGCTGAATTACTGTAAACAGCTGAATTAAGCCGTTGGCAACACTGTGCCAAATTTGACTGGCCTGGAAATCGACCCCCAGACATATCGTTTAAGCGACAAACAGGTTACAATTCGACCTACTGGCCGGTAGGACTTTATTAGTCCTAAAATCTACTGTAGTGAATAATATAGCTTACATTTATCCGCAAAGTTTGATGCCACCAAAATTGAAAACTACAGTTAGGTTATATGATCAAGTTCTATTTGAATATCTAGATGAACGCCCGCGGAGTCGATTATCTCGAAAGAGGCGCTGTTGTGTTTCAATTTTAAGGGATTGCATTGCGACACGAGACTCAATTGAATATAAATGATTACTCTGTTCACTAGCACTGCGCCTCAAGATTTCAAACTACGACAACCATCAAAACACTACCGCGGTTACAAGCAGCCTCCTTACCGAGTAGCACCACTCCATTCGCAGGGTTGTGCGTCATCACGTCCAACCTCCCTTTATGTGTTTTAATGGTCGACACTATTTCACCAACTGATACGTCGAGGTAATGGAGGAGCCCGAGAGTTGTCTATACAAGAAACATACACGACTTATACAGTAATGGCGGGGGTACTCTCCGCGACCATACTGTGTACACAAGCTTCACAGCTTAATACGAAGAGTAGCGCGGACCGTGACTATTAGGCGCGGACGATTAGGCACCAGGACTTTTAGGCGCCTAGACTTTTAGGCACCGAGACTTTTATGTGCCAGAGGTAAAAAAAAATTTTTTTCAAAATTTTTTTGTCAAAAAAAATTTTTTTCAAAAAAACAAGTTTTTTTCCAAAAAAAGTTACTTTTTCCGAAAAAAAGTTTTTTTTCTAAGAACTTTTTTTTCTATAAAAAAAAGTTTTTCTTCCCAAAAAAATTTTTTTTCTTCAAAATCACAGTCTTTTTTCAAATAAAAGCTTTTTTGAAAAAAACAACTTTTTCCAACAAAAAAGTTTTACTTTGATTAAAATGTTAATATTTTCGAAGCTTTTTATCCGATGTTTGTGAAGAAGAATCGTCAGAATAGAGAGCGCAGGAAAAGGAGTGGCTATAGGAAAAAGCCGAGCAGTGATTGGCTGGAAAAGGATTGCTGAGAGAGCGTGATTTGTGTACAACGTTTAAGCTGTTTAACTTCAAAAGTTCTTGACGCAATTCTGAAGAAGTTGCCTTCGAGAATTTCAAATTGTTTTTATTATAAGTGTATTTACAACAAGGTGTAAAGATTAAGCGGAATAATATCGATTTAAACATTGTTTTTACTATAGTTACAACAAGATGTACAGACCATAAATAGGAATCTACCGAGAGATGAATCCTTAACTCCTGAAAAAGTTTGTACTGTATTGTTTGGTAGAGGTAGACTCAAAATAACCATGAAACGTTACACGGCTTGCTGCATGTGACAATATTACACAAGCAACTCGTGTCCGTACGCCGCAAAATTTGAGACCGCTGGCTGGAGATCGCATGCGTCTGGATTAAGTAAAAAAAAACTTTGCAAGTAAGTAGTGGAAAACATTTTTTGTTACTGAAAAAAATGCAATAAGAAATCAATTTTTTGTAAAACTTTTCCGCTCTGCTTCCATCTATCTGCTTCTGAAGTCACTTTTATCAAAAGTTCTAACCCCGCCCTCTGCTGACAAAAAAATTCTTGTACAGCTTAAAAGCTGTACACAAATCACGCTCTCTCAGCAATCCTTTTTCAGCCAATCACTGCTCGGCTTTTTCCTATAGCCAATATATTTTTCCTATAGTATCAAATATACAAAATATCACACTTTTGCAAATTCATCAACGTTACGTGAGTTATATTTATTCTATTGCCAAAAATTATAAATTTTTTGCCCTTGATATGCAACCAACTGCTGATTCGTTGGCAGAATCGGCTTAGTAGGAACGCTACTCGGGTCTACGACTTTTAGGCGCCAAAAGCTTAGAGGGAACACTGACGAAGAAATGTTCTAGCAGTAATGAGCTGTTTGGTAAGCCTGTGCGCGATATCAACAATCCGTAAACAGAACCTCAAAACTCCATTAATAGTTCTAAGCAAAACCAACTTTTCTGGGCGCAACCGTCGAAAATGTTAGCTCAAGTTGATGATCGCAACGTCCTTGGCAACTACCTTGTTGCCATTTTAACGTAAAAGTCAATTTAACGTATTTTTTCCTGCCGAGTGATTAAAAATCTTGTTGCGTCTTCTTCAGCAAGTAGCGAAACACCACAAACTTACACTGTTAACTAGTAAAAAATGATAAGGTAGAAAGTCCATTCGCAAAACTCTGTTCAGCATCTTGAGGCAGTGTATTTCGATCCCTTGATTGTCGTAGATATATGACCATTTCTTTTGGGCAGCCGCAAACAAATTCTCTGTATGAAGCCATCTACAAGCAAAAGGATGAAAACTGAATTTTGCAATGCATAAGGTCAATCTAAGATGATAAACAAAATGATAAGAGATATTTATAAATACAATTCAAGCTACGGCAACACGCGCACGTCACAAACGAAATTTTAAACACTGCAATCAGTTTCACTGGCATTGAAATCATCTGGGTGGCTTATTAGGCATCGTAATGATTCCCTTGCAGTTAAAAAGGCTGTAGGGTAAACTTTTAATTTTTAAATGTGACGTGCAAAGTGTTATGATGTACGCTGTCGCCACTTTTAGCGAACACTTTTTAAACATGTGAATTATGACTACGCACATTTTAATTTAAGCTACATCTCAAATGATCAACAACGTAATTAAGCATTTAGTCCAGCGGTAACACGTTTGTCTCTTGAGAGCGGGAGGTCTTCAGATTCAAATCTCGGGCACGATAAACCGAACACAATGTTACCAACGGCTCGCCATCGCTGCAAAATTTTTTCGAAAGGAGCTGTGTTGCCCGGGCGCAAGGACGCGGAGATGGGCCCCGCAAACTCGTTACACGCTTCAGCGCAATGGAGCGAGTATAATGAAAGGTTTGATTTGGACAGTATGTTGCACCCATAGCTAGCATCATAATGGTATTTTTGTCGCTTTGATAGAGTATCGAACTGGCCACTAATTGTCACGTGTTACTTGCGTGTTACCATCGATTTTCGAACTTTGCTTAAACAATCTTTCCACTCGTTGTGCAAACTGTGATAATATATAACAGACTAATGATTAGTTGCAGTAACCAGTTAGCTTATGATTGAGTTTTCAGTATTATTAGTAGTGTGTTAATATCATTGCCTTATTTAGTATGCTTAATCTATGTTTATTTAGCGTTTATAGTTATGTTTTGCTATTTGATTAAAGCCATAATTTGGTTAGGTTAAGACTCTGTTATGTATACCACAATCATCACGGGTGCTTTGCTCAAAATAGCCCAATTTATTGTTTTCTGTTTTTATTACTGGTTATCTGTTGTAACATTCCCAAATTTATCGTTACGAAGTAACACTGATCCCTTAAAAATTGACATGAGTAACTAACAATATGAAATGTTCGAGAGAGCAGAAGCATCAAGTTTAAGTTTAATTTAAAACACTAAACCCAATAGTTAACAAGTTTCTCTTTGAAATTTAACTTATTTTTGAAAAAAAATATAGGTTACAAGGTATGGCATCTGGAGTTGTTGTTTTTTTTAATAAAACACGATTCTGCAATTTGAAAAAAAACATGACATCACAACTTCGCTCCTAAGATCATGCAAAATCTCGTAAAAAGGCTCGGTTTAGATCGGGGCGGAATTGTAGCTTACTTGATATCATTGAGTGTTTCCATGACATTGATTTCGCACATCAGATCTTTGCTGGTCCAATCAAAAGCAGCAATATGACCCACGTGACCACCAAGCAGCAAGTGCCTAAATTTACAAAACCGGCGTTAGAAATTGCAATTTATTTTTGTTTTATCATTCGCCAGCAGAGTGAACGAGACTGTCTTCTGCTACTGAAACCATGTGCTTTGGTTCAATTCTGCATCGTAAAACTAAAAACTTAGCTGGCATTTACAGTTTTCCTGCTTGACGCTTAACATTGAAAAAGGACAGTGTAAAACCTTCACGTGTGCGGTGCAGAGTTTTAAGTCGAGCCGGGCTTTTCGGGTCGGGTTCGGGCTTGAGATTGACAAAATGTCGGGTTTAACATACGTACTTGCCTTTTGTTTTGGCCTTTTAGGTGCTACAAAAGCGTAATTAAAATAACTTTGCAACCCTGAAAAACGACTTTGCTTAAGCTCCATACAAGTATTATTACATAATTATTGTTACTCCGTCACAATTAAGCAGCAGTTAGTTTTATTTCAACCGCGGATGAGCAACAACTGTATACATTTTTTCGACATAACTCAACATTCCGGCTTTTCGGGGCTGTACTAGTCGGCCCGTTTGCAACTCAAGTGTGGTAGACAGGTGGGAAGGTGGCAGCTTGACTACGTAAAAAACGCTAAGTCCATTCGCTATTTCTGGTCAAAGCACATTGGTATATTTTAACAAACGCAATACTACACTTCGCAGTAGTTGAAAAGATAGAACACAAGTTGACGGCCCACTTTGATTTCCATTACTACTCCTAGATAATTACGAGCATTATAACATCACAATGTGTACCTTCCGTTTCTAGTGTAATCAAGTCTGTAAGGACCAAACTGGTCGAGGTGCAGGTCAAATCTTTTGTTCGCAGTAGCAATATCTGACTGTGCAGAGATCTCGTTCTGTGTAATTTTCCACGATTCCTCTCCATCTTCAGTTTCAATAAAACTAGAGCAGAAGAAAGAGTAATCAACATTCCCTGTTTTCTACAAGATAAAATAAAGAGCCATAAATCAATCTACAAAAATTCATGCTTCCAAATTGGAAAATATGGCTGACCAATTATTATTCAACGTCTTACACACGTAAGCGTAGTTACGCGACTTCAATTATTTTGTTATGCACAAAAAGCTGCGCACGAATTAGTGATGCATTTGTAAGTCGCGTAAGCAGTTTTAATTATTCTAAGATGCAGTGGATTCTGAAATATGCTAGTTAGTGAAAAACTGAGGCTAAGTTGTGCAGATATCACCATGAATTACGAATAATTCACGATTTTCTTGAGTAAAAATTTCATGACTACCAAAATTTGAAAATCAACAATAAAAGGTAGTTTTTGAGTAGCGCATTGGTGATTACCTTAAACCAGACTGCAACAACCAAAGAGCTTGAAATTTTAAGCCATGATTATTCCTATTGCATTGTGCTTACGTTCGTAAGTATTTCAAAGCTTACCCAGGTTCTTCAGTTAACAGTAGCTCATATCTAGCGGCTTGTCTTGCTGCTTGGTAATCTTCTTTCAAAGACGTCTTGATTTGAGCTTAAATAATTAAAACATATCAATAAATATTAATAATATTATTAGACAACTAACTTCTCACAAGCTTTGATTGGGCCCTGATTTTTGACCTTAAAATAACTTAAACGGACGATTCGACTCCAAAATCTACTTATACTGAAAGCCCATCGCTATAGTTGTTTAGTATCAACATTGTGTAGATTTATGACGTAAAAAATTCTTTGAAACGAACCATTAGACCCGGACTACAGTGGGAATAAAATCGCGATCGTACGATACAGAGTTGTAAGTCGGGCCGGGCTTTTCGGGGTAGGCTAGGGCTCAAATGTAGGGCTTGATACACGTACTTGCCTTGTGTTTTTGCCTTTTAGATGCTATTATAAAGCGTATTCAACAAAAGTTACAACACTGAATGCCGAAAGGTACAATTGCACCTTGCATATTTGACTACTTCCACCGTAGCTATGTTCATGTATAAAGTTTTATTTCGGTTCAAATGGGTCTTTATGGGCTTCTTTTTCCTCTACGTTTGAAAAATTGGAACCACTATACAAAAAATGATTTAAATCGATTCAATCCTTCAAAAATTTGACGTTCACGAGTTAACTGTTCAAACACAGATACCAGAGCACTTGAAAGCTTCAGCCACTTTTTCTAAAAGTATTGGATCAAACAAACTTTAACTCTCGATTTCGGCAAAGTCGTATTCACATCTTCAAGAAATCAATACCTTTTAGTTTTGCATCCACAACGTCATAAGTGGGAGCATGATTTCCTCGCCGATAAATTTTTTGCCGATTTCGATGAACTGGTGCAGAGCCTAGGTATGGATCTACATCTTCCTAAATAAACAGGTTATCTCGACAACAAAAAATAAATTGTTTTTTTACCAAACAGAAGCTTAATAAAAAAAAAAACTACAACACAATTTAGTGTTCAAAAAACACAAAACAATGATAATATAATCTTGTTTACATTGGCATGAACGTGCATTTTCCGGCATTCCAAATTTAACAGGCCTTTAAAGAGCCCTGAATGTTTTAAAACCTATTTCCATTTCGCACAACTCTTGTTATTGACTAGCCTAGTTTTTAACAGAAATTACAAACAGTGAGGTAACTTGTGATAAGTGTCAAGTTAGTGATTGAAAGTCTATTGCTAGCTCCTCAGGCTCATGATTTCCGATCTGGCAAAGCATTGCATATCCTTCGGAAAAGACAGCATTCCTTTCTCAATGGGGCCATGCAAGAAGTCCACCTGTTGAAGGTGCAGCCTGATCAAACGCTTGCAAAAAAAATGTTCTAGGAGAGTGCCTGGTTCAAGTGCAATTGTGCATGAAGTGGAATAATGAGTTGTCTAGATCAGACTTAGAAACCGTGTCAAAACTAAACACCGGTACCGCATATGGTTTAGCAAAATGGTGCTAACAGGTCAAAATTTATGTCGCTTACAATCGACTTTACTTCCTGTAAGTAGCCCCTAAAAATGCTGGCAGCATATGCTCATATGCGGTAAAGATCAGTGTTCAACAAACGAAACTAAATAAAACCGATATGAAATGCTTTGCAATTGAATAGATGAATAGCTAAGCAGGCTTGGAAAAATTATAATTGTAATTGACAAAATTGTAATTAATTACACGATTTTGCTGAAATTCTAACTGTAATTGAAGATTTTCAAAAGCCAATAATTGTAATTGTAATTGAAAAATTTTCAGCCCATTTTCAATTACAATTACTCTATTATTCACTGAGATAGATGGCAACAAAATGTGTTTGAACAATATCAATTTTCCTCCGGTTGCAAATCAATATCGGTATTTTCTACAGGTTGCAATCACATCTGACGTCACAAACTGAACATCAAAGTAGGTTAGGGATAGTTACAGTTAGTTTTAGAGATAGGGTTAATCATAATCATAACCTAAACTTAGCACCTACTCTGACCACAACTAGCACTAACTCTAAGCCAAAAAATAGCCCAACATAGAATTGGCCTATGACGTCAGATGTGACTGTAACCGGTGGTAAATAACCATTGTAACTTCAATGCTATTTTTGATAAGATGTTGTGTGCTTTTTTGCTTGTTTGCCCTTGTGTGCATGTCAAAGTGACACACAGGTCATGTGCCATGGAGCAGCATTCAGAGACTGTACCCCTCAAACGAGAATTGTGCCCCCAAGCAAGGATTGTGGACCCAAAAAAGTAACAGGCTCAGTCCCACTGGAGTGCAGTTCGAGGCCTAAAACCTCAAAAATACTGGTCTTCACCTAAAATTCGTGGGTAAGAACCGTTTTTCACAGATTTCGCGATGAAGACCTTTTTTTTTCACCCAAGAATCCATGAAATTTCACACATGCTTCGCAATGAAAACCTTAGTTGTTTGGTCTTCACTCTTGACAAAGTTTTTGCGCCCCTCCATAATTGTTTATGCCACCCAGTCATGCTACAGTACTCTGGCGCCGGGCCTGGTGACACTAATGATTCTATTTTGTATGATCATGATAAATATGTGATACTCTTGGTAAAAGTTAAAATAGTGTTAAATAGTAGTAAAAACTTGGAGATGTAACATATACAATTGCAACTTTTTTACAAATGTTAACTAATTTTCTTTTGCACAAATAATTGCGGTATGATACCACGGTTTAGTTAAAGCCATAATGTTGCTGGGAGCAATATGAATTCAATCACATACTTGACAATTGCTTACAAACGAGGCTATGTATTGCAAAAATTGAAGGTAAACAATGATTGATGGAACAACAAGCATACAGAGAAATAGGGTTTTGATAGGTCTGGTATAGAAATACAAAACAAATCCACAGAGTTGACATGAGCAAAACTTGAGGCTTCCTATGTAAGTGAATTGGTAGCAATGTTTTGAGAATCTTTTCATTGTAATTAAAATTGTGATTGAATTACAATTACTTGAACTTGAATAATTGTAATAGTAATTGAAAGTTTTAGGTTGTAATTGTAATTAAAACAAAAACAAGTACTTTTTCCAACCCTGTAGCTGAGTTAGAGTTACTTACAAAAACAAGCAGAATTGGTTTGGAACTAAATAAGCACTAAGTTAACAAAATACAAAATTTCTAATCTATACAGTACCCCATTAGTGTGTACACATCTTTACTTTAAACTGCAACTACTCTAGAACCATATCTTATCCATTATTTCTTTTTTCTTATTATGTTTGGAAGCAGTCTGCAAAAAATGTACATTTACCACTACACAATCAATACAACTGACAACGTTTTAGACAAAATTGGTAAAAAAATTGAAAATATTTGATTATGAAACCAGCCAAGCCAAACTGTCTAATGTCGAATTGGTTATGTCAACCAGCTGTGAAGCACAGCACTAATTACAAAATTTATATGCAGCTTGCATTTTTAAACACCAGTAACCAACTAGCCTGTCATTAAGCTAAAACGTTTAGTTTAGCTATGACTCTTGAGGGAAAATGCATTTCTGCAAAAGTTGTGAAACCTTTAATTGCCTACCATTTTGAAGCATAAGAGGTGAAAAACAATGAACACATTAAAATACTGCATAGCGGAAATAGCTTCTTGGCTTTGACTCTCGAGTAATTGCTATGCTATAATTAAAACATGCTTTAAGAAATAAATTTTTTTAATTTTGAAGTACAGTAGAATTTGCCGAATTCATCACCTCAAGGAGATCAGAAAAAAGTGACGAATTACGCAAACAGGTAAAAACTCTATAACGGTATTGTTTACTTGGCCCTTATTTTGCTGTTAAAGCAGTTTGTTACATATTTTGTTGAATATACTGCACGTTTATTGCTGAATATAAAGTGATTCAAGCTTACGTACATAGATCTTTTATTTGTCATTGATTTTCTATAACTTCACTCTGACAATAATCCTGAAATGAAACGCATAAAGCATGATTATACCATTAACTCTTATAATCTTAACTGTTCAAACTGTAGTTGCTCTTTTTTTACACTTAATCTCTGTAATTACTGTACTCCATTTAAATTCTTCTTACACTCTCAGCTGGTACTTATGTTCTGCAGTTACAATGCGCCTTGCACCTCATTCGTTTGTGTTGCTGTAGCGAGATTTCCCTGTAGACTATTAATCCGATAAGGACTCAGTGTTTGCTAGAGATCTCACACGTGCTAGACTAACCACTGAGACTGCGTGGATCAATCCATCCTGCAGCAACAAACAAACCTGTAAACATCGCTTTAAAATTGAATCGAATCGGCAAATGACGAATAAACTGAACAAAAAGTTTTCTCGGGGATATAAAGAGGTGACAAATTGAGCGAAGGGATGAATTAGACAAACCGGAATGTACGTAAAAGATAAGAATTTTGCGAGGACAGACAAAAACGTGATGAATTAAGCAAACTGACAAATTAAACGATGACGAATATGAACTGCACCAACGTCCTGCCACCTCAACGTGGTGGTGCAGTCCCCTCCCCAATGGGGATGAGTCGAAATGGCAGGACAGATCTCCCGAGGGGCTCGAACAAAAGGTCGCCCCCATTGTCTCGGACTGTTTTTTTGCTGGACCGCCAGTTGACCGGTCACAACTGGGCGGCTCCTCTTCTTCTTATTGATCAAAACCCCTTTCGGCGTCTCCTTATCCAGGCATTGCTCCTTATTAGTGGCAATGTCCACCCTAACCCAGGCCCCATCAGCAACCATCCTCACCCCAGGTACCCCTGCTCCATCTGCCATCTAGATTTGGGCAGAGATTCTCTTCAATGCTCTGCTTGCCTTAAGTGGGTGCATTTTCTTTGCTCCTCCCTCACCCGTGCTGACTTTCTCACAATCTGTGCAACTGGCACTGCAGTCGGCTGGCGATGCCCAGCGTGCCATCCCCAAAACACAACTGCCTCCCCCACTCAGACCAGTCTCCTTGTTACGTCGCCTGCGTCCCCTCCACCCCCTTCCCCAGGGTTCCCCCCATTACCACCTGGCTTTTACCAACCACGACCACCTCGGGGCCCCCCACGTTACCCTTGTTCCATTTGCTCTCTCGAGGTTGGTAAGGATTCTTTAAAGTGCTCCACCTGCTCCAAGTGGGTGCACTTCTCCTGCTCCTCTCTGACCCTGGCTGACTTTCGCAAAATCTGCGCAGCCGGCTCCCCCATGGGTTGGAATTGCCCTGCTTGTCTTAATGGGGACCTTGCCTCTCCCGCCCTCCGGCCAGTGTCCCCCCGCCCCTTCTCTCCAGCTCCGCCCCCACCCACACCCCCTCCACTTGCTTGCTCAGATCTCAGGGATTCATCTCTGCTTCTCCCCTCACATCCTCCCCTCCAAAACACCTACCCTCCTTCCGCCTTCACCCTTCCTGCCTCATCACCACCGCCCACAGGTTCACAGCCGGTCCATAACTTGCCACCCCATCCTCAAGGAAATCCACGCCCCTCACAAAATCTCCGAATTCTTCAATGGAATGCCGGCGGTCTTTCCTCTTCCCGCCGTCCCGAACTGATCGCTTTTCTTTCTGGCAACCACTATGACCTCATTTTCCTCCAGGAAACACATCTTTCCTCAACCAAAAAGTTTCAAATCCCTGGTTATTGTACCCTCCGCACGGACCAGACATTCAGTAGACAAGGCCCTGTTTCCTCCGGTATTCATAACACTGGTGATGGTGTCCTCACTCTCATCCACTCTGACCTGGCTTTCTCTCCTGTTTCTGTCTCCTCTCTGTCTTCCCAGGACCCCTACTCAGACTACACCTGTGTCAAAGTCCTTCTCTCCAACCACTCTCCTCTTCAATTTCTTAACCTCTACTCCCCTCCCATCAGAAACACTCCTTCTGACTCTCGCACCAGGACCTTCTATCCTGATATCCTTCCTAACTCCCCTGACACTTTTCTCCTCGGAGACTTCAATGCTCACCACCCAACATGGGACAGACTCATTCCCCCTAACCTGCTCGGAAATGACCTGTTTCGCTGGATCACTTCCTCCGGTCTGGAAATTCTGAACGACCCCGCCTCGCCCACTCTCCTTCACCATTCCACTGGGAGCCGTTCTTCCCCTGATATCTCGTCAGCTTCACTCCCCACTGTGAGTGGCGCACTCTCCCTGGCCTTGGCTCGGACCATCTCCCCATTGAAATTGTCCTCCCCCTCTCTCCAGTTCGTCACCCAAACACTCGTCCTCCCAAATTCAACTACAAAAAGGCCAGTTGGAATATTTACCAATCTTATATTGCTGAGCACCTTCCCTCTCTTGATTTTGATGCACTCAATATCCACCAGGCTGCCCACTCCTTTTCCCTCTTCTTACTCGAAGCTGCCAAGGCCTCTATCCCCTTTGGCCGCCTTGGTCTTTCTCCCAAAGCCTGGTGGTCCCAGGAAGCGGAATCTGCAGTGCAGGAACGATGGAGGGCCCGCTCCATAGCACACCAATCTGAGTCGCACCGCCTCAGATACATAGACGCTTCTCGTAGGGTGTCCTCAGTCATTTCTAGAGCCAAATCTGCAACCTGGCAAGCCACCTGTTTTAACCTGTCTCCCCGTTCTGATCCTCGTGCTGTCTTCAGGCTTCTCAATGCCATCTCGGGCAAAAAGAACACCTCCCATGACCCTTCTTTTCCTGATTACACTTCCCCTCTTGATACTGCCAACCACTACGCCTCTTATCTTCGCTTACATCTATCTCAAGCGACACCCCGTTCCTTGCGCAGAGCTGAAAGACAGTTCATGAATGAACTTCGGAAAGCTAGCTGTAAGGATGCTTCTTCCCTCCACAATTCTTTCTGCTCCCCCTTCTCCTTGAATGAACTCTCCACTGCCATCAGCAATCTCTCCTCTTCCACTGTGTCTGGCCCTGACCAGATTGCCTACCCTTTACTAAAGCACCTGCCTGAACCTGCACAGCTCCTCCTTCTTTCTCTTTTTAACAGGTCCTGGCACTCTCACACCTTGCCCTCTTGTTGGAAACCTTCCACTATCATTTCCGTTCACAAACCTGGAAAACCCACTTCCTCTCCATCCTCTTTCCGCCCCATTTCCCTCACCTCCTGCACCTCCAAGCTTTTTCAGCGCTTGATTCTTTCTCGCCTAACTTTTCACCTTGAATCTAATCATCTCCTCTCCACTTGCCAGGCCGGCTTTCATCCTGGTAGGTCATCCCTTGACCAAATTCTAACTCTGTCTCAATCAATCTGGGATGGCTTCCAAAAGAAAAAACCTCCAGACCGAACCATTTTGGCTTCTGTTGACTTCTCCAAGGCTTTTGACTCGGTCTGGCACTCTGCTCTTTTTCACAAACTCCTCTCGCTCTAACTCCCCCCTTGCTTGGTTCTCTGGGTACGCTCCTTCCTTTCTGATCGTAGAGCTAAAGTCCAGGTTGGTGGTTCCCACAGCCGCTCCTTTCGCATCAGACGTGGGGTCCCACAGGGCTCGGTTCTTGGTCCAGTCCTCTTCATTCTGTTCGTTGATGACATCACTAAGGATTTACCTCTGGATGCCCATGCCTCGCTGTATGCTGACGATCTGGCCATCTGGTCCTCTTCCCCAGACCCGCTCAAAGCCTCCTCTGTTGTCCAATCCTCCCTCGCCGTCCTAGAAACATGGTCCAACTTACGCTGACTTCCACTCAATCCAAAGAAGTGTGAGTCCTCCTTTTTCTCTACAGATCCCCATCAAGCCACTTTCCAACCCCGATTGAACCTCTTGGGCTTCCCTCTTTCATTCAATCCCACCCCTAAATTCCTTGGAGTAACCTTTGATCGGACTCTATCCTTTGGGGCCCATGTCCAATCCCTGTGTTCCAAATTCTTTCCACGCCACAAAGCCCTTCGCTCAATTGCCACTGCCTCTTGGGGTCCCACAAAAGAATCTCTCTCCCTACTCTACAAAGCCTTTGTCCGTCCGGTGCTCACATATGCCTCTCCTGGATGGTTCCCATTCCTCTGCAACATTGCAACCAATCACCTGGAAGTTCTACACAGAGCTGCATGCAGGGTCATTACTGGATGCCTCTCTTCCACCCCCTCCTCACTACTCCTTCTCGAGGCCCAACTCCCTCCTCTAAAGCTGACTCTAGAGCATCAGACCCTCTACTCCTTTAAACGTGCTCTGCGCCTTACCCCCGACTTCTCCAGCCTTTATGCCTTGGCAATTAGAAACGTTCCCTGTCGACTAAAGAAGAAACCCTCCTGGAGATCATTCTGTTCTTCAGCCACACAACCACTCCCATCCCCACGCGAGTCTCTGATCACTTGCCCCCCTTTTCCACCATGGTCCACAACCCACTTCACTGTTTCCCCCTTCATTCCCGACTGCACAGGCAGCAGTACAGCCAGACTCCAAATTGCTTCAAGCAGACTATCCTCCCTCCCCCCCTCTGATATCCAAGTATGGACTGACGGATCTGTCCCCTCCCTTTTTGGTCCTGGTGGCGCTGGAGTGTATGCATCATGCTCCAAATGCAACTCATCCCATTCCTTATCCTTTTCCTCCGGTCCAATTGCCTCCAGCTTCACAGCTGAAACCTTTGCCCTCAAGCAAGGTCTTGCTTGGTGTACTAGCCATTTGATGACCTGCAATTTCCAGTCAGTTCTTTTCCTAACCGACTCTCAATCAGCCCTCTCTATCCTTTCTTCAGCCCCCTCTTATCTCCTGCCTGAGTCCCTTTGGAATGTTTGGTCCCTTGCCTCCTCCCTCCCCAACAATACCACTTTGAGCTTCCAATGGGTCCCCGGACACGCAGGTCTCCCCGGAAATGAAAAACCTAATTTACTTGCCAAAACTGGTGCCTCTCTGCCCACTGATGCTATCCCAAGCCCTCTCCCCCCAGTTTTTGCCGAAGTCCGCTATTCCCAATACCGCAATTGGAGACGTCACATCTCTCACTCCCTTCTGAACTTTCAAGTCCCCGAAGTCTCTTCGGAGGAACTTCTTCTTTCTCGCTCCATACGCAGTGAGCTCTCTCGTCTTCACTGCCATGGTCACAGTCTTCTATCTTCATATCTTCACAGGATCAGTCGAAAGGAGAATTCTGATTGTAGTGCCTGTGGACACCCTCTACAGGACCTCAATCATCTCCTCCTCGACTGTCCTGCTTTTGAACCCCTTCGCAAATCTATCTATGGCTCCTCTCTCTCTATTCTCGATCTAGGTCCAGACCTTGGGGTGTGGCCCGACTGTTGGGTCTCCGCGGAGTTCCTCCGTGCCCCCATCCATCGGAAGGGGTCGGGTAGTACCACCACCACCACCACCACCATGACGAATTTGATGAATTCTACTGTACAACATGATGCTTAACACTAATCGCACGAAACAAGATTATTTGCATGAAACAACAACCTTACTTTTGAGCTGGCTGGAGCAATGTTATTTCGATGGGACTCTTCTGTTGCATTCTGAGGATTATTGAAATAACGAGTTTTTAAAGAATCTGATATTTTTGATTTCCTTTGGGGCATACTGGTGCAGTGTCATACATGAAGAAACTTCCAACAAGCTTTCACTATAATTCCACTGCTATCAATCTACAATGCCAATGTTTCACACTACCAACACCAACAGTAATAATCTATAGCTCCATACATCCAAAACAATCTCCAGACTGGTGTACCCATATACTACACTTTATGATCCTAAATCAATGATACCTAAAAACGAACTTCTATTAGGTGATTAAAAAATGCCAAGCCGTGAAAAAATAACGGAGCATGACATCATGCTGTGCTGCTGAAATAGTTCAAGTAGGCCTATTTACATAATCATTGTAAAAAACAAAAAAAACTAGGGATATGAGAATATTTCAGTAAAAATGCAAAACAAATTATTTTTTTCGTTAATGCAGTTGATCATAAAAAAGCAGGAAAACAGAGTGCCACATTATTTCTTTTGTATTCAAATCATTATAAAACAAATCGGTTCTCTAAATTGTATGGTCAACCTTGATGCAGTACAAATATATTACAGACGAAACTGGTTAATCGCATACCTAGTTTGCCAGACATTTTTATGCGATTATCCGATATATGCGTTTAAGCAATATGCTCTAGAAAAAGTATTTATCGTAAACAGACGTTTTACTAGGGATTAAATATCAAGTCTACTGGGTCATGAAGCGCTTTATACTTGTCTAAAATAACACTACAGCAATTCATTACAAAACACTGTGTATCGCCAGCAGTCGCATAAATAGCGTGACTTCAAGTTACTGTAATGCACTTACGCTACAAACAACTGCGATAAAATATTGCATTGATCTCGGCAAAAGTCTTTATTGCATCACAACCACTTTGATCGGAGCGCAACGGCTTTTTTGTTTAAGCGCAGCCTAATAACGAAAGAAAGTGATCGAAAAAGGCCGCTTGCTGTTTCACACAAAACCTTATTTTTATCGTTTTACAGTACTTCATGCAATGTGGTTGTTTACATCTTTTTGGCCTGCCTTTGATAACGTGGACGCATTTCCTTTACAAAATTTTGCCTCTATAAAACACTGCACTTCAACAAACCAACACAATGTTTTCTACAACAAACCACTTTGTTATCGAAGATTTCCTAAAGAAAATTGCGTTTAACTGAACAAAGGTAGCAATTAGGGCAATAAAGCTTATGCAATAATCCAATTTATTCCTTTAAACGGTATGCGATTAACAGGTGTTTTTACTTAATGTTAGATAGGATTTGGTTTGGGATTTCAGATTTGTATGCAATAAAACGATATATGCATTTAAGCAGTAGGCAATTAACCGATTTCGTCTGTAGTTTCAATTCGGCTTAAGTATGGTTGTAAAATATTGAGTGTTGTTCAGTGTTCCCTCTAACTTTATGGCTAATCTGCGAGGGCCCATGTTTTTCTTGAAACAACTGTGCCCAAAGCACTAAAAAGACATTTACATGCCCTAATTTTCGTACCAAACGAGTATTAAACTATACCAAATGTCATATTTCCACTAATTTGTTGAGTTTTCTAAAGCTATATTTACCATATTGCCAAAAATTATTTGCTCTTGCTCCAACAAATCGCTGATTGGCTGAAAAAAAATCGGCCTAGTGGGAATACGGGTCCACGACTTTTCGGCACAACCATTTCGTCGTGGCCCTTTTCGGCGCCAATATTCTGTGCTTTTTACTAACACTAACCCAAAGCCCTAACCCTAACCCAAACCCTAAATAAGTGAACTGTCAAAGAGCACCGAATTGGCACTGAAATGATCTGTGTAGAAAACGTACGGCAACGAAATAGGTGGCGCCGAAAAAACGTGATCCCTGGGAATACTGGTGTTGATGCTATAGTACAATATAATAAAATCAATTCGCTACCCTGGTATATCTATACCAACACAAAAAAAACTGGCGCAATTGCTCTGAATATGCATTTTCATTAAAACATGCATGGAAGGCAATCTAATTACCCTTGATATAGTAGAATATAGCAACAGCTATATCCGGTATTTGGCATAATCAGCAGTTACAATTAACTTTGAAAAGATTTGTTGATCTTGCAACCAAGTATTAATGCATTCTTGCTCTTGAAAAAACCCTACCAAGTACCGAATGAAAATCAACTTTCTTTGTATTAGCAAAAAAAAAAAACTGTTTAATAAAATAATAACACAATCCATTTGATAGGCCTTGTTATGGTAGCAGAAAAAACATCTTGAAAAGAGATCTTGTGATGGCCATCGAGATACCTCTTGAAAAACTTTTTACAAATAGATTTTTAATGCCTGATTAATGATTGAATTGTCTTCGATTGCAACCAGGTGCCGTTTTTAAGATTTACCACTTTTAATCTAATGCAAATAGATATTTTAAAATCATACGCTTGAATAATTATTTTTACTATTTGTGTTGCCGTTTATTAATCCATAAATTACAACAGTGATCTTTTTTATCTTTCTATGAATGTAAAAATTTAAAATACCTTAATTTTAAATCAAATAGTTAATCAAGGCTTAGTTTTTTGTAAAAAAGTTTGCATATTTAGTGTTTTAGCTTAAATTTTTTTTGTGTTAAATTTCAAAACAAGGAAACATGCTTTGAAGTCACGTGATCGTTGTCACTTGGCAGCTGATTGTCACACAAATGCAAAACTTCAAAACAATTTTTCAAGATTGAATAGCGGTAACCCTGGGAATTAATACGGAAATTATTTCATGTTAAAAGTCAAAAAATAAATGAAGCACCTCATGAATTACACCACATGTCTGTTATGATGATAGTCTACCAACAAAAAGCAGCCTAATACAATAACAGCTTTGAGAAATACCGATACGCTTTCACTCCTCAAAAAAACTAGCCTAGCTGGTTGGCTTATCAACAATCGAATGTCTGTTGTGCCATACTTATGCACTTGAAACAATCACCAGAGTTAAACCAACAAACAACCCAAAATAAGAGATGACTCTCATGAAATTGCTGAAATGGAGCACAGTTTATTCAAGCCTTATTTTGCAATACTTGCAAAAGCATAAAGCTTTATGTCAAAACTTGACAGTAAACTACTGTAGTCTAAAAAAATTGTAGCTGAATAATTTATTACAATTGAAGCCGTGCTTTGGTTCGATCGGAATAAACTTAATGGACTAATGACTAGTATACCCATAAATACCAGGTGCCATAGGCTATTGATATTCCTCGAAGCTTATCGGTATTCTTCGAAGCAATTATTGTATTAGACTGCTTTTTGTGGGTAGGCTATCATCAAAACAAACAAGTGGTGTAATTCATGAAGTAGTTTGTTTATTTTTCGACCTTCTACAAGAAATAATTTCTTTATTAATAGTTACTGGTATTCAATCTTGAAAAATTGTTTTGAGGTTTTGCATTCATAACAATCAGTTGCCAAGTGACAATGGTCACGTGACTTCAAAGCAAGTTTCCATGTTTTAGAATTCAACACAAGAAAATTACAAGCACTAAATATGCAAACTTTTTAGCAAAAAACTAACACTTGATTAATCATTTAGTTTAATTTATCTTATTTTGAATTTTCACATTCAAAGAAAGATAAAAAATATCATTGCTAAAATTTGTGAAGTATTCAATGGCAACACTAATAGCAAAAATAATTATTCAAGCGAATGATTTTAAAATATTCATCTGTGTTCCATTAAAAGCAGTATATCTAAAAAACGACACTAGGTTGCAACCGAAGACAATCATTAATCAGGCATTAAAAATTTATTTGTAAAAAGTTTTTCAAGAGATATCTTGATTGGCATCACAAGACAACACAATTTGGGACAGAGTAACAAGGCCTATGAGTGATATACTAAACCGTGCTCATTATCACAGGAACAAAAACTACGGAAGTTTAAAGAGTAGAAAATGTCTGTAAAAGTGCAATAAGAGCAAGCAAAGATTTAAACAAGACATTTTGCCTCCACACCAAATTTATTGCTATGTACAAAACAAAAACTTCGCCAAAACAAATAGATTTTGATAAATTCTTTTTTTGTTAGCTTGTAAGTTTTTAACATAGTGCTCCTGACATTTTCTATTTCTAATTGAACATACTTTGAACATTTTCAACTTTATTCATTTTATTGTTGTTGTTTTTTAGTTATTGAACAAATTTGATGAAACTCAATCAATGATTCAAATTGACTCCTTTATGAACATCTCTAGAGTGTTACTCAAAAGCCAGCTAAGCACAATTGTTGATATATAACACAAAAAATCAAAAGTCGGTAGCATGGCAGAAAGGGTAGAGGCATTGTTTTTATGGTGACCCAAATTGAATGATCTGGGTTCAACCTGCACCCTGGTCACGTTGTTGAGTCCTTGAACAAGACGCTTTACAATGATTATCTCTGCTTGGTGGCTTCGTACAAAAAAGCAAATTCAGTGGATAAGAATTCGAAGAAATCACAAAAACATTGGATCACTGGAAATTCCTAAGCAGGTGCGAATTCCTCCCAAGCAAACGACTCAATGCAATGAAAAGTAAGGGAATTGTCCAATGGTTAGCATCTGACACTGCCCGGTGACTAGAGAATAAATGTGTAATACAATACAAAAAAAAAAACTCATAACTATGAATTGTTTCATTCAAGCTTCATCACTTTAGTATATTTCTGTTCATCACTGTACCATCGAGAAAATGGCACCAATAATCCATCATCTGTGATTATTGGATTCTCCACAGACCAGTCTTCCAGCCCACCATCATCACGACATAAATAACTACGAAATAACAAAGGATGAGATGAAACACCTACATACAGTGTATGTCCATTAAGATAGGTAGACAATGGACTATTCAACTGACTATAAATCGGAAGTTCATCCCAAAAAAAAGTAGTCCACACACTAGATTTATCTTGACAATTTTTGTATTCAATGCTCTTTAGATGTGATCCATTTAACCCGATCCCACCAACTACAATAATGTCATACCAAAATTTCTCACAACCAAAACATGCTCGAGCATGATTCAGACCAGCAACTTTTTCAAAAGTATTTGAGGTTGGGAAATAAGCAATACAGTCATTGCAGACTTCTTTGCACACTGTTTCTTGATTACCAGCAATATTGTCATCATGATGTTTAAGAGTATAACCACCTATGAGATAAATACATTCATTGGTTGAAACTGCAGCAAAATAGGAACGCTTGAATGGAAATTCAAAACGTTTCCATTTTGAGCTGTGCTTTTCAAAGGTGGTTGAAAAACCACCACTGCTTTGAGTATTAGCAGAGTCAGCACTAGTTGAGATAGGTGACGTTTCACCTCCAAACACAAAAAGCGTATCTTTGTGAAACACACATGCAGCTCCACAACGAGCTTCCTGTAACGATTCCATTGGCAGCCAACGCACACTGTCAAATCGAAGGACCTGAGCTGATGTTTGATTCTCTTTGATTCCACCACAAACCATTACTTGGGATTTTTCACTACAGACTGCTACACCACAACCTTTCAACACAGTATCATCCGTCAAACCATGAAAGCGTAATTTCTGCCAACGTTTAGACCCAGCTTCATCAATGTAAACAGTATGATATGACTTCTCATACGGAAGCAGCATGACAGTATCTGCTTCACGAATATAACAATCCCGAGGATCTTGAGCAGCATAGATACTCGGGGAGGCATGAAATGCGCAAGCACTGGCAATTAAATCACAACACTCTTTTACTTCTTTAACTAGCGGATTCTGCAAAACTGATTCCTTAAGATCTTCTACAGAAATAAACTGTAGCCGAACAAGCTGGAATAATCTCAAAAAATATTCTTTTCTCTCCTTGGGATGGTAATTTACCCAATCTACAATAAAATCAAAAACTTGCTTCTCATCTGGTACTTCTACTTCTTTGGAAGCTAAAATAGATTCAATTTGATCAAACCCAAACTGTAGAATGCAGGGATGACATGGATGGCTGGCAAACATATATTCATCCATTAAATTAATTTCTACAGTTTCAGCAAGACCTACCAATGAATATGTTTCTGCTAAACATGAAATGAAAAAGCAGTTCGAATTAGTCAAAATTTCTTCCATATAATTTCCACATTTTTTTAGCATAACATCAACCTGCATTAATGAAGCAGCATACAAAATCTCATTCAGACTTTCTTCAGACAACTCAAACGTTCCAGTGTAAATGCAATTTAAAACTTCTTTCATTGCTTTAGCAGTAACATTTTTAATCATTATCGTTTTGGAATGTTTTTCTTTCATGTCAATGCTGAACATTTTAAAAAAATAATCGCTGTAAGCAGCTAGCACATTTTTGTGACAAGGAAACTCTTCATTTTCAGCTTGTAATGTGATATCACAAAACTTTTTGCTTTTTCTCTGATCTTGTAGCCTATCTTGTAGACTCTGATTTTCATTTACATCATCTACTTTAATTCTTTTAGCGTTTGGGAATGTCATGATTGCTTTGTGGTATAATGAACCTAAAGAATTAGCTAATAAAATTAGGCAGCTAATTAGCACAGTGTGCAAGTTAATAACCACACAGTACTAACCATACAATAAATAATTACCAATACATTAATGGACACAGAACCAAAACAGGCAAAATCCTGCAAAAGACAAAGAATGAAAAAAAGATGAGGAATATATTCATTATTGGTATAGAAAGATAACTTACTGTTAAGACCTTTCTATTTACCATACTTGCATGCAAGCGGAAAATAATACTGTAGCAAAAATTACCTCATAACTCCAATCACACACAAACAAAATGACAATACGCTAACACAATTTCGACAACTCAATTTTAACATGAGTGGGAACGGTCTACAACTTTTAGGCACAAACGTTTAGGCACCACTAACAAGGCGCCTGAGGTGAAAAAAAATTCTTTTTTAAAAAATCTGTTTTTCAAAACAAGTATTTTTTTGAAAAAAAACGTATTTTTTCCAAACAAAAATTTTTAAAAAAAATTTTTTTTTTGTTTCAAATAACTTTTTTTTTTACAACAAAACAATTTTTAAAATTTTTTTTTAAACATATTTTTCTTTCAAACAATAGGTTTTTTCAAACAAAAAAGTATTACCGTATTTATTTGAGCATCAGTCGCATGCAGGTACAAGTTGCACCCTCATATTTGACATGAAAAACAGGGCAAAATTGATTCATTGCAGTTACATTACACAAAATTAAAAAACATTAACATCATTACTGCTGTCACTGTCCTCAAATAGTCCCAGTAGGGATGTTCATTACCGATTCTTTGCTAATTTCGAATCGATTCCGAATCAAATGTTTCGATTCCAGTATTTCGATTCCTAATTTCGATTCACTATTTACATATGACAAGATGTTGGTGCTGGTAACGAAAAATTTTATCAAAATCAAAAGCTTGCAGAAAACAGAGTAAGTTAAACTCTCTCTGCAGTGCGTGCAACGAACACGTTTATTTCCGTCTTTGTCCAAGACGGGAAGTTCAAAATGGTCCCATACATCAGATGTTCTTTTTCTTCCTGCCGCTGAACGCTTCATAATTACCCAGACTATCGCAATCGCATGTAAATTTAATTTGAAGTCTTAATTCTCTATCTGTAAAAACTTTTGCTATGACTAGTATTATGCATAGGTGGGTACAAGTCCGTTAATCGTTAATAACGAAGCTAACTTTTTCATTAACTCGTTAATCCGTTAAAAAGTTTTTTTAATGTTAACGGACTAAATTAACTTCCGTTACGTTCTGTTAACGGACTAAATTAACTTCTGTTAAGTTTTGTTAGCTTCCGTGAAGGTTTTTATCGTTAATATCTTGCACCGTTCATTCATCGTACCAGTACAAACCAATTTGCACTGGTAACACTTGTTGCGTATTAGCACAAGTTTTATAGAAAGCGAAGAAAGGAGCTCTTTTTTGTGGCAAATAATAAGCTGCAGCCTATTAATTATTACCGCTGTTCAAAATTTCCAAAGATTTTCCGATCGCAGCTTCGTTAGTGCATTTGAACTTATTTTTTATCTTGAAATTAGATTAGACTGTAAAACGTAACTTCCAAAACACAAAAAGACCACCATTGCAATAAATATTTACTTACAATCTGCTCAACAGCGTCAATACGTGTTCTAGAAGCGAGAGAATAAAAAGAAATGTAAATTACACGCAAAATGTTAACGGATTAACGGACTTTATTAACTTCCGTTAATTAAAGCTGAAAATAACGGATTAACGTTAACGTAGGTGTGAAGTTTGTTAACGGACTAGTGGTTAACGAAGCTAACGTTTTGCGTTAACTTGCCCACCTATGGTATTATGTTATACCTGTCCTTTTGTAACTGAAGATTTAATAACAGTAAAGTTATGGTAACGATCTCCGCAGAAAGACTTTTGCTAATTCAATATCTGACATTTACATAATCGGCGCCCGGCAAACTGCTAAAAAGTAACCACATCTCCGCAATCACAAAAGTAATTGTGACGTTATTGTTTATTTGCACGTGGGACTTGCGAAAAAGCATTGAGGCGAGCGGGTGGCTTTTTTTTGAGCGCATTTGCAAACACGTGCACTCCTGCATTTGCGACAATACACACGGCCGAGCATGCGAGTGTGCGTGAAAGCGGCGCCGTCTGTACTAACCATCTCTCTAATCATCATGCGAGGCAATTAAATGACGCTGTTATGTAACAATGCTCGTGATGCCTGTTTATTTTCCCAACAAAGCAGTGCTGCCTAAAAACTTAGCGCGAGTATTTCGATTCAGTAGTATCAAAAAAAGATTTCGGATCATTTGGGAATCGGAATCGAATCGAAATACTAGAATGAACATCCCTAAGTCCCAGTACACCTCTGGAACATCCCATGAGGGTGGCAAGTGATGCATTGTAATGTGACTCATGTGCATAGGTGATAAGTAACGCGATCATATGAAAGGCGATAGCGTAGAAAGCAATAGCATGAAAACATCTCAGAAAAATTTTGCATCACATGCAATGCACTTCATATCTTCGTGTATAAGTCGCACCTGACTTTTTGGGCAATATTTTCATACAAAAAAAATGCGACTTATATTCGAAATAAATTTGGTACTTCGATTAAAATGTTAATATTTTCAAAGCTCTTTGTGCATCATTTGAGTACAATCTTTAAGTTGAGAACAAATTCTTCATATCGGCAAAGGGTGGGATTAGAAGTTATGATAAAAGTGACTTCAAAATCAGATAGACGGAAGGAGAGAGAAAAAAGTTTTACAAAAAATTGATTTCTAATTGTATTTTTGTCAATGTCACTTTTATCAAAACTTCTAACCCCGCTCTCTGCCGAACAAAAAAAATTGTTCTCAACTTTAAGGTTGTACACAAATGACACTCTATTATCGATCGTTTTCCAGCCAATTACTGCTCAACTTATTCCTATAGCCGCTCCTTTTCCTGCACTCTTTATTCAGATGTTTTCTCTTGACAAATGTCAGACAAAAAGCTCCAAAAATATTAAAATTTTAATCAAAGTAATATGTTTTTGTTTGAAAAAAATTTTTTTTTGGAAAAAAGCTTTTATTTGAAAGACAAAATACGTTTTCGACAAAAAAATTTTTTTAATTGTTTTTTTGTTCAAAAAAACTGTTATTTGAAACAAAAAAGTTTTTTTTGAAAAAAAATTTTTTTGGAAAAAATACCTTTTTGTGAAAAAACTACTTTTTTTTTGAAAAAAAAATTTTGAAAAAAAAAATTTTTTACCTCAGGCTTATTGGAATAGCTTTACTGGAATAGCCTTATTGGAATAGCCAAGAAATTATTGGAATTTTGAGTGCAACATAACAAATCTCCTCTCGCACCTACGACTGACTGACTGACCAGACTAGACCATAAATCGTTTATGAAACAAAAGAATTACAAGAGATCCTATAATTCTGACTGGTTAGTATCGGTATTAAACTATGACATCATAGCAAGCAAGGTGATAGTGAGGCAAAATGATATTTTTATAGTTAGTAGCTCCACACGATACCCATAGAAGATTTCTTTTTAATTTCAAAAAATTTACATAATCCATCTTGCGTTAGAATGCCAAATTGCCCGTATGGGGGTAATTACCCTCAGGTTAAGAACCACTGCTCTAGAGGCAAAACCGCCCTAAATGCTATTTTGTCATTCCAAACCCTGAAACACTGTTCTGGTCGTTGACTTAGGCCTCCTTAACCCTAACCTTAAGACAATTTTGCCTCTGAAAAGGTTAGGTAAGTTTAAATCAATGACCAGAATAGAATGACGAAATAGTATTTAGGGCTATTTTGCCTCTAGAGCAGTGATTCTTAACCTGAGAGTAATTATCCCCCAAAGGGGCAATTTGGCATTCTAACGCAAAACGGATTATGTAAATTTTTTGAAATCAAAAAAGAAATCTTCTTTGGCTATTAATAGTGTGGTGCTAGGCCTACTAACAATAAAAATTTCATTTTGCCTCACTATCACCATGCTTTCTATGATGTCATTGATAAATACCGGTACTAATCAGTCAGAATTATAGGGTCTCTAGTAATTCTTTTGTTTCGTGAACAATTGATAGTCTAGTCCAGTCAGTTGTAGGTGTGAGAGAAGCATTTGTTATGTTGCACTCAAAATTCCAATAGACATAATTTTTTGTGGATTAGCAAGCCATATTCAGTTCAAGAAAAGTCTATTTATGATGATGATAGGGCAGCAAAATTTCTTCAATTGCGCAAAGATGCACGTCTTAAAACTGATTTAACCAGAGAGGATATAGGAACTTTTTTGGCTGATTATTTAAAATAAATATCCATCCTTTCAATAGAAGCTATGAATTTCATTCAATTTCTTTCAACTTATGGCTGTGAAATGGGGTTTTCTTCAATGGTGTCCATAAACACAAAATACCAAAACAGGCTTGAGATTACAATAATGTGAGTTGTTTTCTTTCCTGCCCTCAGCCTAGATTAGAATATTTAATAACAAAAAAGCAGCATCAACCTTCTCATTAAATGCAATTGAAACTAAAAAATGACCTTATTGTTGTGTGTTTATTTTGGATTGAAAGCTATTATGTTGCTGTTTTTCTAAAAAGGGTAATTGATATACTGTACACTGTACATCAAAATATTTTAGGAATAACAACATAATAAAGGTAAAGAACCACTGTTCTAGAGGCAAAATAGCATTTAGAACTATTTTTATTTTGCCTTTGGAGGCAAAATACTGTTTAGGACTATTTTGCCTCTAAAGGCTAAATAGCATTTAGGACTATTTTGCCTCTAGAGGCAAAATAGCCACTGCCTAATATGATAGGGTTTGGTGGGGAAATTTGGGACAAAATTTCAGTTTTCAGTCTCTATTTCCCAACCTAGCACTTCTAAACTTGGTTTATCAACTTTTTTTACACATTTGGATATCAATTTATATTTGGCAACACCTTGGTTTTCAACGCTAAGCAGAGTATGGAATAATGGATTTTTAAAATAAGCCACTCCACTGTCCCAATTTTCCCCACCCGCAGGGTAATTCAGGACATTGATAAAAGCATAGCAAAAGTGCATAAAAAAAAATAAGAAAATATGTTTTAAAAGATTTGGATAACGTTCGAGAATATTCCTTAAAAAAAAGATTTACGTTAAATGAGGTCTTTATTAGTTGTTTTTTGATGTCAAAATTTTGTTGTGCGGTTTAAAGCATTAAGCTAGGATTGCGGCTAAATGGACTTACAAGGATAATTTATGGAATGGATTTAACGATGCTTCTCTGCTAATTTTTGAAAAAAGCTTAGCACATTGGATCCTTCAAGACTTAAATTAGAAGATGAATGTAAAGAGATGTCTTTATTATTCCTGTCCCAAATTACCCCAGGGTGTCCTGATTTATCCCATGTCCCAAATTACCCCAATAAACCCTACAGAATTAGTCTTTCCAACCATTTCCATAGGAAAGAAGTTAAAGTGATCATACGGAAGGATTTAGATTCAAAATAGCTTTCCTTTCCAAGTTTGGGGAGCTTTCTGTAACAGTACAGGATAGAACCAGTCTGGCCCTGGAGCTTTGAATGGTTGAAATTTGTTAATAGCTGCTTCCATACGCTCGAATAAACATATATTTGCAATCATTTTAGTGTCTTCAGGTCTAATGAATGGATTGTCCACTAAATCATACCTGGTTGCATGATTCTGTCTCCTGGCTACCCGATGATATTGAACAGATAGTTTAAAGTTTCTAGTGGAGACTTCGTAAATTCTCCATTGTGTTTAATTGCATTGCTAACACACACCGTTTCATTCCTTCAAATACTCTTAACCAGCCGAGTCGTTGGTGTTTGGCTATTTATACTTTCTACAATGCTTTGCCATAAATATTGCGCTTTTCTCTTCTCACAGCTTTTTTGAAGTAGGATAGGGCGACCTTTTGAGCCTCCCAATCTTCTTGTTTTGTTTTAATGGCTTTTCTACAAGCTCGGCGAGGCTCTTTTCGAAGGCTTGCAAGCTCAGAATTCCAACAGAGGTTAAATCAGTTTTTGAGCACAAAAGATGCACGTGTGCACTCCTCCAATGCACACGTGCACTACCACGTGCACATGTGCACTTCTCACATGCACATGTGCATTTCTCATGTGCAAACATGCACATGCACTTTAGAAGTGCACGTGCACTTTGGAAGTGCACGTGCACATTTCAAACGTCTTACATGCACAAGTAGTGTACGTGCACTCTTCAAAAGAAAGAGAGTTGTTGGTCAGCTGAAGAGTCTCTCATGCACAAGTGCACGTGCACAGTTCAGAAGATAGTTGGCTGGTTGCTGAGGTTAGCGTCTCGCGTGCATGTGCACACTTTAGAAGAGAGTAGGCTCCAGAGACTCAGAGAGTAAAGTGGTTGCTGAGCTGAAGCCTCTGGCGTGCACACATTTGGAGAAAGAAATTAAATGGCTGATGCAGGATGGTAGGCTAGGGTATCAGGTATTGGAAGTTGATTAGAGATTGGGAAACGCAGCTTTTACTTGTTGTGTTACTGTTAGTGTTAAACTGTTAAATACCAGAGCTGAACAGAAGAGAATGCAGTCAAGTTAAGGGTGGCCTAACTATTCACTTTCTCAGTATTCGTCTATTGTTGTAACGCTAACAGTGAACTAGGTTAGTTGATGAGAGATCGTGAAAACGGAAAAGCAGCTTTAACCTGTTAGGCCTATAGTGTTAAATCAGAACTGCCCAAAGCTAATACAAAAGAATGCAGTCAAGTATTAGTAGCCTACAAAGTTACCCATAACTAGCTTAGCCTATTCTTGCAACAGTGCACTGTGCACTAGACTGCTAGAGCAGCTTGTACGCTAGTTTAGCAAACAGCATAATAATCTGCATAGGTGGGCACACATCCGTTAATCGTTAATAATGAAGCTAACTTTTTCATTAACTCGTTAATCCGTTAAAAAATTTTTTCATGTTAACGGACTAAATTAACTTCCGTTAAGTTCTGTTAACGGACTAAATTAACTTATGTTAAGTTCTGTTAACTTCCGTTAAGGTTTTTATTGTTAATATCTTGCACCATTTATTCATCGTACCGGTACAAACCAGCTTGCACTGGTACCACTTGTTGCGTATTAGCACAAGTTTTATAGAAAAAAGTGAAGAAAGGACCTTTTTTGTGGCAAATAATAAGCTGAAGGGTGCAGCCTCACAGGTCTATTGATTATCGCTGTTCACAATTTTCAAAAATTTTCCAATCGCAGCTTTGTTAGTGCATTTGAACTTATTTTTATCTTGAAATTAGATTAGACTGTAAAATGTAACTTCCGAAACACAAAAAGACCACCACATCAATAAATATTTTCGTACAATCAGCTCAACAGCGTCAATACCGGTACGTGTTCTAGAAGCGAGTGAATAAAGAGAAATGTAAATTACACGCAAAATGTTAACGAATTAACGGACTTTATTACCTTCCGTTAATTAAAGCTGAAAATAACGGATTAACGTTAATGGAGGTGTGAAGTTTGTTAACGGACTAGTGGTTAACGAAGCTAACGTTTTGCATTAACTTGCCCACCTATGATAATCTGTAATGTAGTTTTTAGGAAAAAGCTGGTGTTTTGTTACCAGTAAGCATTAAGGTGGGCACTTGAAAAATTGCGTTACAGCAAAGGTGGGCACTTAAAAAATTGCGGATCAACTACCTATTTTGCCTGCAATAGCGCTTGCACTGCAATTATTTTTCAACGGTTGCTCTATGCTTGCATTGCTAGTATTTAACGATTATGAAAGCAATCGCGAAAAAGCAATTCAAATCTGATTAAGAATGATTTTTTTTCACTTAACTGTGATTGAAGTTCGGAAAAACATTGACAAGGTAGGTTCATAAAAGCCTTGTTATGGGAAATTGCATTTGTCCACTGCTTGCAAGCCTTCTTTCACGGAAAGCTTTTCTCCTAAAATATTTTGCCAATTTTTCAAAAAAAAAGTCAATTATTTCAAAAATGGTTATAAAATCAAATTTTAAACAAAACAATTGTTTTTGTGATTGTCTTTCAAGAACTATGTTACTCGTTCCTAAAAATTTTTAAATTGCTTGAAGTGTTGAATGCATTACACACAACAGTCTTACTTTTTTACCAAAATTTCAGAATTTGAAAACAAGCTGCAAAAACTATTAAGACATAAAACTATTACAACTTTTTTGCTATTCTGGAAAATTTTGAAAGATATTGTGAACAGAAGCAGGGAGTGACAGCATCGGTAGTTTACTTTAATGATTCGATTTTTTTTAACAAAAAAACATAATAATTTTTATAGCATGCTTCATGTGTCAGAAAGTGATCTGGTGATACTGATGTATACAGTACTAATTGTTCCAGAAGCACAAATGCATCAAAGCTGGTAGCCTATTTTGTTTGATAAGCCATTAAAAAAAACAGCAACTCCAAAGTCATTCGCTTACCACCCAACAGCCCAAGACGTTATTCAGTATTACTATTAGTGGAATTTTTTTACACCCGGATTTCATTAATTGCGGGTGTTGCAAGTCTTTTATTAGGTATAAAGAGGTTCTTTGCCCAAAGGGGTTAAGCAATGAGCATTTGTAAATGCTTACCACTGTATTTTTTAAGGAAATCAATAGTTTTTTCTTTACTAATTAGGTAGCATGCATAATTTGCTTTGAATATTGGTTTTCTAACGTAGCCTAGTGCAGTTTGAGCCGTCAATTAGAATTGTACTTTTCAAAATATCACGCGTGCACTTGCTTGGCAATTATTTTTTGGTAGTAACTATTTCTCCGAAAATTTTCAAGTTAAATAAAAAGAACAAAACAAAAATGAGAAATATTCTTTCACATGTTTTTTATTTGCTTTTTCACGTTTAAGATTAGGGTTTAAGTTAAGGTTTGGGTTAGGGTTCAATTTGGGATAATTTTAGAGTAAGTATTTGAGTTAGGGTTAGATTTGAGTCACAATTAATAAAAAAGTAGATAAAAATTTCCAATGAAATATAGCCTTCTTTATTTTTTGGGCTTGAGGAAAAAGCTTGCGACGCAAGAATTTTAAGAGTATTTGTGTGTGCGCTTTTGGTGCTACTTTTATGGCTTGTGCTGCCCACCTGTGTTGATACGTAACGCCCGAAAGATTAAGCCATTGTGCACTCATTTGCTCTTTTTTGTTGTTTAATTATCGTTAGGGTGTTGGTTAGATTTTGAGTTTAGGTTAGAATTAATGTTGGTGTTGAGGTTACAGTGAGGGCTAGGATAGTGATTTTCTAATTCTTACGTTATGTAACAGCAGCCTCTGCCTTTTTTTTTTTCAGATGAGCATGTACAAGTAGCCTATCGTAAATATTTACCCACCCATTAGCTGACTTTTTTTGGTTATCTGTTATGGTTTTCAGTTATATAATGACAAAATCCTGTACTTTTCTGTGCTCACGGGCAGCATTTCATGTTATTTGAAATTCATGCATGTGTGGGTGATGTTTGATTCTTCTACTGGTGATTGGTTGCACAAGTGCACAGTGTCTTCAGAAAAATAATTCTGTATTCATGAAGTCTGTAGCCAAAGGGTACATCTGACATTATTCTAGAGGGTGCAATGAAATTGGAACAACGACAATGGTACGAACTGTGTTTGAAAACTGTTCAATTGCACTTCAGAGCAGTGTAGAATAGTGTGTCATTTTCATGTTGTACAAATATTTCTGCTTAGTTTTGCTTAATGCTTATGCAAAAAAGATCAAAATTTTATCTTCGTTGTGCTATTTCATTTACCAGACTTCAAACTGGCAGTGCTAATCTTACTTCATTCTGCATTAATGGTAACAGATCTTCTTTTGAAGAAATGTTTCGTTAATGACGTATGTTAGGCCGGTTGGCAGTACTGATTTCATTTTGACTGATTTGAAAAATAAACTTCAAGTCTTCTGTTTAGCAGCATCTCTGTTACAGTTCAATCAACCATATATTATATGAGTGAATTATTAATTTTGTGATTGCAGATTTACTGATTGAGACTTTAAAAGAAAGAGCAAGATAAAAACAAACTGGAATTATTTTTATCATCAAAAGTAATTCCTCACTAAATTCCCCACATTTTTTGACCGAAAATGATCCTCCTACTTCTTTCACTCCACTTAAGAAAAGTTGCCCTTACTGCAGTGGAAGCTTGGTTGCAAAACGCAAAAAAACTTTTACCAATTTCGGTGTTGGATCAATATTGCAAGGTACGTAGTGTAAGCAACATGTTAAGAATGTAGTGTTTATTATGAGGCTTTCATTTTGTTTGAAAATTTGCCAAGAAATTGCTTTTACTTGAGATGGAAATACTTACTTATCATGTAAAATAATATGTAGTAGAAATGGATACAACGACTGAGCAATTAACAACTTTGTGATGTTCAGAACACTAATGATAATTGAAAGTTGAAAACTTCCTAATCAAGAATACGTTATTATTAAAAGCCACTAATCTTACCATTTTTGACAAAAAACAGTAGGCTAGTAAAGAATACATTGTAATTTAATTAGATAAGCTAATCAAGATAAATTTTAAGGCTCATAAGTTGAATTGATGTGCTTTACTGTTTGTGACATGCCCGTCAGCTTTGAGGATTATGGCCGCGGCGTTAATAACTTTAACAATAGTGTGATGTTAACGCTCAATCTCTCTCATTTTCTTTGAGTAGTCAAAGTTACTTCTGGAGCATAGGTTGATTTATTTGTGCACTAAAATATACATGTTTGCATGTATATTTGTTCACCAAAAAGAAGTATTTTGTTTCACTACAATATTTTTTATTGGTAAAAATTTATTGCCAAATGAAAAATTTAAACCTTTTCCCTGATTGTCTAGAAAAGGATTTGAACCCCTTGACTGGATATAACTTATATCACGATTCATGACCTTTTGTATAATGGGATGACAAGATCACATTGTCAATACAGTTACGTTCAAAATGTCATAACAGCAAAATAATTAGAGGCTGCGCATTGTTATAATGTACATTGTACAATACATGACGAAAAGTTAAGTATAAAATTAAAAATTAACTGCGTACATTTTGTTACAGACAATATGCATAACGTGTGCAATGGATAACGTTGACAATAACTGGGTGAGTCAAAAGTTCGGATTTTAAAATTTGTTTTAGTTGGAAACGTGTTCAAGGATAATTTTTTCATAATACCAACACGGTTGCAAAGAGTTTATCAGTTTTTACTAAAATGTATTTTAATAAATAAATATATTGATTTTAAAATGATAGTCGTAAAAAGCACGTTTATTGAGTGAACACCTCCAAACTAAGCTATCATGTTGTTACCCAATACTTTGTAAGAACTTCTTACTTTATAGTAATCGATTCGCATGATTAATTCATTCGTGTGTGTGAATCAAGCTATTTGCGTTTATTCTTGGATCTCTGGTCCAGACCATGAGATGTGGCCCGACTTTTGGGTGTCAGCTCTTCCATCCTCAAGGGGTAGGGTAGCAGCATCATCACCTGCGGCTATTTGACCACACCAACGCAGAGCTCCTTGTTTACAAGAGTTTCCACCAGGGTTGGCCACTAACACGGATAAACTGCTTAGCATTTGGCAATAGTGAAAAATTCGCTTTAGTGTTTTTCAAGGACACTACAACGCATTGGCAGTTTGGGAATCGAAGTGGGGGCCAGCAAGGTTTCGATCACTAACTCGACGCTATACCCCCTCAACTATCGCCACCACTTCACATAATTATTTTTTTAGGTTGATTGCGACATCTGTTCTCGCTAGCTCCACACGAAGTGCGCCAATCGAAGTGCGGAAAAAGGAAAAGTTTTTGGATGTGCCTTATGCATGAATATGAATGGACTTAGAAATCATTGAAATAGCAAATTATTAAGGAATACCTCATCCCCCAACTTTTGTGATGTGCCCCCATTCAGGTAACTGCTGAGTGTGTCAGAATTAATGGATGATTTAAAAAATTTTATAACTTTGTATACAATCAAGATAGATAAATAAAATTCGTTTCAAATGAAAGATAATTGTTTACCGTTGTGACTTTTGTTATATTGTTGTCAATTTTTGGTCATAAATTTTTGGCCCAAAAAACGGCATTTTTTAATGGCATAGTCAGTTCAAATTTTGGATGTAAGTTAGTTTTTTTAATGTGAGTCAAGAAATCTATTAGTAAAAATAATAATCTCACAAAGGTCTTACGGCGTCATTTAACTTCGATGTGGACCAAAAACGACAAAATTTGTGTGGATTGTCACTGAAAAGTTGATGGTGTTGTTTTCTCCCCGCCCTCCACCCATGCAAAGTAGAGTTAAAACTGATCAGCGCGTTAAGTTTGAAATGTGCGCTTAAATTGCTTTTGTAGATTGTTTAAAAAATATAAAATGAGTCTGAAATTATCTTTCATTTGAAACCAATTTTAGGTATCGGTATGTAAAAGTTTGAAACCATCAATTTATTTTGGGACACTATGCGTAAATTTCGTGGTTTGGTATACCCCTTATCAATTTCGGATTGGAGGAAATGTATGCTTATCGTTTTGTAAGACTAATTATGATTTTAAAATGTCGTACAGATATGAATTTTTTTAATCGATTTTGTAATGTATTTTATACTGTGTCTTGAAATCTTGCAACAGCGTATTTTTGCCAAGACTTTTTTAAAGATATTTGTGTGTTTAATGGTGCACATATTTTTGACCTCATATGCGTTTTTTTTTTTTTTTGCCTATTTTAAGCTGAAATGTAACTTTAATATACTTTGCGTTTTAGACTTAGCTTGCGTTTTAGGAGCCTATTTTAATACACTTTATCTGCCAAAAAGAAGGTTTAACCATGACTTGCCTAGTTTATCGCCCATACCGCGATTCATTGTACTTGTAAGCACTAAATACTGCCACGTTTGTGTTTTGACATTTTGTTATTTATATTTTATTGGCATTGGCATGCAAGTGTTACAAAACTGCATTCGTTGTAGAAAAAAATGCTCATCGCGCATTTGTATGTACTGATACTACGATATTTGATTTTTTTCGAAATCCATTTAGTGCTTTCGAGCTTATTGTATTGCTATGAAATTCGGTGCTACTCCGTAAGTAAAGTGAACGTGTTTTTTGTTACGAAACTGCCCTAAGCCAAACTAGATTGTTACTACTGTGTTGAACGATAAAAAAAAACGTTTTACAATGAGTGTATTTTATGCAGCAAGCTTACGTGCAATATTGTACGCCCAATCGCCCTCTGTACGTAGTTTTATGCCAAGACTGTGCCTTACATTTGCTTCAATTGCGTTATTGGTCTTTTGTTTAAAGTGTTGTTGTTTTCAAAGTGATTGCGCTACGTTACTATCGTGTATACGTAGCTGCACATCATTTGCTGTTTTGCTAGTGTAATGCTTAGATTATCTGTCACGTCAGCGACTAGGGCCTGGTCGTCAGTTTTGAGAAATATCTTCGTAGCATTTACGCTTTACAAAACTTTTGCTTGTGTCCCTCATTTTCCACTTATTAGTTTTCCCCTTTGCCAATAATTTTCATCGAACATTTGTAAACCAGAGGTGTTAATAAAAAAGACCAATGTGGACTTGGAGACCTTTTATTCGTAACTGTGAAGATCTTTGTTTTTGCGCCCTGAAACGTTTTCATTCTGATTGTGTTTGGTTATGGATGCAGAAGCGTTTCCCCATCAATATTTTACAGTTTAAGTGCTAGATACAATGGCACCTCCAACAAAAATCTCGGCTTAAAAGATGTCACAGGTGATTAAAAAAAGGTACTTTTATTTGTGAATATTTTACTTTCGTGCAATGCATGTCTTATTCGTATGTTTTCAAAATTAAAAATTGCTTTTCGAGTTCTCAGTTGATGGTGTTCTGCGCAAAACAATTGTTTTACCAATAGGCTGGAGAACAGAAGGCCTGGAATCTGTTCTTGGGAGTTCAAACTAAAAACAGTACTTGAGCTGCTTCAAAGGTGCGCCACCGCTCTATCGCGAAAATCGCTTTGAATTGTACGCTGTAGAGACAGAGTCGGTTACTTAGCCGTTTGCAACTTTAGTGCTGTAATTATGCTTGCTTTAGCTTGGCATGCATTTTTGATCCAATTACACACGAGTAGCAAACACAGTCTGACAAAAACTAACTCACTCTGAACGGTACTCGGATTACGCACTAACTGAACGTAGATCACGCAATACAGGAACACGTTCATTCATTTTTTTATTCGGACCACCACAACAATAGCGAATGCATAGTAACACGTAGAATCAGGAAGTAGCGACTAGAGATGTAAATGGTTTTTTTTGCCTTCGTTTTTTTTAAAAAAAACGTGTTTTTTTTTCAAAAAAAACTTGGTCCAAAAAAAACGTGTTTTTTTTGAAAAGTTTTGTTGTAAGTGGAGTTACGAATTGTGCTGTGTTATTTGATGGTTTCTGGATATTATCCATCAACTTTTTGTGCTGAGGGGGTGTCCGACTTTATGTTCTTGAAATGCGATATCTTCAGGTGTTTATTGCTCATTTGAAAAAGAATAAATCACTTCATAACCATTTTCCATACAGCTATAAGAGCATACAGTTAAGAACGTAGAGCTAAGAGTGTACAGTTAAGAGCGTTGTTCTTATGACCGCCATTGACCGAAGGTAGTGAGGTTCAAATCGCACACTCGTCGCGTTGTTTGGTCCTTCGATAAAGCAATTTACGATTACGAAAATTATCTGTGCTTGGTGGATTCTAACAAGCAGCAACACAACTCGGCAAAAGCTCAAGAACTCAACCGGACGCTCGGAACAATAGCAACACACAAGCGCCTAAGCGGGGTGGTTTCGTCCAATAAATACGAGTAGCTTCTCTGTCGCTTTTCTCGTGGCAGGAGGATAAAAATCAAACAAACAAAAAGTATTTCCTAGCTCTGTAAACATCATCAGTGTACGTTATCGTTGTAGGCACTGTATCACGAATGGACAACGGTACGTCAGTTTAGGTATTTTAGGAAATTGTATGTGGTAGTCCTATTCGAGTTTCATTTATCTGGAACCACTAACTAGTAGGCCTACCGCCACCAACAACGTATGCCATATTGCCAACTGCTAGTGCTATTTTAATCATTGCTCAATCATACCAAAACGAAAAGCGCTATCACACTAAAACATGGATTGCTACAAAAAAAAAAAACGACAGAAAAAAACACATCAATAAGAATAGTAAACGAAAACATTGCCTTCGATTATGTTCTCTGAAAACAAAGATGCAATATTAAAGAAAAGCTAAAAACACTTGGTAATTACATGATCCATTTTCACTTCACAATAGAAATACTACAGTAAGTTATTATTCAGTGCAAATCTGCTACAGTAGTACGTATTGCTCACACACACCATAGTTTGTCTGATTTTGTAATTTGCCGAGATGTTTAGTTTCTGAAAGAATGCAGGACTAACAGTGCTTTCCTAAACAAGTTGACTTTTTTGAATTATTATTTGCAGACTGTTTCATTGAGCCTACTAACAATACAACTTCTAATCACGCAATTGCATATAATTTGTCAACTTGTACATGCATTTGTCATGATGGAACAGTATTACGAACTACTCTAAAACTAAAACGTCTTTCTTCTCAGTAAATAACTTGTTTGTCTTGTCCAAAGCATTTAAGCCTTTCGCTATTTGATTAGGCTCTAAAATACCAGTAGCAAGTAGCAACTATTGAAATGTTTCTTTTGCAAAGACAAATTGAACAATAAAACGTTCACTGTAAAGTGCGCAGGCTTAAGTTTGCAATAATGCTCAGATGAAATAGCCTCATTAGTTGCAATGCTGTACTGCTGTAGTGTAATGTGATATCTATTATAAGCTTAATTCTCAAATGATACTTCATAACATTACTCCGGAATTCCTGCTCAGGCCTAAAATAATTGACTCACCAACCGCTGACTCACTTCTCTTACGGCGGTACTGGAAATAATATACCACATGAAACATCAAGCTTTAGTTTCTAGAAATCTCTTTGAACTATGTAGCTAAAAAAGTTTCGAAAAGTTCTGTAACTTGCAGTAAGTTATGCTAAATCAACTTTGCAAACTAAGTCAATCATTATCAAAGTTCATTCAACGCCACTTTCATTGCTACTTTCCACTTCTATCACTGCATTAGCAACGCTAGAGCTGCGAGAAAAAGCAGAGCTTGTAGAGGCAAGATCTTCATCTGTTGCAATGCTGGTTAGTGCTCTCTTGGGAGCAGAGGCAAAATCTTCAACTGCGGAAATGCTGAGAGATCGTTTTGGAGGTTTATCTGGTGCAGTAGCATATTTGATGTTCTGAGAAATAAACACAAGCTTTCTCGCTCTGTCATTGCTAAGCTTGTTTCGCTTAGCAGTGTGAATGTTGGCGTAAGTGCTAAATGATCGCTCGACAGCAGCTGTGGTTGAAGGTAAGTTCAATATCTTCGATGCGATTTTGCACAATTCTTGATTCGCGCAAAATCCATTCCACCATGCAGTTGGACTGATGTTCGCCACATTTTGCCATAAAAAGGATTTACTGTAAAAACCCTCTTTAGCACAATAGTAAGCAACATTCTCTTGGATCTTATCTTCATTAACATTCACTTCACAAAAAGCTAAATTTTCAGCCAACTTGCATATATACTCAATGGCATCAACTCTTTCATCACCACTCAATAAGTCTCCGTGGTAGCGTGGGTCTAACAAATACGCCGCTTTGTGAACAATATGAATGCAGAAATCTCTTCGTTTCTCAAAAATATCGTCAACTTTTATTTGCTCTTCTGCCGTGAAGGGACTGGAAGAGAGCTCATCTTTCATTTTGCTTTCAACGTCATGATAGATCTTGTAAACATCGGCCAGGTTCGGCTTATCTGCTTCCAGATTGGTGATAGCAACAAACAGTGGCTTTAATAGCTGTACCATTATCTCATTGTTCTCCCAAAAAACATCATCCAAAATCACTTTTTTGATATCTCTCGACAAATTGGTGCTCTCTGACATTTCGGATACAACCAGTTTTCTCAAAACATGTTTGTTTTGTTGTACACTGTCCAAGCAAATTAACGTGGAACCCCACCTTGTCTTTGCAGGTAATTTCAAACTGATGTGAACCTTTTCCTCGTTTTGCACTTTGAGAAACATGTCAACAAGCATATGCTTAGATTTAAATTCTTTCGCAATGCTCTTAGCATTGTTAACTATTTCGGCCAAAGTCTCCAGTTTGATTAGGTCACCAAATATCAAGTTTAATCCATGTGCGGCACATCCATAACATGAAATCTCTGGATATTCTTCCTGCAAGAGACCCCATGCTTTTTTCATATTGCTTGCATTGTCGGTTACAAACCCAATGACAAGTTTACCACATTGGGCTTTTATTTCTTTAATGACTTTGCTTGCTTCTTCACAAATGTACTCTGCAGTGTGGCTCTCCAGTAGTGAATGAAATGATTTCCAAAATACTGGTTGCGGCATATTGACGATAAAGCTAATGATTGCCTCGTTTCTCCTGTTACTCCAACCATCACACATAATGGCTACGCAATCAGCACCAGCAATTTTTTCCATGGATTCAGCATCTACTCTATTGTACTCCTTATCAAGAAGAGGATTTGACAATTTGAACCTGCTTGGTACAACATACGCAGGTCTGATTGCATTGAAGAAATCCAGCCAGTGAGGATTTTCTACTATGCTGAAAGGGGTGGCACTAGCATATACCGCTCGCGAAAAAAGGGAGTCTAATTTTTCCTGCTCACCATTTGACATCGTGTCAGTAAATTTTGCCATAGAGCTTTTCCCCCGAGGAGTTGCCTTTTTCAATTTTTTCGGACCAGCAGTTTCGCTCGAAGACAAATCCAGAAGCCAATCTGTAGCATCAGATTCGGTTTCGTTACTCTTTTGCTTATCTCGCGTACGTGATGTACTTGGGGAGTTGTATTTATCTTTCACTGATGTTGGACAGCTAATACAATTTTCTATATGCGTTTTCATTCTAGATCCGTTTTTTGCTATTGTACTGGAACAAAATTTGCACTTTACTCTTGGTCCTTTCGAGTTATGGTCGTCAACATTCTCAAACAAAGTGCTGACTGGCGCTTGCTTCCGGCCAGGCATTTTGCTAGACTCGGTTCAGCAGTCACGTTCACGCTAACCATCTACTGTACAAATTACTTAACCAGACACCATGTAATATTCTAAAAAGTATTAACCTGAAAATACAAAAATTACAGGGCTGATGAAATTTCAAACCACAGATGAGCAATTTTTTACGATAACAAACTGGGATGCTACGAAAAGGAGAGTAGGCCTACTAAAGATCCTCTTTTGTGGAAGTGCGAGGATTCTGATGTATAGTGTCATGCTAAGGATGATTCTACTAAGAACGCAGGAGAATCATCCTTAAGCAATAGCACAACACCATACATTAGAATCCCCGCTCTTTCACAAAAGAGGATCTCGAGAAAAACACCAACCTCAATTACTCGAAGACTGTGCGAGCGCCTATAGATATATCCGTACCTCCGTGCAAACAGTGAAATCAGTAGAGGTGAAACGGAGCCTAGCATTGTGCTACTGACATTGGATGATCCGAGAAGAAAGGTAGGTGACCATTTCGATCCCTATCCAAAGCAGGGCACTCCCACCACTTGACCACCATTGGTGGGTAAGTTAATGTATTAGAAAGAGTACAGCCAGATGCACAGACTGGAATGCAAACATCGTAATATAGCTTCTTATTACCACTTCATAGCAAAAGTCGATGCACATAACGTTACTAGCCTAATACTAGAGCCTGCTGGGAAATTCTTCAGGTACCGGTACATGAAATACAAGAAGGAATAATGCCAACAGGCAAAGCTACGGGAGTCGGGTAGTACTACAAAGCCTTCCGGTTCCATGTGGCGAAATTTGCTGACCGTAATGATGGTAGTTTTATGGCGCTTTCCAACTGCTGAGTCATTTAGCGCAAGGACAGAGTATTTTTTCAAGTGTTCACTGACTTAAATCAAATTAACTGGTCTTTTCACTAATTTCACACTCTGAGCTCACTTTAATTATGGGTGTTCGACAAGGAAAGCAGCTGATATTATTTTTATAGGAGGACTAAAGTAAAATTTAGCTAGGCTTCTAAAAATAGAAAAAATTCAAAAAACGTTTGGCGTTGACCGCACCTTCGTAGCCCCAGCCCTTCATGAGATATCAAGGACTTCCAAGTGACTCGACTGAAAATAAATCCAGCCTACCAGTATTCAGGGCAAACGCTCTGTTTAAACCACTAGGCCACGACGCTGGTGTGCAGTTTCAAAAATACTTTCAAAAACCGTTCTATTTACACCAGCTTCTGCAATTGATTGTTGCTGAGGTTTTTTGCTCTTACAGTTCAAACGCATTAATTAAGCTCTATGATGGTTTCGAAGAAGGCATCTTGTTCTTGCAAAAAAATAATTTATGGTGCCCGTTTAAACGCTTAGTTTACTGTACAAGTTTCAGCAGAGACTGGCGCGCGGGCGCGGCACGCATTTATACAGAGACCTTTCTCTTTTCAATCTAAATTTTTCAAGGCCGTTAATATACTTGATGTAGCGCTTCAAAAATCGTCGCTTCCAAGCGTTGCTTCAAAGAACGTCGCCCTCGCCCATTATATTATCGTTCAAAGTTTCAGTGCTATATAAGAAATCGCTCCTGCATATCTGTGCCACTCCACAACAATGACTTGAGCAATGTTTTCATGAGGCTGACGATATTTTTTCAGTAGGCCTACTGCGTTAATTTTTGTTTACATAGAATAATATCTATCTCTGCTTATTCGTCAAATGACTTTCCAGCTGTTTCTAAATCGAGTTTTCTTGTGGCTCCCAAACAAATATTTTCGACGGTGGGTTTTTGTTTGGGGAACGGCGGTTGGTAAAACGAAAGCAATGTAAAAACTATCTCCGAAAAATGTAACCCACTCTTGTGGGACGTGAAATGCAAGAAACACCCAATAGGACCAATAAAAGTCTGTCTGCCAGGCCTCTGAAAATTTTTGGTTTAATACATTTTTTGCTTTGTCTCCACTTTTTCCGGAGCAAAACAGCTCGAGCAAAGCCCACGGCACTAGGCCCCGTTTGACCTTAAATCCGCTCTTGAAGTAGGAACAGGCTATAGTTACAAGAAAGCTATAGGCCTAAAACAAATAAATAATCACGCTGGCGGATCTTTTACTACCATGCTGTTTTGTTACCTACCTGCGCTGCGTTTTCGTCACTATGTTATGCTTGCTGTTTTGTCACGTAATGTCTAATGTAACTTTGCACTAATACTTGGACCTGCGCTGCTGCGAATGACGATTATGAGTCGATGCAAAGGCGACCACATGGCATGTTGTCATGGTTACGAACTTCTTTGAAGCAGAAAAGGATTGTGCAACAAAAATGTAAGTCTAGGCCTACTGAAGCGGTGATTCAAGTGCGACCTATTTATAATTTGCAAGCTGGCAGCAAGGATGGAGTCATTCCACCAAAACTTTTTGTACGGTTTGATGCAAGTTGGCTAGCTTGATATAAAAAACAAACTTTTTTTTTATTTTGGCAAGGGGATGTATAAAAAAAACAAAAAAAAACAAAAAAAACAAAAAAAACAAGCTCAAAAAAAACAAGAGCAAAAAAAACCGTTTTTTTACATCTCTAGTAGCGACACAACGTCAGACGTTAAGCCATGCCGAGGATATTGAAAACAAAAAAATTGCTTCTGAACACTAAGTTTTATTTGCATGGTTGCTTGACCTGTCACACCAGTTGAAATATGCACAACATAGGCCAAATCAAATCACACTCTTCAACATATACATGCAGGAACACAAGATGCAAGTAAATCTAACGGCTGGAGTAGTTGATCAAATAACTGATGAAGAAACAGGGGGGAGTGACTAGGGCGAGGGAAAGCACGGTAACGTAGGTAGTCAATGGGTGGCGCAACCGGCCCAAAAACTACCTTTAGCTCAACAGAGCATGGTGAGGAAAGAAAAATCACCCTGAAAACAAAACCTCACAGGGTTCGAAAATCCTTTCAAGTAGCAGCTGGTCATAGCATCAAGATAATAACGACAAATTTTGTAATCAACGCATAAGCATACAACATACAGCAACAGTTAGTCACACCAACCACACTGCGTCTAAATGGATAGCCGAGAAGTAAAGGCGTCGTTTTTACGACGACTCTGATCGCATGATCTGGGTTCAACCCGCACCCTGGTCAAGCTGTTGCGTCCTTGGATAAGACGTTTTACGATGATTATCTCTGCTTGGTGGCTTCTAACAAGCAGCAAATTCAGTGGGCAAGAATTCGAAGAAATTCCAAGGAACATTGTATTACTGGAAACTCCTAACCAGGTGCGGATTGCTCAACAACGAAATAATCACTGCAATAAAAAAAAGCGCGGATAGTCCAATATTTAGCGTCTGACGCTGTCCGGTGACACGAGGATAAATATGCGCTACAACAACATTGAGATTACACATCTTTCAATGCCACCAAACGTACCGAAACGCGGCTGAGCTATGTACAAAGCCCTCAATTAACATATAATGAACATCTACTGCCGACTGAATACGTATGCTTAATTGCTTAAGCATGTCGAAGTGAATGATGTGTATGTAGATTATGGGTTCTACCAAATTGGTTTAGCATACAGTGTAGTAATTCATTTTGTGTAAACCAAATAACAAACATACAAATTACAGCATTAGTTTTTATTACTCACAACAAAGCGTTTCAAAGAAATCTCGCAAGTTCAACAAAAACAGCATTGCTTCAAGTTTGGTCTTTTACGGTGCCATGCTATTTGCGATCACCTAACCTGCGACAGGATTTCATTAAGTCGGCAGCGTGGCTTAGAGGTAAAGGCGTTTCGAACGTGCAGCGTTTGGATTACCGGTCCACTGCTCTACCACCCGAGCTGGAGAAGACGTCTCACCGCATGCCCAACCCTGACTATCCAAACCCAGCAACTTGCTTGTTCCATGATTTTAACACGTCAAACGTGATGTTTCTTGACAAGGTTCAAATCCTGTGGGAGGACAACTTTTTCGCATTGCTTGTTTTGGGTAGTCGTCGTTCTGGTGGTTAAACCTTAAAACTCTGGCCGACAAACGTTAAAAACATCAAAATTGACTCTATTGAAAGCATGAATACGTTCGCTTATATATCAGGGGTGGAGTCGAGGACACAAGACTCAAGGCCAAGGACACAAAAAAAAATCTGAGGCCAAGGACAGCCTTTCCGAGGACAGACCCTCTCGAGGCCAAGGACAGGAATGCTCGAGGCCAACGACACAGGCGCACGTGTTCTCCAAAAAAAAGTCTTCAAAGTTTTTTTTCAGGCGATCTCAAAAAAAGGTCTTCAAAAATTTTTTATTTAATTTTAACAATCAAAAAAAAAAATAGTGCTGTCCTCGAGCAGAGGACAGGGCAATTTTCGAGGATTTGACCTTCGAGGCCAAGGTCTTCAAAATGTGTCCTCGAGGACTCTACCTCCGTTAATTATGTCAAAGCGAATGATGAGTAGATTATGAGTTCTATTAAACTGGTTTAACATAGTGTAAAAAATCTTTTTGAGTAAACGAAACAAGAAACATGCAAATTACAGAAGCATTAGTTTAGTTTATTACTAACAACAACGCGTTTCAAACAAATCTGGCAAGTTTAAACAACATTGCAGCAAGTTTAGTCTTTTGCGGCGCCATAACCAGCGACAAGATAAGTCGACAGCATGCCTGAGAGGTTTAGGCGTCGTTTTTACGACCCTGATCGCATGAACTGAGTTCAACTCGCACGCTGGTCACGTTTTTGCGTTCTTCGATAAAACGCTTTGCGACGATTATCTCTGCTTAATGGCTTCGAACAAGCAGCAAATTCAGGGGACAAAAATTCGCACAGGGACACTGGAAATTCCCAAGTTGGTGCGGATTCCTTCAAGCACGAAGTAGTTATCAAAACGTAAAGTGTTTGTTATCGTCCAATAGTCAACGATAAATATCATTGCAACAACGAAAACAAAACTAGTGCAGCACCAAGAAATAAGTTAGCTAGCTACTAAAACCATAAAGTCAGAAGGGCTTTTGTTGACAATTCATATATTACGGTGGTGGTCAATTGGCGCATTTTTTGCCCACAACGACATAGTAATTTTGTTGAGCTTGGCACATGTTAAATCGTAACAAGTGGGACACTCCCTCCTCCCCATTTAAAAGAGCATTTTATCTATTTGAACTAACTCGTTTCCAGCTATTTAAAAGCACTGCAAATTTACAATAATGATATACAACCATTGTGATATAACGGTATTGTATAAATAACAGGTTCAGCAATATTTTTCAATAGTGATTAGCAAACAATGTGTGTTTTGTGTTACAATAATTATAATCAGCAGCTATGCGAGCCGGAACGCCGTTCCACTAAAAGATGGGGAGTCAAAACGGCCCAAATCTTTCTAGAGGAAAATCTTATCAACAGCATTCCGATAACAAAACCACTTTAACCACTGGCACTGCTACTCATTGAAAATTGCCTTATATGCAATCAAAAATAAAAAAAAATTAATTCACTTGTCAGTAGTTAGTGCAGCAATATAGTTAATTAAATATTCCATCTGAATAAAATTGAAAACGACTTTAGTCGAAACGTCTCGTAAATAAACTGAATCATTTCATCTTGGCTCTTTTTGTTTTGTCACATATTTCAATTTAATCATAAAATAGTAAATGTCACAAAAAGAAAAGGTTAAAAACTTATAATTTTCGGGCTACCGTACCTAAACATCCTACAGCCCGCTGCTTTAAGCAATTAATTTCAAACTATCGCTATTGCATATGGTAGTTCTTATTCTGTAATAAAATAACATCTACCATTTGTATGAATTATTATTCGAGCCTGGCATGAAATCGAGCTAAGTTTTTCCAATCAAGCACAGCAAAAACAAGAAACCGAAACATGAAGTAAGTTAAATCAGATTTTATTTCTGTCCAGGCTCCAATGCAGAAAGACTGTGAAGCCATCTGCTGGTCAAAGAGATTACATGCAACCGTTAAAATGGTTGAATGAATAACAGCAGGCCAGACTGTATACTACAACACATACACACAAAACAAGCTATGACAAAAATAATTAGTGGAAAAATTCACAAAAGAGCCACTTTACCTTTTCTATTTACAACTCATGAAATACTGTTGCAGTAAAATACTTGAAAATAATAAATATGAATTATTAACATGTAAAAAAGCAATAAATAGAGCGCAGCTAAAAACAAACTTTACATAATGATACTAATATGCTCAAAATTTCGCAATATTAAGCACTGCAATTCAGAGAGGCAAACATCACTTCCAAGCCTAATTACGAAATAAAAAAAATACTGCAAGTATTCTCAACGTCTTGGACACATTTTCACATTAAATACCATGAAAACTCTTAATGATATAAAAACACATCTCATAATATTCTGAAAGCTTGTGCTACAATCGAAATTTTTCATAAAATGTTAAAAAGTATTCAATGTGTGCACCATTGACAACACAGCACAAATCAAGCCGCAAGTCCAGTTTCTTGCCAAATGTGTTCCAGCATTTTGTTCTCAAAGGTTGCAACAGCTTTCGTTATTCAGCACTTCAGCTCATCTAGTCTCTTGAAAGGAGAGGCATTTAGACCAGTGTTTTTATAAATCTCTACAAAAACATATCACAGTGTGTGAGATCTAGGAGGCCAGGGCGTGATGAAAACGTAATCATATTGCCTATAATGTCTAATTTATCTCTCTGGCAGTGCTGCATTCAAAAACTGTAACTCTGAGACTCCAGCGCAGCAGTACCGATTTTGTTGAAAAATGAAGTCATCCAACTTTTCCTCACTTACTGGTATCCATTGACCAGTTTTGAAGCATGTCGACTGTTGAGACATGCCTCACCATTGCTTGTTGCTCTTTCAAAGAAGGATAGTTAGTAAACAGCTTTCTTGAACTGGTAGCACAAAACACGGCCACATTTTGAGGATCTTGCTGATGCTCAAGAATTTAAAGTGGTTTTTTAATACTGGTACCCCATAAGTGAGTGTTATGTTAGTTAATTTTGCCATTTATGAGAAAAGTCACCTCATTTCTAAAAAAATCCAGTCATCAAACCCATTATTTTCCATCTTCTTGTGTATTGCAATGCAAAAGTCACAACAAGGCAAGCTGGTTTGTCAATGTCCATTAACTATCGCACTAACTGCAGCTTGTTAAGCATCATGTACAATTGTCTTGTAGTGTCTTTTAAGACATGCAAAACAGTTGTTGTAGAAAGGTAAAGTTTCCTACTGGCTCTTCTAAACAATTTACGAGGGTTCCACTAGAAAGCAGTTTACATCTTCAGAAGCTAACAGGCACCTATTCTTCATGAATTTACCATGCCACAGTAATATGAACTTCCTTTCTGCTGCCTCTTTGGAATTTTATGCAAAAAGCACATTGAACAAGTGTCCAACTGTCCATTAGTCAATTCTTTTCAAATTCAAGCATGCTAAAAGCCTTTCCAGGCTCTGCAAATGGTGAAAACGTTTTTGAGCTATTAACTTTAATGCTTTGTTGGATGCATTACATTACTAGATCTGAAAAGAAAGAAACTTATTAGCATAACAAAATACTTAACAAATTTAGTTCTAAAACTGATACCACTTTCATCTTATTGCCATTTATAGTTTATTGCCATTATAGTTTATCATCCATTAATAGCTAATAAATGTGCACAAGACTTTTGGAACACTCTTTGAAGAATGTAACTCAATTTTCAGCAAATTGAAAGGACTTGGCTTTATGTTTTCTAAAAGTAATTGGAAACAAAGTTGGAAAAAAGCCAAAAAAAAATGAAGCCCGAACTCATACTTTACATCTAGAATTAATTAAAGGCAATAAGGACGGCATTAATTATCGGTAACAGCATTAACACATTTGTTCAAGTATAAGAGGCATTTTTGTACCAAAATATTGCATAAAAAAGTGAGGTGTGACTTATACACGAGTACATGAATTTTATCGTTTGTGATACAAAATTTATTTGCGATATTTTTCCTTTATCACTTTCTATGCTATTGCCTTTCTCATGATCGATTGCGTTACTTAGTGCCTTCCATGCAAGTCACATTACGCTTTCTATACTATTGCCTTTCTCACGATTGATCGCAAGAGCTATCACCTTCCATGCATTATGTTTTCTACATTGCTTCCTTTCTCACAATCAATCGCATTAGATATTGTCTTCCTTCCATCCCTAATCTTGAATTGATAATCAATGAAATGGTTAGTGGATAGGTCTAAAACTTCATCAAGAAAAGATGGGATCAGCCACAAAACAGGGGATCACAAACATCAATTCCGTCGAAAAGACCTGGGTGGCAGTAATCTGCTCAGCCGCATTACTGCTAACCGAGGATCACTTTAAGCCATCATAATTACAAGATTTGCATAGGCTAGGAATAATTTTTGGTGGATAATTGGTACCGGCAAAGTCCAAAGCATAACAATTTTGTTAAGTCATAGAGCTCAGTCAATTTCTTGACCGAACTACCACCAAGCAAAACAGTCGTGCGAAAAAAAAAAAATCTTCTCTGTAGCAAAATGAAATTTGAGAGTAAAATAACCCTCCATGCAATGCTCAGGATAGCGCTATTTCGGTCAATACCAAACCTCGTCAGCTGAGCTGGCATGAATCGAAATGAGTTAAAAACAAAAAATTTTCTCACTATTTATAGAATTTCCAGTCGCCGAAAACAGGCCAAGCCAAAAAAAATATAGAAGGCCGAAACAAAAGAGCAAAAAATGGGCAAAACCTACAATAAGCTCCGAAGTCAAAATTATCGTTTCGCCAGCGATCAAAATGCAAATAAAGCGTAAATGCAAATGCAAATCAAAATTGACATAAATCAAAATCAAAATGCAAATGAAGCGATCAAAATTGACTGAGCTCTATGACTTAACAAAATTGTTATGCTTTGGACTTTGCCGGTACCAATTATCCACCAAAAATTATTCCTAGTCTATGCGAATCTTGCAATGAAATGGTTTTTAGGTATTCTTTGCCAATCACTTTGACTTAGTTGTGATTATTTTAATGTTATGCTGTTGTTTTGTTGATTTTGTGAATTCTGAATAGGAGCAAATAAATTTATTTCTTTTATCAATCATAAGCATTACATGCTATTACACGAAATAAGGATTTTTATTGTTTTGAATAGTCTATTAACATGGGTTAACAAAATTAGAATAACATTTCAACTGTTTACTTTTACACTTATGATTGCAGATTTAATAGATAGAATATTAAGGTCTGAGGTACTGTACTACAACCAGTGTACCAGATCAGACTTGGAAAGGTGGAACAGTTACTGTGTTACAAAACTAAAAAGTGGTAAATGTTACCAAACGGCTGCCAAAACCAAAACAAAAAAGAGAATTCACAATAGAACAAAGAGTGGAGCCTGCTCCTTTTCTCATTCTATAATAAAAATTGAGTGCTTAATATAATTATATAGCCTACTACTTAACTTATATAAACTGTATGCATTAGTAAAAAACTAATTTGGACAGTTGCATAAGGCAGTTGAAGAAAAAAAATCATACACGTGTATGAATCAGATTGATAGCACTAAGCAATTAACATAGCCAGTAACAAATAAGCACCGTAAATAAGCTTATCCATATAAATTCAGTGCTTTTAATTTATTCACTAACATATTCAGTAACATTATTGAATTCAAAAAATCACATGGGATACTTTTCATGCAATACAATATTGTAATATTTTATGCAATGTAATTCCACAGATAAAAAAACAATTCTATAAAAACAAATGTCATGACTTCAGACTTAAAGCACGTGAAAACGTGCAGCTGATCTGTGATAACACAACTGATATTGCAAATGAACATGCACTCCTAATCTGATACCAGATGCTCCAGCTGATACCATTCCAGATTGAGATACTTGAAATGGGACATGCTCCTGAAAAGGTTCAGCTGATTTGTGATTACACAACTGATACACCAGACACTCTATAGCAAATGAATGTGCACTCCTAAACTGTGCAGTGTGCACCTTTACATGTGCAATTGCATGCCACACGCTCCAGCTGATACCATTCTGATACTTAGATTGGGATATGCATGTGAAAAGCTCCGGCTGATCTCTGATAGTGATAACATAACTGATAGTGATACAGTAGAGTATTGCAAATGAACATGCACTCCTAAACTGTGCGTGTCTACTTGTGCATGCCAGACGCTCCAGCTGATACCATTCTGATAGGCAGATAGGCTTACTTCAAAAGCTTTGGCTGATCTCTGATAACATAGGCCAACTGATACAGTATAGCAAATGAACGTGCACTCCTAAACTGTGCACGTCTACTTGTGCATGCAAGACGCTCCAGCTGATACCATTCTGGTGGGCCTACTTCAAAAGCTTCAGCTGATCTGTGATAACATAACTTAACTGATAAGCTTATTGCAAATGAACGTGCACTCCTAAACTGTGCACGTCTAATCTACTTGTGCATCAAGACGCTCCAGCTGATACCATTCTGATAGGCCTATCGGTACTTCAAAAGCTTTAGCCGATCTGTGATAACATAACAGTATCTGATAAGCCTATTACAAATGAAGTGCACTCCTAAACTGTGCAAGTCTACCAGTCTACTTGTGCATGCCAGACGCTCCAGCTAACACCCTTCTGATAGGCCTACTTCAAAAGCTCCATCTGATCTATGATAATATAACTGATAAGCCTATTGCAAATGAACGTGCACTGCTAAACTGTGCACGTCAACTTGTGCATGCAAGGCGATCCATTCTGATATTTCAATCGCACGAGAAAAGCTCCGGCAGCTGATCAGTGATAACATAACTGATATTGCAAATAAACGCGCACTCCTAACCCCTGCATAAGCTGTGCACGTCTATTTGTGCATGCCAGACGCTCCAGCTAATACCATTCTGTTACTTGAATTGGGACATGCACGGGAGGAGTGCACAACTGCACATCATAAGTGCACGTGCACGTCCGAAGTGCACGTGCACGTCCAAAGTGCACATCATAAGTGCACGTGCACCTGTGCACGTGAAAAGTGCACTGTGCACTTAGGAAGTGCACATGTGCACTAGGGGAATGCACATGTGCACGTTTTGTGCTCAAAATTGAATTCTACCCCTACTCCAGAATTCCGCCAAATATTATCTTTTTTATGAAGCGACTTTCGCATAGGGCAAGCAGTTTCATATGATTTAGTTATTACTGAATGAACCTTGTTTGCCAGCACATCAATGTCTTCTTTTTAGGAAGGTACTGGACTACTGGTACTGGTGGTGAAATTCATTTAACAAATTTTTGATCAAGTTCGTCTACATGCTTGTTCCAGCATGTATGACGATTATTTCAAAACATCTTAGCCTGGTTTTGGATTCTGCTTTTAATCTGGAACCAAATATACATGTGATCCAAGAATGATAGCACATTGCTAGCATGCCATCCCACTACTCGGTCCCACGCACACTGATTTACTTAGGTTAAGTCTTGAACCGCTTCACGCGTCTTAGTTCTGAATGTTGGATTATAACCTATATTATAGAAATTCAGGTCTGTACTAACACAATAGCCTAACGCTAGCAGATCTTCTCAAGGGTTTATATCGGAGGATCCCTATATAGCGTTTATGTGCATTTGCATCGATTTCTACAACAGTAGAGATTTGTTCATTTTTAAAATTAAGTAGGAAAACGCCAAAAACCCTTGTGGAAAATTTGCCAAAACCTTTTTTGTTTTTTTTTTTGGAGATCGCCTAAAAAAAATTTTTGAAGACCTTTTTTTTTGTAAAACACTTGCGACTGTGTCCTTAGCCTCGAGAGGGTCTGTCCTCGAAAGGGCTGTCCTTGGCCTCGGATTTTTTTTGTGTCCTTGGCAGGCGTGTAGCCAGAAATTCGCTATGGGGGGGGCTGTTTGGGAGGGTATGCAGCTGCCAGAGGCACGGGGGTTTGGGGCTTTGCCTCCAGCGCTCAAAAATTTTGCATTTTTTGGCTAAAATAACTTCATTTTAGGGCTATTTTGATTAAAAATGATTTTAACACCTGGCTTAGAAATTGACAGTGCAAAGAAGATTAAACTGAAAGCATAAATGGGCTATTTGGGAGGTGGCTAATGGTAAACTGTAGTTCTCTTGTTTAGATGCTGTTAAATTATAAAATCGAATAGTGCAATAAAACTCACACAAAGTATATAATCTATTTCATATACAGTTTATAGAGAAAAATAATTGGGGGGGGCTAATGAAAAGAAATTTGAGAGGAATGATTGGTAATTAACTAATACTGAGTAGCCCCCCCCCTATTCCTTAGTTTATAGTATGTTCGTTGATGACACCTATGTTCAGTATTTTCACACTTGCGATCAAATTTGATTGCTTTATTCTTACCATTTATCAAAGGTTTCATTTATTGGTTGGTTTTATTTTTGACAAATTTGCCCCCCCCCCCCCTGAACATATGTTTCAAAAGATGTTTTAAATCACTATTTAGTCTACTCCAGTGCATAAAACAGTCTCAAAGTGCTAAAAACGTAGTGTTTTTCCCATTCTGCATTTTGGTCGACATCCCGGCCCCCCTGGCTACGCTACAGGCTAAAAACATGGTATTTTCCTAATTCTGCATTTTGATCAGCAGTTCATCAGCCCCCCCCCTAAATAAACCTTTGAAACTATGCTTTAAAGTATTTTTTAGTCTAATACAATGCAAATGACAGTCTTAAAAATGCTAAAAGCGTAGTATTTTCCTTATTCTGCATTTTGGTCGGCAGTCTATTAGCCCCCCCCCCCCACCTAAATAAACCTTTCAAACTATTTGTTAAAGCATTTTTTAGTCTAATCCAGTGCAAAAGAGAGTCTTAGAAGTGCTAAAAACGTGATATTTTCCTTATTCTGCATTTTGGTCGGCAGTTCATTAGCCCCCCCCCCCCCCCCTAAATAAATGTTTCAAAATAGTCTAATCCAGGGCAAAAGAGAGTCTTAGAAATGCTAAAACGTGGTATTTTCCTTATTCTGCATTTTGGTGGGCAGTCCATTAGCCCCCCCCCCCCCCTAAATAAATGTTTCAAAATAGTCTAATCCAGGGCAAAAGAGAGTCTTAGAAATGCTAAAACGTGGTATTTTCCTTATTCTGCATTTTGGTGGGCAGTCCATTAGCTCCCCCCCCCCCCCCCCCCCCGCCAAATGAACGTTTCAAACTATGCTTCAAATCATTTTTTAGTCTATTCCAATGCAAAAGAGAGTCTTAGAAGTGCTAAAAACGTGATATTTTCCTCATTCTGCATTTTGGTCGGCAGGCCAATAGCCCACCCCGCCCCTGGCTACGATACTGGTCCTTGGCCTAGGCTTGGAGACTTGTGCCCTCCACTCCACCTCTGCCTACTGCTAACTTAATTGCAACAACAACTTAATCCACGCTGAATGCAACAAAACCCGCGCATTTCGCCTGTTTGTCTTTTTTTTTTTTTTCTCACGATATGAGCGTCATGCACACTCGAAAAGCAGCATGTGTGCGTGGATGCTGTTGGGCTATTGCTTTTTTCAATCACATGATAATGACAAGCTGTGATTGGTTGGTTATACACGTAAAAATAATGGTCTTCATTTTCATTTATTGTTTTGCACAACCTTTTGCTGTAATGGTAATAGTGCGCGTACCAGTATCAGTATTTACTCACCAAAAACGCAAAAATACGCTCAGTAGGAACAGCGAAAGACCAAAATGGTCACCAAGTCTACTAAACCTTTGTGAGACATACCGGCAATGCGAGAAGTGTCAACAAACACCCGCGATAGCAAGGCGTAGAAAAAAAGTGTTAATGATAGCAGTTAGCTGAAAACAATATGATTTATAACAACAACACTTAGGTACTAGTTGTGACAAATGAAAATTATTACAATCAATACCTCGATAATGCCTATGTGAATCCAACAGCGTCACCAAAATACAACCCAAAATTTATGCAAAAAATCACACGGCAGCAAACCATAAAAAACAAAAAAGTATTGGGTTATACAAAGATCAGCGTCTAAGAGAAAAAAAGATAATAATATTAGTAATAATAATAATTAAACACAAATTAATTTTCTTTTTACTGTGAAAACAAATAATATTAAAGCTGTAATTTATTGTTGGTAATAGTTAAAGGGAAAAAAAAAAAGAATTTAGACCCTAAATAAAAATTTTTACTAATTAACAATGTAAATAATAAAATAATGATAATAATTAGCTTATTTAATTTCTGCGGTGGACTCCAGCTGACAGCAACCAACTCTTTATTTCTAAGTCAGCGCAATAAGAAGACCAAAACAATGCTAACGACTTGTGCAATTTCTGATCTAAGACTTGATTTAAAGTCTAATTGTAACCGTTTAGGATAGATTATTTATACATGCTTTTAAACTTAAAATACAAACAATTTTTTAGTTCTAAAGTTAATTTTTCCCGGGTAAGGTTAGAATGAATATTATCAACCTTTCCAGTCACATCACGTGACCAAGCCAATTTTGATAAAAACACCCTTTTTCGTCTAAATTGGGGTTGAAGGAATCAAATAGAGTGTATTTAATCCCCCCAACTCTATTTCATCCTATGACACGCTACTGGAGATCGTCGACGTTTCACTTCCGAACATAAAAAGCTTATCTCTGTGAAACACACATGCAGCTCCACAATGAGCTTTCTGCATGGGTTCCACTGTCAACCAACATACCCTGTCGAATCGAAGCACGTGAGCTCACCACAAACCAATACTGGGGATTTAGGCGCCAGGACTGTTTTATGCACCGGGACTTTTTTACGTGCCAGAAGCACGGATGGCAGTACGGTACGTAAGTACGGTACCGGGTACGGCAGGCCTCAATTTTTGCTAAAAAGTACAGTACTCTTACACAGCACGCGCTTGTTGTGAAGATACGGTCAGTACTTAAATTGTAAAATTTTGCATGGGAAGGCGCTCAGTGGTGCCGGAACGGGGGGGCAGCTTCCCCTTGCCCTTTTACCAGGAGGGGCAAGGGGGGCAGCACTGCACTTTGCATTTTGGTACGATAGTAACGATGCAAACGCCTGCTAATCTCAAAGCTCGCTTATCTAATGCAGAATAAATTCAATTGCTCATGAAAAATAGATCAAAGACGGCCGAATCCACAAGTTCAAAGATTAGCAACCGATCCGGATTCAACAAGAAGAGATCTGGATACGCCACTTTATAAATTTAAAGATCCGGATCCGTCAGTATACAACTATATTTTGTTCTTATCAACGAAAACCAAAAGTAGACCAAAGAAAAACAAAAAAGGTCCTTACTCAAAATTAGGGCATTTTTTCTGCCCAAATTCAGGTGGATACCAAAAGAAAAAAAGATTCAAGTCATTCTAAGGATTTATTCACCATAAAAATACAAACGTTTTTGCCTTTCATCAGGCCTCTTCAGGTATCAGTTAAATTATAGCCATGTTAACTTTAGACTAACTGGAAAAAACGAGAACACAAAAAAATCCAGTGATATCAAAGTATCGCTTGATTTTTTTTGTGTGTTTTCGTTTTTTCCAGTTAGTCTGAAGTTAACATGGCTATAATTTAACTGATACCTGAATAGGCCTGATGAAAGACGAAAACGTTTGTATTTTTATTGTAAATAAATCCCTAGAATGACTTTAGTCTTGCTGTTTATTGCTATTATTTGGCTAAATAAAATTTCCACTTTACCGAAGTTATATTTAAAAAAAACGTTTTGGCGGAATGTAGTGCTGATTTTGTCCCCAAATCATTTTGGGGGGCAAGGCCAAATTTAGATCTAGATCCACATCTTGTTATGAAACTGAATCCGGATCCGCGAAACAACAGTAAGATCCGGGTCCGATCCGGTCCGCTCCGAATCCATTGCCACCTCTGCAACAGATCTAACAGATAATTTAATCATTTGTGAACAATAGACCAGACAAATAAATGACCCAGTTGTGCACGACAGCAATTAACACAGTAGAAAGTTAGTATCAACTTGCAGTAGGCTATACTAAACTGTACGCTTTTTAGCTAGCTCGTGAAAGCAGATCAATTGGATGAAAGTTAACCTATGGCACGCAAAAGCGTTCTGGAGCAACAAGAAGCATTTGAGGGATTAAAGTTTAGTGTTTTGTCAACCAACAGAGCCCTATCTAGAAATGAAACGTAAAAAAAATTTTCTATATACAAAACACATTACAATTTTTATTTTCTGAAAAAAAATCTTTTATTATAAACAAATTTACTCTACATTAATTGGCGCTAAAAAGTTCATTAATATCAATAATAACAAGTTGCATGTGTTAAATGATTTTTAAATAACGTACCGGTAAAATAAGTGAGCAATATTGTGCTATACATTAGGTTAGCCTGTGAGCTGTGACACCCAAGTTAGTTTCATTAGTTTAAACTGACGCTACGAAGGTATAGGGTGCTACAAAATTCCAAATTAAGAGCTCAGGATCCTGTGTCTGTAGGCCTCAGCGTTACTCTATTGCAAGACATTCAAGTTTGGAACTTAGTTTGTAGCCCTAATTAGAACGACCGATGCTGACGTTACCAGTGGCAAATCAATGTGGTCCGGACCCCCTAGCTCAAACCGGAGAAACATAAGAAAAACTTTTAACATATAAAATTCATTGCAGTAACTGGAGAAAGATCCATTTCTTGTCCAGATCTAACAGTAAAATACTCCGTGGGGATGGGGATGCTGGGATGTGGTGGGAATTAACATTTTCTCCAAAATTATCTTGCTTTATCAATGCAGACGAAAATTATTTTAAAATTTATAATTTTTTTGTTTTAAGGTTTACCAGCTAGTAATAAAAAGGCTAAAATTTTACCAATAGCCACCGTCCTCATAACCTATCTGCTTATTTACGAAGCCAGTTTAGTCATGTTTTTGCACTGCTAATTTCTAATCCACAATTTAAAAGCATTAACTTTTGCTACAATAGGCCTAAAACTAAGTTATTTTTGCACAAAAATTGCAAAATTTCCGATCGCTGGGGGCTCTGCCCCCAAACCCTCTTGCCTCCGGCTGTTGGGGGTGCTGCCCCCAAACCCTCACTGGCATCCTGCGGCAGAATCTGCCCTTCTTTGATAATTTGTTTGTTGTTATTTTTTATTGTTTAAGTGACGTACTCAGTACTCTGGCTTTGGTGAAGTGTTTAATTGTTTTAACGTATGTCTACAATGTTAGTGGTAATGACTGTACGTGCAGTATTGAAAGTGCCCTTTGAAAAAGCTGTCCTCCTTGCCCTTCTGACGTTCCGGCACCCCTAACCCCAACTACATTAAAGTTTTTGTTTGTTAAATATCTGCTGATATCAAAACAAACTGGCACCCTAGTTTGAGCCATTCAAAAAATTGATTTTTGGGGGGGTCTCCGGGGGAGGTGGCACCCCCAAACAATGTCAAAATATTTGTCTGTTAAGTATCTGCTGATATCAAAAAAACTAGCACCCTAGCTGGAGCCGTTAAAAAAATTGAATTTTTGAGGCCCAATTTTGGGGGGATTTCCGGGGGAGTTGCCCCAAAAGATTTCGGGAAAAAAATTGCGTTTGCAGCTCAACAACTTTACAAAAAATTTAATTTCCAAGTTTTGTGGTTTAAGAGAAGAGCGAACAAAATTTAGACAGAAAAAAAAAGGAAAAAAAAATAGAAAAAAAACTCATCGCGGCCAAAAGTGAGTTGGTTGGGATGAAAGGGTATCTTAAGACATTTTACCATGTGAAATATTTTTTGCCGTAATTGCCTGCCCTTACAAAAAAAAATGGCCAAATACCGGGAATATCGGGATTCATTGACTGCCGGTATATTCCCCGTAAATGGTTGTGTTATTGCCGCTTTACCGGGAAATTTATTAGGAATTATTAGGAATAACAGGGAATTTACTTGTCCAAGTAAACTAGGAATTACCGGTATTTTACAATAGCGATAGAAACTCGATACTCGTAAATTTCCGGTGAATCCAGGTTTACCGGGCCAGTAAAAATCCCAATAATTCCTCGTAATTTATAATAAATCCCAGTAAAGCGGCAATAATACAACTATTTACGAGGAATTTACGTTGCCTCGTAAACGCGAAATTACCAGGAAAAGCCGTAGTACTAGTAAATTTCCGGTGAATCCAGGTTTACCGGTCCAGTAAAAATCCCAATAATTCCACGTAATTTATACTAAATCCCAGTAAAGCGGCAATAACACAACTACTTACGAGGAATTTACGTAGCCTCGTAAACGAGGAATTACCGGCAAAACCCGATACGGCAAATAAATTTCCAGTATGATCCCAGTAAAACGGCAATTTACAGGAAATGTTTATAGCTTTATCAACTACAATTTATGGGCAAAGCGTACGCTTAAAGGTGAATTCACACAGTATCCGTTTTTTTACCTTTTTGCTTCTTTTGAAGTACGGTATGCGTCTTTTTATCCGCATTTTTTAAGTCCATATTCGCACTAAGCAGACTGTCCCATACTGGACAAAAGTTTTCCGAAAACATTTTTTTGAAAAGGGGTACAGCTCTATTTTGAAATATCACTCTTATCGTTCATACACAAAATGTTTGAACAAAATTTTTCCTTATATACATACAACAGTCTACTTAGTGCGGATATAAACTTATAAAAAAAGGATGAAAAAGCGCATACTTTTTCAAGAAGCAAAAACGTAAAAAAAACGGATACTGTGTAAATTCGCCTTTAGTAGTATAGTAGATTAATACAAAATTTACTGGAAATAGTATCACGTTATAGTATTACTAGTAATTTATAGATAAATCCACGTCAGTGCACTGATCTGTGATAAGTGCTCGCATTATTGCAATAACGCGAACACTCGAGTGATTTGTGCTGATCAAGACTCACCAAAATCCACTAGCTAACAGTAACGTCCCAATTATTGCAATAATGCAAACAGTTTTTACTAATATTAAAAGCCCTTCGAATTGCTCCTCATTATAAACAAGACACATCGTTTGCAAGATTATGTATTACTACTAAACGAATTTGAACACTCATCACAGATACCAATGATCCCACATTTACCGCCTTGATATACCAGTATATGGATATCAATAGTTAATTGCTACTCAACCAAAGACGACGCCAGCCCGAAATGAATTGAGATGACGAAGTATTTTCCTAACAGAACAGACACAAAAGAATGTCATATCTTTAAAGTCTTTTATTTAGTTTTTTATTAATTCCGACTCATACCTAGCCCAAACTTAAATTCTTTCTTCAAAACTAGCCCCAAATCTAATCTTCATCTTGACTCTTAAACAAAGCAAATGAAAAACGTGCGTATAAACATTCCTCGTTGTAGTTTTACTCTCTTTAACCTAAAATTTGCCGGTGCATTAGTCAGCCCCTGAAACCTTTGTTTGACAGCAAAAACTGCATGTCTTAATATATTAAGGCATGCAGAATGCAGATATGGTCACGTTTCGCATCAATTTTGAGCAATAAAAAAACAAAGCAATGAAAAAAGACACTACGAATTATTTAACTTTGCATCCACTTGACACGGCAGTAAAAAGGTCAACTTGACAATACCTGCGGGATTTCGCTCCCGACCCCTCTAGACAGTCGTCCTAAGCATGCAACAATTGGACGTACATCGAGACAAGTGGTGAAACCATGAGAACGAAGAAGCTACATTTCACTAGGTCACTTAGAAAACGTAACCAAAATATGCATGCACCACACTGTCCCTTTTACTGCTGAACGTCAAGAAGGAAAGCTGTAAATACCAATTTTTATAGTCTTTGCTTTCATCCGACCGGGAATCACAGCCGAGTCTACCGTCTTAATGGTATTCTATCTACTTGAACCCTGATTGGCTGGATTACATGTCTGGTTTCGGTCCTTTATGGGGTTTAAAAATGAAGTTCCATGGCATTAGATGATTATTATGATTTTTAAATAATCATGATTTTTGACGTCATATGAATGAAAATTTTGGACCTTTTAAAAGCCATTTGAAACAAAAACACTCACTTAATTTACATTATCCATGCAAACGTACAAATCAGTCGAACGCTGTGAGACAAGAAACTTAAATTTAACTTTTTTTAATTTTTGGCAGCACCAAACAAACTTCATTTGATTTTGAAATATCAGGGAGAGTACATTGTACAAACATAGCAAAGCAAAACATTGATGCATTTCAATTGAACGGTTAAAGCCTACAAAACAATTTCTAAACTGAGAAAAAGCCTGATTTTTATCAAGAAAAGTCAGCTACGATCTTGTTCAAGTTTAAAAAAACAAATAAAAGCATTTTTATATGGTCATCATTGTCGCATATGAACTACAATACTCGGTAGATTTTGCAGTTTCCACGCTATGAAACTTCACCCAAAAATTATTAGACACACGAAGTTTTTATCTTTGCATCCAGTTGGCACGGGAATGAAAAGGTCAAAAAGCATGACACGTTGGCACAAAACAAGTTATTGAAACCAGGATTGCAAATTCAACACGTAAAGCGGTACAAGAGTTGCTCGCCCAAAAAAACTTACATTTAGCCATTACCCCACAAATTGTTAGGTTGGCGATAGAAAAACTCCACGTACTAAACTTCAGCTTATTCGGTTTAGGGAGTGGACGTAGTCAGTAGGTATGAAAACATTTTGCAGTTTCACTGTTCGTAATTAATTGTACAGTCATTGAAGCACACAAAAGCTATGCTTATGTCATGAGTTTTGCTAATTCAAAGATGAATTTTTTCGGAAACCAAATGAAGGGTCCAGGTGCATAATGATTAAACTCCATTTTTTGCGATTTCTGTTTTTTTGCACAAAACGATGCAGTTTTTTCTGTAGTTTCACATTAAATATCGTTCCAGTGGAAAAACGATTTATATCGCTCAAAAAACGGCTTTGAAAAATGCGTATGCAGGGATAAAACGATCAGAACTCCACGTTTTTTTGTGGCAAAACCATTAATGTTCAGCAAAATCAATGAAGTGTGAAATTTTATTTGTCTCGATTGAAATCTAGGCGCTGTTCTGTGTTAAAATTAAGTTGCTAGATTTAGTACGCCAAGGCTATTTAAAAACAGTAAAGTGTGTTAACATCAATAATTATCATTGAAATGGCTACAGCAATAGGTTATAGTCACGGGCAATTTTTCACAGGGTTGCTTTCAGTCTGTAGCCTATCATAATTGTGGTATTAGATCTTATTGCATTAGAACAACCAGGCTATAAAACTAGGTAGTATTTTGCTCTCAGTATTTTTGAATCTTGGTTATTTACATAGATTAAAATTATATTGAGAATGGTTGATTGTCAGCCGACTATGCCAATAGAAGGCTGTTTAATGTGTGTGACTGTTCAGTGTAGTGTTAGAGTTGAACTTGTGTCCTGTATAGTACACAATGAATGACACATGGTACGAGTTTTGTTATTCATTTCATGGATAGCTGAATCGAGTGTCAGTATGATTTTGGGTATGCGTGTTACAGTGATAATGTTTTATTTTTGATGTGTTGTTTACAACATTGGTATTGAACACTAAATCTGCGGTTTTTTCAGAATTTGAAAAAATGCTAGTAATTCATAAAGTTGAATTAGCTGTAACGCGGAGTACATAGCATTGTACTAATTGCAGATCAAATCTCTTCCGGCTACCGGCAAATGCCTCAGCCACATAATAGCTTACAAACAACTAGATGGGAGTTTGCCAGTAAACCCAGTGAACGACCGACGCATAGCTAATGCTGTGACGCTCAAAAGTACTTTTTGTCCACCGTAAAATCAGCAATTATTCAAAAATATCTGATTATGGAACCTCCAGAAAAGTGGAGTCAAAATATTTGTCAGTTAAATATCTCCTGATATCATAAAACACTGGCACCCTAGCTTGAGCCGTCCAAAAATTGATTTTTGGGGTCCCTGGGGAGATGGCACCCCCACACTATGTCAAAATATTTGTTTGTTAAATATCTGCTGATATCAAAACAGACTTTCACCCAAGTTGAGCCGTTCAAAAAATTGATTTTTGGGGGGGCCATTTGGGGGGTGCCCCCGGGGATGGGGTGGCACCCCTAAACTATGTCAAAATATTTGTCTGTCAAATATCTGCTGATATCATAAAACACTGGCATCCTAAGTTAAGCCGTTCTAAAAATTGATTTTTGGGGGGTCCCCGAAGAGTGGTACCCCCAAACTACGTAAAAATATTTGCTTGTTAAATACCTGCTGATATCAAAAAGAACTGGCATCCTAGCTTGAGCCGTTCAAAAAATGGATTTTTGGGGTCCATTTGGGGGGTCCCCGGGAGGGTGGCACCCCCAAACTATGTCAAAATATTTGTCTGTTAAATATCTACTGATATCAAAAAAAAGTAGCACTCTAGCTTGAGCCGTTCAAAAAATTGAAATTCAAAAAATTTTTGTAATTTATTGAAATTGCGAATTTGCATTCTTTAATAATCCTAGCACTTGAAAACACACTTTTCGCAACAATTATAGCTCTAAAATTTGGGTGATGAGGTTCTAAACTTTGTTTTTTGATTTTCTCCAAAACTTGATTTTGGTGGTTTGATCGTTTTGCACCTGGACCCTTCAAATTATAGTTTACTTGGAAAAAGGTGAACATTAGTGTTCAAAAGGATGAACTTCACTATTAATAAAGGTCAACGTTAATGTTCAAAACGAAACCACTTGTCACAGCTACGTTTTTAAGCATTCTGTGTACTAAGCTTTCTGTGCAGCTTTCGTGAATTTAAAAGCTTGTTTCGCACAGCATTGTTAAATTCGGCCTCCCAGGAGGCCACTGGTTTCCCGTCTCTTTTCCTCTTCTTAAAAAGAAGGGAAAGTTTTCTTTCACGTACTCTAAAAATTAATTTGTTACATAAATGATGGTTCACGACTGGCAAAAGCTTCGTGCGCTCCTGAGTCTTGAGCTAGTGAATTGGTTTGAATACCCAAAAATAATTCCTAATTTGGTTCAAGCTCGATGCATCACAGGCTGAAAATATATTTCTGTATCCTAAAATAATTTACAGAATAAGCAGTAGTGAAGAATATAATTAAGAAAGTCACTTCAAAACATATTTGCCACTTTGGCGTTTATATTCATTTGAAAATATAACATTTTTCATTTTTGACCAAAACAATCGTTTAGATGCAACCACCTAGACCACAGACTCTCTGAAGTCTGCACACTTGCTGATATAAAAACAGTATAATACTTGATAACGAACCTTGAAAAAGTACTATCTAATCTTATAGCAAAGCAAAGCAAAATATGCCATTGGTCTTCAAAACACAACACATAAAAACATGTTGAGCCCCACCTAAAAAAATCTATAACATATTCTCATCAAATCGTTTATTAGTGTACTTATGTACTGTGAAAAAAAAAAGAAATACAGTTACACAAACAAACATACAGCAAAAAAACAACCTAAATATGCAAACAAAGTAATTGACCATCCTTACCCCTTATTGCTTCGAGTTTTCTTGAATCAAGTGCGGGTCGTTCCTTTGAGCCAAATAGGCTACTTTCGGCAAGCAGCTCTAACACAAACAATGAAACATTAATCAAGAATATACGTAGTAACTGTGAAAAACCAAAACGCATATCGAATTAATTGAACCTGCGTCTCACAGGCTAAAAATGTGTCTGGATTGACATGTCCAGAATTTGAACTCAAGATTTTCCAATCAGGATTACAGCTCAAAATGGGTGCAAGTTTGCAGTTGACGTTAATTAAGTGAAACAGATCTTTGTTTAAGGATGCCGAAATCTTTGAATACGCGAGACAAAAACACTTTTGGGGACCTCTCCATTTATACGAAAAACAAATGATAGCAAATGAAATCTGATTCCCTATGTGGTGAATGATGATAAACAGGTAAGTAGCTTTAGGTTTAGTATACATTTGGCAAAAAATTGGAAGCGTGTAAGCAAGAAAAAAATAGCTCGCAAACAACTGAACTGAAAATATGAAATTTAAACACTTAGACAGAGATACATAAAAGCTACGTGCATAACCATTTTGGGGGCTTGGTCACGAGAAAGCCGTTTTAGAGGTCATCGATTCGTTTCAAAATGTCACCAAATCAAATTCCAGCTGGATTGTGTAACAGACTCCTACTTACTTGGATAAGGCAGAAAGGCACTTTCTAACAAATCATTCACTAATTTCGACATGGTAGAATGATTACACCTTCCGACTATTTCCTTCTTTACCACACTAAGTCCATTGCTATCACAAATCTAAAAACGCAAACAATCTAATAGCTGGATGTGTAAAGTCGCATTATGTTTACGTGACAAAATGCCGATTTCATTCAGTTTTGCAAGCAATGATACAATAATAATGCAGCAGCGGGCCCAGATGTGAACTCAGTTACCTGGCACGGCCGAGTCTTTACAGCTGCAACAGTTCGAATACGCACTGCAATCAGACGAAAGTAATGTATATACCAATTAAACTATATCAGAGCAGAAATTCAATGTTTTAATGTCATTATTTATTAATAACAATGCGTATTTGAATATTTTAGTACCGGTTGTTGTCGGCTCTCAACGGGCATCAAAAAAGTATCTACTCTACACTGCACAAAATATTGGTTCTACTTCTGTATTGAATTATCAAACGTTCTCAAATTTTAAATACAACTCTTTTGATTTCATTTAATACATAACAACTGAATCGAATGCTATTTACTGTAAATACATATACAATAAAATTTTATCGAGTTGAGCGATTGACGATCGATTCGTTCGCTTTTTGCTTTTTTACTTGGTCATTAGGGTGTAACACTTTTATCACTATTTTTGAATATTAATGATGCCTAATGATTGTGGTTTGTAATTTGGCCTAAATTGTCGAACGAAAAACATTCTTTGAAAAAAAAACTTTTGTTTGAAGAGGGAGGCCTCACCCCCTTTTTTTATATCGACACCCCCCTCAAACCAACGATTTCTCATATCTCATGTTCTAGTGGTCATAGAGACACGATTTTGATGTCAAATGTTGCGGAATACCCAAGTTTATACCTTTCTAACATACTGTAACTCAAAAATGTTTATTTTAGTCATTAAATAATCAAAAATGTTTATTGTAGTCAGTACAGAGAATATTTTTTCAATGATGGGATTATGGACAAAAGATAATTTGCATGAGCAAATACCAAACACTTCCTTGCAATGCTTTTCGAAATTCGCAAATAGCTCAGATATTGGCGTCTCCCTTTGGGCTGCGCTTTTAAACTAGAAAGAACATTAACACTATGTTTGATGTTATTTTTAATTCTTCGAAAAGATAGCAGTGTATTTCCTAAATTAGCAAAATTCCATGCCTCGCGTATGTCTTTCTCCAAAAAGCTTGCAAAATCATACACTGTTAAATTGAAACTGGGACCTTTGCCGACTTCTAGCTCATTTTGTCTCCAATAATATCCTTGTATGACATTTTGTAGACTAAGTAATTACCGTAGTAACTTAGTAAGCTCCATAACACACACTTTGGTCAGAATATTCTGGTGGGACACTGCAACTTTTTAATTGCAAAATTAGTGCATAAGATAAATATCGTAGCCTTGAAAAATCTGCGAAAATGAGCAGGGAGTATTTTAAACGTTATACAATAAACAACTCGGCCAGCTTGTACCTAAAGGTCACATAATAGGCTTATCATTTGCACGTTTACCTATACCTGATCGAAACAAAAGCATTTGACATAATTGCAGACAACTCGAACTTTGCTGGAAAAACAACTTTTAACATTGCAGTGAGCAAAACTGCGTTGTATTAAACTGGTAGTACTAAAACATACAGGACTGAAAGAATCACAACGGTTGAGGCTCTTGCGATCCTTTCGGTTCTTGTGCACCTGTACAGTATGTTTTAGTAACCCTCTATTGAGCTGATGTTGTCTGCAACCAAAATCTATGGTTTAAATGATTTATTGCTGGTGGTACTTTACCTCACAGCAAACATGTCACCCTTGTTGAAGGCTACAAAATTCATAAATATCACTAACCAGCAAGATTTTAATGTCGAAAACGTTTTTTCTCATTTAATGACTAAAATTAACATTTTTGAGTTACAGTATGTTAGAAAGGTATAAACTTGGGTATTCCGCAACGTTTGACATCAAAATCGTGTCTCTATGACCACTAGAACATGAGATATGAGAAATCGTTGGTTCGAGGGGGATGTCGATATAAAAAAAGGGATGAGGCCTATCTCTTCAAACAAAAGTTTTTTTTCAAAGAATGTTTTTCGTTCGACAATTTAGGCCAAATTACAAACTACAATCACTAGCCAGTAAGCAAGTTGGTTGTAGCGTTACACCATTGGCCATTTGCAAGTAAGAACCGGACTACACTCTGTAAAATCATGAGCTTTCCAGCTTATCTCTAGTTTGTTTTAACCAACTGCCACCTTGTACGCTGATAAAGCGGGTCCACGATAACTTACAGCTAAACCTATTGACCCTAATTGGCTGAGAGAGGCAACCATAGTAATATTTTACAATCCCCACAGCCATCTTGCCCAAGCCCTCACTTTGTGACAAGATCACGGGTAACCATTAGTTGGTTCGCAGTCAGTTGACTTGACCCGTGATAAAGCAGTACGCCGTGCGAACTAATCTTCTGCTTGAAATGAACTAAAACTACGCTTGTAAACTCACCATCTTACGCAGAGTGTAGACCAAGTCTAATCAGTAGATTTCATACTTTTGCTAGTCACTCGAGATCAGTTGGGGGGTCTAGATTTGAACTTGAATTTAAACTTGAAATTTGGCAGCAGATTTTGCGTTCAACGTTTTTAACTGCACAGTCACTAAACTACTGGTAATTAATCAGCACACCTTTTCTAAACATATTACGAGAGTTAAAAGTATGAGTATACGAAAATTTTAGCTAAGCCTTGAAAAAATTATTGAAACTGCTGAAATCTAAAACATTTCAAAGAAATACTTAGTAATTCAAGAAAAGGCACTAACGTCTTTTGCACTAGCAGGTCGTCTGTCACAATCTTGAGATAACCTGATATTACCGGCTTTCTTGAGCTGTTGGGCAATGCTGCCCAATTCTTCAACGAGGCGGGGAATTTCTGCAAAAACATACCAACCCAAATACGAAGACAAATTAAGAAACATAGAATCTCATCGGATATTATTTCATATTTACGTGATAATTGTCATTGCTCTACTCCCTGATAATCACGGAAACATATGAAATGGGCTGGTAGGAAATCGTCAAACGGTATCGTTGTTAGCCATAAACCTAGTTATTACACTCAGTTTTACATATTTAAACCCAACAACATTGGCTTATACTGTAGTAGTAAAAGCAAACTATACACCAATAATAATTGGAATGACGCTGCTGATTTTTCTTTTTTTTTGTAGTTTTCAAAATTTTGTCCTTTACTTTATCATCTTGAATTCGATTGCTGATGGCTTGAAAAAGTAAACAACATGCTAAAGATGGGAATAACTTGGATTCTGTTTTCACTTTTAAAACAACGTTAAGTAGAAGACCATACCCTTAAGTGAAGGCAAAATTTCCTCAAACTCAATGGTAGTTAAGGTAAGTTGTGTTTGGTATTTTCCCTTTGTCTTTTCAAATAGATCTTCGGAATGTCCACCTTTGGGCAAGTCACTTTTCTATAATGCAAAAATTGAATAAGCTAGAAGTACGGTAACATTTTGAAGATATGAACAGCTCATACTTAAGCAATGAATATTGCTTAAAGACTACAAAAGCACTTAACAGATCTAGTTTGTATAAGTTTCATAAAAAATTTTCATTGCTCTGCGCTGCATCAGAAAATGCCAATCTTGAAGTGCAATGGCTTGTGAAAACTATGGTAATGACAAATCTTAAATCTGATTTGCTCAATTCTTTTAAGCCCACAAAAAGCCTAGTATTACAACTTTGAAAGACATTTCCGCTTACTCCCTCTAAACCAATAGTCGCAACTAAAGTGATAGCAGTGTACTTAAAAAAAAAGTAGCCATCTCCAAATCAACATCCCTAATTATCCATCTTTATTAATGCATTGCAAAACATGAAATTTTTTTCGTTTGAGAAGCAAAAAAAATAACACTTTTACACATCTTCAGTGACACTGATTAGACACTATGAAGTAACCAAATGTCCTTGCAGCAAAAAAAAAATTACTTTAGGTAGTGAAAGAGCGGTGGTTACCAGTAACAAAAAACTCTTAAAATTATACCAAATTTCCAACTCTAGCAACTAATTAGTTCACTTACAGTAGGTCCAGCATTCAGCCAGTTTCGTAAATTTTTTATTTCTGAGGACTCACAACAGACTTCAACCTACAGAAAAGAAGGCTTCACAACACACTGGCCATAAACAATTTAAAAGGCAAATTAACAGTAAAAACTTTATGTTAACAATACTTAACATAAGTTTATGAACTGTTATTGTTAAGGTAAAGTGTATTTTGACAAAGGTTGATTTAATCCATTAACATAAGACTTCACAAATTAAATGGTTAATGAAGTCACCTTTGTTATCAATGAATTGGTGCCCTCGTAAAATCTAATCTATTGATTAGTAACAGACGTACAGGTACTGGTATGTAAAATTTTTAAAAAGGCATAAGAAACCCAAACGAAAACTAGAATAAGGAATCAGATCAAAATTTCCTAATTCACTAATCTATACAGGTAATGTAATGTAAATCATAGTACTCACATCCAGCTGGGTGCTTTCATTCTCAAGCTCTACACCGGTATTAAGCTGCAAAAATAATTAGCCTGTTTACACGTACACTTTTCATTCGTGATTCTTAGTTTCAGTGCCTGTGTTTTTGCTGCACCATGCCCAAATAAAGCCAAACATTATAAAAGAACTAGTCAAGTCAGAGACTTTTAGTGTTGGCAATGGTTTTTTTGATGACAAACGTTTCAGTAGGCATGTTTTCATATTTAGGCACTTTTTTTGGCATGACGCAGCAAAAAGTACACGCCAGAACCAAGAACTGAGCCTGAAACGTGGACATGTAAACAGGCTAAATATTTACATCAAGCTCAATGAAAATAAGCTTGTCTCACGATAAGAGGCATCAAAGTAGATAAGGGCTTATCCGCACCTGCTGGGTGATGTCTGTGATCTTTTGGAAAAAAATAACAATTACCAATGGCGGATCCAGAAAAATAGAACACCCGCTGCTCAAATCGAAGAAATTGCTAACATCATTTTGTAGAACATAAAATTAAGACATGCAAGGTCTTTCCTTTGCCCATAAGGTGGTTCAGGGGATCTGGGGCCCCCTGCTCAAACAGAAGAAATGAAACATGACTTTGTAGCACATAAAATTAACTCATAAAATTCTCTGAAATGGCTCTGCAAACATGCGATATATCATACAAAAGTCGTTAAAATTGCTAGTTTCACTAAAGCACTCAGCAGCGGATCAAAAGTCAGGGACGGATGTAGAAATTTTAGCAGGAGGAGGTCTGGGCAAGACATACGTTTAGCATACTAGATCTGCAATCCATAGCCTCTGGCAACTGGGGGCTCCGCTCTCGACCTCCATTTGATAACTGCAGAAGTAGCACGCTAAAAGTACCGGTAATATGTCTTGCCCAGAACCCGCCAGCAAAAATTTCTGGATCCACCCCTGATTTTAAGGGTCCACGACTTTTTGGCGCCAATATTCTGTGCTTTTCACTAACACTAACCCAAAGCCCTAACCCTAAATAAGTGAAATGTCAAAGAGCACCGAATTGGCACCGAAACGATCTGTGCAGAAAACGTACGACAACGAAATAGGTGGCGCCGAAATGGTCGCACCAAAAAGACGTGATCCCTGATTTTAATGCTGTTTAGATGTCATTTAACATGTTTCTAAAGCTATTGAAAGAAACTACTGTACTTGCCAAGATTGGGAAGCCCAGTTGACAAAATTATCTAGCCCCTTCAGGCCTTCCTTATTTACTAGTCAAGTCTAAAGCACAATTAAAAGCATGCATGTTTGGTTAAACTTTTTAAGTGACTTGGATGAAGGGGGCTGAAGCATGAAGCCTTAATCTTCCACTCTTGCTACATTATTAATAGACAGATTCTCCTTTTTTCTTTACAATTTGATTTAGAATTATTGAAAGCTTTGAGTTTTTAGATCTTTGTGAGTTGTATTTTAGCTTTTCATTCAGGTACACCTCAAGTAAATAAATATATGCAAGAAAGACTATTTCGTCAGTGTGGACTTAAAGTAGCTAATGTCCTATGCAATTTAAATAGGGCATAAGCTCGTTTAGTTCCACACCGACGATTTATTCATACTGGGCCTTATACACATCCTGAAAACTATGGTAGTTCAGTTTCGGAGAAAGAGCTTTTTTCAAAATTGCAAGTTAAAAGACTTCTTTACGTTACTATTATTTTTCTGTCTTTTATTCTAATAATGTGTTTTGGATTATAATGGCTCTTTCAGTCTTTCATAAAATCTTTGGTCCACACCTTTTTGTACAGTTCATAGAACAATTAGTGTTATTGTTGTATTAGCACTGCATGAACTAACAATTCAACATAATGAAGATGATATACTCACATCCATATTAACGGATTCTTCGATATCAATCATTAAATTTCGATTCCGCTCATTTTGAATGATCTTTCAAATAAGCAAATGTGTTACAAAAACCAAGAGTACAAGATTACACATCTCACGTTAGATATATCTACTAACAGTGTTCCCACTTGGCCAATTTTTTTCAGCAAATCAGCGATTTGTTGGAGCAAGGGCAAATTATTTTTGGCAATATAGCAAACATAGCTTTAGAAAATTTGACAAATTTCTGAAAATAGGACATTTGGTATACTTTAGTACTGGATTGGTACCAAATTGAGGGTACATAATTGTCTTTTTAGAGCTTTGGGCACAATTATTTAAAGAAAATTTGGGCACTCGCTGATTAGCCATAAAGTTAGAGGGAACACAGCCCACTAAGCCTATTTTTTTCAGCGAATTGGCGATTTGTTGGAGCAAGGGTAAATAATTCTTGGCAATATAGTAAACATACCGGTACCTATAGAAAATTCGACAAATTTGTGGAAAGATGACACTTGGTACAATTGTTTAAAGAAAATTTGGGCACTCGCAGATTAGACATAAAGTTAGAGGGAGCACAGTCAACTACAATTTCAAGTACTGTTTCCTCTAAGCTGATTTTTGTCAGTCACTCAACGATTTGTTAGATTAAGAACATTTAATAAATTATTATTGGCAACAGTGTTCCCTGTAAGCGCAAAAAAGTGCAAAATTTTTTACAGCATTTTCTCACTACTTTTTGGCAACACTGCGGACGGCGTTTTTTGATTTTCGAAATTACGGCGTTTTTGTCTGGCTATAGCATCCGACACAACGCAATTTTTTCTTCATTCGGCACAGCATCCAGTGCTGTTTCTTCAAAACTTGATGCAGATGCATTGAAAGTCGCAGAAAAAGATGCACTATGTTACCTGAAGACCTTTTTTGTTTTGTTTTAAAGTACGCCGATAAAGAAAACTCTTGGTAGAATCCGTGTGCGATGACGTTTGTTTTTTTTTTGAGATCGCACAAAACTTTGAGTAAACGGCATTGTTGTTTGTGATTTGTGATGACATTTTTGCATTAACTTCAGGTATTTTCGCGTCTTTTCCAGCATTTACGCAGTAGATCCAAAATTAGACGGAACACTGATTGGCAATAAGATAAACATAGCTTTAAGATAACAAATTTGCAAAAATATGATTTTTACTTAGGGATGTTCATTTCAGAATACCGAATTCTTTGGAACCAGATCCTATTTGGAATCGGTTCCATTTTTAGAATTCAGTTTAGTTGTGAAAAACTGCAAGTGATGAATTTGTTCAACCGCGCCAATCAACTGCATTGGGACGCATCTTTTTGACTCAGATGTTACAATGGCGTGATTTTCTCTAGGAGGCCTAAGCTCCCCTGGTTGCGTTACTGTTTCCTTTTCCTGAAAACAACTAGAAATGACAGTGAAAATGAAAACGAAAAATTCAGAGAAATTGATGAAGCATTACAGAATGAGAATATCCAAAAGGGTGTTTCATTTTTAATCTTTTTTTTCAAATATCTTTTGAATAGTGATTTTGTAATGCCAGAAGGTTGACTTCATGACTGGTAAACATTTTTTTGAAAAATTTTTGTGTTTTGGCTCCCCACACCCCCCATTTTCATAATGATAGGGGTCCAATTTACAAATCACTGTAACTCTGGGTTTCACATTAAGCTGATATTAGTGTCAAACAAACCAGAATGGGCAAGTTTACATCCAACTTCAAAAGGAACTATGGGTCTAACTTCCTTATTTTTCAAGTTATTAACAAAAATGTGAATTTTTGCTTAATTTTGTTACATTTCTCTCCTATTTTCTCTTAATAAAGACTCAAATTTACACAACCACCTCATGTTTTTTTAAAACAATAACAAGCAATGACAAACAGCTTACCACCTTCACTAATGAAAGGTCGATATGCTGGTCCTGTGCCGACTTCAAGCTAATGCTGTTGCCAAAATAAATCACGAAGAACTTGTGCCAATATTGGAAGAGTGCGTAACAGTTTCAGCTCCACTATAACGATGACTTTATAGAACATGGTCTCAAGCAGCATGTTTAACACATTTACCAATTTTACATGCACAGTGTACCACTGTACACAGATACACTTACTAAATACAGTACTATTTTCACAAAAGTATTCAACTTATCAGTTACTGGTATCAAACCTGTTAAAACTAGACCTATAGTTCCTCTGAAACTTGGGTATAAACTTGCCTATTCCAGTTCGTTTGATACCAATATCAGCAATGTATGATAATCCTGGCCCGAGTGATAGCAATTTTATAAATTTGACCCCCCTCGACACAAAAATGGAGGGGTGGGGAGCTAAAACGTAAAAATCTTTCAAAAAACATTTGACCATTCATCTAGTTAGTCCATTTGGGATTAAAAAATCACTATTTGAAGTAAACCTTTTTCTTGAGCAAAACACCCTAATATCCAATAATCATGTGATTTATAGTGATGTAATCCATGTATTTGCTATACATTCACTAAAAATGAAACAAAATATTGGAGTGATGTAATCCTTGTATTTGCTATACATTCACTAAAAATGAAACAAAATATTGGAGTTTTTTTGTTTTGCAGTAGTCAAGCAGTTAAGTGCAAAACTGATATCAAAATAGTACTGAAGGCCATTTTTTAGATTTAGGATTCCATTAAGGATTCGGAATTCTGGATTTTGAAAAAAAGATTTGGAATTATAATAGAATACATAATTATTCTGAAATGAACATCCTTACTTTCACTACTCATACTTTTACTGAATTGCTACAAAATTACGTCACGTAAACATTTTTCTACTGCTTTGACATCATTTGGAGAAAATTTGGGCATGCATAAGTCAGCTAAGAAGTTGCTGAGAACACTGATGCAAACATAAATATTTTAGATAAAAATTAGCTAGCGAAGCAAAAATAGGAACTATAACATCAACATAAATAAAGCGGCCATGAAATACAATTCCTTGTAATGCATATTTATCCTCCAATCACCGACCAGCACTGCATGGTAAGTATTGGACGATCTGAACACTTTTCATTGCAATACCTACTTCATTCTTGAAGGAATCTACACATATTAGTAGAAATCATGCAGCTGACATAATAATGGTTCAGATAAAAAAGTGTCCTGGTATATCTCTCGATATACAATTAAAAAACCATACTTCTGAAACTGACTTTTTTTCTTTTCTTCAGATCTACTGCGGGCTTAAATGAATTTGTTTTAATCTTAGATCTGTCTTGATCAGGAGAATATCTTTGTTTGCTCTTTCTGGCTCTTTTTGCTGGCAACAGCGATACAGATTTGTCATCACCACTGCTATCACTTTCTGACCGGAGTAATTCTTGAGTTTTTGCTTTGGAACCATGCAAATGCTTAACAGAATCTGTTGATAAATTGTGCGTACAATTAAGGGTCATTATGGAACATTTCATAGCAAGAACTTATCGCAAACAAAATACCTAATTACTGGATACTGGTATATAAATGAACTTGACGTTAATTGCAGCAAATTTTGCAACACCGTGTGAATGAGTATTTATCGGTATGTAACATCGAAATGATTACTGTATAATCAGAAAATGAATTTCGGCACAATGCGTTATGATAAAAGTCACCTATTACATAACATTAGTATAACAATTGTGCCAAAACTTGCTTTTCTCTAAGCATTTTTTTTCCAAAAATGAAAAGCCACTAGATTTACTATGCCTAAGTGTTTCAGGCAAGTTGATTTTTTCTTGAGCAAGTATAAACAATTGATATCACTAGCCTGATCAGCAACTAGTTAAAAAAGTTAATTTATATTCCCAATTAAAATATATAATAAATATCTAAATTCTGGGATTTTAAATTTTTACTGAAAATCTTAAATACTAGAAATCCAAATTGCCCCCGTCAGTGCATGTGAGCTGTCTGCTTGAGCTGTATGTGTGCTTACTCTTTGTTCACTTATTCTTTTGAAAGCCATGGTACGCAATGTAAATCAACCACTTTCTTTACATTTTACAAGAATCAATTTAAATAACTGCAAAAAAATTCTTCACCAACTACTCTTTTGTGTTGCAATAAGGCAATATCAAAAACTTCGCAATTTTACTTGTTTTTTTTAAAATCTTTAGCTCTCTATCTTTAGCAAAAAACTTCAGTATCCTAGATTTTGAGATAATTACAGATGGAAATGTGTTTGCAGCGAAAGACAATGTAAATAATCAATAACTAAAATAATTACAATCAAAAAATTAAGGCAGTGTCTAGAGCCTAGTGCAATGGCAGTGGCTTAAAGCCATTGCTGCAGCAACTCTAGTTTCAAATTTTTACTATCCCTAGAGTCATCATGGCCCAACCCACACTCTAAAAAAAATTCTTAAATGTGCTAAAGTAACATTTTTTTTCTTGCCAAGACCAAGAATCGAACCCAGGACACCCTGCACTTGAACCCGATGCACTAACCACTTGTTCATTCATTAACAGCCAGCTAATGGACATAATCGATAACCAAAAGCAGTGCTACTGGTGCAGCAGTGTTTCCTACAGTTGGAAACCAGAGCCAATGCCAGTACTACCTTAAAGTGCAAAATTTTTTCGGCATTTTCAAACAACAATCTGTCGGTGTTACAGTACAGCGTTTTTATTAGTGAGTTTATGGCGCTTTTACTTTCTGCCAAAAGTCGTCAAAGACCATTGTGTCAATCGCGCCACATTGTTTTTCTATTGATTGCAAGACGAAACCTGCTGAAGAAACTGCAGCTCGACGCTCAAATACCTTTTTTCTAAGACATCAGCAAAAAATTCGAACAGAAGTAATGGCTTCACACTTGTTTATTTTGCAAGATCACAGAAAGGTCAAAGTGTGTTTGCGGTACCGGTACACGCTGGCATTTACATCTAATTTTCTGCAAATTCGAACCTTTTCCGGCATTTTCACTAGAGGCGAAAAATTAGAAGAAACACTGGCAGACTGGTCAGTGCAGCAGTGTTTTTTATATGGAAACCGAACTGGCACTCTATTCATTTCTAATTAATCATTGTGTACTGGTAATGCATTAGTAAAAATTAGCTACTTAGTAAGTAACTTACTCCAGTTACTCTGTCACATTAAAACAATCCCACAAAATTTGATTTTCTCTGTGTGCATTTTTAAAAAATTATTAATAGGTTATACAACCGCAAATTCACTACCCCTAATTGTTTTGAAAGAGTTGATATCTTCTAGGACAAATAATTAATTAATATTACTTGCTCGATAGGCAAGGTGTTGAAAAAATTAATTTTGACCTCTGTGCAGATTACAGATATTCTTTATGTCAACTTCCACAATATCTTAAAGGAAGGCTTTATTTCACCGGAAATTTTTATCTAGTTTTTTATTAATTCTGACTCAAATCTAACACAAACTCAAATGCTTACTCTAAAACTACTCCCAAATCGAACCCTAACCCAAACCCTAATCTTAACCCCTAAAAAAGCAAATAAAAAAAGCGTGGATGAATATTTCTCATTCTCGTTTTATTCTCTTTAAGTTGAAAATTTCCGGTGAAATACTCAAATAGTCACTACCTATCTTAAAATAAAAATTCAAAGCGCCACTTTGAGCTTATGTAACATGCTCTTTGCCCACCTCTGAAAAAATGCCTGGTTATGATCACTATTCACACTGACACACATGCCAATAAAAAAAAACAGATCCACCTGGTTTTGGATGCTGCAAAACTTTTGTAGTCCATTGCGCTTTAGTTGGGCATTGCTGCTTGTCTTCTTTTGCAATTAATCTCTTCTTTGGAGGCATTTCTGTACACTTAACTACAGTAGTCTAATCCAGTGATATCCTAAATCTGCAATCTTATTGATGCAATGCTAATTGCTATAGAATGGTTAGTACAAACAAAAATTAGTACAAAATCATGGTACTCACTTGATCTCACAATATTAATCACAACAGCCTAATCTAAACCATCTATGCTACAGTACAGTACTGTACATTACCCTAAACTATCAAACATAATCGACCAGTACAATAGCACACTTTTACTAGCAGATGAATTACCGGTACCGAAATCAGTCATAAAAACACCAAAATCCGCAGTTGCACAGTAAGCTTTCGGTTTATAGTTATACACGTGTGTCAAGCCACAGATGACAGAAAAAACGAGTTAACAAGTTTACGATCCGTAACAATCCATTCCTACATGGTTGTTTGTTTAATATCTTTATCTTTTCATCATTTCAAGATACATATCTATTCAGGTTGCTTGTTAAGCAGCACTAATCCTCATCTGCAGGTTAGGTACTTTGCAATTCGTACCATCTAAATCTTTTTTATGCCATTAGTGAAGTATATTTGGACCCCCGATTCGACTTTTGTTTTCGAGTTTATGTGCGATTTAAGAGACATGTTTGTCTTTTTAAAAAGATAATGCTGGAAATCGGTTTTATTGAAGAAATGAGAACTATTTCATGTAATAACAACGTGGCCCAAATAATTCTATCCAATTTTTCTTATTCGTGAAAATATAATTTACTCCGTTTGACTCCATTCGAATTTGAGACATCACGACAGGCATGATTTGCACAAATTTTTTGCTGACTAAAGAACGCGATGTTCCATGAAGAAAGTAATAGGATTCTGCTTAAAACAGCAATTCTAATTCAAACTTAAATTTATCGATGGCATTATACGAGTGATATAATCTGTTGTATGAAAGTTAGACCAGCTTAGGTAATGTTTTTAGCCGATGGAGATATAAAATTTGCAGCCAAAAACCATCGTATTGTAAATCAGTAGCACACTATATAGTCAGGTGGCCTACTGGTAATCTAAGTCTGTACATACCAGTAGGTAGCAGTAACAAAAGGCTAGCATTAGCAGTAGCCAAGTTTTCAGATTTAGATAGGCTACTTACTGCTACTACTGAGTAAGTTGTGGATATTAGATTAGGCCTACTGTATTTATTGTGGTGCAGTAGAAGCATACGGTAATATTAATATCTGAAATTGAGGTGTTTAAAAGATACCGGTACAGTTCAAAAATTTAAAGGCCTGCATTTTGCTCAAAAAAAGCCAACAGCAACAGGTAGCTGTAACCCCAAGTTAAACAGTATAAAGCATACTTGCAAAGAACCTGACTAAAGCCTTGCCTGCTCATTGAACACTGTTGTCAGCAACAACAACACCTCACTGACCAACTTGCACCTTGTCCAGCTTTTTTATCAGATAACCAAACATATCTTGCATCTTGTGATGTAATCTGCACATTGTCTTCAACTTCTCAACACCCCCTACGGCTTGCTAACTGCTAACTTGCCCTGTTTATAAAAGGTAGCTGTTTGATCTTAAACTTCAAGAAATGTACTCTAAACGTATTTGTTGTGCTCTATTTTGAACACAATTAAGGCACAAGGGCAAGCTAGCAATGGTCTGATGGTGACGTGTGATCAACTGTGGCAAATCATGCAGCACAAAGTGCTCTAGAATGTGAAAATCAGTCATGTACGACCAAATATGACTAGCTCGAGTATACAGCAATTTTAAATAACTCATAATAATTACAGTATGCAAAGAATTGCATTGTGACTAGTCATTGAATGAATGCATAGAAAATATCTCCAAAAATATTTCTATTATATTAATATTGTTGATTACATCAAAACTATAGTGTACAGAAAAAAAACTGACACCAGATTTAGAATCAGTGGCCAAAAATTAAATAGAATCAGTTAAAAAAAAGTCGTGCAACAGAAAATGAAAAAAAAATGTTGACCAGTGTTATTTATACAACATCTACTTAAATGAGGACTAAGTGCAAAATCAATGGGGATATATAAGTTGGGCCAATCGTATTAGACTAGACTAGCTTTGAATCCATCCTTTTTGACCCATGAGTTGGAGAGATATTTTACTTTAAGCATGATGTTGGTGACTCTGATGTCATAAATTTTAATAATTTTTATTGGTAACCTTGTTATTGATAAGCATTAGCGACACCTTACCAGTTCTAACCTAAAGCAATGATTAGGCTACTGCATTGAGTCGTTTTGCAACGTACTGATCAGTTTGATCTTACCAGCAGTACAGATCTGAGCTGGTAAGAAGAGTAGACTTTTCGGTAGCCGAGCGATTTCGGTAAAAATCAAGCTGTCAGATACATTATAGTCTAAATCCTAGCCTAGTCTAGCAATAAGGTTTTGCTTGTGGCATTTAAGACTAACAATACTTGAGTAGGCCTATTGTATTTGCTTGTGGCATTTGGGACTTTAGAATAAACGTTTCCATTTAAGTTTAAAACAATCGACTACTAGCCTACTCTAATAACTCTACTAGCCTTACTTTTGCTTCTTTTTAGATGCTTGTTATTTTGGCTATCGTACATGCAGTGTACTCTTTTCCAGCTTGGATCTATTCTGCTGACAAGATCAAACTGATTAGTGAGCAGCAAAACTACCCAATGCAGTAGTCTTACTGTTGCTTTAAAGTGGAACTGGAAAGTCATCGCTAATGCTTATCAACGACAGAATTGCCAATAAACATTATTAAATGTTATAATATTAGAGTCACCGACGTCATGTTTGAAGTAGAATATTTCTTGAATGGCTGGGTCAAAAAGGATGGAGTCAACTATAGTCTAGTTTTATGCAATTGGCCTAACTTCAGATACCCCCATTGATTTTGCATTTAGTCCTCATTTAAGTGCCTACATTAGATTTTTGGTAGAGGCTGCTGATGATAAGTAGAAATAAAAAAATCATTATGCTAGCCCTAAACCCAACCCTAAGGGTTTAGGTTTGGGTTAGGCTTGAATATCGATCAACCCTAACCTTAATTTTAACCCAAACTTAAAACTACTAAAAAGGATTACAATACAGAAAGTATAATTTTTTTGTAGCTTTGGTATAATATTACGGGATAGAATGAGCAAAAACTTTCAAAAGCGTAAGTTATACCTTGAAGATGTAAATGTAGAGATTCCAGCAAGAACTCAGCGTTTCTGGAAAATAGAACAAAAGTGATGCTGAAGGAATGCAAAGCAAAAGAAAAAATGATGACTTTCGTTTTTTTAAGTTTACAGACACTTCACATGACCCTTGTACAAGCAGTTTTGCTAGAAATGAAAGTACCACTACTCTAGTAGAGTTGAGTGACCAGCTATTGGATCAGTCTGATTCCCACTCTGCTAAAGTCAATGCTGAACGTTTCAGTAAAGAAGACAATGAAAAACAAACAAAACATGCCAATGCTGATACTTTACAGGTTAGTGTTGCTTAGTAAATTTGTTTATCATGGTATGAAAACTTCATTAGCTATAGTCTTCTAATCAAAAGTTATAAAACCTCATTCAATGGTGAATAATAGGATTCCAATATAGGGCAATGTGTGTTCATTGAATTCGAAATGATTTGAATGTAAAATTAGCAGAAATATTTTGTATCAATCCGAAAAAAAAAATTCTGCTTGGATTTAAATGTGCAGCATATTCTTTTTTAAATGTCAACAGGTTTTGCAAAAAAACAAATACCCGATACAAATGCATTTGGCCAAGTAAGAGTCGATGTCTAAAGAGATGCCCATTAAGTGCTAAGGTCAGTTTTGGAGGTGGGCTAAAATACAGCAAACTGATTTTTACTGCACTAAAATGCAATTCAAGATTTTTTAATCAATTGAGCATAATGCAATGTTTTAAAAAAGGAATTTAATAAAGCTAATTGTTTGCAGTTGCACAAGAGTGTTGCACTATTACGCTAAAGTGCAACCAAACTTTGGTAATAAAATTACACATTGCAATGAAAATTTCCACCCTTTTGTGTTTTGAGAAAAAGAAAGGTCATTTGTTGGAAAAAACTGGCATTTGATAACACTACAGTACAAATGAAACAAAATCAAGTTCAAAGTTTAAAATTGTTCAGCAGAAATACAGCAGGTTGTGCAGCTGTGCAGAAATAGCAAGAATCGAATTCCAACTTTTTCATCGTGGTGTTTAGATTGCTGCTGATGATGAAGTAATATATCCAGGAGCAAATGTTACCCGTGTGCAAATCCAGATATTGCTTTTGGAGTACATATTCAAACATTATGTGAAAGGTAAACAGCTTGAGGATTTTGTTAAAAATTTGGGATTTAGTTATTCCAGGAGCTTTCCCCCAAAGCAAGTATCTCTTCAACAAATCTATATCTAATACCTTTTCATACAACATCTTTTATTTTTGTAATGTGTGTGACTCTGTCATTAAGCCAGAATGGGAAAAATGTAAGGTTTGTCTTGAAAAGATTCTTCAGGAAGAAGGTAAATCTGAAAACCATTTTGTCACTTTTCCAATTCAAGAACAAGTTCGCCATGTCGTTGAATTGCAATCAGCTAACCTATTAAAGAAATCAGAATTGATCCAAAGTGCTAATTATAGTGATATATTGTGTGGTGATTTTATTAAAAATTTGTTTCATAAAGGTGAGATTTCTGACAGTGACTTAACTCTTCTTCGCAGCATAGATGGAGCTCAAGCTTTCAAAAGTGCTTCACGAAGCTACTGGCCAGTGTTTGCAACTGTGAATGAAATTCGGTATTCAAGGAGAAACAAGAACATGCTGTTGCTGGGATTGTGGTTCTGAACTAACAAACCTTGCATGGGAACATTTCTACAACCTATCATTGCAGACCTTAATGACTTAGAACCAATCCCCTTGACATGATGGTACATTGAATTTATGATGGTACATTGAATTTAAGTCGACTATGTATACCTTTTAGCATGCACTTGCGATGCTGTTGTGCAAGCGGCAATTCGAAATTCTCACCAATTTAATGGACAGTACGGTTGCCCAAAATGTTACCATGAAGGAAGTCGTATTGAAAAAGGTGATGGCTTTAAGAGAGTGTATTGTACTCAACATAATGAAGTACTTCTGAGAAATGCATCTCTTCATCTTATTGACTGTCATACTGCAGTAGAACAGGACCTCCGATGTTGATGAAAGTGCCCAAATTTGATATCGTAAAGTCGTTTGTCACTGAATATATGCTTTGCCTTCAAGGCATAATGAAAGGAATGTTGTCATTTTGGTTTGACAGTCGTCACCACGAAGAATCCTACTATTTGGGGCGAATAGTCGCTTGCATTGACAGAGAGCTTAATGAAATTAAACCCCCAAATGAAATATCAAGATTACCAAGTGCAGTTTCATGTCGACAACAGTGGAAAGCATCTGAATATCGATCTTTTCTTCTTTATTATGGTCCAGTAGTGTTAAAATGCAAACTTCCTTCAGCCTATTACACACACTTCATGATGCTTTCAAGATCAATTTACTTGCTTTTGCAAGAAACGATACAAGAAATTCAACTTGAAAGCATACACCACGAGCTACAAATGTTTGTACAAGCATATGAGCGTTTGTATGGAAAAGAGTCGGTGACATATAATGTTCACCAATTGAGTCATTTTGTTGCAAATGTTCGCTGTTGGGGTCCTTTATGGGCATACTCTGCTTTTCCTTTTGAATCCATGAATCACACTGTGTTAAAGATGAAGCATGGTACCCAGCATACTGCTATGCAAATTGTGAATGCTGGATTTGCCAAAAACATGTGGAGCGCCAGGCTGTTGGATGTTTTTCTCAAGCTTCTAATTCCATCAAACATTTACACAAGCAGCTACAACATCGCGGCTCCTACCAACCCAAAACCAATAATAAATTTGGACCAGTCAGTGTGTATGGAAAAACACAAAAGCAAAAAATCAATGAAAGTGAAGCCTCAGCTCTGTGTCTTTTGTTTGGAGCCAATATATCTTGTGGAGTAGAGGTTGAGGTATATTTTCGATTTTCCAGTTCAAGTATGATCTGCCATGGTGACAAGTGTCGACAAGATGCTGTACTAAAACGATGCAATAGTATAATTCAGGCAACTGATTTGAAATATTACATTGTGAAAAAGTTAATTGTTTTGCCTCGTTCTATTATTTGCGACTGTGTTGAAGGCCTTTGCATATGCGAAATTTCCCCAGTTATGATTTTGCAAAAGTGCAAAATCGTATCAAGCAAGCTGCCTAAGCACTCACAACACATTGTGAAACTTCTGTTGTTGACAGTATAAAAGCTAGTTTTGTGTCTGTGTTGTTAAAGAAGTGCATGCTTCTTCCTTGCGGTGATGAGAAAAGTTTTTTTTATGCAATAGCATTGGCCAATGCAATGGAGACTGATTGAGCAGACTTTTTTTATAAGATCCAGTAAATTTTTAGTTAAGGCTGGCTGTTCTTAATTTTTGGCAGATTTTCAGCCTCACTTATTCTCAGATTTTGAGAGTGTTGATGTCAGAAAACATGTTTGTAAAACCGTTTAATTTCCACTGCTCTGTCTGCTTGAGTAAACGCTTTCGCAGCAAAGCAGAAAAGCGATCTTTTTTTCTTGGCAGAGGCTAATGTTACGATATGCAAAAATAAGAAAATCGATATTTTACCCCTAACTCCAAACTTAAACCTATCCCTAATCCTAACCTTAGGAATAAAATTTAAAAAATAAAAAAGTGTAAATGCGCAAATGAGCGTCTACTCCATTCTCTTTAAGGACTTAACATAACACTAGCCACTTCCTTTTTCATACCTTGAACAACTACTGAAAATTTTCTGCGCAGTGCCCAACAGCGCTCTATAATTTCAAAATTATTGGAAGTTGCTGGCAAATACTGAAAAATCATTAAATTTTCATTGTTTTCATAGTACTTAATGTTACTTTGTAGTTCTTTTCTATTTTTGGTGATTCATCAAATTTTGCCATTGCAAATTTTCTTATAGCCATCCGCCTATCAATCCGTAAGCAGTAGATCAATTGAGTTCATGAGCTTTTCTCTTGACTAGTTTCTATTTTCTGTTGCCTAGTCGAATAGATTTTTGCCTTTGAATACATGAATCACAAGAAGAATTAGAATAAAGTACTATGAATCTCAATGAAAGAATAAACTATTACTACTGACATTATGTTGAAGGTGAAGCGTGGTACCTGGGTAAAAACCATTGCGAAGCTTTTTGTTATTTGGCAGTATAAAAGCTAGCTTTGTGTCTATGTTGTTCAAAAAAAGGCATATGCTGTTTTTTTGGGGGCAATATAGGCAGATGGAATGGAGACTGATTATATGACTTATTATAGAGCATATCCTTTTTGCAAATTTATTTTCAGCATAAAACATTGCTGTTTGATTTTTGGCTTTGCAAAACAAAATAAGAAATTAAATTTTTTTTTAACTTCATGTAAATTTTGAATTTACATCAGGATTGTGAAAGCACATATTTTCCAATCGTTTCTATTATATCTTGTAATAGTGAAATTTTTTGTCAAGAAATTGTTTTGGAAAAAAAACGTAGCGGATGTGAATGGCTTAGATCATCATCTTAATAGAGGATGGCGTACCTATTGCTTTAAATTGCAATAAAGTATCTTAAATTTTTTAGGTATTTCTTGTGATAGGTTACCTGTTATTTTTGGAAAAACTGTAGCATTTCAGCTGTCAACAAAATAACGTATTGAACGTGACTGTAATCATCGGAAACACAAAAAAATTAACACGCATTAAGCAAACATAGTAGATTTACACCTCTCAAGGACCTTTCTGTACTTCAAATTCTATTTCATGTTCCACCTCAGTCAGAAAGTTAAGCTGGTAAGTTACAATTCTTGCGGTTAAACACAGCATCCCATCGGAAGGTGCGTTTATAGATTTTGCAGTTCATTATAATTTCACAACTCTGCCATTCAGCGTAATTTTCGATTGTATACCATGGACGTCCGTTTTTGTCGTTGCTTATTAGCATTTGTTATTCTTTGTTTAGCGGAGTCCGCTTGATGTTTCATTTCTTGAAAACGTAAACCAAAGAATTTATTCTAAGTATGTGCACTTTTGCTCCTGCTTTTGAAAGCATATTCAGAGATGAACCTGCTGATTTTTCGTGGTGTTTCATCATGGGGTAATTTGGTACCAAATTGGAGAGCAGAGAATTCTAAAATTAGTACTCCGGCATTTATGATTTCCACAAATTAGCGCTATAAGTTGGGCATTATTTAATCGAAGCTAGCAGACGATGAAGTGAGTGTTCGTCTTCAATGGTATTAGTCGCTTCCAGCTAGAAAACATTGACATACATCTGCGCCCCTTTGGTAGCACATGATTGTGTGTTTTTGCATTCTTTTCTCACTCGTTGTTGTTTTTGCGTGAACAATAATACTCTTGAAAAGATAAAAAGTGAGGTTTGAAGTTCCCGTTTTGGTGCTGTTTTGTTTGCTGCTTTTGAATGTTTTTTGTGTTTCATATTGCAGGGTATTTTATGTTCCACTATTACATCATTAATTATGCCGGTACTGATTTAATGCTACACTGCTGTGCGACCGTACGTTGCATTAACGCAGCAAATCGGGAAGTTAATATGCCTCTGTGCATTTATGTATGATGCAGTATTATTTTTGTCTTTGTACGACCAGTAATACTAAGAATAGGCGTTATATAGGTTTTAAGTTAAAGTTTTGATGCTACTGTAATTTGTTGCTGGTTTTACAGTAGAATATGTTTTTGTTTGATACTGCTGCATATTTTGTGTTCCGCCATTACATTGTATACACTCGCAATCGATGTTGCATTACTCAGCAAAATGAAAATATTGGGAAAAAACGTGGGTTTAGTTGACTGCAGGAAAAGCCCGATATTTATGCTGTGAAATTAACCAGGATTTATGGCCATAAATTCTTCTCACATAAATTACCAGCTTTTATGCTGTTCGATCTCGGTTGCATATACTGTACTATAGATATTTTATCTTTAATAGTTAAGCTCAATAATGCCACATAAGGTTACTGAGTTGTTTTGTTAGTTACTGGGATTCACTGGTAATTATTGGTATATCCCAGTTAAACCAAGTGAAATTACTGGGATGTATAAGAAATTATGGGAGTTCAGTAAAATGTTTGGTTAATGCCGGTAATATTAGTTGGATTTATTGGTAATTACGGGGTTTTATTAGCAATTAGTTGGTAAATCCCAATAAAACCAAGTAAAATTACTGGGATTTATTGATAATTACTAGGATTCAGTAATAATTATTGGTAAATCTTAGTAAAACCAAGTAAAATTTCTGGTATTTATTACTAATTATTGGGATTCATTATAAGTTATGGTTGGTAAGTCTCAGTAATATCAAGTAAAATTACTGGGATTTATTGGTAATTACTGGGATTTTTTAATAATTAATTGGTAAATTCTAATAAAACCAAGTAAAATTACTGGGATTTATTGGTAATTACTGGGATTTTTCAATAATTAATTGGTAAATTCTAATAAAACCAAGTAAAATTAATGGGATTTATTGGTAATTACTGGGATTTTTCAATAAATAATTGGTAAATTCTACTAAAACCAAGTAAAATTAATGGGATTTATTGGTAGTTACTGGGATTTTTCAATAATTAATTGGTAAATCCTAATAAAACCAAGTAAAATTACTGGGATTTATTGGTAGTTACTGGGATTTTTCAATAATTAATTGGTAAATCCCAGTAAAACCAAGTAAAATTACTGGGATTTATTGATAATTACTGGGATTTTTCAATAATTTATTGGTAAATCCCAGTAAAACCAAGTAAAATTACTGGGATTTACCGGGATTTGATTACATTAATCCCATTTATTCACAGTTATTCCTGGTTGTACGAGAATTTGATAATCTTTATTTTGGTAAATCCTGGTAATTTAAGTAAATACCGGCATAGATTCCTAGTTTTTCCCGGTCGGATCCACGTTTTTCCCAATATTTTCATGTTTACCGGGATATTTTTTTATAAGGGTGAGACCGCTTTTTGCGCCAAACTTGCGGGTCGGTTTTCGGATTCTAAAACCAAAGTCACGTGACCTATTGTCTCGAAATTTGGTGCAAACATATAACTCATTAATCTCAAACTGCTGTCCGAATTTCATGCAGCTAGACCAAACCGTTCTTGAGTTATAAGCAAAAGTCTGAAATTTCGCACTCATCGTTAGTTGGAAAATGGCCGAGTAAAAACAAAGGAACACGCGACGCGAGCGTCGGTCTTATATGGAACGAGATATAACAGAAGTGACTGGTAATTTTTCTACCAGTGTGAGGTATCACTTTACTCACTTATCTGCTTTCCCAGTAAGCTAGTATTTCATCAGCATCTGAAGTTATACCTAATTGTCAAAATTCATACGGTACCTTGTTGTCAGAATTTATATCTTGTTGTCACCTGAATTCTGACCTTGTTGTCAGACTTTGATCAAAGTAATCTGAGAAATGGTACGATGACAAAAGCAGGAAAAGCACTCGTATGTGGTTTGAAGGTTAGGCTATGTATGAATTCAGATGCTGATGAAACACTGGCCAAACGTAAAAGCAGCTAAGTGAGTGAAGTGCTACCACACAGCTGTAGAAAAATCTATTTTGAGATTCTACTGTATGTAACTTCTGATTGGTAGTTAACCAATACCGAATAAACCCCCTATTTCTGAGCTTACGTATATATATTAGGGTGGAGTGAAAAAAACTTTTTTTGGAAATCGAAAAAAGTGTAGTTCTCAAAATCCCGACAAATGGTTCAAAACTTGCTTAAAATTTGTTTTTGGGGGGTTGCCCCCATTTTCCAGCCGGCAACTCCCCCAAATATAATCGCGACAGTTGCCGTGAGGGGTAATTCGCATATCTTGGTAACCACTGGTCGTAGAGCAATGGTATATAGCTCAAAATCTGCGGAAACACCATGTTCCTATCTGTGCTTAGAAGAAAGTTTTCTCTATTTTCAACACAAAAGAAGTTACAGTCGAAAACAAAAAATACGGCCATTTTGGTTAATTTATCGCAAAATTGATCTATGCGTAAGCGCAGTCATTTAACTGTGATCAGCGAAACTAATTCCTCTCACTTAATTGACGCTGTTTGTGATATGCTGCACCAATAAACGGACAAATGGTAACTTCTACTCTTGCTGAGAGTTAAAATTTTACATTAGGTAGCATGTTATAGTACAGAAACACTGAAAAACCAATACGCAGCTTCGTTAAAATTGCCAGAAATTGAATGAGTAATAACTATTGCTTTAAATTAGCAAAACACATACCACTTAAAAAGTCACTGAAATACAATAAAATCAAAGGTAACAGAGTAGCCATGTAGCAGTAGCACAGAGCAATTATAGCATGGTTTCGACGATATAAATGTAATTTGTAAATTTGTCCACAACCTTGCAAGAATCCACCCCAAGTTTTCCAAAAACTAATTTTTGGTAATTAATTTCCATCTGGGTAGTGCACATTCAGTTATAATAGCCAGAAGTGGGTTGATGACCGATGGTTTTGGTTTATCATCTATGGGATGAAATTTGACTCGAGCATGTTATGGTTAAAAGCAACTACGATTTAGAGATTATTTGCCATAAGCGAACTTCTATAGTGAGTATTTTTTGCAATATCAACATCCTTAATAAAGACACATTTATTTGAACTCGAAAAAATTGTAATATATATAGGCTGGGTGGTGTCAAAACTGACTTCAAAACAAAATAATACAAGATGACATAAATGGCTGTCTTTGGCAGCCAAAAAATGATGTCAACCTCATAAGGTCCAGTTGTGACAAATTCGAGAAGTTTGGTGCGACGGTGTACCTATGTGGTAAAATAAAAAACTCAGAGCAAACACCACTGTTTTGAGATCAATTTTGAACCACCTGGCCTATAGAGGTTACACAAGAATTATGGTTGACTAAAAAACTTTACTTGAACTGCTTTTTGGTGGCAAATGTTTTCATAAGTTTGCGAGATTTAATTTTTTGGCGAATGACTCCATCTCGTGTATCAAATCCAGCAACTTGTGCAGACTCTTCCGCAACAAGTTTGACGTGGCGCTCCACAGATTGCGTATGACATGGGTAGTGTAATAACAAAGGTTTCTTCAGACACTCTTCTATTTCTCTATCTGTAAGGCTTGCAATTCTGGAGCTAATTCGTAGTAAGCATTTGCTTCCAAGTTCAGAGTTGGTACATCGAACAAGCGAATCAAACTGCTGTTCAGTGCAGGAGGCCAGTCATCGTTATTCGCACTTTCTTCAGCTGCCTGTTTCCGAAGTGGTAGCACTTTTGCCACAACCACATTTCTTACATTTTCTTTATCATTCCCGGCCTAAGATCGCTGTCAAAAGATTTTCTGGCTGTGCATATAACCATTCCGTTGCACCACACTCAAAGCAATTTCTTAAACACGTTTGTTTGAAAATTTCTTAATCCTCTGAACCAAGTTGAAAAAGTTGCTGGATCCATGGATTATCTGATTATTTTGTTTAATTTCAAACCAAGTTGGAAACTGTTAAACAATAACGAACTAGAATTTCCAGCTTTAGAGGTGTATCTTCCAGAGACACATACTGGCGCAGAATTCTGCATCCTAAAGTGAGCCATCTCGAGTGAACAATGGATCCAACCTCCACATAAGCCAGATCATCATCAACTTTTTTATGTATAAATGCCCAATATATGCTATAAGCATAAACTTGATCCGTGCTCAAGTCGCTGACAACTTGCTCTGGAAGAGGAAAAAACGAAGAAGGCACTAACAATGGTAGAATCGAGTAGTTGTCCAACTTGATACAGGCCTATGCAATTTTTTTCCAATTGGCCCCACAAAAGTATCTGGACCACTTAAGGAACCATCAAGAACTCCAAACACAACTCGTAAAGGAAGTTCATTAGTATAGAGCAAACACACAATCCATTGAAGAGGCTTATTTAACAATTCTTCTAATCCACGAAGGCAGCCATTGTGTTTCCCTGTCATGGAAGCAGTACTATTCGCTCCCACGATTTGTAGCTTGAGCTCCAACTCCGTATACTTGAACAAATCAAAGAGCTTTTTTGCAATAGTTCGGCCTTTGCCATCTTTAGGAGAAAAATGAGAGAGATAGTAAATGCCTGGTCCACTAACTGCAGCATAACGCTCCTCAAGTTGCACAAATCAGTTGTGCTTGTTATTTAGGCCTTGCACTATCTTTGAATAGCATCTTTGCGCCCAACAAAGCACAACGCATTCACAAATTCAAAATTTTGTCGCTCTTTTTACCGTAAAGACTGTGCTTCTTACACAATCACACATAGATGAATTTTCCAAAAAAAAAAATGACCAAAAACGGCCACATTATTTGTTTTCGACTGTAACTTCTTTTGTGTTGAAAATAGAGAAAACTTTCTTCTAAGCACAGATAGGAGCATGGTGTTTCCGCAGATTTTGAGCTATATACCATTGCTCTACGACCAGTGGTTACCAAGATATGCGAATTACCCCTCACGGCAACTGTCGCGATTACATTTGGGGGAGTTGCCGGCTGGAAAATGGGGGCAACCCCCCAAAAACAAATTTTAAGCAAGTTTTGAACCATTTGTCGGGATTTGAGAACTACACTTTTTTCGATTTCCAAAAAAAGTTTTTTTCACTCCACCCTAATATATATGTTTTAATCAAACCCATTTTCATTCTTTTTCAACTAGCAAATAAATTTGATTGCTGGTTTTTGGCCATTTTCAAAGTTTTACTGAGTTGCGAGTTTTGTTTTTGACTAACTAGCTCTCTCAAATAAATGTTTCAAACGATGCATTAAATCTTTTTTTTTTTTAGTTCATTCCAGTGTAACTTAAGTTTCAAAACTGCTAAAAAGTAGTATTTTCTGAGTCTGCACTTTGGTTGACATGCCAATGGGGGGTGCTGTAGCCACTTTATTGGCTACGCTACTTGGCCACCATTACCGTTTATTCGAAAACTTCAAATTGAGAAGCTGATTTTCTTTCTTCGCTCCACTTGTCTTACCACGACTGTTTTCTTGTACTGGACCTTTATTTTATTACACGTGCGCCAATTAAAAGCAACAAAAACGAAAATATTATTTACTGTGGCATGCAACTACACGTACATGATTTTAAAATCTTTTCTTGTGACCCCAGCAAATGCTTGCAATAATGATCGCTTATTTGGAATCGAATGTGTTGGAGCGTGTAATTTTCCAGAAAGCAATAATTATAAACCGTGCCACAATAACTCATTGAATTCGCTCCACTATGTACCAATCAATCTCAGGTGCATGGCTTAAAGCAACTTCACTGATATCCATGCATCAGTAGGTCTTCACATTAAGGCCGAAACATCATTTAATAACTGTGACATTCTCTTCGTTTCGTTGTTTTGAAGAATGAAAATGACGCGCGAATGTTTCAGCAACAACCAAGGGGAAAACGAGCGTCGCCTCTGCGTAAACCTAAAAATCATTGTGATTACACTGCTGAACATCTGCTGAGGTTGAAACTCATTTGCTCCATGCAGCTTATTTGTAAACAAACAGAAAGTCAAAACTAAAAAGACTTGGATGCAGCCATTAATCTTCTTTTGTAATTTTTAATTACATTCTATTCAGCAAGTTTTGTTCTGGAAACAATCAAGTAGTTGCCACCTACCTACCCCACCACAGAAAGTTGACAGAGCGTTGAAGCTTCACGCTGTCCCTTCCATGCCAAACATCAAATATTAAAGCTAGAACTTCAATTTTCAGAGTATTTCGTTTGACCCTTCTAGACATGGAACCCGAGTCTACCGTTTCAATATCAGACAATTTTCCAACTAGGCCATAAAGCACTTAGAGATCACAACAGATACCGTAAACGTTTGTGTGGTGGCGATGGGGCCCCACAACCCTACTTTTCAGTGTGGTATGGAAAGGGTTACTTTTCTTCTGGGTTCTCAGTTGCATCATTGAACATCTTTAACTCAAACACACTTAAAAATTGATGCTCAAAATTTTCCAGTTTGATTTCGGTATTAGAGGTGCTGCGTTCGGCGTCTCGTGGCCAAGATTACGCAATTCAACTTGTGAGTTACGAGTTTTTGTTCTTGACTTAGCAGTGAACTGCAGTCAGGGGTGCCGAAACCCGGGGGGGATGGGGGATATATCCCCCCCAATAATTTGACTGTATCCCCCCCAATAATTTGAGTATGGTCTACATCTGCATCCCCTCCAATAATTTGACTCTGGTGTGCATCTGAGCGCAGATCTCCACCTGAATTCGGGGAAAAAAGTGTTCCATTCAGTAGCGTAGCCAGAGGGGGGGCGGGGGGCTACAGCCCTACCCCCATTGGCCTGTCAACCAAAATGCAGAATAAGGAAAATAGCACGTTTTTATCTTTTCTGAGACTGTTGTTTGTGCTGAAATGGACTAAAAAGTGATTTAAAGCATCTTTTGAAACATATATTCAGGGGGAGGGGGCTAATTTGTCAAAAATACAAGTCACAAATCAATAAAAATTTCGAAAAATGCCCAAAAATAAGCAATCTAATTTGATCGCAAATGTAAAAATGTCAAACATAAATTTTATCAACAAATATATTATAAACTCAAAAATAAGGGGGAAGGGGGGGGGGGCTATTCAGCATTAGTTAATTACCCATCACTTCTCTCAAATATCTTTCCGTTAGCCCCCCCCCCCCCCCAATTATTTTTCTTTATAAAATATAAACGAAATACATTACATCGAGTGACTTTTATTGAATAACAGAATTTCCGGTTTGTGATTTACCAGCATGTAAACCAGAAAACTACAATGGTATCATTAGCCACCTCCCACATAGCCCATTAATGCAACCAGTTGAATCAAGTTACGCTGCCAATTTCTATGCTACGTTTTAAAAACATTATTTTTTATTAAAATAGCCATAAAATCAAGCTATTTTTGCAAAAAACATGCAAAATTTTCGAGCGCTGGGGGCTCCGGCCCCAGACCCCCGTGCCTCCGGCGGCTGGGGGCTTCGCTCCCAGAACCAAAAATTAGCCCCCCTCTATTGCAAATTTCTGGCTAAGCGCCTGGTTCCATTTTTGGTGAAGACCTTTTTTTTGGTCTTCACTTAATTTGCTCACCTGAAAGAAATGGTGGTCGAGGTTCATCCCCCCCAATGATGAAAATAGGGCAAAATTGGGGTAAAATTGCAAATTATCCCCCCCCCAATGCTCAACAAAGATTTGCACCTCTGACTGCAATGCAACGTTTTGAGTAAGACGATTTAGTTACCTTGACTGGAGTTGAATCCATTTTGATCTTGCCCCAAGAAATAGCTTCATCGGGCCGCGCACCGGAGTCGGAACCGTCAAACTCCTGCGCAGTGTTAATGAAAATCGAAAAATCAGCTCCATTCCTCTACAAAATTAAATCAAAATGGCATTTGAGGACACTTAGTGATGGCGTGCGTGCTCGTACACTAATCTCGCACATCACAATCGAGGACTAAAAGCTCTGACTGTTTGTTCGTGTAAAAATTGACGAAAGAACAAGCTTACGAACTAATAATCGTAATGCGTACAAAAGATTATCAACATGTTCCGCGACTTTTGACCCGCGTTTAAATTTGAATTATTTCGACTATGCAACCGTTAAAACCATGCTAAAACATTAGACAAAAGCGTGCAACAAGTCGGCTGGGTCCGACAGCCTAACCATTGGGTTGCTGGCTTCACAACTTTGCTGTGAAATGTAGCAGCGGTACTACTAAAATAAACAGGAGCACAAGGATCGCAAGGGTTAGGGTTTTTGCGGTCCTTGTGCTCCTGTATGTGTTAGTATCACCCGTGATAACCTGCAACACTGATTCGATTGACAGTCAGGGAATTGAAACCAGTAACTGCAGTTCCAGTGGCGCGCGCGGTACTCAGCAACGCATTATATAAAAGCTACGTTTTTCACAGCGGCGGATTTATAGCAGCTTACCATTAAATTGGCGTTGCATATATGATGTTTCACCAATCCACCGCCCAATATTATCATTCCGGTATGCGCAGCGTACACCGCCTGGCTATTCATCAAGCGAATATCTAAACGCATTCTATTTGAATAAGATAACTTACTAACGAGTCGAAACAGGCTGTAGAGTGCAGAGGGCTTTATTGTTTTATTGATTTTAGTTGTGCGGTCTGTGAATGACTAATTCTGTTTATACAGGGTGTCCCAAAAAAAAATGTAACACTTTTGTTTTGGTCTCTGCTTTTTATTCTTTACTCTAACACTTTCATCTTTTCAGGTGTGACTAGCTAAGAATAGGAAAATTGTTTGACACCAATATTTTAATATTTTGGCCAAGATGGTGTACACATATGAGCAAAGGACAAAAATTGTGGTGTGGTACATTGAAACCAAGTCCTACGTGAAGACTCAAAGACGGTTTGCAGCTCATTTTGAAACAAGAGCGAAACCAAGCCGCGGTATGATTCAATACCAAGTGGAAAAATTTAGAGAACATGGGACTGTACACAATCTGAATGAAACAAGATCAGGCAGACAAAGAACTGGCAGGTCGGAAGCAATGTCAACGCAGTCAGAAACTCTGTGGTTCAAAGTCCCAAAAAGTCAATTCGCAGACGTTCTCAGGAGCTTGCACTAACAAGAAACTCTATCCATAGAATCTTGCGAATGGATCTGAATCTGTATCCTTATCAGGTACAGATAACACACAAATTGACAGATTTTGACATGGAAAGAAGAATGGAAATGGGTGAATGGTTTAATGAGATGATGGAAGGAGATCAAGAATGGATAAAGGATGTGTGGTTCAGTGACGAGGCACATTTTCGGATCCCGTACACGAGCCCTAAAAACACGAGTCCTAAAGACACGAGCCCTAAAAGACACGAGTCCTAAAGAACAGGAGTCGTAATGTACACGAGTCCTAAAAAACACGAGTCCTAAAAACACAATCCCTAATGGACACGAGTCCTAATGTACACGAGCCCTAATGGACAGGAGCCCTAAAAGACACGAGTCCTAAAGTACACGAGCCCTAAAAGACACGAGCCCTAAAGGACACAAGCCCTAAAGGACACAAGCCCTAAAGGACACAAGCCCTAAAGGACGGACTCCACATCTGATAAAAACAACTGTTTCTGCGTTTTAACTCCTAGCAACCATAGCGGTAAACCGCTAATGACAACATCAAATGCACACTAAACCTATGAAATTACAATAGTTTAAAAATGCGTTAATTTGTCTCGAATGAAGGAGATGCAACTGTTCTATTTCAGGGCCGTCAATAGTAAACCTTGCATTAGATAACCGAAGCTAGCTACCACCATGTATATTACATTTTCACTGATTACTTGACAGCAAGCCGAATTTATGTATCTGAAAAAAGCAAACAAAAACATTGATTTCTTACTAATCAAATCTTTTTCAGTATATACCGACTTTTATGTAGCATTTAACTTTAATGTTTTTTAGGACTCGTGTCTTTTAGGACTCGTGTCCTTTAGGACTTGCATCTTTTAGGACTTGTGTCCTTTAGGATTCGTGTCTTTTAGGATTCGTGTCCTTTAGGGCTCGTGTCCTTTAGGACTCGTGTCTTTTAGGGCTTGTGTCCTTTAGGTCTTGTGTCCTTTAGGACTCGTGTCTTTTAGGACTCGTGTCTTTTAGGACTCGTGTCTTTTAGGACTCGTGTCTTTTAGGACTCGTGTCTTTTAGGACTCGTGTCTTTTAGGACTCATGTCCATTAGGACTTCTGTCTTTAGGACTCGTGTTTTTTAGGGCTCGAGTCCGTTAGGGCTTGTGTACATTAGAACTCGTGTTCTTTTGGACTGGTGTCCATTAGGACTCCTGTTCATTAGGACTGGTGTCCGTTAGGACTCATGTCTTTAGGACTCGTGTTTTTTAGGACTCGTGTCTCTTAGGGCTTGTGTTCATTAGGACTCGTGTTCTTTAGAACTCGTGTCCTTTAGGGCTTGTGTACTTTAGGACTCATGTCCATTAGGGATTGTGTTTTTAGGACTGATGTCTTTTAGGGCTCGTGTTTTTAGTACTCGTGACCGGATACCCATTGTCAGTAAGCGCAACTATCGTTTCTGGGGAATAAAAATTTTTCATTACCCAAAACCTGCTGATTTCATTACCCAAAAACCTCTTCACAGTTCGAAGGTCACTGCATGGTGTGCTTTAAGCTACAGAGGAATCATTGGACCATTTTGGTTTAAAGATGAGGATGAGAATGCAGTAACCATCAATCAAGAGAATTACAGAAGAGTTGTTCAGACGTTCTGTACCAACCTTTGTCGGAGAACATTACCTTTAGTACACAGTGGTTTCAACAAGATGGGGCTACTCCACACACTGCCAAAGACACTCTTGAATTTCTTCAGCAAAAATTTGAAAACCGTTTAATTTCATTCAAGACGGAACACATTTGGGCTCCTCACTCACCTGATCTTAACCCTTTGGACTTCTTTGGTGGGGCTATGCCAAAGAAAATGTTTACAAAAATAATCCTCAAACTGTTTTGGAACTAAATGCCTGCATGAATCGAAATGGAGGACACATCGAACCTTTCATTCACTGCAGAGATCAGTGCTGAAGGCAAAAATAACTGGACTTCAAAGTAGGAATTATGACTTCATTTTTTCAGGAAAAAATTTCCCTAATGTACTCTATCTATTGGCAAAAACACTATCAATTTCAAACTAAAATAAAAAATTAGTTGCTATGTAAAAGTATTACATTTTTTTGGGACGCCCTGTACAAGTCCGAGAAATCGAGTACTTTATGGATACTCTGACCCACACAGCATAACAATGATCCATAACGAACGAAAGAGGCTAGTTTTGCTTTAAAGCGAAATGTTAAATGCAATGCATGTACCAGAGATTTCACACCTTACCTTCCACGATATCTATAACCAGGCCAGGATTTTTATACGAATGAAAATATATCATATCGCCAATTGAACCATCTGTGAGAGCCGGGCTGAATACAGGTATGTTGTTCTGTAATAATTGCATGAACAAGTCACTAAATAATCTTATAATCATAACAAACGTTCTCAGAATCCAGCTCGTCGTTACAAGTCTTCTATTTGATCAAACTCTTACTGGCCCACGTTAGAACTTTTTGGAGAACCGTAGGTATAAAAATAATGCACAATTGCTCAACTTACAAATATGTCTGGTTTCAAATAAAGATACTCATTTCCAACACATACTTTGCACTATTGTGGGAAATGCACTGTCAATTAATGGGTTAATAGCGTGTTTTTCACGTTTGAAACAACTTCGCGTCGTTAAAATTCAATCGCAAAATTTCCACACTGCTAGCAGAAAACTGAGATTAGAAAACGCTTCACTAAGGATTAAGGTTAAAATAAAAACAAAATGTCTCATTTTATCCTCATCTCCATGAACACTGAAACGGCATGGGGGACAAATTGATCCATACCTTGTAGCACCAGTAATACACAGATTCCTCATTGTCAATCTCCTTTCCTAATCGATGGATGACTTTGGACGGCGTCCATTTTACGTTTTCTTCATTCTGCTCTTTCAACATTTGATCAAGTATTGGGACTATCCAATCCTCAAACAGACAATAATTATTATTTGGTACAAGTAGATTGCCAATTCTGCAATGAAGTAAGCACAACTTATTTAATTGTCACAAAACAACTAAGTAAGAGAAACAAGTTCAATTCCGAGTTTGGCTCTGATGATGATAGAAGTAAGGGCAATCGGATTACACGAGATCGGCGCTAACTCCATCTTTCTTGACCCAGCCGTTCCAGAGATATTCTACTTCAAACACGACGTAGAGGCCTCTCTAATCGTCATTTTTATTGGCAACCCTGACGTTGATAACATCGGCGACGACATCTTAGTTCTATGCTAAGGCAACGCCGAAATCAGGCTAAGTCACAGAGGCCTTTTAACCGATATAAAAATAAATACAGGTCTCGGTGGGCAAGGCTACTGCATCAAAGCGTCAGGGTTGCCAATAAAAATTATAATTAGAGGCTTTTATGTCATGTTTTAAGCAAAACATCTCAGGTACGGCTGGGTCAAGAAGGATGGGGTCAACGCCCATAGGATTGCCCCAACTTTAGTACCTCTATTGACTTCGCTGTTAGTCCTCTTTTAACAAGAGTAAAAGTTTCTTACACAACATTAACCTATCAAATTTTAAATTATTATAAGTAGCGTATTGACAATTTCGGCAAACTATTACAGTATTTATGCCATTAAGCAGGTAGGCAATCATGACACTCATGCAGTGTAACAAATGAATGGTTTATTTATTGACTTATTTTTGAGAGTTTAACCCTTTCCCGAAGACAGATTTAAAGGCCTGTAAATCTTCAAAAACTGTTAATTTTAATCGTATTTATTTTTGCTTTAACTAAGAATTCATATCTCTTGGCAATTTTGACATACAAGAACAAACTTAACCACAACAGACATACAATTCTCCATACTGTTATCACCTGTTTATCCCCTTTTTTCGCAATTCTCTTCCTTTCAGCGAAAAATCACCAATGTAAGTGGGTGCTAAACATTTGATAAAATCTTCTTCCACCCCTCCTGCAGTCACCACAATGCAGTCTACCATGTTGTGTTGCACCAGAAATCTCAAAGTACTTCGAATACCTAAAAAAACACCCAATAATACAGTATTTCAAACAAGCTTTTGAAAAGCTTTTAGATAACTAAAAAACTCAAACGTTATAGCTGTAGAAGTTCTTAACCATCAGACAAATACTAAAATTTGAAAACTACAGAAAAGTATTCCTCGTAGCTAAAAAAGTGTTTCGAATCAATTACAATAAATCTCACCAAAAACACCTTTAGAAACAAATTATACTGAAAACTAAATGTTGATTAAATTAATGCAACAAGTTGGTCTTTATGACAAAAATTTTGGTGATAAAAAGATGGTGATTTTGGAGATAACAGTAAGTTTTACAATTTATGTTGCGTTTTTTAGTGTTTCCAGAACAATAACGGGGCAAACAGAAATAAGAACTGCAGTGTGCATAATTACATACCTGCAGAGATCATATTGGAAGTGTATCCTAAAAATATTGTACAATTGTTTCGCGTTCTTTCAATTGGATTAAGGTTCGTTTTTCGTAAATTTTCATCCGACAATTTTTCATTACGCTTTTCAATCTAAACAAAAGCAAAGTAAAATATACTGTACAACTAAAGGTGCGTTTACACTGGACGCTTAGAGAGGGTTGCCAACCTTTGCGAGTAGTCGTTTGGGTCACCTGCTCAAAATAAGCCAGCCATTCACCAACAATTTTCTATAAGTGAAGTTAAGCAACCGCTCGCGAAGTTTGCGACCAGTCGACACTTTCGCAAGTTCTCAATGACGTCAAATTTTAGCTGCTTTGTGTCGCTTCGCGAGTAAACGCACCCCAACAGAAATATGTTTATCACGTACCAGTTTACCAGATTATTGAATTCTATTCTGATAATCGAAATTTAAAGTCCAATGCCAGAAGTGCTTCTGCCCAGATAGGCGGTCACTGTACCATATATTTTCGCTTGCTACAAGTAGTTATAACTCCAGACATAATCCAAATCGGTGCAGTTCACAAACCAACCAATTAAGTAGTTAAAATCGACGAAAACTTAAGTCAAGATCGATTTCGGTCTATATTGATGGTTATGTTCCGTTTAAGTTTAACGGAATAGTTTATGGGTGTCATAGCTCAGATGGCAAAGCATTAGATTATATTGATCAAAATGTTGCTAGTTCCTGGTTCGATTCTTGAGCTGGTAAAGCGTTTCTGTCCTGGGAAAAACATTGTAAATGGTAATCCCCATTGCCAAGCTGTCCAAAGCCCACCCGACGCGGTATGCCCTCCTAACCAAGAACCTGCATTCCAAACACAACCACAAATGGATGCTTCGTGTTAATATAGTTAAACAAGCAGAGTTTCTGCTTTTTATGCATCAAGAATATAATCTCTTCAAAACTTTACAACATGTATTACATTATACACAGCCAACTACCATTTTGTTGATTTCGATTACTGCTCTCCCGAAATTGGTGGCTTGGAAGCCCGAAGTCGCGTAAGATTGTAACAGTTTATGAAAGTCGATTCCTTTGTTGAAATCGTAGCCAGAGACGAGGACCGAATCTTCCGGCATTTCCTCGCTTTTCAACAACACCGCATCTGCGGCACTCTGCGGAGCTGCCATCGTCAGAGGCTAGTTTTACAACTTCCAAAATGAAAGAATAACTATAATCATTATCGTATACCTGAAAATAAATCTTTAAAAATATTTGCAATGCGACTAACATACACAACATTAATAACAAACGGTATATAGTCAAATACACGATTCAAAATAACTTTAAAATTTGTTCGCAAAGGTGATTGTTTATAGATGAAGAATTGATATTAGATAATTTTTCTTCAACTATTTCATAGTCAAACGGAACATCGCATAAACAGTTAGCTAATTCTTCAACCTTTTCATTATAAGATTGATTGTGAAACTTAATAACAAGATCGCTGATTAAACCCTTCTTAATCTTCATCCTAATAGATTTAAGTCCGTGCTCGTCGTGGGAAAAAGTTTTATCAGCCGAAAAATTGGGCGTTTTACCATAAATCCATTCCCATTCTCGTAATTCTTTTGTAATGGAGCATATACCTGGAGTAAAACTTTCATCATCGGTAGAAATGTGGTAAATTTTACCAGAAGAAAAATAATCAATATAGGATGAAGCAACGGCATTGGAGACATCCTTGAAATTTATAGTTTTGTCAATATCAGTTAGATTAATCACTGTTGATCGAACACTGGCAGTGGCATTAGAAGAGATGTGATCCTCTAATTTCGACAGATTATTAACGACGTTGTTTTTGTCAGCATTGATAAGAAGAGTGCAATGATGATACGTTGAGCTGCGACCCAATTTCGAGGCAGATCCAGAAATTTTATATTTCTGATTCAATATTATGTCGTCACGCTTGTTCAGGTCAATATCCAATGATGGCCATTGTTTTCTCAATGCTGTCACAATTAGATTTAAATTGTGCTTTCTGTTGTAATCTGTGCGATGATCAAAAAACGTAAAGTTAGCGTTGCCTAGATCGTGGTAAACGGCTCCACCCCCACTGTTTCTCCTGCATACGTTAACTTGATTTTGTTTGACTTTATGAACATTGCATTCTTTCCATGGGTTCTGGTGGCGACCAATTACAACACTCGGCGTACTCCTCCAAATAAATAGACACGAATGGCTTCTGAAGTCGACACGTTCATACATCCACGATTCAAAAGCCAAATTTTGATATGGATTTGTTGATTTTGAGATGTAAACAATGCAAGCCTTATTTGACTTGCCCCTGAACTGATAAGAGCGACATTGCCAAAGAAACCTTTTCCAAAGAATCATTTGCGATTGCTAGTCTACCATTTTAATGAAATACTACTATTTATGCACCTAAACAATCTATCAGCTAAAAAACATAAAATGATACTGGGTAATGGACAGTTAAACATCACGAGGAAATTTTAAATCAATACAAAGCTTTGTGTAGCTTGCTATGTTATTTACAGCAAAGATTTCAACTAGTTTCAGACTGTAAAATAACAGAGACAGGGTTGGAATTAAACGAACGATACACGGAAAGCTCAAGTGGAGAATCGTCGCGTACGAACTAAATTACTAATAATTAACTCAATTTTAATCACACATATAGTTACGGTCGAAAGCCAGAACTTTTGTCAATTGGATATTTTGCTCATAGCACAATTTTGAAACATCCTATACAATACAGGTTAAGAGTTTGGAATGGATTTTCGTGGCACTCCGCATTAGGTTAAAGTTAATTAAGAGTTAACGACATTTGACATAACAAAACGTCCTTTAGACAAAAAATCTGACAAACATTTCGGCCATCAAAAAGGAATGCAGCAGCTTTTTATAATCACAACAAATACCATATATGGAGCGTCGTCCGCTATATTCAATCAAGAATCCGCAAATAAGAAAATATCTAAAATCAATGGATTAATAACTCGACAGAGACCATAGCAGCTTACGAGGTTGCGCACTGGCGCAGTCGAGCAGGTTGACCGCAATCGGGACGCGTCCTTCTGACATCGGATGACGCTGCATATATGCTCGATGGATGCCTGTTTTGAGAACTTAGTTAGCTGGTTGAGCAGTGAAGAAAACAACAACGTAGCATCATTCTACTAGGGGTCGATTGCACCTCTGAATAGCAAAAAATTGAATTCTCGGGAGTTTTAATCCTATTTTACAAGAAGGGGGGGGGGGGGGGGCAAAAATGCCGCCCCTCTTGCTTTTCGTGATAAATCCCGTCACAAAAAAAGCTTTTTTGTACAAACTAATTCGACTTGAAGTTAAATTTATTCAAATAAAACTCCGGAAAATTTGAAGTTGCCAAGGCAAAGGAAGGTTTCCGAATTTTGATGCTTGCCGAAGTTACTTTCCGAAATCTAAGTATTTTTTTGGCAAACTTAATATTTAACTTAAACGATGTCATAAGAAATTTTAACAACGCAATTACTTAGTGCGAAATTTGAACCGTCAACATTTCAATGAAGTGACTTCTAAAAAATATGGCTCTAACGTCATCAACTCAAAACTAATTCAAAAAAATAAGTCTTGGTGAGCAGCAATTCCCAAGCCAATGTGGTGTTCGCATGACTTTTGCTTGAGGAGTTAGATAGGGGGCATTTTGACCCCCACCCCAAATAAAATGCTGAGGTCAAATAGCCCGCGTGAAACAGGGTTAAAGAAGGTAAGGATAAGCTACATTCCTTCACATACAATAAAAAATTATAAAAAAATCAGTCACATACGATCGCTTGCAGTCAACATAGAACTTAAAAACGTCTTTGAGTTGAGTTTTCAACAGATTTGAGCAATCCCTAACAACCACCAAGCTATTAAAAGCTTTGGACTTTGCAACAACCGAGCACGTCCCATTCTTTTTCAACGACGAACACCAGCTATAACGGTTTAAATTTTCTCGCTTGTTTTAAAGCTTCTATTTTCTTTTTATCTTCTTCAAATTTCTTTTGTAGTTCCACAATTTCTGAAAAGGAGAAATGAATGGAAGTAAATCAAACGTACAGTGCCATACTGGTCAAAGACGCTAATGAGTAATGAGTCTCCGTTGAAAAAAATCCAAGTTGTATTGATGCTGACATGGCGAGTTGGAAATCCCTACACCGATACTATAGTCGAATAAACAAGCATGTTTACCGATTCGTTACACGAGAGAAGGTTTCCACCAAGCAAAGTTGACATTAAAAAATACGGCTTGAAAAAAAGATTTGCACTTACTTGCCCGTTTCGATTCTCGTACTTGATAAGAATAAATACTCAACGAATTCTGCAAAAAACAAGAGTAGAAACTTGTACCGAACTGATGGTCTGATTGTTTTTTAGGCCGCAACATACTCCGTTATTGCTTTGAAATGACTTTTAATAGTACAAACATTTTCATGTGCAGCAGGCGAAAGGTAACGTTTTATTGGGACTAAATCATACATCAAATTAGCTGCAAGAAAGGTTGGAGAGAATAAAGTAGAAAATTAGGAACATCATAAATTCTTTCGAGAGCATAAGAAACATTCTAAAAAATAAAAATTACCGTTATTTTCTCATGAATGGAACATATTAACTGAACAATAAATCAAATAGATCAAAACTGGAACTGTTTAACAGTGAATATCACAATCGTGTTGTTTTGATAAATGATAGTTTTGTCGTTTCAGCCTCCTATTACAGCCCAAACCTTTTGTTTTTCCTGTTTTCGCTTTAATTGAGCTCTGACTTTAACTTCATTCGCCTCAGATCTGGTGAAGCTGGGGTTCTTCCCCTTCCTTGTCACCTTCACCCATCCGTCCTCATCCGGCTTGCCATCTTGTAACTTTTCCTCGCGTTGTTTCTGTTTAAAAATCAAAATTAAGAAAAAGGCGTCGTTTTTGCGACAACCCTGATCGCATGATCGATCCAAGTTTAACCCGCACCCTGATCACGTTTTATGTCCATGGATAAGACGCTTTATGATGATTATCACTGCTTGGTGGCTTTGAACAAGCAGCAACTTTAGTGAATGAGAATTGGAAGAAATCCACAGAAACATTGGATCACTGGAAACTTCTAAGCAAGTGCGGATTCCTCCAACCACGAAAATAGTTATCGCAATGAAAAATGTGCGGATCGTCCAATAGTTAGCGACTGACGCTGTCCGGTGACAGGAGATAAATAATTAAGTATGCACAGCAACAACTGAAATCATCATTCTTGCACAAACTACGAATATTTTTGATAAAAGAAAAATAAGATCTTCGAGTGTATTGGGAGAGCTGATGTAAATTTTTTTACCGATTTTGATTTTAACAGTGCTTGAAAAGTGAAAATTTGTGCTTTTCGGTGCTAGCTAAGTTTAGTTTTTTTCTTTAATTGAGAATTTGCAATCAGATTTTTGCCGAGTCAAACCTTCAAGCAGAAACTTGAAAAAAAACTTAAAACTATTTTTTCTTAAAATCTTCGAATTAACAAGTTTAAAAAACAACCTAAAGGCGCAGAATTAAAAAATCGACGTAATTGTTCATATCAACATAAACGTTTAATCTTTGTTACCCATTCAGATTTCGTATGGCTTTTGACTTTATTCAACTACGTAAAGGAGTATTCAGGTCGAAGGTTTTTTTGTTCGTTTTCTCTTAAAAAATTTTGATAGATATCTGAAGACTAATTTCACCAAATCTGAGCTTTTTTCGACCTTCAAATCCCAACATGTAAAAGCTTACATTTTCCCTTATAAAAGGCTATTTACACTAAGAAATTTTGCCAGGGTTGCCAATTAGAAACATTTAAAAGTTACAACATGTTCCTTATTTTCAATAAACGTTTTGCGACTGAGTTGTTGTCACAACATAGTAAAGAGTCAGAATTGTAAATCAGCTGCTTCCTTAAGTACATGTAAGCCAGATTTCCAAAAATTAATTTTCTGTCGCTATACTGACAAAATGGCAACACTGGAGTAAGATTACAATTCATAATTTGAAACAGCAATATTTCGAAAACTGGAAGATATAGAGCTTCCATTTTGATGAGAATGTATTTTAAGCTTTTCCGAACATTTTGGTCTACAGTGAAAAACTTGAGCAGAATGCCCCTTTAAACTGAATCAAATCAAAAAATCAACTAATCAATTTGACATCAATTGCTGAAAACAAGCAATGCCGATTGTAGTAACTCTTAAGAGCAAAACACAAGGTAAACTATCAAATAGACGCCAATTATCAAAAAATAAAATAAATAAATGAAAGTCTTTTCCACTTGCTCATTTTTAAAATTTTTTGCTAATAGATAGTAAGTCAAATTTCATATAGCAATCCAGAAAACCTTTTGAAGCAAAGAAAAACATAAACATAAAACATCAAGATACCTTTGCTACTTTTGCATCATAAACCTCCATATAACTATCAATTTCTTTTTGAACCTCTTCGAATTCAGGAAATGAATCGATGTAATCCAGACACATTTCTAAACAAAGTTCAAAAGTGACAAGAAAAAGCTCGAGCAATGGACATATTTCATTCAAAGGTTATGATTTCTATTAAAGCAAGAAAGGTTGACTAAATTGAACTGAATAATACAGTAACAACTAATGGGTTTACACTCGCTGGGCAAGCATCAAAACTATTCCTAGGCTAAACATTCAACCAAGCAGCCTTTACAGCACGGCAAAAACAGATTGTATTGAAAAAAATTTAGATGAACAGATGTTATTTTTTATGTACCCTGTTTACATGCTTCACTTATAGTATTTTGGCATTAAAAGATTGCAATTTAAACAAAATGTTTTGTCCTACAAACGCCACAAACAGGGTAACCAAGCACTTCAAATACATTTGAAGCATTACAAACTTTGATGACAAATGGAGATAAAATATAATCATTCATTACTGTAAAGAGGCAAGATTTTACTTTTTAATCCCGTAGGAATTTCATCACGCGAAGTCGATAACACAATAGGAATCTTGATATTGTCAACAAACTTCATCACGTTAGTTATTGATTTCTCCTTTGAAAAACTTATATATGCAACATGAAATCCAGTAACTTTGGGCGGCCCAAAAAATTTGCTGGAATTTGTTTGCCCAAATTTTCCCGGATTTTTTTGCTCATGAATACTAATGATTTTTCCACATCCACAAAAAATACGTCGAAGGCATTTCTATAAAAAATAAATTTAGTCTTCTAAACCCAAAAGACTTACTGCAATGCATAAAACTTTAATTCCATCAATTATAAGTCAAACGCCAGCATGGCTAAGGTCAAAGACAACCGTTTTACGACTACCTTAATCACATGATTGCGGTTCAACCTGCAACTTGGTCACGTTGAAGCATCCTTGAATAAGACAATCTCTGCTTGGTGGCTTTCAAAAAGCAACAAACTTAGAGGACAAGAATTTGAAAGATCCACAGATTTAATGGACAATAATTTAAAGAAATCCACAGGAACATTGGATCACTGGACACTTCTAAGCAGGTGTGGATTCCTCTAAGCATGAAGTAGATATCGCAATGAAAAGTGTGCAGATCATCCAATAGTTGGAACGACCGACGCTCGCGTGGCGTGTTCCTTTGTTTTTACTCGATTATTTTCCAACTAACGAGTGCGAAATTTCAGACTTTTGCTTATAACTCGAGAACGGTTTGGTCTAGCTACATGAAATTTTGACAGCAGTTTGAGATTCATGAGTTATATGTTTGTACCAAATTTCGAGGCAATAGGTCACGTGACTTTGATTTTACAACACGAAAACCGCTCCGAAAGTTTGGCGTAAAAAGAGGTCTCAGCCAAAAACGGCTTAAGTATGGCAAAAAATATTTCATATGGTTGTATGCAGGGGCGCACCCAGAAAATTTTAAAAGAGGGGGGTTTCAATTTTCCAAAAGGCAACCAGACCCAATTTCAGTTAAATTATTTTAAACATTAATGAAAATGCACGGTATTATAATCAAACAAGGTTTCGTGGTAATCTGGTAATAATTGCATTTTATTAAAACAATTGTTTATTCAAAACCCCTGTAAAACGATTTGGAAAGTTGTTGGTTGTGAAGATTGTGTGCGAGAGAACAAGGTACAACTATGGGGGCCTGGGGGCGCAGCCCCCAGCTGGTGGGCAATTCTTGAAATTTTTTTCTGAAAAAAACAGTGATTATATCGCCATTTGGATGACAATTTGAACAAAATGACATGTATGGGGGTTTAGGGACGAGGCCCTCAGCCACGGGGCAATTCTAGCAATTTTTTTTGGAAAAAAACTGCCATTTAAATGACATTTTGAACGTTTTTGACGTTTTGAACTTGATGACAAGTATGGGGGCCTGGGGGCGAATTTTTTGCATTTTTTTAGAAAAAACAGCCATTTTAACGCCATTTGGTAAACATTTTGAACATTTTTAGAGGAATTAGAAAATATGCTAAATTTGTAAGATTTCGAAGAGTTTGAAAGAATTTGCGGTTGCTCAGTCCAATCAGCCCCTGCATAGAATTAATAAAAACCAGATAAGAATTTTTTGGTGAAATAAAGCCTTCCTATAAAGTATACCACATACCTCATACAATCATACACTACAGCAACTATAAAAGTAATCAATGTTTTTTCTTTACAATTTCTTTTCTTTTTAAATTTTCTGTAGAGATTGATAAACTTTGGAAAAATCGATGTTGTTTTAAAATATATTACTACCTTCAATTACTTCTGTAGTGAGAGAGGCTGCATACTCAACAAGCTAGTATGTAAGTTCTTTAAACCTATGGACTGGTATTTTTTACATCTTTTATTGCCTTTCATAACCAAACAGATACGAAATTTTTTTGCAGGCTATAATTATGTTTTTAAATATTTAAAATAGTGCTAGATGTCTTTTGTGCAACTTAGAAAAATTCCTTGTTATTATATACATTGCAGTTATATACAATATAAAACATTAAAGATCGGCATTTCAAAATAGTTGACCATTCTAGAAATATTCTAAATACTTAAAACCAAATTCTGTTCTACTTTTATGCAAGCTTGTGGAACACATTGTTCCAAGAAAAGAAAAAAAAACTTAGCCCATGCAAATAGATTAAATTACGAAAAAAGCACAAACACTTCAAATTTGCTTATGCACACAAACAATCTTGTTCAGGCACATAGCCAGAAAGTCACAATGGGGGGCTATCTTGGGGGTCTGGAAGGGAGCCCCCAGCCGTAGTAGGCCATTGGGGATGAGGATGAGTCCCCAGTTGTTGAAGGCACAGGGGTTTGGAGGTGGAGAACCCAGCGCTCAAAAATTTTGCAGTTTTTTGCAAAAATAACTCAATTTTAGGGCTATTTTGATAAAAAACAATGCTTATAAAACATGGCATAGAAATTGGCAGTGCAAACATGATTAAACTGGCTGCATAAATGGGCTATGTGGGATGTGGCAAATGGTAAAATTTTAGCTATCTTATTTAGATACTGGTAAATCAGAAAATCCCATAGAATTCAATAAAACTCAGATGGAGTATTTAATCTATTTTGTCTATATTTTATGGAGAAAAATAAGTGTGGGGGGGAGCTAATAGAAAGAAATTTGAGAGAAGTGATTGGTGATTAACTAATAATGAATAGCTCCTCCCCCATTCCTGAGTTTATAGTATACTTGTCGATGAAAGCTATGTTCAGCATTTTTACACTAGCGATCAAATTTGATTGCTAATTTTTGGCCATTTTTCAAAGTTTTCATAGATTTGTAAGTTTTATTTTTGACAAATTAGCCCCTTACCCTAAATATATGCTTGAAAAGATGCTTTAAATTCCTATTTAGTCTATTCCAGTGCAAAAAGCAGCCTCAGATGAGCTAAAAACATGGTATTTTTCTTATTTTGCATTTCGGTCAAGATACTAATTGGGGGGGCTATAGCAATCCCCCGCCCCCTGGCTACACAATTGATCTTGTTTAAACTTTCAATAGCAAAAACACCTCAAATAAAAGTTTTAAGCCAGTGCAGCCCAACACCTATTTTGCAGGCCGTAAAAAGATTTGCAGCTCGCTAAAGGTTTTAGCAAAAAATTTTGCAAGCAGCCAAATTAATTTGCTTTTGTTTCATTTAGTCAAGACCTAAAATTCTGGAATACAATCACATTAAAATACGATGAAGACCATTTTTTTTTTGGTCTTCACTTACATTTCTGCCAGTCTTTGCATCAAATCTCACTAGTAACCGCTACTGATTATGCAAGTTTGGGCACCTCCTGTTTCAAGCAAATGATGGATTAAGTCAAAAAACAAACCTTTATCCAGCAAGTTAATATCTCAACACATTGAAACAATTTTTTTTAACTATTGGTGCAGTATAACACATAGTTTATGATTCAAATCTTTAGAAATCAGTCTTTTATGATGTCCATCACTGTAAAACATAACCAGATAGCACATCAAGCTACAGCATCAGTAATTCAGAATAAAAAGAAGTGGTCTTAGGTTTACCTGATCACAGTATGGAGGAATATTCATAACCAGAATAGTGGGATATGCAAAATCAGTGGAACTTCGTACTGCATGCTCTTTCACAAACAAAGTATGCCCAGCTGTACAGCTTTCATCAAATTTCACTGGAAATTCTGAAAGACAAGTAAAGTTACTTGGTTATATATCAAAACTACAAATTCAGAAATGGTTTTTAAAATGTTAGTACACTATAAATTCAAAAACACTAAAGCACTCCAACAGTATTATAGCAAGTTATGGTAGTAACTGGTAACAGCCTTTTTGTAATAGTAACTAAGAATAATATGGTACCAGTACCCTGCAGTACATTGTTTAGGCTACTATACAGTTATAGGTAAGCAATTTAAGGCAATATCCAGAAGATTCTGGAATAGCCTACTACAGTCAACTCTTGTTAATCAGACTCCATTTGTTCCAGTAAATAATGTCCGATTAGCAAAGTTAGGAGATTAACAAGTTAGCCTAGTATGTGGTTGGTAACATCAATATGTCAATCATGCCGTGCATTTTGTTGGAGGTCCTGACATTTTGTTGACTTTCTTGGAGTCATCGGTTGAAACGACAGCCTGTTCTACACAGACCTTTTTGTATCAAAAAATGATAACATACCCAAGGGAAAGAAAACGTGCGATAATGCATTTACCTCATAATTAAGGATAACAGCCTGTAATCAGATTTGTCTTTTAGTGTGCTGCAGATTTCTGGCATTTAACAAAAAAACACAACGTGAGCCTTTTGTAGCTTTGATAAAATCAGCATTTTGTTTTCCAATGAGTTACAAAAGTTATGCAATATTGCAATAATTGTAATTATTTGGAAATGCACTCTTGGGCAAACGCTGCAGTCTAATTGCTATGTCCAATTAACGCGGAATTTTTCTACAGCATTTCGCACTTTTGTTACTAGAATTCTGCTGTCATAGTCAGATAGTGAAGTTGTCCAATTATAGAGGTAAACACAATACATTACAAAGCAGGAATTTCATTTTTTGACATTTTGTGTCTGATGGCGAGGGTGTCATATTAGCACTTGACTATACTAGGCTGCAATCAGAATGCCTGCACACTTTTTTTACATCACACTGTATCAGGTATTATCACAGGTCACTAACATCACACTGTAGGCCTATCACTGTATCACCAAATCCAAAAAAGGCTTTGCGCTTGATCCATGCGTGCAAACATTTTGTAATAAAGCCTAAAAAACTAACCCTAAGCCCTAACCTTAACCCTAACCCTAACCCAAAGCCTAAGCTGCACCCTAACCCAAACCTTAACAACTGACAAGTTTGACGTCCTTCGTGGTCGACTCCTGGGAAATCATAACGACTCCACTGGCAGTTAGGTGGCTAGATCAACCACCAACCCTGCAGCTACAAAGCAGCTCAAGTCATAAGATGCACAGAGCTGGACAGTGCTAAGTACCACAAGTGAAAAATCGTTTATTCCCTACAAAGCCTTTGCCGCTGTGCAAGCCCTTAAGGTTTGTCCAGTTCGGCCAAGAGTCTTGTCCAGCTGGGGAATACCTTCAATTAAAGAATAAAAAGATTTAAACTGATTAACATTAAAAACAATTGTGACATGTTGTGTTCTGTTCGTTTCTCTTAAAAAAAAAAAAACTTTGTTGGAGAAGTTGAGGGCTGCCGATGAGAACTAAAAGCTTGAAACAGCGCTGTCCAGCTCTGTGCATCTTATGACTCGAGCTGCTTTGGAGCTGCAGGGTTGGTGGTTGATCAGGCCACCTAACTACCAGTGGAAGTCATTATGATTTCCCAGGAGTCGACCATGAAGGACGTCAAACTTTTTGGTTATGATTTCCGTGGTCACACAAGGGAACCCTTGTAGTAGGAATAGCCTATGGCTTTTCCTCACTGCAAGGGTTCAGCGATTTTTTCACTTGGTTATTTTAAGTACAACAAGTGAAAAATCGTTTATTCCCTACAAAGCCTCTGCCGCTGTGCAAACCCTTAAGGTTTGTCCAGTTCGGCCAAGAGTCTTGTCCAGCTGGGGAATAACTTTGTTAGAGAAGCTGAGGGCTGCCGATGAGAGCTAAAAGCTCAAAATAGCGCTGTCCAGCTCTGTCCAAACCTTAACAGTTAACTGTAATAATCAAAATATAAATTTCCAAAAATGAGTCATGTCACTGGAATCTGTGTTTATTTAGCCGCGCACGTTCTGTGTGCCAAGTCACTTCAAATCTAACACATTAAAATCCATTTAAAAAAATTTTTTTTCACGTTTAGATTGATAATGATTGATAGGCGTACTGTCTGCTGTAATAATAATGATAACACAGTATTGAGGCTTTATATCGCTGTTTATCTGCATATGAATCAACCTTAGGATCTAAAAGCGGTTTAACATAAGAATATAACAAAACAGTTTTGAAGAACACTAAAGCAAAAAAAATTAGGCTATGCTAAGTACAAAGAAAAGAGTAACGACATACAGTACCGCAATAATAATTGAGTGCTTTGTACTGCTCAACACTGTGTGCATTAGTTAAAAACTATTATAGTAGGATAGAGTGAAAAATAAAAATTTTTGAATTTAAAAAAGTGGTCTTGATAAATGGCCCCAAATACCATATGAAATACTTCTATCACAATTTTGAGTTCTTGCACCCTCTAGTGGTCGTGTAATTTGATCAAACGAGCTTAAAACAGCCAATTTTGCCGTATCTCACTAACCACATATGCTAGAAAGCTAGTTTTGAGTTTAAAAGTTGCAGAAACAGCACATTTATATCTCCATTAAAAAGAACTTGCCATAAAAACATACAGAAAAAAGTTACAGCCAATCATTGATTACAGATTTACTGATTATTGATAAGTTTTCAGTGCTCAACTTCAAACGTATTGCAATTCACGCTGGCATTGAAAATAAGCCAGATGAAGTTTAAATTTATTTATATTTGCGCTTTTAGTGTGCCATGCTGCCTGATCAGCATAAAATAGTTTCTTTAATGGCAATTAGCCTTACACAACTGCGCAATGTCCAGCATAGTATAGTAACAAATATTGAAAGTTTCATGCTATTTTATCATCCAGTATTGGTTCGCTCGCTCTTGCATCATCATTTTATTTATGCTGAACTTGAGGAATTATATTTAGTTAATTCAAAAAAAGTTTAGATTGTACAGCTCAATCCAAAAGCACTGAAAGATGCAAAAGTACAAAATTAGAAAAATAAGAATTAGAAACGCAATTAGTAATTAGAAAAGCTACATTTCTAAAAGGAGGAAAATTTGGCAATATATGTAACGAACGATTTGATACCATTGTTTGTTGTATTGCAAATACAGTATATACTGTACTCACTGGCATAAATTTCGTTATATATAAAGCAGCATGCTAACCAAAAAGAGCCAAGGCTAATGTTGTAAAAAGTTGTAGGAAGGAGAAAATTTACAAAGTTCTGATAATTTTCCTCCAGGGTTGCTGCCAACCAAGCGACAAGTGATTTGAGAGGTTGCTCAACTTTAAGCACTTCAGGAAGTTGGATTGTTGCAAAAGAACAGATGGATTTGGTGTAAAGTTTATTCTATTCATCAGCTGAGTATTGCACAAAGAATCCATCAACTAATGCTAAACTTTAGTGGTTTAACTAGATATTCGAAAAGATCTAAAACATTGGATCAATACAAAGAGCTTGAAACTAATTTCTTGTAAGATGCTGATAAAGTTTTTGATATTTTTTGCTGTGATAATAGACAAAAAAAGTCATTTGAAATTACATATGGCTAGAAAATGACATTTAATGATCATGCTTTTCTTGAAGATCAAAAAGCAGAATTCAAGGCTACATGTTTGGCAGAAATATCAGAACTTTGGAAATTTTCTTATCATACAACTTTCACAAGTAACATTAAACTTGAATCTTTTTCTAGTTGGCATGCTGCTTCAGAAACAACAAAATTTATGCCAGCAAGTACAGTATATACTGTAGCTACAATACAATAAGCAATGATATCAAATTGTTCATTAAATATATTTGCTAAATTTTCTTCCTTTTAGAAATGTAGCTTTTCTAATTACTAATTGCGTTTCTAATTCTTATTTTTCTAATTTTGTACTTTTGCATCTTTCAGTGCTTTTGGATTGAGCTGTACAATCTAAACTTTTTTTGAATTAACTAAATATAATTCCTCAAGTTCAGCATAAATAAAATGATGATGCAAGAGCGAGCGAACCAATACTGGATGATAAAATAGCATGAAACTTTCAATATTTGTTACTATACTACGCTGGACATTGCGCAGTTGTGTAAGGCTAATTGCCATTAAAGAAACTATTTTATGCTGATCAGGCAGCATGGCACACTAAAAGCGCAAATATAAATAAATTTAAACTTCATCTGGCTTATTTTCAATGCCAGCGTGAATTGCAATACGTTTGAAGTTGAGCACTGAAAACTTATCAATAATCAGTAAATCTGTAATCAATGATTGGCTGTAACTTTTTTCTGTATGTTTTTATGGCAAGTTCTTTTTAATGGAGATATAAATGTGCTGTTTCTGCAACTTTTAAACTCAAAACTAGCTTTCTAGCATATGTGGTTAGTGAGATACGGCAAAATTGGCTGTTTTAAGCTCGTTTGATCAAATTACACGACCACTAGAGGGTGCAAGAACTCAAAATTGTGATAGAAGTATTTCATATGGTATTTGGGGCCATTTATCAAGACCACTTTTTTAAATTCAAAAATTTTTATTTTTCACTCCATCCTACTATTACAGACAATTGCTCAAAGCAGTTGAAAAAACAATTTAAAAAGGCAGTGTCTAGAGCATCGGCTCGGATTCCTATGCAAAAAGCTGCTGCGCCGGTCCGGTTTCCAACATTAAAAAGCTGCTGCGCCGGTCCGATTTTGTATGCGATTTAAATACAGCACTTTGTCACATCACAATCGAAGCCACGATGGCGTAGTGGTTAGAACGTCTGGCTACAGTGCCGAGGGTAGTGGGGTATCGAATCGTGCTCAACTCGCTTTCCAAAAATAGCGTTAGAAAGCTGTAACACTACGAATCTCTTTTTTTTTCTCTAAAATTCTTATTCTTAGAGCCTTTTTTTTTCTCTAAAATCTTATTCTTAGAGTTAGGTTAGGGCACTTTTTCCTATTATTAGGTCTAAGCCTTTTTTAAATAAAAGAGCGTAAAGACTGTTTGAGTTGCAATGTTAGCTGGTATTTAGGCCACTACCCTAATATTTAGGTCTAAGGCTCTTTCCTATTATTACGTAGGTCTAGGCCTTTTTGAAATAGAAGAGGTTAGGAAAAAGCCTAAACCTCAATACTAACGGCCCAGGAGATCACCAATTCCTCTTGGCCTCTATCTTTTATGTAATCAATTCCTCCAGTTTTTACACTCAGAGCTTTCATTTTGAAAAAGCCTAAACCTAGATTCAATTCAATTCAATTTATTATTCAACAGTGAAAATACTATTGTAGTCATCAAAGTCAGCTGTCACAGTTAACATTGTAACTTAACCAGTCTTAACGCTCTGAGCTCTTCTATTTCAAAAAGGCCTAGACCTACGTAATAATAGGAAAGAGCCTTAGACCTAAATATTAGGGTAGTGGCCTAAATACCAGCTAACATTGCAACTCAAACAGTCTTTACGCTCTTTTATTTAAAAAAGGCTTAGACCTAACAATAGGAAAAAGTGCCCTAACCTAACTCTAAGAATAAGATTTTAGAGAAAAAAAAAAAGGCTCTAAGAATAAGAATTTTAGAGAAAAAAAAGATATTCATAGTGTTACAGCTTTCTAACGCTATTTTTGGAAAGCGAGTTGAGCACGATTCGATACCCCCAGTGGCGCACCCAGGGGGGGTTTCGGGGGTCGAAACCCCCCCTTTTCAAACTCAAAAAACAACATAATTTTGTTGATATAAACAGTTTGTAACACTTTGCAACATTTACCTTTCACTAAATAATCACTTGCGTTGTTGTTTTAGGGTTGTAATTTGATCCTGCAAGATAAGATGTTGTTTTAGGGCGGTAATTTGATTCTTACAATATTTACCAAGCAATTGAGATTTTTGCATTTGTTTCAATTACAATATTGCTTCCACGACGTTTCAACTATGAGACCGATATATTGTGTAACTATGCGTATTTGTTATATCCATGGAATAGTGGATAATATTATACCCAATCATAAACTTCTGAGCAGAACATTGCGTGACACTAAAAAGAGACAAACGTCATTTAGTGAAAAAAGTCGTCCTTGTATAAAAAAAAAACTACTAAGCCATACGCACTTTTTCCCTTAAAAAAGCAAACAAATCCGCTATTTGAAGACGAAAAGCACAACAAAATTACACTCAAACGTCAAGATTTTTATTCTGCAAACGTATTCAGGAATTTAAAAGTGGCTTTTAATAGCGTCAGAGCTATCATTTCCAAATGCTTTTTTGCTATAATTTGCATTTACCTTATAGTATTTTAGGTGATTTTGCAGCATCATGCATCATAATAACAACCCATTGTCTACTTCAGTGTAATCAACCTCTGTATATACCATAGCATTTTAGTTTTTCTTCATTTCAGTGTAGATTCATGAAGAGAGTTGGATGAAAACGTTCAATCTAAAACAGCCTGAGTGGAAATTATAGTTTTGACGCTAATGAAAGCTATTTTGAAATTCTGTGCCACTAACAAGCTTTTTGAATTTAAAAACGCATTGATTTAAAAACTTTAAGCCAAATTTGCAATCTTTCAGCATATGAACATATTTTGGACTTGACCGGTTAGTGTGCGGGGGCTGATTGGACTGAGCAAAATAAACTCTTTCAAACGCTTTCAAATCTTTGTAATTTAGCTTTTTCTAATTGCTATAAAAACGTTCAAAACGTCATCCAAATGGCGTTAAAATGGCTATTTTTTTCTGAAAAATTGCTAGAATTGCTCAGTGGGCGAAGCCCCCAGGCCCCTATCTTAGTAATTTAGCTGTTTCTAATTGCTCTAAAAATGTTCAAAACGTCATCCAAATGGCTATTTTCTGAAAAATTGCTAGAATTGCTCAGCGGCTGGGGGCTTCGGCCCCAGGCCCTCACCTAAGGATTTAGGTTTTTCTAATTGCTCTAAAAACGTGCAAAAGGTCATCCAAATGACGTTAAAATGGCTTTTTTTTTCTGAAGAATTGCAAGAATTGTCCAGTGGCTAGGGGCTTCGTCCCCAGGCCCCCATCTTAGTAATTTAGCTGTTTCTAATTGCTCTAAAAACATACAAAACGTCATCCAAATGGCGTTAAAATGGCTAGTTTTCTCTGAAAAATCGCAAAAATTGCCCAGCGGCTGGGGGCTGCGCCCCCAGGCCCCCATTGGGGTAAATTGTTATCTTGCACGCTACCTTCACAACCAACAACTTTCAAAATTGTTATTACAAGGTTTTGGAACAAACAAATGTTGCAACGATGCAACTATTACGGCGAAACCCTGTTTGACTATAACTGCATTAACCACAATTGGGTACTGGTTGCTTTTTGAAAAATTCAAACCCCCCCCTTGAAAAATTTCTGGGTGCACCCCTGGATACCCCAACCCTCAGCACTGTAGCCAGACGTTCTAACCACTACGCCATCGTGGCTTCGATTGTGATGTGTCAAAGTGCTGTATTTAAATCGCATACGAAACTGGACCGGCGCAGCAGCTTTTTAATGTCAGAAACCGGATCAGCGCAGCAGCTTTTTAATGCCGGAAACCGGATCGGCGCAGCAGCTTTTTGCATCTGAATCCGGGCCGGTGCTCTAGACACTGCCTTTAAAAAAATAATGCATGCACAAAAATCAAATTGAAATTTCAGCAGAACAAAATTCAAAAAATTAGTATTGACAATTCTCACACAGTACCGGTAGGTATGGTAATGCAATCTCACACGCGCAAGTAAAAATTATTTTTATAAAATATACGGTAAAAAGTAACTATAAAACTTAATGTTTCCACATAACACTGCACAGTAAGAAATACCGTACACTCATTTTACATACGGAGACACATTAATTAGGCTTATAAAACACTACTGTAGCAAAACTACTGCACTAATTTCTTTGTTTTTTCATTAGGCTATTTCTACAACCCACAAAACTACTGTAGAAAACTTACGTTTGATGCCATTCATGATTAATTCCACCAGATTGTTATGGCTCGATAACTTCTGCTTCTCGGGAGGCCAAATTTACTCCTACCTTACAGCCTTAACTGCTTAATCTGTAAGTGTCACTGTCACTTGTCAGTCAGTTGCTAGCAGGCTAATGCTATAGCCTAGGCCTATACCGGTAGGCTACCTAATTTAACTTAAACCAGAACAAAGAAACGACTGCACAAACTAGCCCTGAGCCTGTGACCCTTAACAGCAACGATTAAACAGCAATGATTGAAACTTTGCGAGCTCTACAAGACGGCCTTGAACACAGTTCTCGAGCGCCGTTCCACATCGTACAATGCACATGTGATTTCGTCATCTAACCATTACCGGTACACTGTTATAAGAGTGATAGTGATAGTGAATTTTTATTTCTGGCTCACCAGAGCAACGTTTAAGACAACGTTTAAGTTTAAGTTTAAGAGCAACGTTTAAGTTTAAGAGTTAATGATCAGATCACACTACAAAACCACAGACAAAACTACGAACCACGGCAGCGGAGTTGGCATATTTTGACTTTTGAACAGCAGGATAGCTCATATATTCCTCTGTGCTTCAAGTTTTATAAAAAGTTTGTCGAATTCGGTTGAAATACTACTACAAAGACAAAATATCATTTACCCTTGATTCTTCATTCTTACAAATTTATTTATATAAAAGCATCTGTGTGCAAAAAGTGCCATTTTGTTACAATACTTGCAGGCTTGCAGCTATGAGTATTGGCAAATTATAACAATTACAATTTCAATTAAAATTTAACCAAAAGATTTACTAAATAAATTTAAAGCTGTTGAATTTAATTTTAATTTTATGTTGAATCAAAGCACTCGAAAAATTTAGCATTTTTTGTAATTAAAAATTTGACAATTAGCGATACGTGCTACGGTTTACTCCGTGTTTCTGATGAAATGCAATTTTACTGCTCGGAAACTCTGACTCGTTCCGCTTCAAATCCGTAGCTATAACAACTTGCAACAAAATGACAATGTTTTGTTGCGGATTCGCGATGCAAGTTTAGTTCCAGTACTTAACTTACATTTTTGTCATCACAAAAATGCGCAGAAAAGGGAAAAGCTTTAGCGCTATATAAAAGGATTTTCAACAGCAAAAATAGGCCATCGTAGCGGTAGGCTACAGCCACTTAATAGTTACAGTCCAGTACGCTCCTAAACACCTCCCGGTATAGGCCTACTGGTAGGCTAGCCCAATAATTGTAGCCTACACTGTTTGTTTAGTTTAGCAATAGCAGCTTTTTTGTAACTTACTAAACTAAGTATGAATTTTGCATTGTGATTAATGGCAGGCAGAAAGCTGATTACAGTATCATATTGTTGAAGTTCAACGAGTTTTTGATAGATGGTTGTCAATGTCGTACTAGTATGTCACATCTGACATTAACTTTGCTTCTTCCCGCTTAAGCCAAGTTGGCAGATAAATTTGGAGCCAAAAATGAAAAATGCTATATCAAAGAATAGCTCAGAGCTCAGCTGCAAAGCATGCTTCTTCTTTGTTCACGTAGTTTTTTCTTCATTGTTGAATCGGAAATGGTTGGACAAATGCTGAATATTTATATGAGGCAGTCAATCAATCAACTTTTATTCGAAATGGTTCAACACTTACACCACAACACATTTTGAGTAGCACTAAGCATGCACAAAAAGGATGAAAACTGTGAAAGCACAAAAACCAAACCAGGAGACAGCGAAAATGACCTTACGGTCTTCGAGTCAGTTGCCCCCTCGAAGGTGATGTCAAACAAAAGCAAACAGTAAAAACAACACACATGATGGTATATACAAAGTTAAGGCAAGTTGAAAACTTTAATTGCCCAGTCCCTTCAGCGAAAAATTTAACCTGGAAGATGGATTTGTTTGGGCAAATTTTACACAAAATGTCAGCATTAATGTTGGAAAATTTTTACGAAGAAAGTGTGTAGAATCAAAATAGGATTTTAGTGCAGAAGAACCATAGGAGAAAACAAAAGAAAAAAAAACACATATGGTATCATACTAAGTTGACCATAACATGATCCTAAGCATAGCAAGTTTACTTGATTTTATTGTAGCTGAAGGCTTTGTGAATTATTAGACATTGGTATCATTTAAATATTTTGACAGCATGTGATTTTTTAGTTTCTTTGCAAATAAGTTGGTTGAAGCTTGTTTTAGTTCATATGGTACTTGGGCCCAGATTTTAGGTCCAAATATGTACATGGTTCGTCTACCTATTCTTAAGTTGGTGGGCTTTATGTAATAACTTGATTTGGAGCTGTATCTTGTGTTATGGTCATCAAGTGATGAGACTTGTAATAAAAATTTTACAGTGTATAGTGGTAATGGTAGGCTACTGCAGTCTAGAGGTATATGAGAATGTTACCAAGCATGCTAAATTATTTACAGTGTCTGTTAAAATTTTTATCATACATTCAAAGCAATTCAAAATCAGTTTCAGTTTTATTAAATGTTTAACTGCTTAATGCTGAATGAGTTATTAGTGTGACTATCAATATAATCAGCAAGTCATATGTCGAAGTTGGTTAAGTTGTTTACCTTGTAGATTGAATCAGTTTCGGTATACTGTAAAAAATAGTGCCGTCATAGGTCCAAAAGGAAGAAATTTTGCCCTTATAACTCAGTTCTTGCAGCTTTTTGACACAACGAAGTCTTTTTGCAGTGAGGAATTCTGTAATCATGTACCCAGTTCCACGAAGCAGTCATTTCATTGTTAGTAGATCATTCTTTACATTGTGACTGGTTAGTTTGATGATGATAGGGGGTACTGGTATCTTGGTATCCTCATCATTTTCAAACTGTGTCTTCTCAATGTTTGTTGCATTTTTTGATCTTAGCCTGTGACTTCTGTCTATATCAGAATCAAACAATTTATAATTGAAATGTTCAAATACAAATTACTTTACTGTGTTATCAGTATTTTCATTTGGTGTCTCTGGCATGCCATGTAGTAGTAAACAATTCCATGTACTATATTGCTCTTGTGCTTCAATCTTGTCATTTAATTTACCCATTTCTTTTTTGTAAATTTCTCTTTCTACTTCTAATTTTTTGTTCACTATGGAATTAAGTTTTTCTTGAAAGGTTACATTTTTGAATAAGGCATTAGTGAATCTCTCTTCAATTTTTCGGAGAAAATTTTCATTTTCTAAAAGTGTTTTGCAAATCAATGTTTTTCATGGCAACCTTTATAACCATAGATTGATTTGATGCACCAGTATGCTTTCTAATTTGTTCCTCTACAATAGTAATAGTTTTAAGCAATTTTGAATGAACTCTTTTATTTCATTTGTAAGCATGTTTTTCTTTTGGATTTTCTGTTGCTCCGTCTTGATAAGTAGTGAACAGGCTGTGGAATTGACCCTCAAGAGTCAATAGGTAAGATCCAGAAATCACAAACTATTTCCCAATTTATGTATGATTAACTATCTTAGACCAAGCTACATAAGTTTTAAATCACTCTCTAGTTCATCTCCCTTATTCACATAGAACTCCAAAAAACAGGTGTTCAAAAATTTTTTTTTTCAGGTGATTTTATTCAAATAGAAAGTCAGTAAATGATGTTGTTATCCAGGCTTTGGACTTTGTAGTCCATTAGTTGGAAAAATGGGATAACATAATGTGGTTTGTGGTCTGTTTTTCTGTCCTGCATTTGCATGTTGCACTAGTAATCACTACCCATTTGTTTATACATGAATGAAAGCAACCGGTGCCGGTAATAAATATGTACGGTACCTTTTTGTGGCAGGAAGGAAAAAACAAACACCTTCACTTAGTCCTCTCCATAACCGGACGCAAGTAGACTTGCTATTTTGTTATAAACCAAAATTTGGTAACAAGAGAGTAAGCATCATTAGGATTAACAGATGAATTTTCTATGACATGAGGTAGCACTTCACTAACTTATCTGCTTTCCCATTAGGCTAGTGTTTCATCAGCATCTGAATTCATACATAGCCTATCCTAAAAGCTCACTCGAACCTTCAAACTACACACAAGGGCAATTTCTGCACTTGCCATCGTACCCTATTCTCAGATTTCTTTGACTAAAGTCTGACAACAAGGTCACCAGAAAGAAGACTGCCAACCAGTAGCACACTGGCACTGCACTTAGTTCAACCACATTGTGCTAGCATCATTAAGGTCATATCACTAGAAAATTTATGTTGAAAGTCTGCTATGTAACTTCTGAATGCTTACGTAACTTCAGATAAATAAAAAATGCTTTTTATGCTTGATAGTTTATATAACTGAAATGGAAAAATTAAGAACCCCAGTTAGTGCAAAAATGTTAAAAATTATGATCTTTGTTGTCTTTTATGACTTGGAAATAAATACAGTATGCATTCTTACACTTCCTAAGATTTTGTTGGTAGAATAGAGTAACTATGATTATACTGGTAATTGTGTATTTAGTATTTTACAGAAAGATATCAATTGAAAAAAAAACAATAAAAATAATTATTCTCACCTTTTTTGGTTCTTAAAAGGTTGACTTAAGTCAGGGTTTCAAATAAGGTTAGTGCTCAGTAAAAATTGATATTACTAATAAACTAAGATTATAAGATGATATTACTTAGAATATATAGAACCACTAGGGTTAAGGTCCCTATGGTCCTTATGATCTTTGTGCTCCTGTATGTTTTAGTAGCAGCCATAAAAATTTGAGTTAGAAATAAGTTTAGTACTGGTACTGGCTATTGATACTAACAAAAAACTGTATTGAATTTTTAGCAAAGTAAGCTTTACTTAAGGAATTATACTTAAAAAACTATTAAGTGGAAGTCGTTATGATTTCCCAGGAGTCGACCACGAAGGACGTCAAACTTGCTGGTTAAAAACTATTGTTATAAACATATTTATCTGTAAAAGACTTATTAACTGTTAAGTGTTTGTGCAATTAGACATTGAAATGGTTTTGTGGAATTTTTGGTGGACAATGTTAATATTCGTTGATAATTTCAAGTCACTGGTACTTTTCAAATAATTTTATTTTTAAGAAATCACTCATTTTGTTCTTGCACGCATGGGTGTAAACATACTCACTTCAATCAAAGTTGAGAAAAGAGCTTGGAATCTTAAACGTCTGAGTAAAAAAAAGCTTGTGTTTATTCAAACAGCTTGTGGTGTGAAAAGGACTTGAATGCAGTAGAGGTGTTGTCACAATTGCGTTTTTAGTTGTTCATATATATGAAGACTGAAGTGGCTTGCAATAAATGTCTGAGTTATTTAGCACATATATTGTGTAAATGAACAACAACAAAAAAGACTTTCCTATGCCTAATACTAAAAAGTTATACTTTCATTGTTCTTACACCAATCTACAATCAATATAGCAATTTAAAATATAATGTTTGTGGAATAGTTGATTGCTGTGCATGGATTATTTAATGCATGGTAATGAACTTTGATTTCTTTAGTTTTTATGCTATGCCAACCTTTATGGTTGTAAACTTTTAAGTAAGAGTACCAGTGGTGGTTTCACTGCCATTGTAGCTTATATTTATAATCATGGCTACCGTTCAAAATGCTAATTTTATCCAATATGGAAGAAGAGCAGGAAAGCACAGACCAAGTTCGTTGAAAAAACGTAAGTGTTGCTGTAATGGCAGTTTAGAGTAAATTTTTGCTACCAGCAGTATAAAATTTCAAACTGTTAACACCATAACTTTTCATAATTTTTGGTTTCAAAAAATTTGATTAAAATCACAATTGGCTTAATTTAAGTAATTTATTTTAACTGTCATGCAAATTTATTGAAATCTTGTAGAATCATCAAAATATTTTTTGTTATAAGCATTTCCTGCATGCATGCTATAACTATCTTGTAGCTACTAAAAGAAGTAACAAATTTTTAATCCTTGTCTAAACTTGCTTAGTGAATGATTTTGGGTGACATTTAGGATTATACATTGACTTCATGAATTTTTCCCATAGGTTAATATTTGTGCTAGTCAATAAACTTTACACTTCACTAGGTTATTACTTGGTGTTATTTTCTTATGGTAACGTCGTTTCTTGTTGAAAGTTGAAGCAGCAAAATAAAGTGTAATCGTTTTTTGTTTTTTTTCATTATCTTGGTTAGATTTGTACAATTAAAAATGGCAATTTTGCTAATATTTGTTGAAAACAAAACAGCCTAAAATTAGTTATCATTTTAGACATTCCAAAATAACTTAGTTTATTGTCAGTAAAATAATCTAAAAACGCAAACATTTAAAAACTAATGTATTAAACTACAAAAAACTTCTTATATAGGTGGTCCTTCCAGTGCTCCAGCAAGCAGTGGGCAGGATGTTAACATGTTTGAACCAATGATGACAGCTGAAGGAACTGATTTAAGAGAAGTTAGAATCTATTTTAACTTTGTGTTTGGGAGGAGATCTACATTTCTACAGCTTTTTTGGGGTGCTGTAGTCCGCATTCTAAACATCTCAAAAAAGAAATTATAGTCTTATCCATACATGTAGTCACAAATTTTTTGAACTTTAACTAAAAATGCACTAAAAAAAAAAAATTTGGTAGTCTGAAAAGCTAAAATAATACACTCTTGTTGTTTAACTCCTCTAGTATAAGTATATAATGCTTTCCTCTGTGATCTTAAAAGTTTATTTTTGTTTCCCAACGCTGGATAAAGACATAAGTCTTTTATTCAGGAAAATGTTTGTTCACATCACAATTATAGAAATGAATTTACGGCATTAAACATTTTCTTAAAAACTGTTGGTTTAACTTTCTCTATGCCTATTTCTTAACTGGCTGAGAATCAAACCCAAATTTACATTTTTAATGACGAAGACATAATGTTTGTAATCGAAACCTTGTGCTCAGATCAAAGTGATTCCAAGGCTTGAATGGGAACGACTACAGAATTCGTTGCTCGCCAAAGAACGTGAACGGGAGGAGGCCAGACAAGCTAAGTTCGAGCGAGATCTACTCCACGCCGAATCAAAAGACACTGTGAAAAAGTGGTCCAATACCATAGCAGTAAGTATGTGAATAGAAAAAAAAAATTTTTTTAATCAAATATTTTAAAGTAAACGACTGTCGCCAAACAAACATAACCTTGATAGACAAAATGTTGTTGAAGCAGGATTAGAAATTTTCTATTATTAAAAAAAACTACACCAGTCGTAATGAGAAATGGCATTTTTGGTAAAGCGCATGGTTAAATTAAACCACTTTAGAAGAAGTTGGTTATTATTCTGTAACAAAATCTATTGTTTGTTGTCGTTTCAAATTGAAGTTTCAAATATGCAAATTATTGATCACATCAAAACATTTTAAAGGGCCAAAGACAAAAGAAGCTCCAAGCTCGCAAAATCAGGGAAGAAAAAGAAGAAGAAGAGCGGAAAAAGATCGATATAGAAGAGGCAAAGTTTCAAGCAATAAAGCGAAAAGAAGCGATCGAAAAAGCGAAAACTGCCCAATATTTTCAAACCGACAGAATCAAGTCTTTTCATGTAAGTTTGTTGGTATGAAGTTTGTCGGGGCTGATTAGCCACTTAATTAGGCCACACGCCTTCGGCCGTAGGTTAAAACTTATATTTTCAAGCCGTTCAACTTGGACACGGTTTTAACTGCAATTTGAATTTACCACCCTGCGCGCTGCACAAAAAGAGTGTAATCTTGGTGAAACGACGCGATTTGTTGCTAACGTTACTTGCTTCGGTAAAGTTGTTGTTGTATTGGATATTTATCCTCCTGTCACCAGACGGCGTCAGACGCTTGCTGTTGGATGATCCGCGTACTTTTTGTTTCAACGACTACTTCATGTTTGGAGGAATCTTCATCCGCTTAGGAGTTTGCAATGTTCCTGTGGATTTCTTCGAATTCTTGTCCACTGAATTTGCTGTTTGTTCGAAGCCACCAAGCAGCGATAATCATCGTAAAGCGTCTTATTTAATGACGCAACAACGTGACCAGGGTGCGGGTTGAACCAATATAATGCGATCTGATTATAAAAATAAAGCGAATATTATAAAGACTTAGGGCATTAGCGTAACCACGTCAAGCATTTTTTCCACCGGCAGTTTTGTTCGCGTGACAGCCAAACTATTGTGAAGATGGGTGCTGCTTTAAATTGGTTTTTAAAACGTATAGGTGTGTCTTCATTAGCTCATATTTGAGCTTTCTAGTAGTAAAAAAAGGGCGTGGAAGGTTGTTGCTTTCACATTGCGTGTAACCGGCGTTTTATGAAGTTGTTCACATCGGTTTTGAAGTGGTTTTATGTTTTCAGAGCGCTCTTCTTCTAACTGAGGTGCTAAAGGAAAGAGATGCACAAATTGAACTGAAACGACAGAAATCAGCCGCACTTGGGGGAAAAGACGCCGAACTGTTGCAGTTTTACAGGTTGGTTGGTTGAAAATTACCGGATCTTTCTAGTGATTGAGAGCATTGTGCAACAAATTATCACACCAACAAACTCAACAATGCGATGGACGAAAGTTGTCATTTCTTCATCACTCAAATGGTACCTTTTAACATTAATGCTGATAGGCATTCATCGGTTGCGTTTACGGCCCTATAGGTGACGGCTTCATTCTCATTCTTGTGTCCCAAACAAACATCGAAAATTATTTGAGTCCGAGAATTTTTTTCTTTTTCTCGATTGTTTTCAAGTAGCAAGCCTACTTAGACAGCTTTTAGTTGTCTTGCATAATTAAGCTTTGTCGCTTTAAGTCGTTATTTCGGTTTACAGCGGTTTATTATGACCTCGCTCGTAGTCATGTTTTTGTGCAACTTGAACCAGATTCTTCTTATGTCGTCCTACAATTATTTTCAGAAAGGAATACGAGAGAGGAATCATGGAGGACCAATTGAAAGCAAAGGAAAGATATGAAGCAAGACATAAGCTTGCTGACTTCCAGCAAATGCAGTAGGTTTACTGATGATTTTATTTATGCCTATAAAACAATAAAGGAAATTCTCCGTTTATTCAAAAGGAAATTTCACGTTTAATTTCCCGGCTTGAACTATTTGAATGAGGGACGTCTAAGACCATAGAGTAACCTCTTACAACCATTCATAGTCCCAATTAAGTTTTGTCTTCTTTGATGATACTACGCATAGAAGCTTGTGGCAATTCGGGAATCAAAGCGTTAGTCAACAGCTTTTCGATAAAAAACAGATACAACCTAATGTTCGATTGCGATGCTGTTGATTTCGTCAGTTGTGAAAGTCACGGAAATCTTCCGTAATCTAAACATTTGATTGCAAATTACAAAACAAACTTTAGGATGGTAGGTATAAGTGGATTACTGGACTGTCTTTAGGGCTAAATGACATAAATTTTGTAGATAAACAAGAACAGTGAAATGCCAAACCAGCCTTATTAAATTTGCCAAAGCTTATAGTAAGCAATTTTGCTTACAACATGAGATCTGCCCAGATTTCCAAAGTTCAAGAAGTTTGAATGTGATTAAGATAACCTGCTTGAAACAATCGCACCATAGCCTTTTACGCTTAAATTTCACCATATATAATTTTTTAGGATTAATCGCAATAAAGAATTGCGGAACAAAGAAAAAGAAGAGGATAAGAAAGAAGGAGAAGAAATTCAGAAGCTCGTAAAACTCCACGAATGGGAGCAAAAGAAGTTGGATGAAGTGAAGAGGCAAGAGAAACAAAACTTAATGAAAGCATACAGGGAACACCAATCGAACAAGTAGGTCCCCGTAGAGTACGTACACTTTAAAATTATTTGAAATATCTTCATGTCTTAAAAAACTGTTCTATGTTTAGAAAGGCCAAATCATGATAGCAAGTGAGTACTGAATAAAATAAGTACTGCAACTTATCCTGGCCAGCTTTGGATTTGTACCATTACACTGGTTGGGCAAAACTAACAGTTTGAAAACTCAAACAAATTTCCGGTTTACTGAAGACGTATTGTCAATGGCTTGATTGTAACTTCTTTTCTGAAGTTGTGTTTCCCGGGTGCAACATTGACGCTTAAACGGATCCGTCAACTCGTTACATGTTTCAGTAACACGCTTTGCAGATTTAGTTAGTTGCCTTGCATGTTCAGGACATTTCATGACTCAGCGAAGATCGCTGGAGGTTGAATTCTATCTAATAGTTGCTTGTTTTAGGGAAGCAATCATGGCTCTCGAAAAGCAGCAGGACGAAGAAGAGGACGACGAGATTCGGTTGTTTGCCGCCGCTAAGAAGAGGATGCTCAAGCTAAGGAAGGAGAAGGAAGCTGATCTGTTCAAGTAAGTAGACTGTGAAAGCAATAATCAGTGCTGTTATGCTTTAACCAGGGATGTGGAAGCGGCAGTTTTTGAATCGCTTCCGCTTTCCCCTTCATCGCTTCCTTATTCACCACTTGATGACATAATTTTTGCCTAATTTTTTTATCCAGAAAATTTTTTCGCGAAAAATTTTTTTGTAGATATGTCAAAATTAAACGGTTTATGTAATCATCATCTTGAAAACATAATATAGAATTTCTCTGACCTAGCAATTGGACTACACGCAGAGTTTTGAACTTAACTCAACGTAGAACTGTGATCTATGAACTGAAGATGGAAAATAAATTGCCAAAAATGACCTTCTGAAATCTGCGGATTGGGTAGTTTCGAGAAGGTAGTTGATACACTAGATTATTCGTTTTTCTGTTATGGTTTAATAGATGGCATAATAGCATAGGTGGGCAAGTTAATGCAAAACGTTAGCGTCGTTGATTTCTAGTCCGTTAACAAACTTCATATCCAGTTAAAGTTTATTCGTTATTTTCAGCTATAATTAACAGAAGCTAATGAAGTCCGTTAATTCGTTAGCATTTTGAGTGTAATTTTTATTTCTTTTTATTCTCTCACTTCTAGAACACGTAATGACACTATTGAGCTGATTGTTAGGGAAATATTTATTGCTATGATGGTCTTTTTGTGTTTTGGAAGTTACATTTTACAGTCCAATCTAATTTCAAGTTAAAAATAGGTTCAAATGCACTAACGAAGCTGCGATCGGAAAATCTTTGGAAATTGCGAACAGCGATAATTAATAGACCTATGAGGCTGCAGGTTATTATTTGCCAGAAAAAAGAGCTCCTTTCTTCGCTTTTTCTGTAAAACTCGTCCTAATACGCAACAAGTGTTACCAGTGCAAACTGGTTTGTACCGGTACGATGAATGAATGTTGCAAGAAATTAACGATAGAATCTTAACGTGAGTTACGGTAACTTAACGGAAGTTAATTTAGTCCGTTAACATGAAAAAACTTTTTAACGGATTTAGCATTTTTAATGCAAAAGTTAGCTTCGTTATTACCGGATTAACGAATTTGTGCCCCCTATGCATAATAGTGTATGTACTTAAATTCACTACTTTCAGGGAAATGATGGAGCACAAAGACCGGATGACAAATCTTCTAGCCAGCCAACTTAAACAAAAGGTTGACGATGAAGATAAGAGGATTGCGCGGGCGACAAAAGAGAGGGAGGAAAAACTGAACAAGGAAATGAAGGAAAAAGAAGCGAAGTTGAGAGAAGCTTTAGCGGGAATAGCTGCCCACAGAAATGAGCAGGTAATTTTAGAAATTGGTCATTATTCCAACGTATTCATTCTTCTATTTCCCTCGCCTAATTCATCTCATTGATATGCTAGATAAAATTTGAACTTCTTCTTTTCGGCTTTTCTTTTCTCTGATGCTTTTTTCTTCGGGCTTTCGGGTCTTAGAAATATCAGTTTTTTCATCAACATTCTCAGGGATATCTAGATGTTCAGATAGTAGTATTCCTGTAATGAGTTTTGAACAACATAAGGAATACTTTTGATAACATGAACATTTTGGTTTAGCTGAAATTAAAGGAATTGCGAGCGAAGCAAGTAAAAGAGGAAAACCTCCAGTTACTTGATATGCGGATGGAGGCCGATCGGTTATTTGCTGAAAAACAAACCGAAAGACAAAGAAATATTCGGGAAAACTATAGAAACTTGCAAGGTATGGGTAGACGGCTTTTGTTTTGACTAGTATAAGCTTCAAGTTAACTGTGGAATCCTACTGCCGACCGCTCTGTGAGACGCAGAATTTACAGTCAAAATAGAGACTGAGAAATAGGGATTTGTAGCTTTTCTGATCTTCGGAAGACAGAATATGGATTTCTTATCTTACTTAATTTGAAATTTGAAATCTTTTGAAAAACTTAAAATATTGCAGTTTTATAGACAGTTTGGTAGAAAGAGATTGTATACTTCAGTGAGGTAAAGTGATTGTTTTCAAATGGAGCATTCTTGCAGGATGTGATTGTAGCTTCTGCACCACAATAACATGCCCTCGTCTTTAATAGCTAAACTTTAACACTAACGAACTGATAGAACGAGCTTTTTTTGCTTCAATGGCCACAGCTTCTTACCTTGATTATGCAGAATCAAACGCTAGAAGTAGGCGTTCGTTTTTGCACCGCCTGTAGATACCTTTTAATCAACAAGGCCTCGATAATCTTATATTTTTACGTCTGTGGCTCACAGCATATCTATTTTTTAACTCGTTTCTATCGGTGATCTTTACATTTGGGGTCTGGCGGAGTTCCTCTCGGTCTCATCCCTCAGAAGGAGTCGAGTAACACCAACCAGGGCTTCAGTTTGAGATTTTTTTGCAGACTTCCGTATGGCTCAGATCAATGAGCGCGCAGAGTTGGAGCGAAACGCGCGCGACGAGGCTTATTACAATGATAAGAAGCTGGTTGATGTGCTGGCAATAGAAGAGGACCAGTTTCAACAATATGCTGATAAGGTACACTGTTGTATTGTAAAGATAATTTCGAAACCACTTCTTCACAGCTACAACCGATTCGGGATCAAAATTTTGCATCTGAGGCAAGAGTAAGTCACAGACAGTATACTGTTTTTTTCTAGAAATATTAGGCTTACATTTTCGATGCAAACTTATGGGATTGGTTCGACGATTCCTCCGTATTTTGTATTGTTTTTACACGTGATGTAAAAAACTGATAGCTTCAGTCTTCCTTTAAGAAACGTAGATGCAGTGTTGATACTCGAATGAAGTAACATCCGCCAAAGCACTAAAACTAATGTTCAATATTCCCCACCACTTAATTAAGTTTTAATTTAGGTAATTTCCGAAGCGAAAGCACAAGGCCGCAATCCGTACCCACTCATGAAAGCCGCTGAAGCGGGGGCTGGGGGCGGTAAAGGACCCCGATTTGAAGGAAAAGGAGGAATAAGACCTAGCTACCTCACTGCTGATGGGTGAGTCGATATAATTCAAAATTATTTTTTCATACTCTCAAAATAGCAGGTCTTTTACTACTGTCCTTTAGTAAGAAAAAGTTTTCTTTGGAAAGTCAAAAAAAAAATCTTACCAGAGATACTCCCCAAGTCTGTCATGGTAATCTATTCACAAAAGTAGCAGCTTTAGTTACCAACAAAACTCGTTCTCTATACTTTATGAACTTTTAAACGCTGCAGTTTTTTGGCAAAGTTCTAGTTCTTCATACTACAGTATAACCCAATCTAATTTTAGATCGTTACTATAACCCCCTTTTTAAGCTTCCTTGCACTCTCATGGAATCTGACTGCAATGAGACTTTACGAAAGAACCTTAAAAAACTTTCAATTGTATTGCACTGCGTTAACCAGTGTTTCAATTTTGATTTCTTCTTGCTTTATAATGTGGTATGGCGATTGCACGTTTTGCATGCTGCTATTTACTTGATATACCAATCACTGGCTGAATGATTTAAGAAACTGCTGTTAAAAAAAGTAGGAACGCTTTCGGTTTGTGGTAAGCCTACAAGGTAAACCGTGGACTAGAAAGTTTTTTTCGCAGCTTTCCTTCTGAAAACTTCTATGTTTCTAACGCAGGTTGTCAACAGGCGGATTTGTTACTCGGGGCATGACGGCAAATGTCTTTGACTGTGTACTGCCATAGTTAGGCTACTACAACCAGTAATTACAATTCAGGCGTATTTTTGTTTCAGCTACGGTGTCGAACTCCCTACATGCCAGCGATCCACAACTGCTAGTATTAAATCGAAGTGCGAGTCTGGGGACGCTGCTGTTGCCAAGAAACGCCTGGGATTTGTCTGGTAGCTTGTTGTGACAACATAATGCACTTTTAAACTTATCGAAACACTTTTTATACCTTTAAGATATGTGGTTTTTGAGATAGTAAAACTTTACGTGAAGCATCAAGAAAACCTACTTGTGATTTTCAACTTGATCGTGTTTAATTACTTTAGGTGCGAATATACAGGGTGGGCCAAAAGTTAGGGGGCAGTGATACATTTAATACATTTTTGGTATTGCCCTCTAACTTCTGGCCCACCCTGTATTTTGTTCCACACTAACGATATTGCTTCGAGTAGAATTCTAAGCTGCTCGCAAATACTGTACAGTACAGTAGTACGTTAGGTAGTTCGATTCCCAGTAGTTTAAAGACGACCGTGTTGTCAGTTGGCTGCGTTATAATCGTATTACGACCAGAGGTGGGCAGCGCAAGTCATTAAAGTTGCGCCTCAAGCGCACGCGTAACTACTCCGAAATTCTTGCGCCGCAAGCGTTTCCGCAAACCCCCAAAAAAATTAATTGCGTCGCAAGCGTACGAGCAGTGTGACGTTTTGAAAAGTATTTATTCTAATTGACTCACTGCTAAAACCTCTCTGGGTTACGGTACGAAACCAATATTCAACACAAACTATGCACGCTACCAAATTAGTAACCAAAAAAATTATTGATTTTCTTCAATAAGTACAAGCATTTGAAAATGCGCATCGCCTAAACTCGTTGGGTGAAGACTCAACACACGCACTTACAGAAATTGGTGCTAAAAAACTCCACTACTTACGTTTTCATGTTAGCTATCGAACGACTTCGGAGTCATTCTTTTTTTTTTTTTTTTTTTGTAACGGCTCAAGGAAATCAGTTACTAGCCTCAATCCATTTGTTCTTCTCAGGGATATCTGGTTCTTCTGGAGCATTAGTGTCACTCTCTAACGAATGTAACATGCTAAAAAAAATCATCCTGCTTTTTGTTTAAAGAAATTGAACCATTTAAGTATTAATTAAGAGTTACCGATGCTGTCTCTCCTGTTTGCAATATCTTTGAAGTTTTCCCGAACTCGCAAAAAAGTTGTACTTGATAGTTTTTGACTTTTTTGTTGTTTCTTGTTTTTGAATTACGGTACAAAGCAACGCGTTTAATATACAAAGCAATTTTAAGATTTTGTTTACGAACGAGTAGCGCATTTCTTGGAAGACAATTTCAAAAATAATCAAATTTTGATTTTACAACCATTTTTTGAAATACTCGATTAAATTTTTTTGTTTTTAAAAATTGCAAAATATTTTGGATGAAAAGTTTCAGTGAACGTAGACCCCTGCTGTAAATTCCGTACAAGTTTTGCAAGCAGTGGACGAATGCAATTTCCCTATGACGAGGCTTTTATGAACCTACTTTGTCAATGTTTTCTCGCTCAAAATTGCTAAAATACTTGCCTCGCAAGCGTAACGCAACCGTTAAAAAATAATTGCAGCGCAAGGCAAGTGCCCACCTCTGATAACAACACCGTAACATACTTGCGAGAATGTAATTGCGTAATTTCTCAATGCGCGCTGTCTTTTCTAAGAGTTGTTGTATCTTCCTGTCACCGGACAACGTCATGCGCTAACTATTGAACGATCAGCGCCCTTTTCCGACGATAAGTATTGGACGAAGCTAAAATGCACAAAGTTGTTCTAAAAAATCTTTTAAAGAAAATTAATTGCATCAACGCTGTAATAGAGCACCTGCACAGTGCACACATAGGCAGGTCACTTTCAATCGACAAGGTTTAAATCTTCTTTCTTCATTGCCCGCTTTTACGTGAGGGTTGCGGGGGCAGTAGCTCAAGACTAAGCCGCCACACCTCACGGTCTTCCATCACCTCCATCATTTCACTTGGGCGAAGTCCCAAGCGATTCCATCCAAGATCCTCAACGTAATCGGTCCATCTAGTTCTAGGTCGTCCGACTGGTCTTCTCCCATTTGCTTTGGCAAGTAAAGCTGGTTTGGGGAGTCTTTCCTGAGGCATTCTGCTTACATGGCCAAACCATCTAAGCTGAGATCTTTCAATTCGGAGAAGTAACGGCTCGATGTTAAGAGATTTTCGAATCTCAGAGCTACGCACCTTGTTAAACAGTGTAACTACTTCGATGTTTAGATCAAAAAGCGAAATCGCTTTGGTGGCATCTGAGCCGTTCCGCTGGCTTCACAACCCCAAACAATAAACCAGTGTTGGGAATACTCGAGTCCGGACTCGAGGCCACTTTTTAAGGACTCGTGCCCTTGAGACTCGGACTCGTTGAATTTGAGAGGACTCAGACTCGGACTCGTGATTTTCGTTGAATGTCTTTCTGTAATGTCTTATTACAGAGCTACTATGTATCAACAAAATATAAATGTGACAAGCAATGCATCATCTTTGGCAGGGAGAGATTTCTTACCCAAATCAAAATGAAAATAATTAAATTTGGTTTTATATTTTGGCAATCGCATTCTTTTAGCGTTTTGGTGTCATTGGTTTAATCACGTTTGCTTCGATGATGCCTGTAGGTAAAATGTGCTCAAGATATCGCATGACTGAAAAATAAAAATTCTTGGAAGGTATTTACTATTCAAGTATTTGCAGGTAGTGGAGGGAGATAATAAAAACCTATTCTTTCATTTTTCAAATTATCATTAACCATAAAAACAAAAATTGCATAATGCATGCACTAAATTATGTAGAGATTATGACAAATGTATTTAAAACCGAGATTGATCTTTTGAAATAAGAATAACAATTCTAGCCTATTAGTTATGAAACGACAAAAGATACCAAACCATAGCGACAAGTGGCGCAATCAGGAGGGGCTAAAGGACCTTCAGCCCCCCTTCGCAAAATCACTTAGAAATATAACCCCAAAATTTAAGGGTTTATATAACCCAACCAATTCAAAGCCCCTTCCTCCCCCAGCAAAATCTGGTTGCGCGCTTGATCGCGAACTTAATGATCCTCTACCCTTGTCCCTAAACTGATGAAAATTATGAAAGTCCTTCTATTTTTTAGCTTCAGCTGGTTGACTTTTTGCTTTAGGTTACTTCCAAAAGTAGTTAAACTACTGAAAAAAATGTACATAAATTTGGTTCCCTCAGTATTAATCGAATGCAATACTACACCACCAGTCTGCCCAGTTTCCGAAAAGATAATACTTTTTTGCACGCTTTCGTCAATTAACGGATTAATGCGCAACTTAAAAGTTCTATTAAAGCTCTACATTTTATTGGACGCTGTGACAAATCTACTGAAATAGAAATAAGCTCTTTTGCTGGTTGAGGGGTAACGCGTTCATATTTGGAGCGGGAGGTCCGAGGCTTAAATCTTGGGCCAGTGAAATCGGACATACTGTTGCCAACGGCTCGCCGCCGTTTCGACATTTTTTCGAAAGGAGCTGTGTTGCCCAGGCCGCAATGACGTGGACATGGGCAGGGCGAACTCTTTGCACACTTCGGCGTAATATAACGAGTATAAAACAAAAATCGAAAAGGGAACAACGAGTATAAAGAAAGATTTGATTTGTTTAAAATCATTTTCTTAATCTGATATCCCGAAAAGTAATTAACTGGAGTGAAAAACTAGATGGGAGCTTTCTGGCAGCAATCCCTTTAAACGACCGACGCAAAAATCTACAAATTTCAAAAAAACAAGCGCCCTAGCTTAAGCCATTCAAAAAATTGATTTTGGGGGTTTCCCAGAGGTGGCACCCCCAAACTATGTCAAAATATTTGTCTGTTAAGTAGCTGCTGATATCATAAAAAACTAGCACTCTAGCTTGAGCTGTTCAAAAAATTCATTTTTGGATGGTCTATTTGGGGGAATCCCATGGTAGATTGGTACCCCCAAACTACGTCAAAATATTTGTGTGTTAAATATCTACTGATATCAAAAAACACTGTCACCCTACGTTAAGCTGTTCAAAAAATTGATTTTCGGGGGTCCTTTTTGGGGGGTCCCCGTAGGGGTGGCACCCCCCAAAGTATGTCAAAATATTTGTCTGTTAAGTATGCTGATATCAAAAAAACTAGCGCCCTAGTTTAAGCGGTTTTCATTTTGTTCATTTTTATAAAATTCAGTTTTTGGGCCCAATTTAGGGAGGGTTCCCAGGAGAGTGGCCCCAAAATATTTCGGGAGACAAAATTACGTTTGCAACTGAACAACTTTACAAAAAACTAGATTTCGATGTTTTGTGGTTTAGGAGAAAAAGAGCGTACAAAATATAGGAAGAAAAACAAAGAAAAAAAACTCATCGCAGCCAAAAGTGAGTTAGTTGCGATGAAAAGGTAGCTTAAGACATATAACCGTGTGAAATATTTTTTGTCGTACTTAAGGCCGTTTTTGAGTTAGACCGCTTTTGCATGCCAAACTTGCGGGGCGATTTTTGGGTCCTAAAACCAAAGTCACGAAATCAATTGCCTCAAAATTTGATACGAACATGCAAATCAATAGTCTCAAACTGCTGTCAAAATTTCTTGTAGCTAGACCAAACCGTTCTCCAGTTATAAGCAAAAGTTTGTGTAAATTAAGGCCGAAGTAGACGACTAAATTTTACTTGCAAGAGCTCTTGTAAAAGCGTTAATGCAACTTTTTTCTGTGTGTAAAGGGCCTAGTTAGAAGACTGTGTAACGCTTGCAGAAACTTTGCACAAACGTCTTCTTGTGGATTTTCAGCAAGCGTTTGTCCACATTGAAATAACTTTGACCAAATTTTAAATTTCACTATCCGGTTAAATTTTCGAACTTTTCAAACTCGGACTCGTGATCTTCAGTTTTGGTGGACTCGGACTTGGACTCGTGGCGTTCGGACTCGCACTCGGACTCGTGATTTTGAGTTTTGGTGGACTCAGACTCGGAGTCGTAGCTTAAGGACTCGCACTCGGACTCGTGAAAGTGGCAATAGTCCCAACACTGCAATAAACCTCGAAAGGGCAAAATAATTGACAGGTTCAAATTATAACACAATTTTAGTTCTCGGGGATGACGTGGACCAGACTTAATTAATCTACGGAACATGTTACGGATACCGGCTTAGAAGTCAGCTACCTACAGTACATCAATAGTAAATACTTCGAAACGTATCTGCAATGAACCGCGGTTCAAACTTCACAATGCGAAAACAACGTGAGGACTCGATAGCAAATCTTAGCAAAAACAAGGTTTTTCATTTGTGCGTAAACTTTCCGCAAATTATTATCGAACAAGAACTAAACAGGGCAGTTACCGTGTTTCCCCGATAATAAGACCTACCCGCAAAATAAGACCAAGCGTGATTTTTGAGGATGATTTTAATGTAAGCCCTACCCTTAAAATAAGCCCTAGTTGAGAGCGGCAGAAAGACAAAAGAGTCAAACATTCTTTTTTTATATTTATTCAAACTGCTTTAATGCGGTGTATGCCATCCTTTTCAAAAAATTGTTGTTAATGAGTTTCTGAATAAAAAACATGTTAATGGCAAGTAAATGTAGATCTTTTTTCGTAATTTCTGTTTATTTAAAATCTCGTAATTTTTACTTTGTAACTTCATTTTTTGATGTATCAAAATAATACATCCCCCGAAAATAAGCCCTAGTGCCATATTTTGGAGTAAAAATTAATATAAGTCCTGTCTTATTTTCGGGGAAACACGGTAAGTGTGCATTTAGACTTTGAATATTTCACTTGGAGGGTACACTTTATGAAACAGTTGTATCATGGGCACACGCAGCATTTGTTGAGTAGGCTCATATTGAACGATGGAAATACGTCATGACAGTGTCGTGTTTGCGTAAAACTTCTTAAGAACGTTTAAAAACTGAATCTCTATCAACTTCAAAAACCAGATCAAAACAATCAAGAAGATGAAGCGGTATAGCCCAGCTGTCGTTTCAGCAAGTCAATTTCAAAATAGGTTAGAAACCAACCAGCAAACCTTAATATATTCCTTAAAATCTACTTTTTAACGATATTTTGAGACTGGTTTGTTAGCAATTTTGGAACCGACTTGTGGCTAATTTCTTCTTTAAATATGCACAATTTTAACGAAAGAGCTGCAAAATTCATTGAATAACTAACTGATAGTGATATTGCATTACTAATACGTAAGAACCAGAGAAATACAGTTTTCAAAAAATCAAAAATGCATGAAAAAAGCCAAGTTATTTTGGACCTAGTCTTCACAACAAAACCGAATCTCAAAAGGACAATTGGTTAAAGCTATCATGGTGATCTTCATACGAAATAAAGCTAAGAAAATGATGGTTTTACGAAAAGAAAATTATCCATGCTAATGCATAATACTGCAAAGTACATTAAACAACATGAAATATCAAGATAAATATCGGAAAACTGAAACCAATCGATAGGTTTTTGAATATTTGATGTCTAAAACAAAGCAACTAAAACCATTACATACTTATTGTTTTTGTTTTTTTTGGTTCGGTTTTGTTGTCAAAGCTTTAACGTCAAATTATTCCACTGAAATTCAACTCACAAACTTTCAATTGAAAGCTCAAACTTAACTACGCGTGCTTACGTTCAGGTGTGAAAACAGTGCTGCCGTGGAGAACAGATAGGCCTACCGAGCTGTTTCAGAACAGTAGGCTCTCGGCAGCTAAACCATGCGCTTTCCGTCATTTGCAAGAGGTTCTGACTGAATACTTCTGGAATACTTGCAGGCCAAAACTCGACGAATAGCTTTCTTTGGTCTTTACCTATTTTCAGGCCAAAAGCTAACTTGGCTAGATTTTGAAACAGAACCTACATCTTTGTTTACAGCGGCAGCATTGTGTGAAAAATCCACCATATATAACCAAGGCAAAATGATTGAATCAAATTATTGAAACTACAGCACTACGTAGCATTAAATAACCCGAAACTTTACGCAGATAAAGCTTTCTTTATGCAGAATATCAGTGTATACTGCATAAAACAACATTGCAAATCCATGCTACGTAATTAAAATAGGCAATTATTAATAAAACAGAAAGTTTTATAATACTTTAAATTCCGGGAAGTTATGCGCATTAGTTATGACTTATGAAACTCAGGTACAGTATCTACAGTAAGTTACTAGTAATGCTATGACTAACACTAAAGTTTACTCCTCTTACAAATAGTTTTGTCATACACCTTTGTAGATTGTATTCTTACACCATCGGCAACAAGATCATTCATTGCATTAAGACTTAATCAACATGATAAACTTCAGCGGAAGCACAAAATGTACACACTACAGAGATTAGATAAAACAACGACACAAAATCCTTCAAAAGCTCTTCGGCAATAAAATTCTATCGTTATTATGCCAACATAATAACGAAATTTTACGTTGAATATACATTGAATACCAGAGAACATTTTACCGTACTTGACAATGTACGAGTTTTCCCAATCCAAATGACAACTGACAAGCTCTCTTGAAACAAGTCTTTAAACTGTAACTTACACAAATCACGCAGTTAAGATTGAAATGAAATACGATGTGCAAACGACAGCATATTACTTCACAATTGCTTGAGCACGAACACAAAATATAAAAGCAGTAAATTAACAAACATAGATTATGGCCATTTCAAAGGAAGCACAATATTCCACTTCGACCAAACAAAGGAGGTATTGTTAAAAGAATATAACTACACGAAGCAAATCACAAACAACACAAAAAAAATTCACAAAGATCGAGGTAACATACTAACTAGTTACTCATCTAAGAAAGCAAATATTTTAAACTTGATCACGCCAAGAAATAATTTAATAAAAAGAGTGTGGCTACTCCAGACTTAACGTAAAGTTCCATGTCAAGTTCTCAACTTACAATTATTTTTTCATATTTTCAATTAGCTATTAAATTTTTGGCGTGCGGTTCGCAAACTCATAACTTACGGTACACAAAAATATTAATAACCAATTGAAAACAATGACCACAACACTAAAATCTGAACGAGTGAAATTAGAAAGTATTTGATCGATAATCGACTAATAAACGAAAAAAAAATACGGAACCCCGACAACTACTGCGACCATTAAGAGTTAGTTCGCGGTCAGTTATAATATTTATTTTGTCAGTTGTCATCTGTAATCATGAGATAATGTGAACATTTTGTGCAATAAAAAGGGGTTTTTGCACTTGAATGAAGTAGCTTGTGCATTTAGAACTAACATCACCACTCCATTCATTATTCGTCATCTCATCACGTGAAATACGTCAGCGAAATCTATACGTGATGCAATTGGCTATTAAGAAAAACGTTGCGTTAGGCCGAAGCTTTCTTCATAGTTTCTAGAACCCATCTCCATGTCACTCCGCTTGGGCAACGTAACCACCAATGAAGAAATATCGCAGCGGTGGCTAGATGTCAGTATTTAGAAATCTGTGGCTGATTTGAAAAACCGGGGAATTGAACCAAGGACCGATTGTGCACAAACAGCCCCACGTTTTGTTACATTAAAAGAAACCAATAGTCTTTCCAATCACCCATGAAACCATCTGAAAGGCCAGATAAGGTTCAGTTCGACCCCAAGTTCAACAATAACAATTTGTTTTAATCATAAAAATACAGCCAATGTAATGGTTATAAGTTTATATCGTAATTTTTATGATTAAAACATTAGCCTCCTCGCAATTATACCGTTTGCCAAAAATTTGTTTGAATATGAAAAAATGTTAGCACAGTGGAAAGTTGTGTGCCGTTGTTAAATAAAGTTAAAATACCACACGAAATTAATGAAATGCAGTAGTAAAATAATGTAATTTTTACTCGATAGTGTTGTTGCACAATTTCAAACTCACTGATTCTACATACAATAAATGATCAAACAAAAAACAGTGTAAAATACTTTGAAGACAACAGCTATAATTGTGAAAATGATAATAATACACAATTATGATGTCAATGATGCAACAAGCGATATTTAGTTGGATCAATTTATCATTCTTAGTGTTTAAGGCTAAAAAATAAACTGCTGACAAGTTCATACAAAATATGGTATCAAGCTCTTCTACAGAAAAAACATATAAATTAATCAATGAGAACACAAGAAACACTAAAAATAAAGTGATCAAGCAATAATTGATAACACTAAAAAAGTAGTAGGTCGACCAAAAGGATTGTTCCATTTATTCATTTTACTTTCGTAATTAAATAAAAAAACGTAAAATTCCAAAAACAAATCACTTAACAACCATCAAAAATTCTATATGGGTTCTGTTAAAACATAACGGAGCCCAAAACCAAAAGAACTCGAACCCTAGCAGTCCTTGTAATCCTTTCGGTCGTTATGGTACTGTATATTTTACATACCACTTTAGTTACAGTGATGCGAGTTGAAGATGAGCATAATGAGCTGAAGTTCACTTATATTTCTTTGCTCTACAGCTTCAGCATTAGCAATAGGAAGCTATATGGCGAAGATTGATAAGACATTAAATCAAAGTTGGCAACGAATGGTGAGTAAAAATGCACTTCAGCTTCACTATGATCAATTTCAAGCGACAGCTGCAAAGTATGTTTGTTTTTTCATGGCTTCATACATCACGCTCTTTTTTGAGTAATACTGATGCAAGCTTTCGTAAAGTCTTGTAACAGCATGCAAAATAGTTAGTTAAATGAACTATAGCTATGCCTATCCAATGACATTTGTCTCTGCACAACATCTCCATCAAAACTGCTGTTAACAGCTCTTGCATCATCTCCTGATAATGTTGGGTATTCACGGATAGCTGATGCCTGGAAACGACTTGCCCAAGCTAGCTTTATTTGATTGAAATTTAATTTCTTTCTTGTATCTGGGTCTAAGCCAAACACAATGGCGTTTACTGCCCCTTGCAAAGGAGCAGTAAGAACAGTCAAAATCCACAGCCAATATATATCATCTCCTTCATCAGTAAATGCATTGTGAATTCGCAAAATAAGAGGAAATATTGACAACAACAAATAAACAAAAGGGTATGCTTTTAGAGTACCAATATCATCTAACACTTGAGCATGATTTATTTCTGAATTTGGGTTATAGTTTCCTTGCCAAGTTGAGAGTTGTTTTCTTAAGTACAAAATAATTCGAATATAAGCCACAAATAATCCTATAATGGCAAAGAACAAAGGTACATACCAGATAGCAAACCTCCATCCTATTGACTCATGTTTTATCCAGCACCAAGCACCAGCACGACCATAATTATCACCAGCAAAAGGCAACAAACTGAATAAGAGAGGTGGTGCGATCCATGAGAGTAAGTGATAGTACTTTTCAAATTTCTCAGTTCGTTTATGTTTCATAACATTCAAATAAAGGTTGAAAGTAATGCAAGAAACCCACATTAACACACACCAATCAAAATAAGTCAGCCACCATGCCTCAAAATCGCAAGCAGCTTCATTTGAAGTCATGTCTCCAATTATGTATCCAAGAGAATCAAACAATGCAGCAATGCTAAGGTACAGAACCAGTCTTTGTGACATAATATTGTATTTTCGAAAAAGCCATATTGACCCAATCATAAACAAGCAACCAACAAGTGATAGACTACCAGTGATTCGCTTCAGAATAATGATTGATTCACATTTGTTCATATCACCGTTGAAAAGCGTGCATTGTGAATTGTTGCTCATGTTTCAAAATTTTTATACGATATATCAATACTTTAGACACGGTATATAAAATAATCACAATTCTGAATATATCTGAAAAATTTAATTACCTGTGATAAATAAACTAGAGCCCAAAAGAGCAACTTTTATTAAAAAATGTACACTAAGAAATAATTCCATCTGACACCTTAAACGAAGATTGAGGCAAAATCAATACGGTTTCCAAAGATTAGATTGATGTTGACTCCATCCTTCTTGACCCAGTCGTTCCAGCAATATCTTACTTCAAACACCATGTAGGGCCTCCTTGTTTATTGCCAACCTGACGTGTCAATGCAGTAGTGAAGCCTGAAGAGCAGTGTTCCCACTAAGCCGATTTTTGTCCGCAAATCAGTGATTTGTTGTATAGGGGGTATATATTTTTGATAATGATAAACACAGCTTCAGAAGTCAAAAAAATTGTAGAAATATGACTTATAGCATATTAAAGAATGGATTGGTGCAAAATTTAAGGCACATGAACGAAGTTTTACAGCTTTGGGCACAAGTTTGAAGAAAGTCTGGGCGCTAGCCGATCAGCCAAAAAGTTAGAGGGAACACTGCTACAGAGGCCTAATATTTTAACCTATTATAGACTATATGTGATATTATTGGTTAAAAGGCCTCAGTGGGTTAGCCTAATTGCAGCATTACTTTATGATAGAACTACAATGGCAGCTGGGACAAGAACCCTGGAGTCAATGCCAACCTAACCTAGTACATACAAATTAAAGGTTTTAAGTTCTTTGTTAATCCCAATCCCAGCCCATAGTTTAACACCTCAAAACACAAGTAGATTTTTGCTATTATAACTTTTATTGACTCACAGCAAGAAATAATCATGTGATTGTTTCTGCTGAGTATTGTGTGAGCGAACAGCATCAAGTTTGGTAAATGATTTCATATAAATTTCAAAATGATTTTTGATGATGAAAGGTGATGCATAAATTTAGCTAATTCTCATTCATGAATGTTATCAAAGTTCAAAAAATCAAGAGTACGATATAATTCATACAGGAGTGTAACTATCACTAGACAACATTATTCTTAAAATTTTATTTGGGCTCATTTTCTGTGCATTTAGACTAGTTTTGTTTGCTGTGCCAAACACAATAATTCCATGTTGTAGAAGACTACTAAACTGCACCAAGCGCATAGGCAAAAATTTGCAATGGGGGGGCTATTTTGGGGGTCTAAGGGCGGAGCCCCAGTGCTCAAAAATCTTGCATTTTTTTGCAAAAATAACTTAATTTTAGCGCTATTTTAGTAAAAAATAATGCTTTTAAAACGCGACATAGAAATTGGCAGTGCAACATGATTCAACTGGTTGCATTAATGTGCTATGTGGAAGGTGGCTAATGATAACACTGTAGTTCTCTTGTTTACATGCTGGTAAATCATAAAATCCTATTATTCAATTAAACTCACACGGAGTAGTCTATTTCGTCTATATTTTATAAAGAAAAATAATTGGGGGGGGACTAGAGGAAAGATATTTGAAAGAAGTGATTGGTAATGAACTAACACTGAATAGTTCCTTCCCCCCCTTATTCCTGAGTTTATAATATATTTGTTGATTAAACCTATGTTTGGCAGTTTTACACTAGCGATCAAATTTCATTGTTTATTTTTGGACATTTTTTAAAGTTTTCATTGATTTGTGACTTTAATTTTTGACAAATCAGCCCCTCCCCCTGAATATATGTTTTCAAAAGTTGCTTTAAATCACTTTTTAGTCCATTTCAGTGCAAAAAAACAGTCTCAGTAGAGCTAAAAATGTGGTATTTTTCTTATTCTGCGTTTTGGTTGACAGGCCAATGGAGGGGGGGCTAGCCCCTGGCTACGCTACTGACTGTAACAAAGCATATATAAAGTGTTCTTATTTAATTGTTTATGTGCTGTCTGGCCTAAAGACTACCAGCGCGGAAGCCTAGGGAAGAGCCACCAGAACGGCAACTACTTAAAACAAGCAATGAAAAAAAGTTACCTTCCACCAGAATTTAAACCTGCAGTCATCAGATTACCAACCACTGCTATACTACTTAAGCTAGAGAAGACGTCTCCTCACATGCTTAATTTTGGCTATTTAAACAAGGAAACTTGCTCGTGTTCTATAATGTTAAAAATAATTTAATTGTGATGTTTTGACATTTTTGGGGCCAGAGTTTTAATTTTTTAATCATTTATGTGCCGTCTGGCCTAAAGACTACCAGTGCAAAAACCTGCATGGCTGCAGGTTCGAATCCTGTGGGAAGATAAGTTTTTCGGATTGCTTGTTTTAAGTAGTTGCAATACTAGTGACTCTTACTTAGGCTTACGCGCAGGTAGCCTTTAGCCACACAGCACATAAATGACCATAGGCATCGATTTTGGGGGGGCCAGGCAGCGGTGCCCCCTCAGGTCTAACACTGAAGGGGGCAAAATATGTCTGGCCCCCTCGGTTTTCTGGTCAGTAATACCCACTTGGCAACTAGAAATCCAAAATTCCAGACTGAAATAGAACCAGAATGCGGCAAAGACCTTTTTTGGGGGGGAGGGTCTTCACCTGAATTTGGGGGCAAAATTCCAGACTGAAATAGAATTATTAAGTTTAAGCAAACTTCATAAAAACATTTCACCCCCTCGGAATTTGCTTTAATCAACAAAAAATTGATGCTTATGTGCATGACTAAACATCAAAACTCAGGCCCCGAAAATGTCAAAGCATCACAATTAAAGTGTCCTTGTCAATACAATTGAACAATTTATAAAAAAAAGACTGAATCGTATAGCAAGGTATAGTATGGCATACTGTAGCATAGCAAACAGGGATGTGGAAGCAGAAGCGGTAGCTGGAAGCAATAAATTTTTGGTGAAAGCAGAAGCACTTTGATGAAAGAGATTGGAAGCGAACTCGGAAGCGAAAGTATTAAAAAAGAGCTGGAAGCGGAAGCAATTTTTTCAAAATCCGGCGCTTCCGGATTTTCAAACTCTGGAACATTTTCAATCTACATTTTCAACAAGATTTTCAATCTACAACTGTAGGGGGAAAATGTAACAATAATAATAATAATAATATGGAATCGACAACCAGGGCATGGTATGAAATGGAATGGGAAAAGGAATGGAAATTTTGATATGAAATATGGAAGATGCCAGAATGGAATGGAAGATTTTAAGAATGTATAATGTATTCAAGAATGGATTCAAGATTTCAAGAATGGATAATGTAGATTGTAGAATGTATTCAATTCCATAATAGATTTTGTGCATTGTATTTACAGAAAAATACATATTGATGTCAGGTGGTGATAAATAATATTGTCACAAAAGTATTACTCACCCTTTGAGCGCGGCTGTCGCAATTTTGCGACAAGGCTACCTTCCAAATATTAAACAATACTGCTTCAGTATCGAAAGCAGGAATCCCCCAAGTTAGGTATCATTTTTTTCGTTAGAAAACCCGCTTTCCAATGAGCTATTGTGTTCTACAGGATGCTATTGAAATTATTACTAATATCTGCGGTTGAAGTTACTGATTGGAAATGGATAAGAATTATTACATTCTTAACCAAGCTTTTGAAATGGTAGCAGCAGATAGCAATTCATGGAGTGAACCAGAGTATTCTGAGCCTAAATTTAGTGATCGTGGTCAAATTTTATAACATTTTTTGATAGTCCTACTTATGTCCTACAAATGTTATATACATTGTTTGGGTATAAAATAAAAGGTTAAGCTTACAGAATTGTTTAAAGATAGGTTGTAAAAAATTATTTACTTAAAAAAAAAAATTCAGTGCTCCAAAGGTTAAACTTCAATATCTACATGAATTATTTGTCAACAAATCGCGGTACTTTGGTTGTTTATATTGTGCAAACAGTGTATGTATCGCATCATTTTAAGTACATTGCAATTTGAAGCATTGATGTTATAGGTGACGACTTTGATAAGTTTGACTTGTTTTTTTTCTTTTGAGATTGACAATTTGCCAAGTCCTAAATTTTGTTTTCTTACATCATAACAAAAACTTGTAGTTGCTATTTCATTTCCGTTTCAGCTTAATTTTATTTTAATTTTTCAGCTTGCAATAATTCTTCTTCGTGTTAAGTTTGATATTTCTATTATGGTAAATGTTCTTTAGCAGTTTGGTTATGACAAATCTTATAGTTGATATGAGTGCAATACTTGCGTACAACAGCAATTAGCAATAACTTAATATTGACGACCAGGGGCCAGGGCCCTCTCAATTTAAATTTTTGCCAACCAATTTAAATGTCCAAGCAGGGAGAAATTTAGTGTTTTTGTTCTAAAAGATGCAATCTCAAGCCCTCATCTAACTTTTTAATGCAATAATATATTTAGACCCCAAGCATACTTTTATATTGCAATAACATGATTAGTAACCATTTATTGCATCTAATGCACCAACTTGAAATAACTTTAAATTCCACCATCACCACCTACCAACTTTAAATAACAATCTATCTCCATTTCGTCAGTTTTCACGCGATAAAATGCTTTAAAAAAAACTTAGAATGAGGAAATGCCTATTGAACAAATTATTGAAGCTGAATCAAGGGTGCCTGGGTGAACATATTCCTAAAACTGGTTATTTTCATGACAAAACAAAAACCTTCACAGGCAAATCTTCAAGTAAATGATTTAATGCCAAAAATGTTGCAGATAGCAATGTACCTTGATTTCCCTGACCAGGCCAAGGTACAAAATTTAACCCCAAAATGCAAGATCTTAAACATGTTTTGGACTTGACCTGAAGTAAAGGAAAGGATTTGTTCAATTGGCTTTCATATTTCAAAAGTTTTATTATTTCAAATGGCTCTGAAAACGTGCGAAATGTGATCCAAATGGCATTGAAATAGCCATTTTTTTCCAAAAACTTACAGAAAATTGCCCAGCGGCTGAGTGCTTTGCCCCCAGACCCCTAGAGCCTCCGGCAGGTGGTGGCTCTGTCCACTGGCCCCATCTCAGTTGCACTGATTTGCTCACTATGTCTCCCAATTTTGATATGTTAGTAAAACTTTTTAACTTGCGGTTTTAGTCTTGTTCCCTTAGCAAATCTTGGTTAGGTGCTAAATCAGACCCCCAGCTTTTGACCTATCATTCTTTGTCCCATAAAAAGTCTTTCTTTCGGAAAATTTGTGATGACGTCATTGCATGTGATTTATAGTTTAGCCCTACCCCCAATCCAAAATCCTGGCTACGCCTATGCATTAAACCATGTGCAATATGCAATATGCATACCAGATACCAGTTGTTGCATATTAGTATTGTTGGTGCACCTTCACAAGCGATTGCTTGCAACGTTGCATAGCAGCAAAATATATGTTGCATTGCTTCCAGTCTAAAATTTCTTTGGTATGGAATGGAATATCGAAAAAAATTTTAGTATGGGATGGAATACGGAATGGAAGATTTTTAGCATGGAATGGAAATGGAATGAAAGAAAATTGCCACTATGGAATATGGAAAAATCGTCTTCCATTTCATATCACACCCTGTCAACAACACAAGTCAAATAAAATAGCTAATAAAGTAAACTTGCCGTTTTTTGTTTTTTTTTACACTAAACACAATTAGCTGTTTCATACTGAGCAGGGATGTGGAAGCGGAAGCAGTTAAAATTTTGCGGAAGCACTTTGATGAAAGAGACTGGAAGCCGAAGCAAAAAATTCCAAAGGCGAGAAAGAGGAAGCAAACTCGGAAGGATAAAACTTCAAGAGGAGCTGGAAGCGGAAGCATTAAAAATTTGACTGCTTCCACATCCCTGATAGCAAAGCAGTGTACCCACTAAGCTGATTTTTGTCAGCAAATCATCTATTTGTTGGATCAAAAGCAGAGATTTTTGATCAAAAGCAGTGTACCCACATAGATGACAAACATAGTTTAAAAAGTTTATAAATTTTTGGACATAAGACTTTTAGTATTTATACTGTAATACTAGATCAGAAATTGGGGCAAACTTTAGGGCATATTAAGTAGTTTGCAGCTTTGGGCATAAATGTAGCACTTGCCGATTAGCCAAAAAGTTAAAAAGTACACTGCCCAGTGCCGACCTGTCACTTTGAACTCTGTGTTTCTGAGAATTATATACCAGTACTCTCAGCTCTTGCCATAACTGTGCTACTTTTAGCAGTGCCAATTGCCTTTACAATTACAAAACTGTGACCAAACACTTTTAAAAAAGCCAATCCCTTTTTAGTGAGAAGGGCTTTTATTTATTTATTTGAAATACAACACAATGGTGCTTGATTCACATCCAAGCACACTTACATGAGAGGCAAACTACATACAGAAAGCAAAAAAGCGTTACAAACCTAACAAGTCAGTATGTTAAATTGGCAATATTATGGAGATCAAATTTGTAAAGACGTCGTTTGAAAATTGGTAAAGTTTCAGCACTTATGATACTTTCTGGAAGATTGTTCCACATATTAACAATGCGATTGAAGAAAAAATAATGATACTGCTCATGTTTAGGATGAAATAAAGATTCAACTGGAAGAGGATGTTGACGTAAATTGTATCTACTTTTGCAAAGTTTGAAAAACTCATAAAAATTTAGATCACACAGGTTATGACATATTTTGAACATGAGAATACGGTCAAATTCCAATCAGCGATATTCCAATGAATTAATATTAAGCTTAGATAAATTTAAGCTGCACTAGTCAGCTCTTCTCCTTCACAGAAATTGAAAAGACCTGTTTAATACTGTTGAGGAACTGGCAATTTTTTTAAGAGAAAGGAAGTGACTTGGCGAATGGAACACTCGCGGTACTTTTTTTTCCTCGCGAATGGATCAGGCGCTATGAATAGCTACTGCAGGGAATTGCTATCCCCTCAGACTGGCATCGCTGCCCTAACCCTAACTGTAATGAAAGGTTTTGAAGCAAAAAAAGAATGATTCCCAGATATTCTTCCCTTACCCATTTATTGTGCGTAGTCTTCCATTCTTCGCATTTGTACCGCCGACGGGAGTCGAACCTGGGAGCGTCAGTCTGCAGTTACGCACTCTAACCATTATACTATGCAGCTTGCACCAAATAAGCGACAAAATGTCGTATTTAAACCAAATGTATGAAAAAGGCAATGTCTCCATTCGCAAGGAAAAAAAAATACCGCGAATGTTTTATTCACCAAGTCACTTTGTAAGAGAAAACCGATTTCTGAAGCATTTGAACTGCATCACTGGGCATACCGGTAGGTTCCAGCCTCCCAATGCTATGGTGGTCTGGGGGCAAAGATCCCAGCTGCTGGATGATTTTTGTAAGGAAGGCTTTACCGGTATTTCACCGGAAATTTTTATCTAGTTTTTTATTAATTCTGACTCAAATCAAACCCAAACTCAAACGCTTACTCTAAAACTATTCCCAAATCAAACCCTAACCCAAACCCCAACCTAAACCATAATCTCAACCCCTAAAAAAGCAAATGAAAAAAGCGCAGATGAATAGTTCGCATTTTCGCTTTATTCTCTTTAACTTGAAAATTTGCGGTGAAATAGTCACTACCTTTTTGTAATGCCATGCCCAAAATAAGTTTTTACTGTTTTTTGCTTGCAAGTCTGAAGTTGCATTTTCATAGTTGATGACTTAGCCTACTGACTAAGTGTATGGTAAGATACTTGGTTGCTCTACTGAACCCCATCCTAGTTTAGTTACTAGTTAGTCCACTTTGTTTAATTTTAATCAGAACGGACTACCGTATTCCAACTTGTTTTCAACAAAAAAAAATGAAAATCTAAAATCACTCATAGGTACAAACCCCTGCACTGTAGCAAATTTCTAGCATTCTTTTCTCATTACAAGTTGCTCTGCTGTTTCACTCTAAGTCTAACTTCTACGCTTTTTCCTGAATCTATTTTAAATTACCTAATTCCAGTGAAAAATTACAAGACAACAAATGCAGTACTAAGGTAGGCTACTGTATTTACCAATTCAAATGCATACTGGTACTGGTACAGGGTACATTAATTTCAAATGGTAGCAATACATTATTTTGGCAAAAAAATCACTAGGCCTACTGTAGATTGTCTTTAAAATTAAAAAGGTAGTGACTATTTCACCGAAAATTTTCAACTTAGAGAGAATAAAACGAGAATGAGAAATATTCATCCGCGCTTTTTTCATTTGCTTTTTTAGGGGTTAAGATTAGGGTTTAGGTTAGGGTTTGGGTTAGGGTTCGATTTGGGAATAGTTTTAGACTAAGCATTGGAGTTTGCGTTATATTTGAGTCAGAATTAATAAAAAACTAGATAAAAATTTCCGGTGAAATAAAGCCTTCCAAAATCCAATAGCCGTAGAACCAATCGTGGAACGTTTGCCTGCTACTGGTACTCTGCAAGTAGTCTAGTAATAGGCTACCAACATCGGCAAAATTATTTATATACTTTTACGACGATGACAAACGACTAACACATCTTGGCATTAACTGTCTGGTCTGTAAAACGTTCGAGTCATAAAGGTAAAGTCTAGAACAGAAAAAAAGCAGTCGGAATCGACACGCTTGAGTGATTTTCCAATTTTATATTTGTGTGTGTGTGTCCGAAAGTTTTGGGAAAACGTAACACAGGCATTTTTTAACAAACAATATACAACAATGAAGGAGTTTTTTGAATTTAAGTCAATCAATTATCAAGAAATCACTCAAGCGTGTCGATTATGACAGGATTTCTTTTGGTGTTACAGATTCTTCCAGTCATAAATGACTTCAGATCACATGATCAGCAGTGTTGCCAGTAATTTATCAACCCACAATTTTTTCGGCGTTTGAGGTTTTTGTTTCGGCCTTTGTTTCTAGCTGTGACCTTTTTAGTGTTTTAGATTTTGGTTTAGACTCAGCCATTACTTTGGTTTGAGCAATTACAACCACTGATTGGAAATCAAATTTTTTGGCAAAAAATAAGCGTACCAAAACGAAAACAGGCAACTGCGATTGGATCATGATCCCTGTGAATGTGGGATGGTTTCAGTGAAGACTGTTCCTCTGTACAGTGGTGGTAGGTCGCCAGGTCGTGTAGGTTGTAGCTAAAATAGGCATATAAGGTTGCTGGTACCTGGGTTCGGAGTTTTTTGAAGTGGTAGTACTAACCAAAGAGTTATCTCTGATTTAGGCTACTGTATGCGCATACAGGGCAGCTTTAGCTTTACCAACTCTGAACACAGGGATGCCGTAACTATAGGCTACTTAACGACACCCGGGTACATTCTTATGAGTGATTTTTCCAAATATGTTTATGTGCAAGGAGCATCGTTGGTAAAAACTAATCAATCGCTTAAAATTTCTGATGTTAAAATTTGGAGTAATTTACTAAGACATGTACCGGTAACTTAAGAAATAAATTTTTAACTTGCAGTGACAAAACCAGATACATCATCAAAGATACTAAAACTTTACTACGAAAATTGAAAAGGAACACCATTTAAAAGGTACATTACGAAAGCAATTAAACAAACATCAAAATTCACAAAAGGCCATGCTAAAATAAAAGCAGAAAACAAAAAATAATAATAATAATATAATAATAATAACATGGTATTTGTAAACCCCTTAAGATAATACTGGAAGTCACCAGCATATCTGCCAAAGGGGCACTGTAAAAAAAAAAGCAAAACAGCACGGTAAAAAAGCAAAAGTACAAGAAATCAATGCAAAAAAGCGCTAAGCTGCTGATTGAAGAGTAGCGACAAACAAGAATAGCCTAGGCAAGCAAAACATGCTATACAACAATAATGAAATGCGTAGCCTGGAGACACTGTGACCAGGGGCGGGATCACGACTTTTTTCTCGCTCGTTACAGCTTCTCGGTATGTGCAAGGACAAACAGCGAGGGAATTACGAGCGAGGGTGTTTTGATATCATGAGTATTTCTCTTAATCGCCTCTTAAGGTTTGACGCAAAAGTGAGAGTTTGCGTCAAAAAGTTGAGAAAAAAGCAATATGCGCCGTGGACTCTTCTGTACTTTGGACACGCTGCACGTGGACGCGGAAAGAAAAACATAATCTTTGAGTTTCTTTGTTTTGATTTGGACTTGGTTTTGGTACCGTTAAGGAAACAAAAGATGGAAAAATTAAAAGCAGTTAAAAAAAGAGCTCCTAAATGGTCGGAAGCTGAGATAAATGCCCTAGTAAATGCTGTTGTATCGCAACGAAGGCAAATACTAGGGTCTTTTTCTTCAGACATTACCTCCAATACGAAGACGCAAGCCTGGAAGCTGGTGACAACTAAGGTTAGTGAGTACGTTCGTGTAAAAATTGTTACTTCTTGTAGGCTATTGTTACCTCTTGTACTTCTTGTATCAATACGTCTATAGTCTCACCTGAACGTTGAGGGAATGGAAACCTTTTCTGTTTACAAAAAGATGTTCATCTTCAGCCGGAGCAATTATGGGAATATGAGTCCCATCAATCGCTCCAATAACACTTGGAAATCTCCCGAGCAAGTAGAATTGGAGCTTAATTTCCTCAGCATAAACACTGTCCGGCATGTAAATAAATTCTTTCTTTTTGGAAAGCAAGCTATCCATAAATCGAGAGAGCGTGCAACTAACAGTAGATTGTGCCACGTTTATATTATCTTTGGCTGAACTTTGAAAACTGCCTGAAGCTAGCAACTTCAATGATATCAAAACCTGTTGCTCCACCGTCAAAACTCTTGAGCTACATAGCGCTGGTTTTAAATCCTCTCTTAACAGATCGCAAAGTTCCATAATAGCAGCTTTATTCAGTCAGTATTCATAAATAAGCTCGTTTTCAGGCCTCTGCAATGGATTTTCTTGTCTACATTGTTTTTGTTTTCTACGGACACTTCGAAGAGCTAAAAACGCAGCCATTTTCAGACTCGGTTTGCAATAAAAAGCTGCTGTACGAGTGCTCTGACTTCCTCTTGGCTTTCCGAGAGAAAAACACAAGTTTTACGAGCGAGAAAAATCTCGTGATCGCTCTCAGTTACCACACCGAGATTATACGTCATGTGCGAGCGAGAATGCTTAACGAGATGAGCTCGTGATCTCCCCCCAGGTAGTCTGCAGTGGTAACATGAAGTAGTAAAAGCAAAAACACCGAAATGAAATAAAACAAGCAAAAAAAAAAAAAAAAACTGCAAAACCAAGCTCTTTTCTTTCTTTTTTCAAAAAAAAAAACACTCTGGAAGAGACATCTATACTCTAAAAAGCCATACTGATACTCTGTTAAAGGCAGACAGGCAGTAAAATTCACTGTAACTCAAAAACATAGAAAGAAACCAACCAGGAAAAAAAAAATCACACCTCAAACATTAGACCAAGACTCACCATTCCAACCCAAAACCCGCTACACCAATGACCCTCAAGCTTGATTCAAGTGTTAATGTTTAAATCATGTTCAAAGGTCATCAACATCGCAAAACGCCAGGCTGAAATAGTGACTCTTAAGACGACATTTGAACTGAGAAACACTGTCACTATGTCTAACAGATAAAGGCAATACGTTCCATACTTTCAGAGCTGCAAAACAAAACATACCCTGTGATTTCACAAAATTCAATCCTTGTTTAGGTTCAAGTTTCAAATGATCAGTATTACTCCTAACATTATGTGATACAATTGGCTGATGAAATCTCAACAAATGTTTAATATAAGCAGGAGCAAGATTATGAAAGCATTTGTATGTCATTAAAGCAATTTTGAACATAATGCGAAATTTCATTGGCAAAATATGCAAACTTTTCAAGTATGGAAATATTGGAACTCTCCTTAAGGACCCATAGAGACCAAAAATAAATCTCACAGCGGCGTGTAACACACCTGTAAGCTTCTTTAACAAATATACCGGCAAATGGTAGTACAGTGCATTGCAATAATCTAGATGGGAAAGAATCATTGAATGTACTAATTGAAGTTTCAGTTCATGTGACAATTTAGAGCCAATTCTACCCAAGTTACGTAGATTCAAGTAACATACATTGATTACCTTAGTGATGTGCAAACTTAGTGACATATCCTGGTCTAGAATCACACCCAACATTTTAACAGATACTGACGTAGGAAAAACATCACTACCACCCAAATTTAAGTTTGGAATTAGTTTTGCATGCTCTCTTCCTGGGGGTAACATCTCTACAAACTGGGTTTTCAATTCATTTAGTTGCAAGTAATTGCTATTCATCCATGCTTTTAAATCCGACATAAAGTTAGCAATTTTTATTTTTACAGTATTTAATAGCATGGTTTTATCAAAACTAAAATAACATTGAATGTCATCAGCATATATATGAATCCCAATGTTATGACTGACTGCAATTTTTTCAATGTCTTGGCAGTATAGGTTAAATAGAAGTGGGCCCAATATTGATCCCTGGGGAACACCTGAAAAAAGTTTAACATTTTCTGAAACTGTGTCATCTAGCTTGACAAAAAACTGCCTGCTTTGTAAATATGACGTAAACCAGGAAAGAACGGTGCCATCAATACCAAAACGATGATGAAGTTTTTTAATCAAGTGAGTGTGGTCTACTGTGTCAAAAGCACAAGAAAGATCAAATGACATCACCATCACATTCAGATTAGAATCAAGTAGTTGGACAATGTCATTGTGGACTTTGACCAGGGCTGTCTCGGAGCTGTGGTGCTGACGATAAGCAGACTGAAATTGACTTAGCAAGTGATTAGCAAGCAAATGCTCATTTATTTGGCTATACACACATTTCTCTAAAAGCTTAGACAAAAATGATAGGTTGCTGATAGGATTGCCAGTTCAGAGTTGCATGCCTAATACGGTACCTGATACAGCTGTGTTAGGCATGCAACTAGTAGCCTAATTTTTTGTTTTCTGCTTTTAGCATGGTCTTTTGTGAATTTTGATGTTTGTTCAATTGCTTTCGTAATGTACAGTACCTTTTAAATGGTGTTCCCTTTTCAATTTTTGTTTTAATACATGAATACTGCACCCCACTCAGCTTGGATCTGGGATGGATTTCCTAATGCTACAACTTTGTTGTCCCTTTCTTTTAAAACTTTGCTTTTTGAAATCTTGTACCCGGTACCTGTTTATTAGCAAAACCATTAGGCCTATTTACTTGTGTGAATATTAAAACGCAGGCCTATCTGTGTGTGTATGTGCGTGTTTTTTTCCTTTCCTTTCGCTGTTCAGAGTCAAAATCCTACAGCTGAATTTTGTATGGTACGGTACTATTCTAAGAGGAGGAGCAGACTCAGCGACGGTGTCGCTTGAGTAAACAGCGTTCTTATTTTGGTCTTTCAATCCTTCTTGTCATGCTAAATCGTGTCTAAGTGTTTGGTGAAAATGCAATTATGTACCGGTATATATTTGTTTTTGCTCGGCAATAAAAGAATACCGGTACTACATACACAGTAAGAAAAGATCACTCCATGCAAAAAAATGCTGACTTACTTCACAATTCAGTCAACTTACTCATTACTGTATGATATTTTTACTGTGGTATCGGTAGTCTGACTGCATTATACAAAAGACAATAACCCAAAAAGGTACAGATCTCTTTGTTCTTCCAGTAAAACAGCGTAGTGTTATGGACTTTGTTTATGTATAGGCTAACACATCAATAAAAACACGTTCTGAGTTAAAAAGTATTCAAAATTTTGTTCATTGGTTCACTGGGATAAATCATCACTCATCAGCTTGTCACGACTGCAGCATTGCTATGCAGCAATCATGATCAGTTTCTGCATGCCACATCTTAACCTAAGACTGCTCCTGGTCTTATTTCATCAATATCAGAATGTAATGAAATCAAATGACATAAAACAGCTTCAGAAATCAGTTTGCTTTGGCTCCAATTAATGAATGTAAAACCGAGAACTAGAAGCAATTATTATCAATAAACAGTAAAAGTGCATTCGGAGCATAATGTTCGGAACATCGAAATATCTTTAACACAAAACACAAAGCCAAAATAACTGGAAACATATCTTGACGTTTCGTGAAACTACTTCTCACATTGTCAAAAGTAATTCTGAAGTAGTTTCACGAAACGTCAAGATATGTTTCCAGTTATTTTGGCTTTGTGTTTTGTGTTGAAGTAAAAGTGCAGTTACCGTACCTTAATTAAACTAAAAAGATAGATCTAACCATACCAAGCAATATACACTACTGGTAGTAGTAACACAAGTTTATGCTAGTTTAGTAGCTGCTGGCAGAGCGTGGTATGGAATGGAACGGAAACTTTGGTATGGATTATGAAAGATGCCACATTGGAATGGAATGGAAGATTTCAAGAATGGAATGGAAGAGAATCTTCCATACCAATTTTATACTAGATTTTGTGCATTGTATTTACAGAAAAATATATGCGGATGTCAGGTAGTGATAATCAATATTGTCACAGTAGTATATATTTAACTTCAATATCTACGCAAGTATTATTTGTTGACAAATCGTCGTACTTTCATTTTGTGTATTGCACAAACAGCATACGTATTGCATCATAGTTAGTACATAACAATTTGCAGCATTGATGTTATAGTTAACAACTTCGACATGTTTGACTTGTTTTTTTCTTTTGAGATTGACTATTTGCCTAGTAGAAAAAAAATTTTTTTCCATCGTCATGAAAATTCATATTTGTTACTTTATTCCCGTTTCAGCTTAGTTTTATTTATATTTTTCGTTTTTAAGCTTTTAGTATCGTAATTCTTTTTGGTGTTAAAGCTTGGTATTTCTATTATGATAAACCTCCTCTAGGAGTTTGGTTATGCAAATTTGAGAGCAAACTTGTACAGTAATCATTCAACAATGCCCCATTGAAATGCTACCAATGATAAAAATGATAAAACAAAGCCCATTGTTTATTCAGTTTTAGTTTTTTAGCATTTTTCGAGTGCAACAGTACACGTGTATATACTGTACAACAGCAATTAGCAATAATGTTAATATAATGTTGATGATCAGGAGGTCCTTGTCCCTCCATTTAAAATTTTGCCAACCAATTTAAATGTACAAGCCAGAAGAAATTTAGTGTTTTTCAGCTAAAAGATGCAATCTCAATCCCTCATCTAGCTTTTTTATACAATAATATGTTACAGGTCCCCAAGCCCACTTTTATATTGCAATAACAGATGACATGATTAGAAACTATCTATTCTCAGATTCTGTATTGCATCTAATGTGCCAACTTTAAATAACTTTTAAATCCACGTCCACCACCTACCAACTTTTAAATAACAATCCACCTCGCCAGTTTTCACTCGACAAAATACTTTTGAAAAAAAACACTAGCTGGAGGAGGGTCCACGACTTTTCGGCGCCAATATTCTGTGCTTTTTACTAACACTAACCCAAACCCTAAATAAGTGAACTGTCAAAGAGCACCGAATTGGCACCGAAACGATTTGTGCAGAAAACGTACGGCAATGAAATAGGTGGCGCCGAAATGGTCGCACTGAAAAGACGTGATCTCGCTAGAGGAAATGCTTATTGAACAAATTATTGAATTTGAATCAAGGGTGCCTGGGCCCCTAGTTGTACATGTATTCCTAAAACTGGTTATTTTCACGACAAAATAAAAAATGTCCCTGGCAAATCTTCAAGGGAATTTATTCATACTAAAAATGTTTCAGATGGTACGGTAATGTACCTTGCTTTTTCTGACTTGGGCCACGCCACAAAATTTAACCCCAAAATGCAAGATTTTAAACGTGTTTTGGACTTGACCTGGAGTAAAGGAAAGGATTTGTTCAATTGGCTTTCAAATCTCAAAAATTTTATTATTTCAAATGACTCTGAAAACATGCGAAATGTGATCCAAATGGCATTAAAATAGCTATTTTTTTCCAAAACTCACAAAAAATTGCCCAGCGGCTGGGTCTTTGCCCCCAGATCCCCATAGCCTCCGGCAGCTCGGCGCTCTGCCCTCTGGCCCTGTCTGTGATATGTTTGAATTGCACTAATTTGTTCACCACCTCTTCCAATTTTGATATGTTAATAAAACTTTTTAACTTGCGGTTGTAGTCCTTCCCTTTCAGCAAAATCCTAGTTAAGTGCCAAACCAGATTCCCTGCTTCTGATCTTTGATTTTTGTCCCATAGAAAGTCCCTTTTTTCGGAAATTTCTGATGATGTCATTGCATGTGATTTGCGGTTCCCCCCCTCCCCAATCCAAAATCCTGGCTACGCCTATGCATTAAACCATGTGCAATGTGCATACCGGTCATTGCATCTTTGTATTGTTATGCGCTCCTTCACAAGTGGTTGCTTACAACAATGCGAAGACGCAAAATATACATTGCATTGCTTCCAGTCTAAAAGTTTTTTGGTATCGAAGTATGGAATGGAATATGGAAGAAAATTGTAGTATGGAATGGAAGATTTTTGGTTTGGAATGGAAATGGAATGGAAGAAAATTGCCTGTATGGAATATAGAAAAATCGTCTTCCATTCCGTACCATGCCCTGGTTGCCAGTACAGTCGAATCCGGTTAATTGCATATCGGATTATCGCATAATCCGCTTTATCGCATAAAGATCGTAAATCCCAAACCATAGCCAACCATTTGTTAAGAAAATAGTTTGGTTAATCGCATAGCGGTTTATTGCATAATCCGCTTAAACGAATAGAAATAAAGGGTTTATTTAATAGCTGTGTAAATTATTTCAAAATATATGCAACAGAAACAGACAGTTTCAAAGTCTTAACGGAAATAAACCATAGCAAAGCACAAAACAAGCTCACCGATTGCCAACATCGCAATATGAAAGCCGCCGCCAATTAGAGATCAAAACAAGGCAATGTGCGATGTGATTGATGTTCTTTGAAGACAATTACCAATAAAGAACAATAACACGTGGCTGCCATTTCGCAATCACTAATTTTCGCACTTCGCACTGTTTTTGTTTCATTTAACTTTTATCAGCTAGTTAAGCTACACAGAACAAATTTTACTTATCAAAAATGATCGAAGCAGCAGGAACAAGTAAACAAATTAAGCGCAAAGATTTAACTTTGGCGGACAAAATTCTTGTCCTGGATGAACTTAAAAATAAAACATCTCAAAGCGCAGTTGCAAAGAAGTTTGGAATATCGCAATCACAGGTGTCACGAATTTTTCCTGCAAAAGAAAAGCTTTTGTCCGCTCATCGTAGCAACACAAATCCCGCTCGTAAAAGGGCAAGAAAGAGTACCCCAGAAGAAGTGGAGGACGCCTTGTTACAGTGGTTTAAACAAGCGAAAAGTAGGGGTCTTCTAATCACTAGCCCAATGTTACGTGAAAAAGCAAAAGACTTCGGGAAAATAATGAATGTAGATTTCGATCCATCGTCGAGCTGGGTCACTCGCTGGCGAGAGCGGAATTTAATTGTTTTTAAGCTAAAGCATGGTGAGAAACAAGATCATGATTCTGAAGCGGCTGAAAATTGGATTATATCAGTGTGGTTAAAAATACAAGATGATTTTCTCCCTCAGAAATTTACAACTGCGATGAAACTGGGCTTTACTTTCGTGCACTCCCAGAGGGTATACTTTGTGCTTTAAAAATGAAAAACTCTCTGGCAGCAAAAAGTCAAAAGAGCGCTTTACCGTTTTGCTTACTGCAAACATGGATGGCTCAGACAAGCTACGGCCATTTGTCATTGGAAAATCTGCTAATCCACGCTGCTTCAGGGGAATAAAAAAACTTTCGGTAACTTATAAATCTAATAAAAATTCCTGGATGACTGCAACACTCTTTCAAGAATGGCTAGAATGGTTTGATATTCGCTTGCAGAAACAAAAGAAAAAAATATGTTTGCTGCTAGACAATTGTTCTGCCCACAAAATTGACGATCCTGGATTACAATGTATTGAACTTGTATTTTTGCCGCCAAATACTACTTCCGCTATCCAACTGCTTGATCAGGGCATCATCAAGAACTTCAAACACTACTACCGACGTCGAATGTTACAAAAAATTGTCCTAGCCATTGATGCAGATGAAAACAGTACTGCGACCGAAGTGGCTTGGTCTATTTCTGCTTTAGACGCAGTAAATTTTATAAGTGCTGCTTGGAACGATGTTTCTGCAGACACAATTCGAAACTGCTTTTTCCGCAGTCTAACACCAGCAGTACCCGATGAGCCGTTTCTTGGATTTTCAGCGGATGAAGTTCCACCCGCATTTACGCAGGAAACGTACACGCAATATGTTAGTCTTGACGATGACCTTGAAGTGACAGGTGTTCAAGATGATGCAGATATATGTGAAGAAGTTTTACAAAACAAGCAAGTTGAAGCAGACGATGTCAATGAAGAAAGCTCTGCCGACGCAACTGCTGTGACTCCACCAAAAAATAAAGAAGTGTTACACGCACTTGCTATAATTCGGCGATGGCTACAATTTGAAGGGGCCGATATGGACACATTTCTTCGTTTAGAAAGACAAATGCAAGATAGCATGCAGAATAAAATTAAACAAACAACTATCGCGGAATATTTTGCTTGAAATTAATAAACAAATATGTAATCCTTCATTGGCTTGTTTTTGTTTACTATTTGAGTAAGAATTAGACGATTGCGTTCGTTTTTGTGTAAGAATAAGATGGTCGCATCCGTATGCGCTTGTAGGTATGACGTGTGACGTTTTTGTGCGTAACGAGCGTCGCGCATCATGTGAACTTTGCACTTTCGCTTAAACGCATAATTCGGTTAATCGCATAAAAAGGCTTGACAAATTGACTATGCAATTAACCGGATTCGACTGTAATTCTTAAATTTTCACTTTAGTTGTATTTGCTGCCTACATTTCAGATTCAATTTTAATAGGTCAAATTTGGATAAAAATCTGATCTTTTAACTGTTAAAGTTTAATAGTTGGTAGGTGAAGTCTAGCCTTTATAGATTAGCTTACTCACAGCTGTACTCTTGTCTTGACTCCCTTAAAAATTAAAATCTGAAATGATAGGCAATAAGTTTGTTTTCTTTGTATCACTATTAGTTGTTTTTGTAGCAGCTACATGCTTTGCTCAACAACAAACAACAACACCTCCTTCAAGTAAGCAACTTCTGAAATTTTAATAAATTTTCTTTAAAGGAAAATGATCAAATCTGAAATTCTGATTGATGACATCTCGTGAGAGTTTTTAAATACCAATAAGCCATGGAATTAATCTATTGATAGATTGGATTAGTTTTGATTTTTATTTTGACAATCCAAAACTGCGACTTTTACTTCTAGCATTTCTAGATTTTATTCCATTTATTAAGTTTAAATTAAGCTAATAAAAATTATTGTGGATCATTGTATAGATAAAAGTTTATACTTGATATCTGTAACAACCAACCAGTTTTTTTAAATATTCATTTCAGGTTGTGAAGGAGAGCAGCATGCACTCGCCAAAATTAATAGGATGTCTAAAATTAGTGCAATAATATTGCAATTAATTCAGAGTAGATATTTTGCTTCGAACTAATTGTCAGTTTCCATGACTTTATTAGGCAAAACTGCCAACTTTTCAGTACAACATTAAATAATTGTTTACATTAACAGTGATGCCAGCATTGATGTTTTCACATTAGATCCGATGTTTTTGATAGAAATCTGATGTAATTTGCTTTCAGGTGCAAATGTGGTGTATTTGACGAAAAAATATTATGGAATGCTAAATACACATTATTCTAATCAAAAATAATACTGCCAAAATATTGTAGAACATATTTATTGAGACGTTTCAGTTAATTTCTTTAAACCATTGTCGATCTTATTCTAATAGATTGACAATGGTTTAAAGAAATCATAGTCATAGTCATGTTTATTTAGCACAAAACAACACACAGCACAAAAAAAGCAGGGAATTGAGTTGTGACAGGAAGCTGCGAAGGGACCTCTCGGTCATCAAGTCGAGCAGCCACCTATGAACATAGCAATCGTGCAGTGCGAATGTAATTTATTAATTGAGAAGTAGCAGTAAGATGCTCAACGAGAAGCGCCAGCAAAACCCTCGTTGACCACCCCAGCGAACACGCCTCCACCCTCTCGGCCAACCTTGCTCAACCATTGATGAAAAAATTCTTAACAAAAAATTCGTAAGGTAAAATGAAGCGAACCCGAACGAAGAGACGCAACCCACCAGCCAGCCTCCAGCATGATCTGCGGACGAATCCCTATGCGGTATAGCTACTGGTCCGATAATAGTCACAGAAGTTATAGTCATATCAAAGTTCCGAATAATATAGAACTGGAAGCATCAAGTATAATTTGACAGCAAATGCTTCTTATATTGTATTTTGAATCGATTGAAGGGTAATTTTTTTTTATTTCTAAAGGTACTGAGTTCCAAATTTTAACACCTTGGAATTTAATATTTCTCTGTAATGTAAGTGTTTTATATCTGGGCAGATACAAACTATATTGGGATGACGCCAAACGTGTTGATCGTGTGTGTACCGAGGCGATTGAGGTAAAAAAAGAAGAGAAGCTGGGAGGCAAATTTTTTCTCGTGTATTTATACATAAATTTAGTAACCTCATAGGTATATAATTCGTTTAACTTAAAAACTTGCAGTTGCAAATAGCAATTCATGGTATTGTCTCGCCAATGAGCTCCTACCGATAATTTAACTGCTCGATTTTGCAGTGTAGTTAGCCTTTTTAAGTACGTTTTATAAGTGTTTCCCCAAATGATAATTCCATATAGAAGATGAGGGTGAATTAAAGAGTAATACAAATTTTGTAAAGCTTTTAACGGTAAAACATGCCGTTGTTTGGACAATACTCCAGTAGATCTTGAGATTTTACCACAAAGTAAATTAATATGGTCATCAAAATTTAGTCTCAAATCGATCGTGACACCTAAGTACTTTACAGAATCTTTAACTTTTAATGAAGATTCATACATATACTCTTTAACGATAGGAATTTGATGGGTTCTTTTAGGTGGTATTACTAACACATGTGATTTTTCGGGATTAACAGTAATTTTATTTGCTTTAGTCCACTCATAGACTTTCTGTAACTCAAGATTCATTTTTTCACTGAGAATAATTGGATTAGTTGCGTGGATTACTAAGCATGTATCATCAGCAAACAGACGGGGGGTCGAGCTTAATGCATTTGGCAAATCGTTTACATAAATCAAAAATAATAACGGGCCTAGAGTACTTCCTTGTGGGACGCCAAAATGATTTAATGATAGTTTAGAACGAAAGTTTTGATAAGCTACATATTGATATCAACTAAAACGCTTTAATAAATATGTTCTACAGTATTTTGGCTGTATTGTTTTTGGTTAAATTATTCAAGGAGTCCATTTACCATGTTCCTACACTTCATTTTATTTAACAAAAGCTTTGGAAACGGGTTGATTCCCAGTCCTCAAAGAAAATGAAATAAAAAGGTCTCCACTCACTTCCTCCAATTTTACCTCAATTCTTGGATGTTCCCATTGGAAAGTTGCTGCAAAAGCTTGGTTTTATGGTTTTGTTGTAATCTGATGTTTTTGAGAAGAGCCCTCGCTGGCATCGCTGTACCATCACAAATCACTGCTTTTAAGTTTTTGATAGAAAGCCTGTTGATCATAACAATTTCAGATATTTGAGATATAGCAATAACAGTGAAAATTTTTGTGTTGCTCACTAAATTTGTTGGTTGGGAACAACAAATTCAACCCCGATCAGTGTTCCCTCTAACTTTTTGGCTTACCATCTGGTGCCCAAGTTTTCTGGATACAAACTGTAGCAGGATGTTTATGCACCCTAAATTTTGTACCAATCCAGTATTAAAGTCTACTAAAAGTTACATTCCAACAAATTTGTCAACATTTCTAAAGCTGTGTTTATCATACAGTCATATGGCCAAAAATTATTTGCCCTTGATGCAACAAATCGCTGATTTGCTGGCAAAAATTGGCATAGTGAGAACATTGATGCCCAATCTAATCTGATACAATTGCACTAAATGTAGAAATCCCTTGATTTTGTTTGCAGTTTTCTTTTATATTTATATCCCTAACTTAGCTTGCATTTTTGTAGCAGCTATGCTGAGGATGGTAAAAAAGCAGATAATATAAAAGGGATGAAACGTTGACTTCAGAAACCATTTGCAAACTCAGATCTGCATCCAACAGGAGCAGCAAACTTAGAACTGCCACTGAACTAGGTTTTTTGTAGTGCATTTATTGGTCATTGACTAAATTTTTTGTAAATGACAAAAAAATTCAGCTATATCAGTCACAATCACCAAAAACAAAAGTTTGCATATGTTGCAAATAAATCTAAAATTGCATTTGCAGTATTGTGAAAATGACTTGAATTTTTTTGAAATGATAGAAAAACATTTACCTCCATTTAACCAAAATATTTGAGAAAAATTAATCCCAACTGCTGTCAATTTGAGTTACTATTGTGGTACTAGATACTAGTCTTTTTAAATTTTAATGTGCTGCTAAATTGTTGCTTTTTTTAGGTTGTGAATTGCATAATGACTCTTGTGCTTCTTGTCTCAAAGATGTTGGTTGCTTGTGGTGCAACAATCCACAGAAATGCATAAAATACCCAGTTAATCATGTATTGCCTTCTTCGAAAGATTGCAAACTATCTGCTGCAAGATGGGGTGTTTGCTGGTGTAAGTTTAACTTAAAGTTTTTTCGGTTATTCTGCATTTTACTTGATATTTAACATTGATATAGTATTTACTATTAGCATGTTTGTGCTCTAATTGTTAGTCATTGTGCCATGCTTTTCTGCATCTTGCATCAATTTTACATAATATCTTTATTGCAACAAGATGTTTGAAATGATACATTGCTTCAGTTACTGGATAACCAGTAGTGCAGTACTGTAATACTAAGTAATAAAGATTTCAAATATAGAATTAAGGCAACAAATAATTTACAAATAAAAAGTAGCTTGTGTTTTCAAGAACTCAAGAAAACTAGTAGATGAAATGACAAAATGATTGGAAAAATAAAATAAAAAATTTTTGCCCCCATAAGGCAAAAATGAACTTGGAAAATAATCTTGGAACAATGGATTTTTTATTAATAAACGTCTTCACCTTTAAAATTCCAGGCAAATTTAATGGTGGTTGGTGAGTGAGATTTTGATTACAGTCTCAATCTTTAACCAATAGATATGCCAGTTCTTGATTGAGATTATTGTTCCATTTGTTTGATTTGTAGCTGTTGTTATGTGATCTATGATTATTTAACACCTTTTAACTAATGTCATGTATGACTTTGATATCTATGCACTGCAGTTTCCTTGATGATGGTTAGACTAACCATCAATTAATGCATCAACATGGATTAAGTTTCATTTATTCAAATCAACACAATAACTAGAAAAGTATTGGACAAGTGATTGGGTAAACTGCAATAAATATGAATTAATTTAATGATTACTTTTCTGAGCTTACAAGAATAGAATAATTTTAGTTAATTTCCATATTGCCTTCTATTGGTGTTAACTTTTTTATTTTAACTGGCTTCATATTATTCTAGTAAACTTTGAAGCCCTCATCATCTCGATGAGTATAATTGGTGCAGTCCTTATCATTGGAGTCACTGTGTGTGTATGCAAATGTTGTAATTGCTGCTGCTTCAAGAAAAACAACTCCAGGTAAAATTATGTTATTCGTTGAAGTGTGTCGGGAGTTCTTTTATCCCCATTAAAACTCAAAATATTTTTATGATAGTTTATAATACCATGTTTAACATCTTAGTTGCGATTGGTAAGTGCCATGTTCTATCTCATTCGTCATTGGTTTAAACTTCAAAACTAGAGCAATAAGATATTGTATTATATAACCAAACATAAACCTTCACTAATCATTTGTTACTACCTAGAACAGAGTAAGATTTGGGCTGACGTAGTACCTTAATATGGCCAGCAATTCTACGTAAACTATAATATTTCACCAGCTCTGCATGCTGTTGCACTAACTCATGTTTGTTTTGTACTATCTTTGTTTCAGATGGTCCAAATTAACGGCTTACTGTAACTGATCAAAATATCACAAGCCATTTTTTGAAATTTTTGATCGCTGAGTTTGCAACTGGTCATATGTACCATTGTTTGTTTATTAAACTAGATTGTACTCATTATCTAGGTTAAGAATTTTTCCGTTTTTTGATTGTTTTTGGCAAAAATAAACACATATTTATTCACTATTCAGATACAGAAATGAAGAATTGAGGTTGGAACAAGAGAGAGAAGAAAGAGCTGCAAGGCAAAGCAGCAAGTATGCGCTAAGATTTTTCATCCATTTTCTTTCTTTTTCATTTCAACAAAGCCACAGTTTTGCATACCGTAGGGTATATATTCGGAACTGAAATTAGATTTAGCAGTAGGTTTTGTCTAACCACTCAATCGTTTATCGCCTGTAGACCTTATCATAACATTGCAGGTAACCTTTTTAATGAATAACAATAGAACTTTTAGCTGGAATTGAACGTGGCTTTGCAATCTTAACCACTCACGTGCCACTTTGCACGTTAATTTTTGTTTCAACAGCGCCTGGCTTTGCAATATTTCGTTGAGTTATTTATTTTTCGTAGTAGAAATCTATCCACAGTCCACACTAAAAATTATCTTGTTGGAGCTTGTAATCCTGATGATTCAATGTAAAAACTATGGCAAAGTCTTATCAATACATGTTTTTAGGAAAGCAGAGCGACAACGAAGGAACGATGACATAAGAAGAAAATACGGTAAGTTACGTTAGTTATCAAGCACATTATACTTTTCTATCTCGTGCAGATTAGTAAAATTAGAGGTGTAATATTAAGCAAAGTATCTTACCAACAACAGGTTTTTATCCCCATTAAAGAAAGTGTCCTTTTTCTAAAGACTATGAATTGTGTATTAAGTATAGATCCCTCATAACTTAATGCTTTAGTTTTAATTACTCCTCCGGCATAGACTATTACTTTGAGCTGTTGCTGCATTTTCTTGCGAATTCGATATGGAAATGATTGGTTCATCTCTTGTTCTAGAGTACGTTTTTGACTATTCTGCTATACCATGGTTTATATTGCATGGTTTAAGTTTAATTCTCATCCTGGTCACGTTTTTTTACGTCTTTAGACAAGGCGCTTTACGGCAATTCTTTTTTCACCAGCTTTCCTAATGCAGCTAATTTATCTGGGTGAAGTCGAAGATCAATCCCAAAACTGCAAATATTATAAAATCCTTAACGCATGCAAGTTTGCCCGAACTTTAAAGGATAGTGCCGTTACCACTTCCTCGAGACAGTATGACAAAAATGCTTTAATTAAATATAACTATCTTCGAGCAGCAAATGCACGGAGTTGCGTAGTTGTACTGACGCATTATGCTGGCTTTAGTTTTTTAAATCCTACTTGTACGAGTAGACTTTAAATGTTGCAAGAGTTGTAAAATACAAACATACTGTTTTAACGTTTTTCTTAGGCCTGGCTACAAGCAGTGGCTCAAAATATGACAAATTTGAAAACGAGGAATAGCGAAAAGTAAATGAAGCAAAATTAATTTTCAGCTATTTTGACATAATTTTTGCTTTTCTATTTTTTAAGTTTGAAAGTTGAGCTCAATGTTGGATCATATTGTCATTGGAAAACAACTTTGAATTGTTTTGTAATCTAAATAAGCAATTTATAGTTAACTTATACGTCTCAGCTCTTTCGGAGTTTTTCGGCTAATCAAAAACTTCACAAAAAAGGTTTAAGGAAAACAAGCCGACCAACTCCAAAAGTGCAATGAGGCTAATGAGGCTAAATTGATCTTTTTTTTAATTATCATCGACCGTGTTGTGCATTGATCTGCTTTGATGTGATTTTGTGATAATTCCTCTACGTTTAATCAGGTTTGGTTCGGGATTCTGGGAATAATCCCTACCAACGATTTGACGATGAAATGGCCTAATTCGAAGGTTTTTAATATTGCATGACTGGTGCATGCATGATTTAGCTTCATTACCCTAATTTGCATGCCTTCGTTTTATTCTTGGCTGGTTTGCAGTTGGTTGTTTGCATGAAAATCTGCCTGTTTGCAACTATTGTGCTATTGGAGAGGTAATGTAACGTTTTTTTTTATAAACCACTAGTTGGTTTCAAATTGAAACGTTTTAATCCTAAAAGTAAAATCCTATGTGATTGAGATTAGTGTATTTCGAACGTTTCGGCCTTTTGCTAGTGCCATTACCAACGAACAGTCGAACTGCACAAATTACATGCTACTAATGACTTAAATGAAAAATGAAACCTTTTTTTGCACTCGTGTTTTATTTCAGTCATTAGTAGCATGCAATTTGTGTAATTCTGTTCGTTGATAATGGCACCAGCAGAGGCCGAAACGTTTGAAATAACACTAATCTCAGTCACATGGCTGTAATTTTTAGGATTAAAATATTTGCCTCCTTTCAGGTACACCGTTTGCCGAAATTGAAACTTGTTCTTAACTTATTAAACCGTGTTTTCATGTTTTTGTTTTGCTCAATTATGATATGGTTAATGATAACTTTTCAATGTTGTGGCTTGAATTAGACGTAACTATTGTGCTGGATTTTGGGTGTTACATAATGTTTCATTGTGCTCTATTCATCAGGAAAGACTATAGCAGTTTCAACCAACCAACTAAGGTGTACGTTGGGTGCTAGGTCTTGGTTATGAATTCGTCTTTTCGATACTGTACTTGAAATCGTAGTTTAAGACCAATGCATTAGATACCACTTTGAGATGGTTAAACATTAACAGAGCAGTAATACTTGATATCATTTCGTAACAAGTTAACGTGTAACAATATAAACCTGTTAAATAATCGCTTGTTTGCCTAAATAGGGTAGCATTATTACAGTAGCTTTATTTTTTTGTGAGTATGTTTCTATCACTACCAGCATAGTTTTATGCGAAAAAGCTGTCTCGACTTCTTCTTCTTCTTGTTGTAGCGCATATTTATCCTCCTGTCACCGGACAGCATCAGACGCTAACTTAGTGGACGATCCGCACACTTTTCATTACCAGGACTACTTCGTCATTGGAGGAATCCGCACCTGCTTAGGAGTTTCCGATGATCCAATGTTCCTGTGGGTTTCGAATTCTTGTCCATTGAATTTGCTGCTTGTTCGAAGTCACCAAGCAGAGATAAGCATCGTAAAGCGTCTTATCCAAGGATGCAACAACATGACCAGGGTGCAGGTTGAACCCATATCATTCGATCAGGGTCGTCGTAAAAACGACGCCTGTACCCATTCGCCCACGCTGCCGACAACTTCGGCCACACTTTCAACATTTCAACAAAAGCATGCAACATTGTACGATTGCACGAGGTATCATGAGTTCGAAGGTTATTTTTAACTCGACGTGTATTAGAACCTGTTAACTATGCTTCACTAGTTATCTGCCTCAATGTACCACGTGCGTTTAGAGAAATTTTATTAATTAGACAGAGTGGATTGAGTCCGCCAAAAATGGGCGCGCTGAAAAGACATATCTTGCTGATTTGCCTGGGGGTGAAAATATCCGTTGGCAAAAATTTGGTTTAGTGATCTAGTCAAATTTCTGTCACAGCAACACATACGCGTTTCTTGTTTCAATCTAAGCATGGTTATGCAACGCGTCTCCTACTCGTTTGGATCATAAGCACAACGTCAGGAATTTGATTCTGCTAAGCACTGCATGTTTTACAAAGTTTGTAATACGTAGTTATAGCATGGTAACTCGATATTGTCCACCGCATAATATAGGTCTACCAGTGATGATTTCGCCTCTCGGTAGGCCAGATGGTAGCAGTTTTTTTTTCTGTGGGCTGGGCTACAAATAATAAGTGGGACGGCGCTAAGCCAGGAGCGAACTTTTTCTTAACTAAATTTTAATGCGAAAATGTGCCGGGTGAATACGTTTTGGGTTCGATCTCTCCTGCATTCTGCGACTGATTATAGAGAACGTTTTTTTTTAATATTAAAAAGTGAACTGAGTAAGATGTTTCAAAATTTGTTTTGTATTTTTGCAGCTACCGACGAAGCGAACTTAGGAGGAGTCGAAATTGTACAAAGACTAAAACTGTGCGTCATGAAAGTTTTGTTCTATCTTTCTCAATTAATTACGTGACACTTAACGTTGCATTTTTTTGCTATTTCATTATTTTATTGTATTGTTTTGTATAGATTTTACGCGTTATGAAATTACGGTCTATTTGTTTTTTTGTGATTGATCACTGATTTTAAAACAATGCTTTTTGTTAGAACTTAGCAGTCCGGCCAGGTCACATCTTGATTTTTGCTCTGTGACATTTGGAGGTTGTTACTTCTTCGAAATTTTACCAACATTTTTATGCTATGGTATTCCATGTTTTTTACCAAACAGCAAGTTAAATTTCAAAGAGTTGGTTGATTGTACTAAATGTGAAAGTTCACTTTTCTAAACATTATTGTCCGTTGTTCCAATATTATCAGTTTGATTTCATCAATTTAAGGAAGAGATTTTGGTGAAATTGGAAGAAATGGAAACAGAAAATGGAAGCAATTACTAACAGTAGTAACAAATATCGGAACATGTAATTAATCTTTAGTTAGGTTAAAGCAAGGACAATGTTGGAGATGTGTACGAAAGTGGTCAAAGCTTTATCTCCTGCGACCTTTCATGGATATGTAAACCCTTTTTTCAGGCAGTAGTAAAAAAACAAAACCATAACCCTAATTTGTCTAAGCTAGTCTACACAGCTTATCCAAGAAGTTTAGTTAAACTAAGTCATTTACTCATTATTGATCGTTGATGATTGGCTTGGTTACTGATTTGAGTGAATTTGACTAAAACTTGATATTTTATGTTGCGATGTTTCGTTTCAGTTTGTTACAAGTATTTGGCGTCCACCTGATGGAGTGCGTTGACCGTTTATGTGTTTTAAATAAAACTATTTATGTGGGCTGCTACAGTTCCTTAATGTTACGAGTACATTGAGATTAACGCACATTGAGATAAAACCAATCAGTGGTCGAGTGGATAGAGCGTCTGTTACGGTAGCGGTAGACTTGGGTTCGATTCCCGGTCGGGTCAGACCAAATATTATAAAAATTGGTATTCACAGCTTCCCTGCTTGACGTTCAGCAATTAAAGAGACAGTGTGAAGCAGGCACGTGCGGTCAGGGGAGGCAGGTGAGGCCGTGCCTCACCTGTAGAACTGTGCAAAGGAAAACGAAAATAAAGTATATAATTACAATAAAATGGTTTCACACAAATCAAAACTTTTATCAAAAACTTTATTAATTTTTGTCATATTTACTTTTTTTGTGTATTCACTGCTTTTGTGTTATGTCTTTCGCATTAAAACGCCCAAACTATTCGGTGTAATACTGCTATCATTACGGCGTGCCATTGAGCATCGCTTCAAATATGCGAAGTGAGGCATTGTCAATTGTGCCTCACTTCAGCTAAGCAAATTTTAATAAACGAACTAAAAGTATGCCTTTTTCTATCGGATAAATCGCGAACAACGCATAATGCTTTTAAATCTGATTTTGCGGCACGCCTCATCTGTGACGTCATAGAATGAGAAAAAGTCTAAGCAGTTTTTTTGTAGACTAAGTCTTGTTTATTGCGAAATTGAACAAGTTATTTTTCTAGCGAAATAAAAAAAAAATTAATACAAGAAAATGAACTAAAATGGAAGAAAATTTAGTCTCAAAGCTGAGAGACTTTTAAACTAAGTTTTTAATCTAAACTTGAAGTTTTAGCCAAAAGAAAACCGATTTAAAAGATTTGCTCGAGACATCATTACGAAAGAACCCCTCGATTCAGAAAGAGTAGAACCGTACTCAAGAAAAGAGGGTTGCGCTATAAAAATCTTCATTTTTACTTTCACGTTTTTAGCAAATAATAATGTTGGGACTGAAACCGGGTTTTTGTGACTTAGAGAAGTTGCCAAGAAGCCTTAGCAAGCACGAAAACTTCAATAATGTCCACATTCAAAGCCAAAGAATTGGCTAGGCTACCTTTCTAGATTTTCGGAAACTTCAAGAATTGATTTGGCTATAAGTGAACTGCAAAAATTAAACGAATAGTTAATTATCAAAAAATTTGGTCTTCATTTAATGGTTATGAAAATAATTATTTCCAGTGGCGTCGCTAAGGAGGGGGGGGCGCCCCGGGTATTACCATTTTGGGGCGACACCATTTTATAATGTGTTTGTGATGAAGACTTTTTCTTTCAATTTATTGGATCTCAATCCACATACGCAGCGAAAACCCGCAGAGTCTTCGGTGAAGACCTTTTTTTTTTTTTGGTCTTCACGTACTTTTGAACCGAAAACCTACTGAATTTTTGGCGAAAGCCTTTTTTTTTCTTTTTGGTCTTCTCTAACAGAGGGGTGACATCATGAAGGAAGCGTCACACATACAGGGTGACACCACGCACTCCCCGCCCCGGGTGTCACCATCCTTAGCAACGCCTCCGATTATTTGCTTTTCATTTATTTTCTTAAATAATTTTTTTGCAAACATGTGTAAAAAAAAAATTGTGCCTCACCAGCCAAAAGCCTCACCGCACGTCACTGGTGTGAAGCCTCCGCCGTGTGTGGTAGACAGGTGGCAGCTTGACTTCGAAGACAGAAAGGTCCCTTCGCTGTCTCTCCTGGCCGAGGCAACTAGGTGAATAAAATGTAATTACAATGATACTGTTCAGTTTGTGGTTCCATTCTTTGCAAGTTCGCGACTAGGATTATAGTGTATGTACGTACATGTGTACTAGATATTCTACTGGTTATTTCAATCAAATGTAAACTTACGTTGCTATTATCCCTCAATGCGCGGTGTTTATGCCTTCATGTAATTTACTAATCATAATACAGCACTTTGAATAGAACTCGTTTGTCTGACAATACCGCAACTTAGGGGGTAAAGGAGATCAATCTTCCCCTTCTTAGCCAATTCACTTGACAATGCAACCCAAGCTTTTTTTAGACGTGTTTTGAACTCCATCAGTTAGTAAGAGGGAGAAAAGCAATTTAATTTTTCGAATAGCTTTTAAATCTAAACAATTTCTTTCAAATAGCTTAAAATAGTTAATTTCGAAAAATCACGAAAATTGGCCATCGGCTGGTGTAGCTCATCCTCATATTCCGGTCTGTATTACATTTAAAATTATCAGTTTGCTTAACGCTTCGGTTGTTGAATTCATTACTCGAAAACTTTTAGTTTTGGGTTGAAGCCCCTTCCTTTCTTAGCAAAATCCTGTTTACGCCCCTGCTGTACTTTACTAAGTATTACGCTGAAGTACGAAACGAGCGTTGGGTTGGTTGGGCCCATTTCCGCGCGTGTGTACGTATGCGCGCCCGTTTCTGATATCGCAGTAGTGGTCAGTTGTCAAAACCGTCCAATTTGTCCTTATTCGGTTTGGAAAATGAACGGTTAGCCTCTCGATCCAGGCTTCCAGATCATTTATGTGAAAGTACCTTTCTAATGATTCTTCATCTGCTAAAAAAAGCTTCCATTATTTAACATTCAGTTATCAACATTGCAATTGCATTAAACTCAAGTCATTTTATGGTTACATGAAAATGCTGTAAATGGCCTGTGGAATCGTTTTCAAACGGTTTTTCCATCACCAGTGACCACGCAGAGAGCCATTTTATTTTATGAAAATACCGTACTGAAACAAACCCGCCAAAATTAGACTTTGAAATAAAATAACGCAATCTTCGAGCGCAAAAATATTTCCGGCCAAAGGCCACGATCAATTTTTTTGTTGAGAGAAGTTTCCTGCATCGTATTAGGCAGAGGTGGAGTCCTTGGCCCCGAGGACACCTTTTGGAGTTCTTGGCCTTGGCCTCGAAGGCTCAAGTCCTCGAAAATTGCCCTGTCCTCGGCTCGAGGACAGCTCTAATTTTTGTACCCTTGAAATCTTGTTGGAAAACGCCAGAAACAGAGGTGGAGTCCTCGAGGACGTCCTTGGCCTCGAGGACACATTTTGAAGTCCTTGGCCTCGAAGCCTCAAGTCCTCGAAAATTGGCCTGTCCTCGGCTCGAGGACAGCACTATTTTTTGAACAGTTAAAATTTAATTGGAAAACGCCAGAAAACTCGCGTAAATTTTGCGAATACCTTTTTTGTTTTCCTCTTTTGGAGCATAGGCGTACTCAAGGGGGGCAGGGGTCCCACTCCCCCCCAACTGAAATTTCACCAATGACAAAAATGTGCCAAAAAGCCTATTGCTTCTTCAGTTTCAGTTTCTTTATACCATTTTTCGCTGACAACAGTTACTAACAACAATATTGAAGACCTGGGGCACCGGGCCCCCCTCAATTCAATTTTTGCCAGCCAATTTAAACGTATAACCCGGAGGAAATGGAGAGTTTTTGTCCTAAACGTAGCTATCTCAGGCCCACATCTAGCCGTTTTATGAACGCAATGCATTATCAGGTCCCGATTTACCATAATATGACGCAGTACAAGCTAGGGGCCTCGAGCTGAAATCGCACAGCTTTTTTTGGTCTTCACCTATATTTGGCAGAAAGATGTTGCGAAAATCTCCTAAGTGCCAGGGGCCCAGCGCGATGTAAATCCGGCCTGGCAATAACATGGTTAGTAGACGTAACCATCTATTGCACCATTTTTCAAAAGCAATTCAGTATTTCACCTCCAACCTCGCCGGTTTTTACCCACAAAATAGTTTAGAAAAAAATTAGCCATGGAAAATGCTGATTGAACAAATCATTGAACTTTAATTGAGAGGGCCTGGGCCCCCTGGCCAAACATGTACTCCTATAACTGGTTATTTTCATCACAAAACAAAATCTCTAAGGAAAATCTTCCAGTGGATTATTATTGATTGTTAAAATGTTGCAAGAGAGTGTGCACCTTACTTCCCCCTACCTGGACCAAATCAGTTACAATTAAAATTTAGCTCCAAAATGCATGCAAGATGTTAAACGTGTTTTGGACTTAAATTGCAAGTAAAAGAAGAAATAAACAATTTCATTTTTTCAGTTGGCTTTCAAATTTCAAAAATGCAGTGTTTTCAAATGGCTCTGAACACTTGCGAATTGTGATTCAATGGCATTAAAATAGCTGTTTTTTTCCAAAACATTACGAAAAATTGCTCAACGGCTGGGGGCTTCGCCCCCAGACCCCCAAAGCCTCCGGCGGCTGGGAGCCCCGCCCCCAGACCCCCGTCTGTGATAGGTATGGGTTACACTAGATTTCTCAATACGTTTTCAAAGTTTGATATTTGCATTTTTGAACTATTAGTTTAAGCCCTCTCCCTTTGCAAAATCATGGTTATGTGCCAACAAGCAACGATTTCAGATCTTCCATCCTACGATACCTTTGTCCCACAAAAACCTCCGTTTTGGAAAAATTTTGATGACGTCATTTTATGTGATTTGTGGTTTAGGCCTCCCCCATTCGAAAATTTTGGGTTCGCTTATAAATAGGAGATCGCCTGAAAAAAATTTTAAAGACCTTTTTCTTCGGAGAACGCTTGCGGCTGTGTCCTTGGTCCTTGGCCTTGGCCTCGAGCATTCCTGTCCTTGGCCTCGAGAGGTTCTGTCCTCGAAAAGGCTGTCCTTGGCCTCGGATTTTTTTTGTGTCCTTGGCCTTGGCCTCGAGCCTTGTGTCCTCGACTCCACCTCTGGCCAGAAACCTCGCGAAAAATTTGCGAAGACCTTTTTGTTTTGCGCAATTGAAGATCGCCTGAAAAATGTTTATTATTATTATTAATGGACAGCGGTGCAAGCGAATCTGCTACCGTTAGGTGAAGTTCACCTACACATTGCTTAGGCCTCTTTAGGCCCATTGCAACTGTAGCTACTATGTTTTTGCCGCTTTGTTTGGTGACTAGTTGAACTCGGAAAGCCTTCCAGCTTCCTTTAATATGAGTTTTAAATGATAGTTGATTATGAATGGTTATAGTTATTCCTCAGTATTTTATGGAATTCGAAGAGGATACAGTTTCGCTATTCAAGACATAAGATAAGGCAGATTTACACAGTATCCATTTTTCAACCGCTTTTGTCCGTTTTTTCTTCTTCATGAAAGAGTATTTTTTTTTCGTCCGCATTTTTATATGCCCATATCCCCACTAACCAGACTGTCATGTACTGGACAAAAGTATTCCCAAAAGATTTTTTTGTAAAGGAGTACAGCCCTAATTTGAAATATCGCTCTCATCGTTCATGTACAAAATTTTTATCATAGTGTGGATATGAACTTATAAAAATGCGGACGAAAAAGCGCATACTTTTTCATGGATAAGCAAAAACGGATACCTTACTGTGTGAATTCACCTTATAGGCTATCATTATTATTACGCATGTTTAAAGGTATGTTTAAAGCAATAGTTTTGTAAGCATTTACTAACAAATTATGTATTAGCTGTCATCCTCTGGTTAATATTGGCACCAGGGGCGTCGCCAGCTTAGCGAGATCAGGGGGGCAAACTTTTGACGGTAAATTATTGCAGTATTTCAAGAGTTAAGTAGATTGTTTGTGTGGCACGGTTGTAAATTTCGTTTCGCCTTTGAGTAACACAGCTATTTTGCTTTGTTTAAGTTTATAGAGCTATTTTCTGCTTTATTTAGCAAACTAATTACTAAGGTTGCAACTGTAGCGAAGCCAGGAATTTGGATTGGGGGGGATCTTTTGGAGGCTAAGCACAAAATCAAACGATCTTGACCCAGGTTTTGATTGGTCTTCACTGAGATTGAGGTGTTTTTTCCTGCCAAATTTAGGTGATCCCCCCCCCAAAAAAAAGAAAGGTCTTCGCCGAAATTGAGACAGTTGTTTTGTCCAAATTAAGGTGATCTCCGAATAAAAAAAAAAGGTCTTCACCGAAATTGTGACAGTTTTTCTGTCCAAATTTAGGTGATCTTCAGAAAAGAAAAAAAAACGTCTTCATGTACACTGAGACCCACTTTTTCTACTCCACATCATCTTAGGTTCTCATCCCAATTACTTTTGGGGGGGCTATTTTCATTTTCAGTGCAAAAATCAGCCTCAAAACTGCTAAAAACACGCTATTTTGCATACTTTTCGGGCCAATGGAGAGAGCTCGAACCCCCCTTCCCCCTAGCTATGCTATTGGGTTGCAATGAAACGATTAGGCTTACTAAACCGTATATTTATTAAATGTCTATCTGACGTGCACGATTGTCTTTGGTATTGATCCGATCGAACACTTTTCTTTTTTTCCGGAGGCATTTTGCGATAGTCTATTTTTCTTTCTGTAACTACTGATTGCACGGTACATTGCGGATGGTTTGTACTATGCGTATATACCACCGATCTCCAAGTTACGGCCTACACCAACTCATTACCTTCAACAGTCACAACACCTGACTTATAATAAGGCCTCGCCAATAAGTGCTGCGGTATATGCAGTACCTAAATTGTAAAATTTTGCATGGGGGGACGCTTTTGCAGCCTTGACCAAGTACTTTAGTACTTAGAAGATTCCGTCACCGAAATTGAATGAAGATTACAAAAAAAAGGTCTTCGCCGACAGTTGAAAGGGTTGTTCCCTCGAAATCAATTTACCCCGCAATTTGAGACTATATTCGGCAGGAACTTGTAAGATTTATTCATGCTGTTGGGCTCTTTTTCGTCTGATCATCCAGCGCTCAAATCTCGATGGGGGGGCACCTAAATCTCGATGGGAGGACGCTAAATCTCGATGGGGGGACGCTAACTCTCGATGGGGGGACGCGTCCCCCCGCGTTCCCCCTACAATTTAAGTACTGTGTATATGACAGCATAATCTACGATGCCACGCCTACTACACAGTATACACAAACTGCTGGTAGCTGTATTATTATTATACCGTACTGAATTGATTTGTTGTTGTTGTTGAACCTGACCCAAGACACGCGATTGTGCTGCGTACCGCACCCAAGGCCTGCGAGAGGGGGTTCAGGGTGTACATCGTACCCGGACCCGGACCTAAGGGGGTCGTGGCTCAAGGGGCCCGGAAGAGTTCACGTTTCCGCGTTAAGTTTTGGTATCGCACCATAACAACGTAATCAAACTTGCCTACAGCAAAAAATTAGTCAGCTTATTCTGTACTGGTAATTGGTCGCTATTTTTGCTACACAGCCGTTTGGGCAACCAATAATGGCCAATTTGATTAAAAAAATAGGAAAATGTATCAAAAGCCATACACTTGCACCGAAATTAACATTTTGTTTAGGCGCGTCGCCATCGGGGGGACAATTTTCCCCCCGATTTATTTCTTGCCCCCCAAGGTACTTTTTGGTGAGGAAAAAGTTGCTGGTTTTGGCCGATAAAAACGTTTGAATTTGTGATTTCGGCGAAGATCTTTTTTTTTTTAGGAGATCACCTGATTTTCACTGAAACTTCGCCTCAATCCAATTCAGGAATAATGAAAAAGCTTTGCCCCCTGATTTTAATTTTGCCCCCCCTGATCTCGCGAAGCTGGCGACGCCCCTGATTTTCTTACATTTCTATGACTTTAGAGCCCTAATTCTACGGTTTAACAATGTACTTAGGCCCACATTTCCCGAGATCCAAAAGCATTTCAACATCAGAGAGCGGAGTCAAAGTTGACATACTATCATTAAGTAGCTCACTCTATCTGCATGAGTTTAACAGGTATTAGGCAGAGGTGGAGTCGAGGACACAAGGCTCGAGGCCAAGGACACAAAAAAATCCGAGGCCAAGGCCAAGGACAGGAATGCTCGAGGCCAAGGACCAAGGACACAAATGCAAGTGTTTTCCAAAGAAAAAAAGGTCTTAAAAAATTTTTTTCGATCGATCTCAAAAAAAAAACGGCCTAGAAAAACATTTTTCAGCCGATCTACAAAATTTTAACCATTCAAAAAATAGTGCTGTCCTCGAGCCGAGGACAGGGCAATTTTCGAGGACTTGAGGCTTCGAGGCCAATTTTTTTTTTTTTTTTTTTTGTGGATTTTTGGAAATGTGTAGTTTGTGGGATGGTAGTGGGAGTAGTAATGACAGCTGCAGACACTTTTTCGAGCATCCACCGCCGCTCTGAGTGAAGGTATTCCCCAGCTGGGACTTGAGAATGTGTCCTCGAGGACTACACCTCTGGTATTAGGATTTGTGAAGTCTATGATTGCAGATGACTTCTTGTTTGTGGTTTTTATAGAGAGTGTCACTGTTGTACTTGAGTACTGGGAGTATGATCATGTCGTTCTAGTCGTGTTGACCCCGACAGGACGCTGCTGCCTACCCCAATTTTTATTGAGAATTCCTGCCAAAACAATCGATTATAGCCAATGTATGTTATTTGAACCTGTCGTCCCCCCATGTTGCTTATTCAGTAGGACTAGGCTACATAAACAACTGTAAGTTATAGACTATTTCTAGCAAAATAATATCCTATATCATATAAATATGCTATGCCGCATACAATTTGTATATGCCAAATAGTAAGCAATAGAAAATCTAATTTTAGAATTGTCAACCACTGCTATCAGTAGTGTAGTCAAAATGTAGTGCCTATGCTGTAGTGTTGAGTGTTGACATAACAAACCACTACAACAGAGTTGTAAGCGGGCCGACTAGTTCAGGCCCGAACCCAAAAGTATAAACCCGAACCTGGCCGAACCCGAAAACTATTTTGAAGCCCAAATCATGCCCGAAAAAATCCGAAAGTTAATTTAGGTCCGAAAAATGTAGGAATGCTGCCAAGTTATTTTGATTATATTTTTGTGCACCTAAGACAAAACGTACGTCTCAGGCCAGAATTAAGCCCGAAATTTTTGTCAACTTTTGGCCCGAACCCGACCCGAAAAGCCCGGCCCGACTTACAACTCTGCACTACAAAGAGCAACAGTTTAGGAAAATTTTTAAGCTAAAACAAAATTAATTTATACTAACAGTTAGCATTTTCTGGGCCTTCACAATCAAGGCACTTGGGGATATTTCTAAATAGGCACAGTAGCCTATAGGCATAGCATAACCTTTACCCCACCACAATGGCTACTTTACTCCTGCCTTATTTGTCTTCTATGTCTATCTAGCCTCTAGCTCAATCTAGGCACTGGTATATTACCCGTATATTAACAAATAAACTTATTGCCAAGATAATCAAAATTTTGGGTGGGGAATATTTTATCCGACTAGCTAAATTGATAAAAATTTTATCAGTAAAATATTTGGATTTGCCGTATTAAAGTCATTATATTGTATAATATTGTATCAATGTCATCATCCCACACTTCACATACTTTCTTTCATGTATATCACGTTTTCTGCTAGTCAATTTAAGCAAGTTTGGTGCTGGGATGTTGATCAAATGCTGTATTTTACCCTCGAGAAACATTAAAAGTGCTAAAGCTTCCGGGGCTCTGCCCCGGACCCCGCTGGGGCAGCTCACAGCGCTCCCCCAGGCCCCCTAGCTGGATTTAAATCAATTTTATGTCTAGTTGTGTTTTTCATAGGTCCTAACTGTATGCGATTATTGTATTCCTCGCTTTTAAATGAAGATCTACGCCCAGCCGACAAAAATGATTTAACAGCATGGGCCCCGATAAGGCTTGGGGGGCCCAATAAGATTTGGGGGCCCGGTATCGACCTACGTACCCCCCGGAAATTTTTCTCTGAGGCCCTGACCGAGTGACCGTACCCTAGATTGTAATACAGATGTCAGGATACTTAGTTGCATGAAGGAAACAAAGAATCAGCCAAAAAATATATTTAACTAACGTATATTAACAAAAACTTTCATGAAAATCGATTTCGGCCAGTGGCCATCTTCAGCTTATTCAAATACAATCAATCAAATAGAATCGATGTCAGGATAGGGGATGGAACAGTTAAAATGACCACTATTTTAACTGTGATGGCGATGGTCACTTTTAAGAAAAAATACAGTGGAAGGGCAAGAAATAAATCGGGGGGGCAAAAATAAAAATCGGGGGGGGGGCAATGCCCCCCCGCTGGCGACACGCCTGATTGGCACGCTCTGTATTTGTTAATGTCCCAACTAGGAAGTTGGTTCATATCCCGGGGGAGCCACACGGGTATTCGTTGCGCAGCTTGACTCCGACTTACTGGTCCAGCGTAGACTTCGCAGACGTGGCTGCACTTAGTAATACTATTATACAGCGAAGACTGTATTTTATCAGATTTTATTAAAACTGAGACAAACAGGCAACAAAATATAATCTAGATTTTGTTGGTTGAAATAAACTTGTTCCAAATTAAAATTCCAAGACTACAAGAAAAAATGTGAGCTGCTTGCTCCACAACTAAAAATTCCAAACTAAAAGCGACCAACACTCGCGAGACAGATTGACCAAAAGAACTTTGTAACAATTACAAAAACCAAAACAGTGCAACACTATATGTGAATTAGGTAAAACGGCAAAGTGACAAGTTTCGCAATTTAAAGGTGATGCTGAAACATTGCGGCCCCTTTGAAATGAAATACAGAGTTGAAATTCAAAAAATAAATTACATAATAAAGGTGAAAGCATCATAGTGGTCAGTGATCGCACCGTAACAAGATTAATGGCATTTTAGTGCTCAAGGGATTAAAAATATTTTAATATAGATAAGTGCTTAGCCATCTCGAAGGCATCAACTTCAATAGAAATCGAAACATCATAATAAATAGGACTTTAATTTCATATTATATTTCAAATGTTGATAGAGAGTTACCCAATTTGCACTAAGAGTTCATTTATATTTCATAAATAAAAACAATAATTGAAGACACAAACAGTTTGCAATTAAAAGACACTTTATCTTAGTTTAAAAATTCACGAACCAAACACTACACAGGAGCAATTTTAGAGACATCTCTTGAAACGTACTCTATCTTATCGGGTCCTCCAACAAAGCCCTTTGCCAGTACCGCAACAGTGGCGTGACGAGCAAGTTCCGCAAAATATCCCACGTTTTTTAGAATTATTGTGATATTCGCCAAGTTTTTGATGGTAATAAAGTTTTTTTGCAATAGTTTTTGGTTTAGTTAAAACGTTGCAATAAGTTTCATACACTAACTGTGCCACACGCGAACCATTAACGTAATGAGTTCTGTGCATTGCTTGCTTCTTTTTGATGGATGTCAAAAGTCCTTTAGTGATCCACGGTTTATTTTTTAAACGTTTTTGCTTCTGAGAAAGTTTTGTAAGAGGTCCATGAGCATCAATGGCAGATGTAAATAAGGAATAGAACTCACTACATACCTCATTTAAATTGTTTTCTGAAACTTCAAAAATTTTAGGTATAATGATTTCAATTTTTAGTTCTAAATCATTCATAAAATCTGTTTCATTAAAGTTAACGAAAGATCTAGAAAATTTATGTAGTTTATTTCCTTTCGAAGCTGCATGCCTGCATCGCAATGAACAATTGCCAAAACCGGATAAGGATCTGTGATGTCATAGTCAATCACCATTGGATAAATTTGATACTTACTTTCATTTGTAATTATGTGATGTAAAATTGTAGCGTTGGTTGATGTGACTCTAGTGAGTAGATTAATTATATTGGTTAAACAGTTAGAGTTTTGCATATTCAAATATTTTTGGCTACAAAAGGACAAAGTCGCATTGGAAGTATTTAAATTCATATCTCCGAGAATAAAATATTTTTTTTGGTTGCGGTGAGAATATCGTTCAAAAATTCGCAAAATTGGTTTACATTTAGTAGTTGGATGATGATACACAGTGCCTGCGACGTAATTAATTTTAGTGTTAGGACAAGTAATTTCCATCCAAATAGTTTTGCGACCAGCAAAAGTTGCAGAAAACGTCAACTGTTAATGCTATAGCAAGTCAGAAACATATACGCCAGCACCACCAGCATTTGAATTAGAATTAACATGCAGAAAAGTAAAACCAGGTATAGCAATACTAATAGTGGGTTTATTTATCCCTTATTTTTGTTTCAGTCAATGTAATAATGTGAGGTTGAAAAGCTAAGGTAGATAAAAACGCGACAAGACTATCATAGTTCTTAGCTAATGATCTTATATTGAGGTGCAGCAGCAGTAGTCCATCTTTGGTAGGCTACCGGTAGTTTTAGTAAGAAAAGAGTTCACATTTGAATACCCTCATGGTTGAAGGCTTTATCACTGACGTTAAAATCATCAGCAGTTATACAACATATCTACATTTAAAACAATGACTTACTGAAGTTACCAAATGAAAAGCACTTAACTTACAGTATTGACATACGAATGAGCAAAAGACTATGTTGTTCGATGAACAGCTATCAATAAAATTTAACCCTAGCTTATTTGACCATGATCATGTTTGTTTCTAATTAGTATCGCCTTGGAATCGATATTTTCATCTTTATTTGACATACACATTGCCATTCGCAGTCCAATAATATTCGAAACCATTAGCTTTAGCCTTCTGTTTTGTTTTCTAGAAAAGTGTTTTACGGGTACGAGTACGACGTACGAGTAAGGTTTTTTATTAATGTATATGTTTTGGGATCCATTCACAGAAAATTCCGTTGAGTCGGTTTTGCGTAGAAGCTGTTATTTGCCATAGATATTGTTCCGAATATCGCGACTTACAAATCGAACTATAATAATCGGTGGTGGGGCAGTGGGTTTGTTTTATCGTTGTTGCCTGAGGTTTTGGGCTTAGGGTTGACGGGAGGTCGAAATTTGATCAGGAGCCAGGTCAACATCTACCATCTTAGCTATTTCAGCGACAATTTTATTGGTGTTTTTACCATTTTTAAAGGAACATAATTGGCAACTTTAGCTGCCAATGGCGTTCAATGGGTTAAAGGCAGTGAATCATCCTGCCAATTCCGGTGGTTTACAATAGCTCAAATTGAACTATAATTTTTGGTATTTTTTGTTTTAATTTTGGGACTGTAGTTGCAAAGATATTCAACAGATACAAAAAGATGTCCCCCCAAAAAACTTTTAGGAAACTCTGAGTTTTGTTCTTCCTGCCAAAACCACAGTTCTCTAAACTATTAGGCGTACTGTGGTTTTGGCGGTAAGAACAAAACTCAGAGTTTCCAAAAACTTTTTTCGGGGGGATATCTTTTTGTAGTTGTTGGATATCTTTGCAACCGCGACCCCAAAATCCAAACAAAAAAATATCAAAAATTATAGTTCAATTTTGGTTATCGTATACCACCGGAATTGGCAGGATGATTCACCGTCTTTAAGTCGAATCCCGGCAATTTCCAGATTTTGGCGACGCCCATACTGTTCAATTCATAAGTGGGCACAAGTCCGTTAATCGTTAATCCGTTAATAACGAGCTAACTTTTTCATTAACTCGTTAACCCGTTAAAAAGTTTTTTCATGTTAACGGACTAAATTAACTTCCGTTAAGTTCTGTTAACTTCCGCTAAGGTTTTATCGTTAATATCTTGCACCATTCATTCATCGTACCGCTACAAACCAGTTTGCACTGGTAACACTAACACCTGTTCGTATTAGCACGAGTTTTATAGAAAAAGCGAAGAAAGGAGCTCTTTTTTGTGGCAAATAATAAGCTGCAGCCTCATAGGTCTGTTAATTATCGTTGTTCACAATTTCCTAGGATTTTCTGATCGCAGCTTCATTGTGCATTTGAACTTGTTTTTATCTTGAAATCAGATTAGACTGTTAAATGTAACTTCCAAAACACAAGACCACCATAGCAATAAATATTCCCTTACAATGAGCTCAACAGCGTCAATACGTGTTCTAGAAGCGAGTGAATAAAAAGAAATGTAAATTACACTCAAAATGTTAACGGATTAACGGACTTTATTAACTTCCGTTAATTAAAACTGAAAATAACGGATTAACGTTAACGGAGGTGTGGAGTTCGTTAACGGTCTAGTGGTTAACGAAGCTAATGTTTTGCATTAACTTGCCCACCTATGGTTCAATTGCATCCACTTTTTCCTCCTCCTTCAACCCTCGGTCTTCCAATTGCGTAGACTGGGTTTTAAGCTTTTTTATTTCTTCTTCCTGCTGCTTATTGCTTAAACTTTAGGCGATTGCATTTTTCTTGTAAGTCGTCATACTTGCAATTGCAACTTAAAAATTGTTGATGCTTTTTACTTCTACTATCTCGGCCTTAAGCATATTAACTTCCTCTTTATATCTTAATTCGTAATCCTTTACAGCTTCAGCTATCATTAGGTTTACATTGCTGCAATTCAATTTCATCTCTTTTTCAACTTTTAGCTACTACAAGTCTGCTCTCTTTCTGCGATTATTCCCGTTTTCTCCCATTTGCAGCACAACGTGATAAAACCATAGGTGGGCAAGTTAATGCAAAACGTTAGCTTCGTTAACCACTAGTCCGTTAACAAACCTCACACCTCCGTTAACGTTAATCCGTTATTTTTAGCTTTAATTAACGGAAGTTAATAAAGTCCGTTAATCCGTTAACATTTTGCGTGTAATTTACATTTCGTTTTATTCACTCGCTTCTAGAACACGTATTGACACTGTTGAGCTGATTGTAAGGAAATATTCATAGATGGGCACAAGTCCGTTAAAATCCGTTAATAACGAAGCTAACTTTTTCATTAACTCGTTAATCTGTTAAAAAGTTTTTTCGTGGTAACGGACTAAATTAACTTCCGTTAAGTGCTGTTAACGGACTAAAGTAACTTCCGTTAAGTTCTGTTAACTTCTGTTAAGGTTTTTATCGTTAATATCTTGCAGCTTCGTTGTACATTTGAACTTGTTTTTATTTTGAAATTAGATTAGACTGTAAAATGTATCTTTCAAAACACAAAAAGACCACCATAGCAATTAATATTTCCTTACAATCAGCTCAACATCGTCAATACGTGTTCTAGAAGCGAGTGAATAAAAAGAAATGTAAATTACACGCAAAATGTTAACGGATTAACGGACTTTATTAACTTCCGTTAATTAAAGCTGAAAATAACGGATTAACGTTAACGGAGGTGTGAAGTTTGTTAACGGACTAGTGGTAAATGAAGCTAACGTTTTGCATTAACTTGCCCACCTATGGAAATATTTATTGGTATGGTGGTCTTTTTGTGTTTTGGAAGTTACATTTAACAGTCTAATCTGATTTCAAGATAAAAACAAGTTCAAATGCACAACGAAGCTCCGATCGAAAAATCATTGGAAATTGTGAACAGCGATAATTAACAGACCCATGAGGCTGCAGGTTATTACTTGCCACAAAAAAGAGCTCCTTTCTTCGCTTTTTCTATAAAACTTGTGCTAATATGCAACAAGTGTTACCAGTGCACACCGGTTTGTAGCGGTACGATGAATGAATGGTGCAAGATATTAACAATAAAACCTCAACGGAAGTTAACAGAACTTAATGGAAGTTACTTTAGTTCGTTAACAGCACTTAACGGAAGTTAATTTAGTCCGTTAACATGAAAAAACTTTTTAACGGATTAACGATTAACGGACTTGTGCCCACCTATGGATAAACCCAAAATGGCGCTGACCAAATTTCAGAATTTTCTGAGAAGAAGCAGTCAAATTCTTGTTTAATTTTCTTGGTTTTCAAACAAAAATACTTTAAGTGTTAGTACACAAATTTGACCAAAGTATTCCAATTTGTTTTAATAGCTGTTTTATTGCAATTTAAAGCGACACCTTTTCTTCAAGTCTTAGGATTTAGCTTGAAAATTAAGAGCAAAAAAAATGTGTCTTACCTCGATACGCCTTTTCTCAAACTGTGCCTACTAGTCTAGAAGTGACAGTTACTTTTATAGACTTCAGGTACGTCTAAATTCCTCCATTATAGGAAAGTTCAAATGTTGCGCAAGATTTTAAATGCAGCTCAGATAAATCCTTGGCGCGGCGCAAAAACTTAGTAAACTAGCGAATGGAAAAAAATGGAGTAGAGGTAGAGTAGTGATGGTAGCAAAGCAGCGTACGCGGTTAGTAGTGATGGTAGCAGCGCAGCATACGCGGCCGCGTACGCGTTTAGACCAACCGCCCCGCGCAGCGTGATAAATTCCAGTACTTTTGCAGTGCAGTGCAGTGCAGCTGCAGCGTGGAGGATGAGATCACTTTGTAGGATTAGGTTAGAAGTCAGCCACTCTTTACCTCAATGTTTAAATTCAGTCTCAATGTAGCCAGCCTAGGTCTGCTAGTTATCATGGTGTACCGGTAGCCTAGGTTTATCCTTCATATTGTCGGTCTATCGTGCATATCTAACGGTAGGCCTACTGGTAATGCAGCCTGTGTACGAGCAGGGAGTAAGCTGAGCTGATTGTATTCGAATAAGGGTTATATATGGAATAGGAATAGAATATAACAATAAAAAGAGGCCTACTATTTAGCTTTTTTTTATTGAATGTGAAATTAGTGATGGAAGTGCTCGCAGACCAGATGCAGGAAATCCTTGGTGCTCTCCAGGATATAAAAGTGAAGCAGATTGAATATGAAAAAAACTTTGAAGGTTTTGACTGCTCCTCAAAACAGGCCATAGATTTACCGTGTAATGAAAGTTTCTATGATGACAACAATAAACTTGAAACCAGCAGACCTAATCAACTTTCCCAATTAAATGCCTTACGGAAAAGCATAACTTTTATTGAAAAGGAAGTTGCTAGTCTGAAACGAAGCATGCAATATCTTGAAACAAAATTGGACGACCTTGAACAGTATAGCAGATCAAACTGCCTTGTGGTTCATGGCACTGGCATTTTATCTTCAAATAACTACTCAGTTTTTGTGAATAATGTTGTTGACAAACTCAAAACAGCCTTACAAATGACTGAAAAGCTCTCCCCAAATGATGTTGACATTGCCCATTTTTTACCCTCTGCCGTCAAAAAAAATAACAAGGAGAGCCCACCAAAAAAACCAATAATTATTAAATTTGTTTGAAGAAGCATCAGAAATCATGTCTTTCTAAAAGGAAACTGGCTGGCACTGGAATGATGATCACAGAATCCTTAACAAAACGAAGAATGCAGCTTTTAAAAGAAGCACAACAAGAGTTTGGTGTGAAAAACACCTGGACTGTAAAAGGTAGTGTGTACCTATGTGACTATAAAAAAGAAAAAGCATTAAATGATTAAATGGTCTGAAGATATTGAAAATCTTGCAGTTTAAAAATTGGACTATTCCTGACTAAGCAAAAGTACTTTATGCTTGAAAATTTTTGTTGACTAATACTGTCGTAGTTAATACTATACAATCTGAAATTAACACTGCTAGACTGATTTGTTACAAAAATTTTGGAAAAAAGTTTTTGATGTAACCATTTATTTTGGTGCACCAAAATAATTTTTAAATTCCTAAAATACCGATGTTTTACCTTAGTTTGATCAATTAAAATAGATAAGAAGCAATTTCAACTGTAGACTTTATTATTTGACTGATGAACTAATATTGGAAACTTGGAGTGTCCATTATACTTCCCCAAGTGGCGCCAATATATGGGTAAACTTGTTTGTTTAACATTAGTACATTTTTTTGTTTGATTCAACATTTATTTGATTTAAAATATATTTGCTTTAAAGTACTGCAACAGAATCCTTTTTTTCCTGAATGCCAAATACTATGTAGTCATATTGTCCATGCTGCTGAATAACATCAAATTGCATATTTTCTTGTTGGTGATATAATTACGGAAGGCTTTACTTCACCGAAAATTTTTATCTTGTTTTGTTTTAATTCTGAATCAAATATAACTCAAACACAAATGCTTACTCTAAAACTATTCCCAAATCAAACCTTAACCTAAACCCTAATCTCAGCCCCTAAACAAGCAATTGAAAAAAGCGCAGATGAATATTTCTCATTTACGTTTTTCTCTTTATCTTGAAAATTTTTGGTGAAATAGTCACTACCTATTATTATTGCTGTTGTTGATATTGTTGACCTAGAATCAAACTCTGGTGATGTTTTTTTCTTTATATCTAAATTTGGTCAAGAAAATTTTTGAATTTGGTCGAGATATTTAAATTTGATCAAGAACAAAATGATAAATCTGAACCAATTATAAAAACATACTCGTAACTTTTAATCACGTCTAACTACTTCTATTGTTAAGTAAAATAAAGTTGTTGTTGTTTTTTTATTTTATTTTATTTTATATTTATTTATTTTTATCAGGACAATAGTAATCTTAGCAACCTTGTTGTATCAGCATAACTTCAGGGTCCAGGCTCTGGTTAGTTTAGTAATTCTGGTACAGTATTATATAATTTGTAAATGGTAAAATAACTATATGGTCATGTATTGCAATACCAATAGTCAGCAATTTTCTCTTTTTGTTAGTATCAGATATAGTGCAAATAAATACCATCTGTTTCACTAATGAACATATCTTATCAAAAGTTGCATTCTCCCCTTTGGTGTCACTATTATTACTGTTTTTGTTGACAAACTCTAGTTATTTTTTTTTCTTCTTCGTATTTAAATTTTGTCAAGGGATCAACTTAAAAAAAATTAAAGAAAAATTTGGCATTTAGTGATGTTTAGTTCTCCTAGCAAACTATTTTTTTATCACCATAACTTCGGTTGATCTTGATCTGTTGGTGTCTGTTACTTAACGTGAATAAGTTTTTTTTTAAATGGCATTTTCAAAAATACTATGCTAAAAGCAAGTTGTATTGTACTATAGCATTTCCTTTTTGTGCGCATTAATCGTAGAGGTAAATTGATATGGGAGTCACAGTATTTTACTATTGTATTTTACTGCCTCTTTTTAATCGATGACAATTTCAGATTTTGACAAACTATTTCTGTTCTCCAACCATCTTCTGTTTTAAAGTTATTTCTTAATCGAACTGTACCTTTTGTCACATTTTTATTTCTTTACAGATGCCTATCAGGTATCCTTGTGTTTTGTGTAAAAAATCATGTAGATCAAACCAGAGGGCCATCTGCTGTGACCATTGTCAAGACTGGGTGCATTTCAAATGCACTGACTTAACATTGAAAGATTTCATGTCACTGGGAAATTCCACTGAACCCTATTTTTGCCAGTTATGCTATGAGAATATTTTTCCTTTTCAAAAAGTGGATAATGATACATTTCATGAACTTTTTGCTGATATCAATACTAAAGCTTTTTTTCAGACCATAGATTCTCAGGTAAACATCAGAGATATTTCATCAAGTTTTTATCTGACTCTCACTAATATAAATGAGCAATATCAAGCTGCAAAACATTTTTTTTACTGCATATTAATGCTAGAAGTCTAGCAAAAAATTTAAACCAAGTGAAAGATCTACTCATTTCTATTGGCAAATCCCTGACAATATTGCTATTTAAGAAATGAAATTAAGGGATGGTGGTTTCCGTAATGTCAGCCTTGAGGGTTTTGAATTTGTGCATCACAACTCACCTACAAATGCTGGAGGTATTGGCTTGTACATAAAACAGGGTATTAATTTTAATCTGATTACTAAACCTAATCTTAATATAGAAGGTTGTGAAGACATAAGGATTGATGTGAAAATGGATAACAACAAAAAAGTAGTTGTTGGAGCAATTTACAGACACCCCAAATCAAATTTTATTGATTTTCAAACCTCTTTTGTTAACACAATTGAGCTGTTCAATGCCCTCTCAGCTACCTATTATATAGCTGGTGATATTAATATTGACCTCTCAAAAAGTGATAAAAATGCCAGTATTGCTGATTACGTTAACACTCTACATAGTATGGGATGCGCTCAAGTCATAGCGAGTCCAACACGAATCACTGCTAACTTCTCGTCACTACTAGATCATATTTATACTAACAACCACAATCAACACATTCTTAGCCATGCATTATATTCTGACATATCTGATCATCTTCCAGTCTTGATAATGTGAAAAAACTTTAAACTGCCTAAATTACACTACAGATGTTACAACCGAGACTGTAGTGGTTTTATTGAGGATGATTTTCTTTTAGAGATGTCAGAGTTTTGCAACGGTTTTCTGAATGTCAGTGATAGTATTTCAGCTGATGAACTATTTACCGTAATCAATTTATTTCACAGATAAAAAGCATAATAAATAAACACCCCCCCTTGAAACAAATGTCTCGCAAAGAACTAAAACTGAGACGCAAACCTTGGATAACTACAGACATAATAAGAGCCAGTAAGAACAAATATATACTATTCAAAGAGATACTCAGAAATAAGACCTCCGACAATATTAACAAGTACAAAAAAGCAGAAACCTTCTAACCCACATGAAAGAGCTTGCCAAAAAAGCTTACTATAAAGATTAACTTGAAAAAAACTGTCATGATACTGGATTATTATGGAAATCTATTAACGACATAGTTAAGTACAAACGAAAATCCTCATCTCTGCCATCTAAAATCATAACTGCAGATGAGCGTGATATATCCAATCCATGTGAAATTAGCAATGCTTTCAATGATTATTTCTCGACAGTAGCCAAATCACTATCTGATAATATTCCAAATCCATCAGAGAAGCATATGACTGTTCTCCTTCAACTCTGATAAAGAATACTTGCTATTCTTTCTTCTTGAAACCTGTAACAGAGGAACAAATATTATATCATTTGAGAAACCTCAACCCTTCCAAAAGCTTTGGCATGCAAGGCATTTCGATCAAATTTATCAAACCTGCCAGTATTTTATTAGCACCTGTGTTAACAAAACTCTTTAATATTGCAATTGAACAAGCCACTCTTCCTACAATTTTTAAAACAGCTGATGTTGTTCCAGTTTACAAAAATGGTGCCAAATTAAACTGTAGCAATTACAGGCCCATATCCCTATTATGCCCCTTCTCCAAACTTCTTGAAAAATGTATCTATGATCAGCTGTATCATTATCTGAAAAGAAATCAACTACTTTATGAATATCAGTTTGGATTTAGAGAAAATCTATCTACTGAATTGGCTATATATCAGATATATGAAGATTTTGTAAGAGGTGTAGAAAGTAGAGAAATAACATGCTCAGTTTTTTAGACCTCAAAAAAGCTTTTGATACAGTTGATCATTATATTTTAATAAAAAAATTAAATTGTTATGGAGTTAGAAATTTGCCTCTAAAATTCTTGAGCAGTTACTTAACAAACAGACAGCAATATACTGTTGTTCATCAGGCAAAATCTTCTGAAAAGTCAGAGAGTTGTGGTGTTCCTCAGGGCTTGACATTGGGGCCACTACTATTTCTCATTTATATCAATGATTTGCCCAACGCTTGTAATCTTCGCATTCGACTATTTGCTGACGATGTAAGTTTAACTATGTCCAACAAATCAAAAACGTTGTTAGAAAATCATGTGAATAATGAGTTAATCAAAGTAGACAAATGGTTAAAAACTAACAAACTATCTCTAGACTATGACGAAACTGAATTTCTAGTAGTGGTTAAAAACTAACAAACTATCTCTAAACTATGACAAAACTGAATTTCTAGTAGTAAACAAATCAAAGTCTAAAGGTGGATCCTTAAATATAAGAATAGGAAAGAATGATATTGCTCAAGTCAAGCATGTAAAGTATTTGGGAGTAATAATTGATGAAGATCTATCATGGAAACCACATATACATAATCAATGCTCAAAAATTGCTCATGATAACTGGGCATTAACAAGTTTAAGAAAATATGTTAATTTATCCACTCTAAAGTGTGCTGATTATGGACTGATCTATCCTCACCTTCAGTACTGTTCTTCCTTGTGGGACAGGCAAGCAAAACCTCTCTAAAACCTGTTCAAACCCTTCAAAAGAAAGCTCTAAAAATTATGACCAATACCCGTTGGCATCATTCTGCTTCCCCGCTATACCAAACATTGCAGTTGTTAAAATTTAATGATATTGTGAAGTTGCAATTAGCTAAAATTATGCATTCTGTTCACAATAATAACATTTTAAATTTGTAGTTTGGTTTCTCCAAGGTCGAAAAGTTTCATCATTATTGCTCTAGAACTTCTACTAAGTCAAACTTTGTCCAAACTTCTGCAAGAACTGAAAAAGGCAAATCAACCATTTCTTTCTCAGGCCCAAAAATATGGCGTGAGATACCCAGTGATATGAAAAATCTTTCTAATAACTCCTTTAAATATCAATATAAGAGACAATTGCTTAACTGCTCTACTGAATAATTAGTGATGGAAAATTGATTTGGCTTGTTATTTGCATTTGGTCTTCTGTTTTGCTTTTCTATTTATTTATCATTATTATTATTATTTTTTGTTATTTATTTATTTATTTATTTTTTTGTTTTGTTTAGTTTGTTTATGATTTTTTTGTTTTTGTTCTCTTTTTTTCTTGTAATTTTTTTGCTAATTATTCTGTGTGCTATGTTTGTTTTTTATTATGTTCATTGTTTAATATTTGCTAAAACATGATATTTTTATTTGAAAAATCTCCAAATTTACAAATGTAATTGGCATCAAAAGTATTTATTAAAATATTAATCTTTAGTTGGGTGGCAGCTGACACTGATGACCGTATGGTCTTTTCATTGTCTCCCATTTTTTGTGTAATTATCTGTGAAGTGCTTAAATTTAGTATGAATAAATAAATCTAAATCTGAGCTGGTTGGGTACTGGTAGTCATTAATTCTGCACCAGTACCAGTGGGTAATACCTTAGGCTATTGCATACTTCATAACACCAGACACTAACAGATAAGATGATGTCATTTATAGTCAAACTGTAAGCAGATGTCGGTAGGACTTACCGGTACCGTAAGTTGAGTTAACAGGTTAAGCCAAATACTGTGGCCTAATAGTGATACTGGTATTATATGTGATACCGGTAGGCCTAGTGAAATCTCACGGACTAGTAGTCTGGTACGGTAGGCCTACTTCAGCTTTTTGACGTGTAGTGAAGTCGAGGCTTTGGTTGAGTTTGTTGCATATGCTGTATCACAGATTATAGCCTAGTGACTATTTCTAAAAACTTAAGGATCTATTACAATGAAAATTGAAGTTAATCATTGAAGCATTACTGGTGCTGAGAGCATGACAAAATTTTATTGACTGCTTGAGTCTACAGTAGCCTACCAGAGTACTGTAGTCAGAGCAGTGAGTTAAAAATTTCAGATTCATAGTTAGAAATTCTCTCTTATGTGATTGTAGTTAGCAGGTTAGTATCACTATCAGTCACCCAAACTTGCATGCCAACCTATTCCTGTACTGTTCAGTGTACAGTTGCCTCAGAGTTCTACTGTTTTAAGAGGAGCCATATTTCAGATTTAGATATCAGTGTTCAAGGGCGTATGCAGGGGTGGGGGCTGGGGGTTCAACCCCCCCCTATTAGTCTGTCGACTAAAATGCGCAATAAAGAAAATATCACGTTTTTAGCACTTCTGACTGTCTGAGCCCATTTTTTTTGCAATGACATGGACTCCAACATGATTTAAAGCCACTTTTAAAGCATTTAGAGTTTCTTAGGGGGGGTTAATTTGTCAAAGATATACTTATAAACCAATAGCAACGTCAAAAAATTGCCAAAATTAGCAAATTTAACCACTAAAAATGCTTATTGTTGGCTTCATCAAAAATATGGAGATGGGGTTTCAGTATTAGTTAATTAATAATCCACTCAAATCTCGTTCCGTTTACCCCCTCCACCCCCCCTTCCCCAACTGTCTCACTCTATAAACTACAGAATATAAATGCTTGTGAGTTTTTTCAAATTATGATTTTATGATTTATCAGCTTGTAAATTAGTGGACTGAAATGTTACCATTAGCCATCGGCCACATAGCTCACATATGCGCAAAGCAGTGTCTGCTGCACTGGCCTGGTTTCCAACATCTAATCGCTGCTGCACTGGTGACGCCAGTCATTTCATTTGGCTGTTCAATTTACTATCTCTCAAGCTTGCATCGCTGCCCGAATCCTAACTCTAATCGTAAGGTTTTTAGAGAAAAACAAAGAATAATGTAATGAATTAGCTCTCTAGTGCTATTTCTGCCTAGCGTGTCCCGTGCGAATCGATACCCTAACCCTCAGTTCGGCAGACATGCGCGCTTGCCATTATACTGTCTGGGCTTCGCATACTATGTGTCAAAGTGCCGTATTTAAATCGAAGCAATGAGAAAAAAGCAATATCACAGGCTGCCGGCGCAGCAGCGATTTGGTGTCCGAAGCTAGACCGGTGATCTAGACACTTCCTATGCGCAAAGGCGTACACAGGGGGGTGGGGGTTTAAACTATCCTCCCTATTGATCCGACGTATATCATTCGATATATCGTCTTATTGCAAAAAATAAACAAGCTCATTCTTTACTCTCATATTAATACGAAATATTTTATTGTAAATAATTTTTTTGTTATTTAATGCAACATTGTACGCAACTAAATGTAATACTGAAACTCTGGAATGTCATGTTAGGAGTCAGAGTAACTTTCAGTAGTGTAGGCGGGGGGGGGTATAGCCCCCACATTGGCCTGTCAACCAAAATGCAGAATAAGAAAAATACCACGTTTTTAGCACTTCTGAGACTGGTTTTTGCACTGGAATGGACTGAAAAGTGATTTAAAACATCTTTTGAAACATAAATTTAGAGGGGGGGGCTAATTGTCAAAAGTAAAACTCACAAATCAATGAAAACTTTGAAAAATGGCCAAAAACAAGCAATCAAATTAGATTGCTAGTGTAAAAATGCTAAACATAGGTTTCATCAACAAACATATTATAAACTTAGGAATAGGGGTGGGGGGGGGGGCTGCTTAGTATTACTTAATTACCAATCACTTGTCTCAAAATTTTTTCCGTTAGCCCCCCTCCCTATTATTTTTCTCTATAAAATATAGTCGAAATAGATTGTGTGAGTTTTCTTGAACTATACGATTTTATGATTTACCAGCATGTAAACAAGAGAGCTAAAATTTTACCATTAGCCACCTTCTACATAGCCCATTTATGCAAGCACTTTAATCAGGTTTGCACTACCAATTTCTATGCCACGTTTTAAAAGCATTATTTTTTATCAATATAGCCCTAATACCAAGTTATTTTTGAAAAAAAATGCAAAATTTTCAAGTGCAGGGGGCTCCGCCCCCAGACCCCGTGCCTCCGGCGGCTGGGGGCTTTGCCCCCAGACCCCCAATAGCCTCCGGCAGCTGGGGGCTCTGCCCCCAGACCTCAAAACAGCCCTTTCAAATTGCGAATTTCTGGCTACGCATCTACCACACTTTGCACTGTTTATAATCATATGGGTTTTCATAGCTTTTGTTTTGAACAATTTTTTCTTCATCGTTCAATTGCAAACCTTATGATGTTAACTATAATAGATGTATGCTTAATGCTTAATTGTTTTTTGTTTGAAAGTTTTATTTGCATTACGCACTGTGTGACTTTGATTCCATCTTGTTACATTGCACTCAGTTATTTATTCGCCAAAGCATAGATCGCAAACAAATTTTTGATGTCACTTTTGAACCCCCCCCCACTGAAAAATCCTGCGTACGCCACTGTCAGTGTACCTTTTTCCAAAGTTCCAAATTAACAATAGACAAAAATACCATAGGTAGTAATAATTGCTTGTAATGTTGGTTCCAATTCAACATGTCAATGCTCATTGACTGATGGTGCAAAAGCACAAAGTGCTGAACCTTAAACCACCTTTTTCATTTGTAATTATTAGTAGGCCTATTCCCATATCATATTATCATATGTGGTGTGTGATAGGTATTGTAACAGTAACAAAAAATAAGATATAATGATAAAACTACTTTTGCATAACAATTCTTCAACTTAAGCTGAGGAAACTTTGAGCTAAAGTTGTTTATGCAAGACCAGTTATAGAATAGTAGAATTAAATTTATATGAAACTTAAAATGTATAATTATACTTGTCAGTTGTGTGGTATAAAATTACAATTAAAGGACAGATTTATGTGCACTGTAACTTATCAAGCATGACCTAAACTTGCTTTGGCAAGCCTAGTACAGAGTACAGAGTAATGATGTCAGATGTGACTGCGCTTTTAATGCTACTGTTTGCATGAATACAGAATGTTGGCAGCAAACTTTGGCAGTCAGCAGTTGAAACTTCTAAAGCAGAAGTGCTGATATGTTCAGTATTCCAAACATAATGTCCATGGTTTGATTCATGATTGGGATAATTGTTTATTATTTAAAATTGAGCTGAGACCTATCATCAAGGGTTGGGTTAATGGGCTTGTGTAGTTAAGCAACAATTTAGACCAAGTCATTTCTAAAGCTGTTGTTTGACTAGCATCAGGTGGACCATGGGGTGCCAACGTGTTTGATTTGTATGTAATTTTGCATGCAGTAAGATACAGTATTGGTGTTAAGCGATATCGTTAACCATTACCGTATATACTCGCGGATAGGTTGCAACTTTTTCTCATATTTTTTAACAAAAAACACGGGTGCGACCTATCCGCGCGACATACCTTGAAAGTTTTCAGCTATTGCAAGTACTGTATTTTCCGGCTATTAAGCCATTATAGACATGAATTGCGCTTGTGCTCGCACATACCAATGCGAGACAGTTTCATGCGTGCACACACACATGTGACCGCTCAGCGTGCGTTGGATTTTTCCGCTTTGTTAAGAAAAAATGGTTTTGCGATTTTAATGTTCAATTTCGAAGTTATTTGTTTTTAATTTATTTTAATTTTTGAAGTTTATTTTAATTTTCGCACAGATAACTTCAAAAATTTATCTTAATTTTCGAAGTTATCTGTGCAAAAAAGATAGTGCGACTTATGTGCGAGTCAATGCTAAATTCAACTTTTTTAACACAAAACTAATAGTGCGACCTATACGGTGGTGCGACCTATAGGCGAGTATATACGGTATATATATTTTGACTTGCGGTAGTATTTGCGGTGTGGTGTTACAAGTTCACAAACTTTTTGCGGTGGAGAGCGGTATGCGGATAAAATTAAGCGGTGCGATGGAGTTTGTGAACAAAAATTTTGTGGACCGCACCATCTCTAGTGGTTAGACCAACTGTGCCGCGCAGCGTGATAAATTCCAAGTAGCTTTGCAGTGCAGTGCAGCTGCAGTGTGGAGGATGAGACCACTTCTTAGGATTAGGTTAGAAGTCAGCCACTCTTTACTTCAGTTGTTAAATTCAGTCTCCATGTAGCCAGCCTACGTCTGTTAGGTACCATGGTTTACTGGTAGCCTAGGTTTATCCTTCAAATCGTAGGTCTATCGTGCATATCTAACGGTAGGCCTACCAGTAATGAGGCCTGTGCAAGTAAGCTGGGCTGGATGGATGTTGGTAGTCATTAATTCTGTATCGATACTATTACCAGTGGGTAATACTTTGGGCTATTGCATACTGCATAACACCTGACACTAACAAATAAGATGATATTATTAACACCAAATAAGATGATATTGCGGCTAGGTTGTAAATTTTGTTTTGCCTTTGAGTAATACAGCTATTTGGCGTTGATTAAGTTCATAGAACCATTTTCAGCTTTATTTTACATACTAATTACTAAGGTTGCAATAAACCGTGTATTTATTTAATGCCTATTTAATGTGCATGATTGTCTTTTACGTAAGAACAGCATGGGATCATATTGGTTATTTTACCACATTGTTTAAAGCAAGACACAAACTTGCAACAAAAATTTTAGGCTTATTCTATGGCTATCATGTTGGTAAACATATCTAAATAATAAGAAAAGTTATGAACTGCGCATGAAAAACTACCTTGAATGATTTTTGAATAAATGCAGAAAGCAGACTGTCTCTGACATATTGAAATATTGACAAAGTCGCTAACTCAACAATTGCTGAAAAAATAACGTAAATCTTCTCAGTTAACTAAACATGATTACAGCTAGCATAATGGCTGAAAACAACTGACGACAGGAAACTCTAGAAAAAATATGAGCAAAATTCAATATCAGTATCTCTATGATGAATACTGTAGCTAATAATATACAATTGTGTATTACAAGCCCAAGTAGAAAAATGAACTGTTTAGCATTTATACTTGAATGCTTATGCTGTTTCTGTATTGCCTATAACTTCATTAAGACAGGTATGTGCCGATCCAGGGGTGCATCCCCCAAAAGAATTTTGGTTGCATCCCTCCCAATAGTTTGCATCGGAACGGTGTGTAACTTTAGTGTTACAACTTGCAATGTTACTAAACGATGCATTTTATCCTCAAAAAAACATCGAAAAAGCTAAAGAATGTTGACCCCGCTGGGGAGCTCACAGTGCCCCTCCAGACCCCCTAGTTGGTTCTAAGGCTGTCTCACCATAACTTTTGTGTTTGAAAATTCTTAATTGCCATCAGCACTCCTTCCAAACCTTAGTAAACGTTTTTGCGGATTTCTTTGCTGGTATTGGCAAAAATGAACGTTGAACTTTGCTCCAAAAATCTCCAGTTTGAGCATCATCCCTCCTTCCAATGTTCAAAATTATCAAAAAATAGACAAATTCCGTAAAATCATCCCCCAATGGTCAATATGGATCTGGACCACTGATTACTGTATCGGTAATACACCAGTACTGTATTACTGCTCTACAAAAATCATCACAAATAGCAGCACCAAACAGCCAAAACGATACTATAGGCTACTAAAGTTTACTCAAAATCTCAGATATCAATGGCGTTACTTGTGCCGAGAACACTGCTTAGTTTGTCTTGCTACCGGTACTAATCGATCAAGTTAAATAAACTATACGGTAATGAACACTTCTTGTGAAACTGAAAATCAGAAAATTCCCGTAGTCTAGCTATCAAAGAATTGGTCAATGGATTCCAATTTGGGGGAGGAATGCAGTCTGTTTCTCTGTTAGCTCAGAGTTTCTGCAGATCGATTGCTCATACTACTGAACAAGATCCCAATCCAAATACAGTATGGTTTGAGTTGCTAAGCTAAGGCCTTCCACTTCCAGACATGGGCTTGGCAACTCAACTCACTTTTGCTAAGTTTGCTTACCCGTAGCCTACGTTTGCTACATAGCCTAGAAGTGCAACTGACCGATCGAATTCTTCTTATTTTTTTTCTGGAGGCATTTGGCGATAGTTTATTTTCCTTTCTGTAACTATAGATTGCACGGTACATTGCGGATGGTTTGTACTATGCGTATACCACTGATCACCAACTTACAGCCTACACCAACTTACTGTACATTACTTTCAACAGTCACAACAGCTGACTTGCTGTAAGGCCTCGCCTTTAAGTACTGCTGTATATGACATCATAATCTACGTTGCCACGCCTACTACACAGTACACACAAACTGCTGGTAGCTGTATTATTATTACACCGTACTGAATTGATTTGTTGTTATTGTTGAACCTGACCCAAGACACGAGATTGTGCAGCATATCGTACCCTAGATTGTAATACAGATGTCAGGATACTTAGTTGCTTGAAGGAAACAAAGAATTAGCCAAAAAATATATTTAACTAACGTATATTAACAAAAGCTTTCACTAAAATTGATTTCGGTTAGTGGCCATCTTCAGCTGATTCAAATACAATCAATCAAATAGAATCAATGTCAGGATAGGGGATGGAACAGTTAAAATGACCACTATCTTAACTGTGAGGGCGATGGTCACTTTTAAGAAAAAATACAGAGGGCAAGAAATAAAATGGTGGGGCAAAAATAAAAATCGGGGGGGCAATGCCCCCTGCTGGTGACACGCCTGAGTTAGTATCACTATCAGTCACCCAAACCTACACGCCAACCTACGGTATTTCTGTGCTGTACAGTGTAAAGTAACCTCAGAGTTCTAGGGCCTACTGTTTTTAGAAGAGCCATATACAAGCCCAATAACCCAATTTCTAAACTTGCGGAAATTTCTGAACTTGAAGTGAGTAGAAAACTTGCGGAAGTCAGACGTATAACCCTTTTTTTTTTGGAGAACAACATAAAATCGGAGAAAAGGATGCGTCCGTCAGCACGATGACCTTTTTTTTTTTGGACAAAGCCAAAATTCGAGCTGAAATATTTTTGCAGCACAGATCAAGAATGCCTCAAGAGCTGCGGCATTTTCTAATTGATTTCTGAACGTTTGCACTGTTTCCGACATTTATGCAGGAGGTGAAAAGTTAGAGGGAACACTGAACATAGGTAAAGTCTACGTACCTACCAGTTTAGAAATTTCGAATACATTACGCCAGATTTTTGCATGGTGCACTCCGATTTAGATAGACAAAAATATGCTTTATGAAAGCACTTCATCTTGTTCTCTAAATAAAAAAAAAAAAATTCTGGGATTGCCAGTGAGTGAGGAAATTCCCATGGTTCACTGTATTTACACTAAACGTGCATTTCACAATTGCAAGCGTCTAGAGCACCAGTCCAGTTTTCAAAATGAAAAAGCTGCTGCACCTGTTGTTATGATCCATTGCTTTTTTTTTCATTAACTCAACTTAAATACAGCACTTTGACACGCTCAAAGCGTCACCCTGGTAGTGTAGTGGTAAGGGTGCGTACCTGCTGAGTCTCGCAATCGAGTTCAATTTGCACTGAATGCACCTGGTAAATCTCACAATTAGGTCAATTCATGCTGCATATTTTTACTCTTTTTCTTCAGAACCTTGCATTAGAGTTAGGGTTTGGGCAGTGATGCCAGCCTGAGAGATAGCGAATCCAAGTGTAAAAAGAATCAATCGGTGCAGCTGCTTTTCCATATTGGAAACTGGGCTGGTGCTCTAGACACTGCCTTACAAATTTTGCAAAATTTTGTGCACTGTATTAAGCCAGTAGGCTTACTAATTTTCTCCAAGTCTGTAAATTAAGCCAGTAGGCTTACTAATTTTCTCCAAGTCTGTAAATACAGAGTTTTATGGACTTTGAGTTTCCAAGTTTACAATGGGGACTATGTGTATGACGTCTCTAAGAAATGCATAAAATGATACTGTTATTCGAAACTTTCATAGAGTAGATCATCGCAGTTTTATCATGGTCAGAAATTATATTTGCAGTTTTAGAATTACTGTACACTTAGTGGTATTTGCTTACGGTTTTCATTATCAAATTAAATGTTGAATGACGAAAATTTGATAGAGCATAGGCCTGCAAAGATTGCAAGGCTCACTGAGACAACAAATGATTCTGCATCTCTTCAGCATGGCAGGTTACCAGCATTAACTTCCTTAGGTAACAATGCACAAGTAGGAGGTAGTCGTGACACTTACAATGGTCCTGTTGATTGCAGCATTAACAAAACTGTCATTGTTACGGATCCCGCTTTGAACAAATCAAAAGTTTCAAGAAGTAATAAGACTTCCCAAATCTTTATGGACCAGAACGATTCACTTTCACTTTGGGTCGATTTCAAAAAAAAGATTAAACACAGAGCTATGACAATATGTGGAGAAGCTGATTCGTTTTGTGGAGAAAAAATTAATTTTGCCAACTTGCAAATTTCTTCAAACCCATCAACAGTGAATGAAACCAGCTTGACAGAACATGGCCATAGTAGGAAGGATATTGTTAAATTTTTTGAAAAAGAACCAAAAGGAAACATATCATACCAACAGCTGTTTGAAAAGTTAAAATGTTTGGTGGAAATGATAAAAAATAAAGGTTCCACTGATGAAGCTGTTGCTGAGTTTAAATTACGCTACAGTAATCTTGTTGTAATATCTGGACAACCTGGGATTGGCAAATCAACATTGACTAAACGCATGGTTTGTGAAATGTTGAGGTCCGATTTTCCTTTATTTGAACCCGAAATCGTTTTTTTCATTCAGTTCCGTGATGTTAACTATGAAAGAGAGTATAATCTACTCCAGTTTCTTGCTCAACTACATGACTACAATATCACCAAAGAAAATCAAAGACTTATTTTAGAAAAAATTAGAGAGAATCCTAATGTTTTTATAATAATGGATGGTCTGGATGAAGCAAACATTGACCCCGAATTGAAACTCAAATACTGTGACATTCATTCTAACAACACAGCTGCTGTGTTTATTTTAAACTTAATTGCTGGAAATATTCTTCCTTACAGTAAAAAAATTATCACATCTAGACCATATCGAATTGCACAACTATCTAAGGCTATTCAACCCAAAGTTTTGTTTGTAATTCAAGGACTAGATGATGATGGTTTGAAACAAATTTGTTTAGACATTTGTTCGCGAGATGATGATTGTTGCAACAAAATATTAGACCATCTTCAGAGCCATGCAGATCTCAAAAGTTACTGTTTTACTCCTGTTGTTTGTATTTTGGTGATGAAAAGCCTCTACATATATTTCAATGAGAGAGTTAAACATTCAATAATAACTACTAATGTGGACACTCTTACTTCAATATTTGTCAACGTTTTTAAAGAATGGCTGAATGAAAAGTTGGACAAATTTCAACCAAAAAACATTCGCTGTTTCGCTTATAAAAAATTCAAGGCAAATGAGTTTTATTTTAGAGATCATGAGTTGCGTGAGGCTAAAGTTGATTATCAAGACATAACAACTTTTACAACTTTTCTCAGAACAATACTTAGAGGAAAAAAGGAAATGTTCTTTGTACATTTAATGTGGCAAGAATTTCTAGTAGCTCTGAAATTGCGACTTTACACCAAAAAGCATGAATTTGAAGCTCTCTCAGTGAACAAAGGTGGTAAACAAGACAGCATTCTCTCGACACTAAGCAGTGAAAGATATGCTGTTGTAGCTAAGTTTTTGTTTGGCCTCTGCAACAACTCCACATTAAGTGATTTGCTGGATTGCATTGATTTGGAAGAAATCAATAAAGAAGCGGATCGTCTAGAGATTAAAGAAATATTGCAACAGTATGTAATCAACTTACTACAAGCTGATTTCAATGATAAGCAAGAAAAATTGAGTAATCCCTACTTCAAGTTGGTTCTTTCAATAAGTGGGTTAGCCTGTGAAATGGGAGATGAGGAGTTTACTAAGCAAATTGCTGCTTCTTTGAAAAATGAAATTGAAGTTTCTGGTGAAATCCTTCCAAGTGACATTCCAAATTTCAATTACATTCTTCGAGCTCGGGATTCTGAGTTGTTCTTGAGAGTGGTATTTCCAAAGTTTGTTGGAAATTCTTTACAATATTTTTTTGCAGAATTAGACACAAGCTTGACACAAAACGACAAAGTTCAGATGAAGGAGTTATTTGTTGAATATATTCCGTTACCTCTCAATCCTGAACTATTTCCTTTTGTACTATCCCACTGTATCAAAAAAATTGAAACACTTGAAATGTTTCGTTGTGATGTTAAACCAGATCATGTCAAGCAGTTGCTACAAAAAATAAAGAAGAGAACAGAATCAAAAAAGATATTCCGTCTTAATTTACGTGGAAACTGGGAACTTTACTTGGAATTGTTTGATGGTTATCAACAGTACATAGATTACATTCTAATAAATGAAGGCAATATTTGAACTTCTACTGATATCAGCAGATTACGACATAGCATAACAAATTCAGCTGAATTAGGTAGAACTTGAATAAAAAAATTTTAAGAACATTGTTCTGTGAAGTGCTTTTTATATTACTACAACAGCAGCATCAACTGTCGATGGCAGCAGTAAATTCTGAGTCAAGAACAGTGAAGATGACCAATTTGTGATGTTAAAAATTGCTGCAAAATCTTTTTGTTTTGCATTTAAATACCATATGATAGACGAGGTGTGTCAAAAAAAGTTTTTGGACTGTGCTCTCGGTGCAAGTTATAGTCAAGCAATAAGACTGAGTTAAATGGCAGATGATTTAATAACTTCTTTGGAGTATTTAGTCACAATTTCAGCTCTCAGTAACATTTGCTGTGCATTTCAGGAGTAGAAGATACTTAAAATATTTACTGTTGTCTTATAAGTTTGATTTTTTGCTCGACGATGTCAAAATGACAACAGAGCAACGAACCAAACTCAAATTTGTGGTCCATTTGGGAAAATCTTCAGAAGCTCTCTGCATACTTCAACAAGTCTACAAAGAGCAGACTTTGTCTCGTTCAACAGTGTTTTTTGCACAAAAGATTTAAAGAAGGACATGAGGATGTTAAGGATGATTTCAGGCATGGAAGGCCTTCCACCAGCAGAAATGAAACCAATGTTGAGCTTTAAAGAAGATGGTGCGTGGAGATTGTCGGTTAACTGTGCAACTGATCTCAGATGAACTCAAATTTAACTGAAATAGCAATTGGCAAATAATCAGAGATCTGGGAATGCGCTGAATTTGTGCAAACATGGTGTCAAGATGGTTCCACACCTGGGATTATACTCAATATTCTTACATCCTTCTTTGAATCTTTTGTGCCAGGGAAAAACTGTTAAATGAGACAAAGTCTGCTCTTTGTAGACTTGTTGAAGCATACAGAGAGAGCTTCTGAAGGTTTTCCCAAACAGACCAGAAATTTGAGGTTCATTGCTCTGTTGTCACTACAAAATCATCAAGCAAATAAAAAAATTTGTAAACAGTAAATATGTAAGGTATTTTCTTCTACTCCTGAAATGCACCATAAATGTTAGTGTGAGCTGAAATTGTGGTTAATTACTCCCAAAAAGTTATTAAATCGTCTGCCATTTAACTTAGTCCTATAGCTTACTTCTTAACTATAATTTACTGAGAGAGCACAGTCCTAGAACTTTTTTGACGCACCTCTTATACTTGCACATAAACCAATCTTGCATATAAGGTGACCCCTAAAAAAAAGCCCTAAAATGAGGATTTTTTGGTATAAGTAGTAGGTATAAGGGTCATTCCTTTATATGACAGTAACACTGTGTAACCCACCCTTTCAGATATTCTTTATATTTGGAGATATGAAAGCCATTTAAATATGATGAAGATTGCAAAAATCAAAATGCATCTAGCGATTTATGAGTTATTGTCGTTTCAATTTTGCCATAAGAGGAAGCTCTTCGGAGATTAAAATTTTATTAATTTTCATAAAACGCTTAATACTTCACATATCAGAAAAAACAAATTACCAGTATTAAATCTGATAGATTTAAAGGTGAGAAACTTAGAAATGCACTCAATTTTTTGATCAAAACAGAGAAAAGTGGTCAAAATTATACTTAAGAAATTTTTTTCTCCAGCCAGTGTTAAAATGTACACATTAAGTATCTGTTTGATGTGTGTGAATTTGGTAAATGTTTTTTATTGCACATTTCTGTAATTACCTCGAAAAGATCATGCAAAATTTTTGTTTGTTTTTTTACATGCTGCTTTAATACCAGCCAATGTGCAACAAATGTTTTTTTTTTAATATTAACCCAATCATAAAACAGCTGTTGCATCTATTGAGAAACTTCTATTTGTGTTGGGAGTTGTATTTTCCAAAAACAATTTTTCATGCCTGATGATGTGGCAGATAGCTCGTTAGTGCTGGTAAATAACATATCATACTATTTAAACTGTGTGATGAGTAGTGACCGTGTTAAGAGTCTAATTCAAAATTTGGATTAGCTAGTCAGTAAAAATAATCAATGCAAACAGCAAAATTATATGAACAATCAAGAAGCTTACTGGCATCCACCAGATAGGCATTTGTGTAACAAAATGATGTGCAAGCTATTGCGTTACTACTACCATTAATGGCAGAATGCTATTTCATTCTATTTGTGGCTAGTACAGTATCTTTTTTATTGTTACTGTTTTCATATTGTGTTAATATAATAACTTAACCAACTTTGCAATTGCAACATTAATTTGATAAACATTTTCTATCATTTTTGTTTTTGTTTTGAAGTACTCAATGATTTATTGGTGCAAGAAGTTCAATTAAAAATTAAACTGATTAAAAATTGGGAAAACAGTTTACAAGTTAATGATTTATTCAATATTTTCAAACCAAACTAACATTTAAAATTACCATCTTCATAATGCATGCAGTTTGACCAATATATTGAATGAAGCAAAAAAAAAAACACTTGAAATGCATAAACTGAATTTAAAAAAAAACTGTAAAAGCTATGAATCTCAAATTTTGGGTACATCTTCATTAGAAAATTGGACACAATTGCTGTAGACTTCATTGCTTAAAGTAAAAAAAATTAAGCATAACCTAATTTAAAAATTAATAAGCAAAAAGTAATGTTCAGAAAGTAGTTGGAGCCTGACACTACAAAAATTGTTAAAAAATGCATTTGCTAAAGGCAATTGTGGTGGTCAAACAAGCAGAATACCAATAAGAATGACCAGCAATGCCATTCAGAGCAATCTCAAAATTACCATTGTAGGATACCCGAAATCTGGATTAGACAATTTTAAGTCTTTTTTAATTGTGGTTAAGCATTTGATCAATCTAGGTTTTGCAATTAGTTTTCTAGTTTCAAGTTGACAAAGTTTACAAAGGAAAGACAAAAAAGAAAATGTAATTATTCGATAATTTAGGACACAATCAGCAAGAAATAGAATTAAAGATCTACCACTATTTCAAGATAAACTTTGTAAGGTGATTTGTTTTTTGAAAAATAACATTTGAAAGTAGTTTGTCAAGACTGAGGTGGGCACAGTTAAACATTTTTTTGAAATGTTTTCCAAAGTTTACTTTTTTTGCGGCTAATTATACTATTTATTTAATTTTCCATGTACAACATTGCAATTTCAGTTATTGTGTCAAGTTTTCTAGTTAAGACATGTACAAAATTAGAGAATCCATGCCTTTATGGTTTTTAAAATTTTTTGCATTTTAACTGTTATCATTTTTTTGCTCTCCATCCCCCTTATTTCTTGAACAATCTTGAAAGTATTTTCAATTAAGCATTATTGTCTGATCGCATAAATCTCAACACTAGGCTTGCATTGAAATCCATACATCAAAACTTTACTTCTTGATAATCAAGTGTATTTAAATTGGAAGACTGAGCATTACATTAGAAAATTAATAAAATTTGATTGAAGTTTCATATATCATAAACAAGACTTTGGACTTATATTAAAGTTTTATACATTTTGGTAATTCTTATACATTCTACCACTTACCCAAGGTGATGATTTGCTGAAAAGTCTGCTTTTCAAATTAATTATTCTTCTGCAAACATTTGTTTCAATAATGTAACGTCAATCAACTCTTCAAGTTTCGCCATATTCGTTTTAAGTAAAGCAATCTGTTTGTAGGAGGAACTTGCACTTCACTCAAAGTTCGACTGGTCTATATGCAACCTCTTTTACTGCTTACGAGCTACAAAGTGTAGTATTATGTTGCATGCGTGCTTATTATTAACTGTTGTGCTGTGTATAATGCGAAAACTAACTTTAATTTGACTTGAATTTTTATTAGATGTTGGTACTCTTGCTAATTCGCAGAAGTTGAATATTGCGCTTGTTAATCAGGCATCACTGAGCTATATATTCCTATACTTTTAGAACAAGTGGTTTCATCACTATTTTTTTAAATGCTTTTGGTTTTCAGCATCAGTCGCAATTAAACAAGCTTCAAGTCACATTGTTACAGATGCGAGTTCTGCAAGCTACTACAGTATACTTTTTCTGCGTCATGTTAAATTAATTACCATTGAATGCGTGAATGAAAAGATGATAGCAAAGAATTTTGCATGATGTTTTAAGGCAATTTCAGAAATATGCAACAAAAGCATTTACCAAATTCACTCATATCAATCAAGTACTTATCCTGGACATTTTAACATTGGTTGGAGAAAAAATTTTTTTGCCCTTTTGAGAAAATCAAAAATGAAATCAGACACTCAAAATTTTTTGAATCATAATTTTAACCACTTTTCTCTGTTTAGATCAAAAAACTGGGTGCATTTTTAAGTTTCTCACCCTTAAATCTATCAGAATTGATATTTTCTTTTTTCTGATATGTTAAGTATTAAGCGTTTTATGCAAATTATTAAAAATTTAACCTCTGAGCAGTGTCCTCATGTGGCAAAGCTGAAACCGCGACAACTCATAAATCGCTAGATGAAGTTTGATTTTTGCAATCTTCATCATATTTAAATGGCTTTCACCTATCCAAATATAAAGAATATCTGAGAAGGTGGGTAACAAAATTTCAAAATTTTGACTGTCGTTTAATGGAATGACCCATAAGAGTTATGCATTGTATATGCTGACCCTCTAGTTTATTATCTGTTTTTTTAGTTTTGAACTCTGTTTCTGTCCAAGTATATACAACATAAAAGTTTTTATTCTTGGCAATAATGGGCACTATACTTTTTGCAATAGTGATTATGTTTACTTTTTATCAGTTTTTTTACATTTGTTTGTTCGGATTCTTGTTTGTTAAACTAGTGATAGCGGATTATTATTTGAAATTGATATAAATGATCACTAATCCTGTTATTGCATTATGTTCAAAAAAAAAATTGAATTGGTGGCCTGAAGTTGCTACTTCTAGGACAAAAACTATTACCAGTAGTTTTTGACACACTTAAATTGGTTGACAGAATTTGATTTGGGGAGGAGCCCAGACACCCTGGGCATCTCTTTTACTTTTGTCCCTTGCGTAGTGTCAACTGATAAGTAGCTATGTTGTTATTGTAATTTGCTGACTGTTTTACATTTCTTTGATATTATGTTTGTTTAACAAGTATCTTGTATTCTTAAAGGCATACCATACTGCTCACAACCGATTTTATTGAAGAAGTGAGAACTACTTGAGGTAATAAAGAGGTCCCTCGAAACAATTTACTATACCTTATCTGCAAAAATAAGTTAAATATGCTTGACTACAAATCATTGGCAACTCTGAATTTCAAACTTTTGTGACATCAGAAATGGATGACTTTGCAAAATTTCCTTCAGAATAAGGACCACGATGTTTGATAATCAAACATTGCATTGCTTCTTCTACAAGAAATTGCCAATTTATAAAATTACTTGCCAAATAAGCAATGCGATGTTTGATATTCCTCAAGAAATTTAGCAAAGTCATTCTCTTCTGATGTCACAAATGTTTGAAATGCAGGGTTTCCAATGGTATAGAATGAAATGGATTAAGTTTATTTTTGTGGGTAAGCGGAATAATGGAACAAGGTTTGGGGCATCTTTTTATTGGTCCGCAACAAATGACCATGACAAACTGACCATGAACCAAATGACGACGGTTGGCTGAGAAGGGCGATCATAAAAATATTTTACTATCCCCAGAGCCATTGTGCTCAAACCCTCACTTTGTGGCGAAATCACTATGACAAAACCATTGGTTCGTGGTCAGTTTGTTAGCAGTCAGTTTGTCACGGTCAGTTGACTTGACTTGCCTTTTTATACAGTTCTCATTTTTTCAATAAAAGCATTCTGGAACACATCTCGTTTAAAAGGTGTTCAGGACATTTTTATTTAAAAAATTTCTCTGTGAAACCATAGTGAAACAACTTAAACAATTTTTTAGAATTTTTTCGCGTGATTTTTGAATCTCTTCCGCCAAGAAATCACAAGTTAATTGCAATTCTTTTTCCACTTATACTAGGAAAAAACGCTTGCCGAACACTACCAAACGGAATGGAAATGTGTCAAAACCGTTCCAAATGACTTACTACTGCAGCAGCTGTCAAGGCAGTGGCTTTGCAGGTACCTGCTGATAATCGTAGCAAACCTATATGAAGAATGTTTACTAATATGCTTTGAATTGAAGTTTGCAATTGCATAATTACATGAAAAAGTAACTGGCCTTCTGACCTTTAGGCCTAAAGTAATTTTGCAATAATTCCATAAAACTTACTGGCTCACTAAAAACTGGAGTCTAAGTCTAGTCAGCTAGAATACGTTAGCCTTCAACCTGCAATTATTTCTTCGGATAGGCTATCATGCTACTTTGCCTAAAGTCATAGGTGTAACCAGGGGGAGGGCAGCCCCTCCCCAATTTAAATGCGACCAGTAATAAAAAGTTTGACCAAAAAGCCTGTTATTTTATGAGTTTCAGTTTTGTTTAGCGTTTTTTGCATACAACAGTACACATGTATAACAGTAATTAACAATAATATTGACAACCAGGGGGCCCTGGCCCCCTCAATTCAATTTTTGCCAACTAATTTAAATGTATAACTCGGGTGAAATTAGGGGTTTTTGTCCTAGAAATTGCTACCTTCAAGCCCTCATTTAAAGTTTGTGTGAACGTAATGCAATAACCAGGGCCGGATTTAAATACTTCATCTAAACTGTTTATTAAAGTGATGTAAATAATCAGTGCCGAATTTACCATATGGCCCAGTGGCAGGGGTCCCTCGCTCAGATGGTGACTTTTTTTGTCTTCACCTATATTCTGCAGGAAGATATTGCAAAAATCCCAAAAATGCCTGGGTCTGCGCGATGTAAATCTGGCCTGGGTAACAACATTGTTAGTAGGTGTAACCATCTATTTTACCATTTTTTAATAACAGCTCACCTCCACCTTGCCAGTTTTTATGCAACAAAATACTTCAAAAAAAAATAGCCATAGGCCAAATGCTTATTGAACAAATTAATCAATTTGAATTGGGGGGGCCTGGGCCCCCTGGATGTACATGTACTACTACAACTGGTTATTTTCATGACGAAACAAAAATCTCTATGGAAAATTTAAATGAAAACATGTTTTGGACTTAAATTGTAAGTACAAGGAAGATTGAACAATTTGGTAATTCTTTCAATTTACTTTCAAATGTTAAAAATCTAGTTCTTTCAAATGACTCTAAACCTGTGCTAAAACTGCAAAATGTGATCCAATGGCATTAAAATGGCTTTTTTTCAAAGAATTGCCCAGCAGTTGGGGGCTTCACCCCCAGACTCCCACAGCCTCTAGAAGCTGGGACTTCCACCCCCAGACCTCCATTTTGTGACGTGTTTGAGTTACAATAGTTACTCAAAACATCTCTTGATTTAGACATTTTCACTTTTTAAGTTTTAGTTTAAGCTCTTTCTCCTTAGCAAGATCCTGGTTAAGTGCCAAACCAGACCACGACTTCTGATCTTCCATTCTACCTTATCTTTGTCCCACAAAAAGTTTATCTTCGAAAATTTCAGATGACGTCATTTCGTGTGATTTGTGGCGGTTTGGGCCCCTCCAATCAAAAATCATGGCAATGCCGATGCCAAAGCACCAAAACCCTATCGTGATTCCGAATACTTTGGTAGCTCTTGGTGGACAAAATGCTCTAGGAAAACAATTAAATTGTCTGAATTCAAACTGCACTTGTTCCACTTATTTATCTACCTATGCCTTCAGCACTCACCTAGCTCCAAGAAGTCCAGTACTTAGCTAAACTTGAAATAGTTTACGAACTTATTTACTGTGCAATCTACTTGAAACAAGATGGCTGAAATTTGGATTTTGAGAGAAAAACCTGAAGTTGTTTTCCTTAACTTTTCTTAACGTGGTGAGTTGCAAGATTCGCAATTGGGTCATGTTGGTAAACTTATTTCTAAAGATTTTTCCTCTACAAACATGTCTAATTAAAATGGCTTTAGGGTCGGTCTACACTGCGTAAATAATCGTGAATGTAAGAGCGTATTTTTAGTTTATTTTAAACATAAATTTGGTTTGTCCGTCATACCACCTTACATGCGTACAACTGCCAGTTGGTTAAAATAAGCAAACGATATGCTCGTTCGCTCACGGTTTAGCGTAGACCTGCCCTGACAGCCACAAAGTGGGTGTGTCAGCCATTGCTGTGTGTTTCAGTGGTCGGGGATTTTTTCTCACTTGGTGCTGTATATACCGGTATGCAATATGATATATACCGAATACTGCTATGCAAATAACGAATTCGCTTTGATTTAGAAAGAAGGAAATACCGAATCGAAAATCAATATTACTAATTTAACAACCAATAGCAAATTTATTTTAGACTACTTGAATAAATGAAATATCTGACTCTGCACAACTGAAGTTATTCTACGTTCTGTAATTCTTGATTTTCAGTCCCACATTTGTCTGAATAATTTAAAGAACTAGTTTTGGCTACATAAAATAATATTGTTATGCAACTTCAAATGATATAAACCAAATTACGCTTATAAAAACATGTCACATTAAAAAGGTTGAAGCATCCAGCTAATTCTGGTAGTTTACAAAAGCTAAAATTAAAACATAATTTTTTAAGTTTTTCTCATTTAGGGGCTGCAGTTTCAAAGATATATCCCTCTCAAAAGCTTTTGGAAACCCTGAGTTTGTTCTCTCAGCCTGAATTTCCAGAAAAAAAAAAGAGACTGTATCATAACATTTAATATTTACCCTTCCAGTTACATTTTGTGACCAATCCAATTTTGGTAAATCTCCCCTATTTTCTAGCAATTCAGGCTAAGAGAACAAACTTGAAGTTTCCAAAAACTTTCTAGGGGGGTATCTCTATGTATTTGTTGAATATGTTGTGCAACCACAGCTCCAAAATGAGAACAAAAAATTTCAAAAATATTATTTCGATTTTTGTTGTAAAGTATTGGAATTGGGTAGATGCTTCACCTCCTTTAAAACGACTGTATGCCAATTGCTGAAGTTATTAAATAGGTATCAAAAAGAATTAGAATGTCTTGTGATAATGTGATATATGTTGAATCATTCTCTGTAGGGTACAGTAGAATAACTTTGAATGTAATCTTGAAACCTGATGTAGCAAGCCTACATGTCAATTTTAGACTTAGAGTGATTACTTTTTTGGCGTAACAGTATTTTGTAAAAGCAGGCATACCAAAGATCTTAAAAATAGTTGATGTTGCTGCTCGTCTTTAACTTACTGCTTCTTTTCATCTTTACGACTAAGAGTACAAAATGCATTTGAAAACAGCATCTATAAAATACTTTAATTTTGGCGTAATAGTGCCTGCTCTTCGGCCACTGTTCAATAAAAAAATGTTGCTAGTCCACTTATGCTTGATTGCAGTTTCACTTACTTGTTAATGAGGTATGCTTGGTTGACTTTTATCTTTTACACCAATTTTTTATGTACCTCTGGTTTATTTTTAGTTTATCAAAATTCAAAAGTTCAGGGTTGCCACATCCTGGAAAAGTCCTGGATTTTTTTTGCTGTCCTTGAAAGTCCTTGAATTTTGTTCGTAAGTCCTGGAAAGTCCTGGAAAATGTTTATAGAGTTTTCCCGTGATTTTCCAGGAGAGAATGTGAAGTTGTTTTTTTGTTACCATAACTGGTACCTTGTAATTGTACAAAGCTATTGTTGAAATAATTTGCATTTTGAAGTTGGTTTAAAAAGCTTTATTGTATTGTAAAAAGACATAGCTTATTTGTATGCTGGCGCACAAACAAAAAATCGCTATCCTAGCCCTGACTCAACTCTAAATCTAACTCAAACTGCAACCCTACCTCTAACCTAACATTAATATGAGCCCCCATTCTTCTGTTTTTTGTTTTCTTGTTCTTTTTAAGCAGTTTTTACTAGTATGCTGGAGTGCAAATAAGCGCTTCCTCGAATTAGCCAAAATTTGCACTTTGCTATACAGTATGTATAAATTGTTGAATATTATTAGGAAAAGTGAATTCATGGACATTAATTTATTGTAATGCAATACTTTAGTAGCAGTAGCATAGCGGGCTATTGCTCTTCATTGGCCCATAGACCAAAATGCGCAATAAGAAAAATAAGACGTTTATCTCACTATAATTCTGAGGCAGTTTTTTGCAGTAATATGGATAGTAAAGTAATTTAAAGTCACTTTTGAACCATGAGTTTGGGAAGTGCTAGTATTGGTCAACAATAAACCAGTCACAACTACTGTAACTAACTAACTAGAAATGGCTAAAAATAAATAATTAGTTCGATTGCTTGATGCAAAATGCTTAACGTAGGCTTTGTAAGACAATTATAAAGGGTTTATTAGGTATTTAATTCTGTTAATTACCAATCAACTCTCTCAAATCTCGTTTCATTAGCCCCTCCTCCCAAATTATATCTTTATCTAGCGTTATAAAATACAGACAATTTGGATTAATTAGTACTTGGAAGTTTTTTTCAAAGGAGATGCCTATTTGCACTCTAGCATGCAAAATGAGCTCTGCTTATAAAGAATAAGAGAGCAAAAGTGGGTGCTTATTTGCTCAAATACTCTTTTATTTTGTAAATTATTAACGTTAGTGGTTAGTTGGAGTTTATATTTTGAGTTTGGGTTAGGATTAACTTTAGGGTTAGAGCTAGGGTTACAGTTTGGGTTTAGTTTATGGTTGGGGTTAGGGCTTGGGTAGAGTTTTTTTGTTTGCACCCTGGCGTTCAAATAAGCTCTGTTTTTTTCAAATAATAAAATTTTATAGTTCACTGTATGGAAATAAAGCTAAGACTGAATTTTTACTATTACCAGTCACTAGAGCTCGACTGATATATCTATCGCTCAGCTGATATATTTTGGCCGATATCAGTGGCAAGCCTGTATATTGCATCAGCTATCTACCGCTGATAAAATATCGGCTTAGCTCTATTACCTTAAACTATTTATTTTTTTAGAGCAAGCACAAGTGTTCCTGCATTCGATTAGCTTAGTATGACTTGTGTTTGCAATAATCTTTCTTTGGAGGAGGATTAGTGAAGCTTTTCATGTCAAGTCAAGTGAAAAATATAGACAAAATTTGGTAATTTATGAGTTATATATCAATATCGGCCTGAAAAAGTCATATCGATCGAGCTCTATTTTTTACCCACATACTGTAGCCCATTTATGCAACCAGTTTAATCATGTTTTTGCAGTGCTAATTTCTATGCCACGTTTTAAAAGCAATAAGTTTTGCAAAACTAGGTCTAAAATCAAGTTATTATTGCAAAATCTTCGAATGCTGGGGGTTGCCCCCAGACCCCCAATGGCTTCCGGCGGCTGGAGGTTGCCCCCATACCAAAAAACACTACTCTCTCGTTGCAAATTTTTGGCTTTGCCCCTGGCTAGTGGTCAGTACTAGGAATGCAAATGTGTTACATCAAAATTTTTCGTCAATCACAAGTGCAAAAGAGTAGGTGCATGAGAGTTATGGTCAAAATTAAATTTTAAGTCCTGTAAAAAAATCTTAACAGTCCTGGAAAAGTCCTGGAAAATGACTTAAAAATGTCCTGGAAAGTCCTGGAATTTGATTTTGCACTTTTTGTGGCAACCCTGAAAGTTTTAAGTTTGTGTTGTCACTTGGCTCAAACTTGAGCTTAGCTTAAAGTATTCTTTTGCTGAAACTCCCAAATGTGATTTTGTATTTGTTCAGTTGAAATTGTAATTAGTTATTACATCATCTTGAATTCTGAGGGAAATAGTGAAACATTTCCAATTTTGTTTTGAGAAAGAAAGGGAAAAGTGCACAAGCTCTGCAAACACCACAAATGTTAAAATATACATAATAATCAGTAAATCACGGTCTACGACTTTTATCTACGGACGTTTATGCGCCGCCGATTATGCACCGGGACTTTTATGCGCCAGAGGTGAAAAAATTTTTTTTCCAAAAATTTTTTTCCAAAATGTTTTCCGAACAAAAAACTTTTTTGAAAAAACAAAAACAAACCTTTTTTTTTCATTTTCAAAAAAAACAACTTTTTTTCAAAAATTTTTTTTTGTTTCAAATGAGTTTTTTTTTCAAAAAACAAAACAACACTTTATTTATTTTTTTCGAATGCATATTTTTTTAAATAAAAGCTTTTTTCCCATAAAAACGTTTTTCAAACAAAAAGGTTTTACTTTGATTAAAATGTTAATATTTTCGAAGCCTTTCATCTGACGCTTGTCAAGAAGAATCGTCAGAATAGAGAGCAGGAAAAGGAGCGGCTATAGGAAAAAGCCGAGCAGTGATTGGCTGAAAAAGGATCGATGAGAGAGCGTCGTTTGTGTACAATCTTTAAGCTGCACACGAATTCTTTTTGTCGGCGGAGGGCGGGGTTGGAAGTTTTGATAAAAGTGACTTCAAAAGCAGATAGATGGAAGGAGAGCGGAAAAAGTTTTACAAAAAATTGATTTCCACTTGTATTTTTTTCAATAATACAAAATGTTTTCACTACATATTCGCAAAGTTTTCTCACGTTATCCGGACACATGCAATCTCCAGCCTTTAAAGTTTAATCTTTACATCTTGTTGTACATACAGTTATAGTAAAACCGATGTTGTATTCCTGCAGTTAACTTTTTCAGAATTGCATCAAAAACTTTTGAAATTGAACAGGATTGTATGCTGCTTCGAATTATGGTATTTGGAACTCTTTTTGTAGTGTGGGTCGAAGTAGAAGTGCTGCAGATTCGACAACTATTTTCGACAATTTTTCATGTAAAATTTTTCATACAAGTGTTATATAGTTTGAATTTATCACGCTCACTGCATTCCCTTCAATAGAAATAGAAAGATATACGAAAGACGTATTAAAAAGAGCTCTTTCAATACTGCAAGAGGAATAAGGTCACGGAGGAACTTCGGGGAGATTCGACAATTGAACCACTCCCAAGGTTTGAGCCAGAGCTCAGAAGTGAACGATAGATAGAAAAGAAAGATAATGGGCTCGGTAGTAAATAAACTGTGGTTTGCAAATTAGCCCTTCCTGGCCAAAAAAAAACGTGTTTTCTCCTTCCTTATCAAACAGTCCAAACCACCATGGAGCCAAACCCAAGACTCGGCACCGGAACTGAGGTAAAACCTTATTTAACCTTATGATCCCGGTCATGGGTGAAACAGACTGTAGAGTTTTACATTTTTAACGTTTACTGTGCTATGTTATGGTATTCGCTCTGGTCTACACTGTCCAACATTTTGTTAACCTCAAGGTGTACCGATCATGAATGGGAATCTGCCTAGAAATTATTACTTAGCTTCTGAAAAACTTTATACTGTATTGTTTGGTTGAGTTTGACTCAAAATAACCATATATCGTCACGCGGCTTGCTGTGTGTGCCAATATTACACAAGCAACTCGTGTTCGTGCGCCGCAAAATTTAAGACCGCGGGCTGAAGATTGCATTGAAAACTTTGCGATTATGTAGTGAAAACATTTTTTATAATTGAAAAAAATACAAGTGGAAATCAATTTTTTGTAAAACTTTTTCCGCTCTCCTTCCATCTATCTGCTTTTGAAGTCACTTTTATCAAAACTTCCAACCCTGCCCTCTGCCAAGAAAAAGAATTCGTGTGCAGCTTAAAGATTGTACACAAACGACGCTCTCTCATCGATCCTTTTTCAGCCAATCACTGCTCGGCTTTTTCCTATAGCCGCTCCTTTTCCTGCTCTCTATTCTGACGATTCTTCTTGACAAGCGTCAGATGAAAGGCTTCGAAAATATTAACATTTTAATCAAAGTAAAACCTTTTTTTATGGGAAAAAAGCTTTTATTTAAAAAAAAAATTAGCATTTGAAAAAAAATAAATTGAAAAAGTGTTTATTTGAAACAAAAAAATTTTTTTGAAAAAAAAGTTGTTTACTTTTGGAAATTGGAAAAAAGTTTTTGGTTTATAAAAAACACTTTTAGAAAAAATACTTTTTGAAAAAAAATATGTATTTGAAAAATTTTTTTTTTTCAAAAAAACTTTTTTTGAAAAAAATTAAGAAAAATTTTGGAAAAAATTTCTTTTTACCTCTCGCATAAAAGTCCAAGTTTCTTTTTACCTCTCGCATAAAAGTCCCGGCGCGTTAAAGTCAAGGTGCATAAAAGTCTTAGTGCCTAATCGGCGGCGCTAAACGTCCTGCACCTAAACGTCCCGCGCATAAATGTCGGTGCCTAAAAGTCACGGTCCGGCATAATCACACTTTTGTTTTGTTTGGCTCTTGTGCTACAAGACTATACCTGCATTTGCATTCACTTAGAGCAATACTGGTCTATCGATTCTGCAATGCTATACATTTAACGGTTAGATTCAATTTTGGTGGATAGAATGAATTTTTGAAAACATCGAGTTATAGGCTCGTTAGTGCACTACATATACATATTGCATGTACAATGTACATTGTATTGAATGTTGCTAGACATGAAATCTACAGTACACTGTATTGATATAACTGTTGGTGTAAATGATAAGAGCAATGGAGACGCCTAATCTACTTCACTGTATTGCACATTAAAGTAAACGCTGGGCCAAAATTTTCCACTTGCAGCTTGGAAAAAATGGACCATTAATTGTTCAGGTGTCACTTGGTTTCTTTTTCCGTTAGATGTCAGCAAATTGCTACAAAAATTTTGTAAATATTCTTACTTGCAGCATTGCTGCTAGTGTGCCTTGTTTTTTTTGTTGTTGGCGATTAGTTCTTCACTTGTGTGCATATTTTAGACATTGTGTTTCGTAAAACTGTATGCTTTTGTAAATTTGTAGACTAACTTATTCAAACTAGATATTGGGAATGTTGTGGGGTTTTGTTATATTGCATGATTTGGCAAGAGTTTTGTGATGCGCAGTTGTAAGCCTTGCATTATTGGCCATGCAATTTTTATGAAGTATTGTAATTACATTTTATTTACCAAGTTGCCTTGGCCAGGAGACAGCGAAGGGACCTTTCGGTCTTCGAGACAAGCTGCCCACCTGTCTACCACACACGGCGGAGGCGTCACACTGTCCCTTTAATTGCTGAACGTCAATCACGGAAGGTGTGAATTCCGATTTTAATAGTCTTTGGTTTGACTCGACCGGGAATCGAACGATGTCTTCCGCTTCAATCGCAGACGCTCTATCCACTCGACCACCGATCGGTTAATATGAAGTATTAATCTGACTGGTTTTGAAACGCTTCTATTGCCATTAAGTCATGTTACTTAATCTTGAAGTTGATTTGCTCTTGTCATTGTAACGTGAGCTTGACTGGCCCTCTTCACATTTCTCCTATTTGCAAAGGTTTTGGGTTCTTGATTTTGTTTTGGCGTTTACAATGATGTCAGTGACGGAACCGTAATAATATCTCATTTGTACTCGAACTATTGTTCAAAAATGGCAAACAAATGACGAAATATTATGACGTAGTGTAGGGTATACAATACATCATTGATTAGGTGTTTCAAAACGTCCGTCCCCCTGTCGTGAAGTCCAAGTTTCAAGTTTTGCTGCGGATTAAAAGAACAGACTATTAAACTTTGCTGAAAAAGTTTACCGTACGGTAATTAAATACTTTATTGCTTTTTTATGACAACTAAAGTGGCAGAGATTTACGTAGAAACTATTAAACAATTTATGGTGGTAGTTTGCGCTCTTTGTTTTTATGTTTTATTGGACACGTTTGTAATTTGATAGTCGGCTGTTCAATGGAGTACTGTTATCACTTTTTATTGCAGCTTTTCAGGTTTCTGATCTACTTTTAGTGCTAATTGCTTGGCAGATACATTGTGTAGGTCCATTTATAAAAGATCTCTTTGAAGGAGCGCCAGAATGTCAAAGGGAACTCGCAGTTTTGAAAACAAGAAGTTGGTTGGGGAATTATTTACGCTTACTTACGGGGCGCTTGTGTCTCAATTGACTAAAGACTACGATAACGACGCAGATATAAACAAACAGCTTGATAAAATGGGTTATAACATTGGAATACGGTTAGTGGAAGACTTTATGGCTCGATCGAATATGGGAAAATGTCAAGACTTTCGTGAAACTGCGGATGTTTTATCAAAAATGGCTTTTAAAATGTACCTCAATATCACTCCCACGATTACAAATTGGTCTCTGGCCGGTGATGAATTCTCGCTCATTCTTGATAACAATCCTTTAACTGAATTCGTGGAGCTTCCCGATACACACATGGAACTCAATTACTCGAACATGTTATGTGGTGCTATACGGGGCGCTCTCGAAATGCTCCAGATGGAGGTGGAGGCCTATTTCGTAAAAGATGTTTTGAAAGGAGATAATACAACTGAACTCCGCATTAAATATATTAAAAAACTTGCCGACGCTTTACCTGCGGGAGAAGATTGATTTGAAACATTTAACTGTGAATGTGATGGAATACTGTAACTAATGAGAAAAATTGGGGTTGGTCAATGTTTGAGAATTAAATCTTAAACGTCTATAGACCCATCGTATACTTCACAAATTTACAGCAATGCTTTCGTTTTTGTACGTTTTCTGGTTGAAAAATCTTCGCCATCAACTGCATACATTATACAGTACTGAATATTATATCGCTTTAGATACATCCATTTTACAGGCGCATTTTTTTCAAAACTGAGAATCCAACCCGGAAAAGTGCGCCTGAAAATTGGTAAACCTTTTGCTGCTGTTTAATTTAGCGGTAATACGATTGTGCAATTTGTAGCAATGGAAAAAACTATGATCGCAGATTTTGTGATAGTTGTTTTATGATTTTTAACTTTCGTTTCTGTAAACAGGGTAACTTAACGCAAATATTAATATACTGTAGAGTGTTTTTAAATGTTTGGCAAAACCTTGCTGGACCTTAGGTATGGTTTTTGCTCCGAAGTAAAGAAATCAGGTAGGTTCAGTTTCAAATATTTTACTTTGGCGTTTCCAATAATTTTGAATCATTTATGTTTCTGTAAGTTGAAGAGTTGACCGCTGCATGCCCTGCTCACCCAATAGAGTATATATGAATAGTCCATGTGACAAATTAGTTATAGTACAACATTATTATTATATCACTTTCATGCCTGTACATCAGAAACTGAGCGACGTTGAGTCTTCTCGCCCACTACGATTCAATTTCGCTGTGTTTTTAAATTTCATGCTGAAGATTGATTTTTAATTAGTGCAGCAATGTCGGTGTTAGAGATCGGATTTTTGATGGCACAGTATGAAAATATTGCTGAACACTAAACAATTCTCACGCGGTTTTTTTTAACTTTCGCTGTTTCTAGTAAGAATTCTCCGTGAGTTTTGGTTACATCGTTGTCACACTCCGGATGATTTTATGATAGCAGCAGCGTTGCGATTGAGAGATGGAAGTTGATTCGCTGTTAAATATATATATATGCTCAAACGCTAAGTACTGACACACAGTACTAACTAAATGCCAATGCAGAATAAATCAAAGCAATCTATTTAAGATGATTAGTTTCTTTCGTTTTGAAGTCTCATCTGGAAACATGTGAAATCTTCTGTAAACGTAATAAGCAGACGCTGTGTCTACACAAAGTTTGAGTTACTTTTAAAAAAAGGTCGCCATGAATTTGAAGTGTCACTCTTATGTCAGTTATAACATGTTGACAATATTGAGAGTTCGTTGGTGTATCAAGTCTAATTGTGCTCAATTATTTGTACAATTCATTGCTAAAGTTAATAGGTTGTTGTGCGTAGTCCAGTTTACGTAAGAAATTGCGTCAGACTAACGTGTTCAAACTATCGTAAATCCAGGTAAACGTTCGAGTAATTGTAGCAATCAATTTTAATACGAAGAAACATGCTACAAATTGATTTTAAAACTGGTGAAGTTTTTTCAGAAAAAGGCTGAAAAGTTTTTCTTGTTTTTGTAAGGTTTAGCTGCAAGTTAGTCTTTTTTTAGTTTTTCACTTACTTTCTGGGAAAAATATTGTAATAGCGAAAAATGGATAAATATTTAGTTGCGTTGGCAGGTTTGGCAGTTAGTTGGCAGTTTGCGTACGAGAATAAATCATGTAGGTATCACAAACGTTTACCCACGCATTAATTTTATTGAATCATTTTTAGGATCACTCAAGTGGAAAGCAGTTGGAATACCTAGAATTTCTTCGTACAATCAAAAGTTAACTCATTTCTGTTCAATCGTATTGATTGTTGCTACAAGTTAAAATGCGATGTTGGGTTTGCTGGCTAGTTTTGTTGGTTCCGCAAAATGTTTTGATCCGGAGAGCAGTAACTCCGAAACGCGGAGTAGAGCAGAACGAGAACTTACCAAGAAAAATCTAAATTCACATATGCTTGGTTGAAGGCTGTTAGTATAAACGTGCACGTTTTGTGGTTAGTTAGAATAGTTTTGGGTCCCTATCAGCAAATTAAAATAGGTCACTGTTGTTCTTGGTTTACAGTTTTTGCTAAAGCCTAACATAACAGCTAAAATGTTCAGAAAGTTACCGTACCGCAGATTTCGTGACATGTGGTAAATAACTGACGATATAAGCACTGTTTTTTGGTTGATTAATATCTTCGGATTATGCTTAGCAATGAGCGTTTCTCCCATCACAAAATCTTTCTATCTGATCACAAAATATTATTCTTAAGGTAACTTCAAACTGCTTGCATTGTTCAGAGCTATTATGGCGTATGCTTATGCAACACGCTTCGAAGATTTTTAAAGCGCTTTCTTTTTTGCTTCAATGCTCAGATTCATTCTTAGCTACGGACCCCTTTAGGTAGCAATATAGTGTAATAATGCTGCATTGTTAACTTCAGCGATGTGCATACGTAGGTTGTGGTTAGAATACTTGAGCCGCAGGTTTGCGGCTTACGTCTAAATAGATTAAGAATTGTACTGATCTGATGGTTCAATTATTGTTTTCCAAGCCATTGAAAGCGTCTAGAATCGCATTTTAAGCAGAATTAAGATGCACCACATTAATACAACTGAAGGCCTTCCAAAACCTGGACGACATCACCATTCACTAGTTCACACACATTTGCCCCTACATCTGATGATAAAAAAAAGCTTTATACGACGTAGACGAAACAATACTTACGTAGACGATTTGCAGTGCAGTAGTCGTAGAACTCGGAGTTCAGTGGTACCTGAGATGAAACACCAATATTTGCCTTGGCTTTGTATTTTGGTCAAGTTAGGAAGAGTATGCATCAGCAAAGCCCAATGCGGACTGTATGATGCAAGAGGTTGGAATTAGAAGTTTCCCCATATGAGGCAGTTCATGTCTGAGATGCCAGCACGCGAAAAGGATGTTTTTTTGAAAGCGACTAATGTTTCGTTGCCTAATGACTATAAAGAGAATGCTAGCAAAGCGTAGGCTGTCATTTGCTCTTATCGTTTTTGAATAACGGTAGGGTTTGGGCTTGGATTAAGGTTGGGTTAAAGCTGGTTATCGATTATTATTATTATTACATAACGTAGCAGCAGTCTCTGCCATGTTTTACTTGCTTTTGAAATTTTCAATTAAACCATGACAATGCACTTCCAGTTGCATAAATTTGCCATCCTTCACCTCCGTAATGACGCAATACAGGTAGGAAAGCGAAAGATGTGTATTGTGCCTCATACGTAGTCAACAATTAGTAACGACAATCACTAGCTTCATTACTGTAACCTGATATCATTACCAATCCATCATAAATTTAGATCTATTGGCGTTCTGGCGAGCCAAATCTTACCTATGATTGATAACCATAGCTGGATTTTCCCGCCATCGGTTAGTATAGGAATTACCATGTTAAAGCTTTGCTGATGTCTATTGTTCTAACCGTATCACCGTCTGCATAGGGTTTTGCTGATGCTTAATGTTCTAATTTTCAGTTGAACAAGTAAGGGCAGATGATGACCGAGTAATAATGAGTCACTGATTAATTAAATGAACCCAAACTTGAAATCTTAAAAAAGTATTGCTGCTAGATGGTGTTTGAGCTGCAGTCGAGGATGCCGGAACGTCGGAAGGGCAGGGGGGCAGCTTTTTCAACGAGCACTTTTAATACTGTACGTACAATCATTACCACCAACATTGCTCTCTGATATGAAATAAAAAAAATCAGAAGTTTTAACCTAATTCATCTGCGTGTACAAAAAAAGATAATTTTGGAGGTGTTCATTTCCGAGCCAAGTCAACTGACCGCGACAAACTGACCGCAAAGCAACGATTTCGCTGCAGTGATTTCGTCGCAGTGATTTCGTCACTAAGTGAGGGTTTGGGCAAGATGGCTCTGGGGATAGTAAAAATATATTTAGGATCGCCCTTCTCAGCCAATCGGCGTTGCTCGCGGTCAGTTCGTTCGCGATCAGTTTGTCGCGGTCAGTGGTCGTGGACCCTTCATTCCTGCCCCCATCGAGATTTACTTTTAAGTTTGGACTAGAAATGGATCTTGTTCCAGTTATTGCAGTGAATTGTTTGTGTTGTAAGTTTTTCATAATTATCGATGAGAGGACACTGAGAATCAAACCCAGACCAAAAAAGACTGCGCGTTTGTTTATACTTGCCTTTTTTTGCTCAGTGACGTCTTTTTATGCACCACAGTTTTTGCAGTAGCTGTTGCAGTCTTTTTGCCCGGTCTTTGTATTTCTAAATTTTTGCTTTTTTCAGATATTGATGATGGTCCTCTGAGACCGAAATCGATTTTAGCATTTTAGTTTTTAATATATTGATTTTAAATGAATTGACTGATTTTGTGTTAATTCAGATTGTTTCTACTGTTGTAAGTTTTTGTAGTTCTCCGGTTTGAGCAGGGGGGGGGGGGGGGCGCGCCGCTTGAATCCGCCGCTGGTAACGCAGCGTCGATCGTTCCAACTAGGGCTACAAACAAAGTTAGAAGCTTTCTGTCTTGAGAGGAATGCTTAGGTTTACAGCGTTTACGGACAAAATCCCGAAAAACAAAATCCCGAAGTGGACAAAATCCCGAATTGACAAAATCCCAAATTAGACAAAATCCTGAATGGACAAAATCCCGATTCGGGATTTTGTCCAATTCGGGATTTTTTCCATTCAGGATTTTGTCCAATTCGAGATTTTTCCATTCTGAATTTTGTCCATTCTGGATTTTGTCCACTTTGGGATTTTGTCCATTCGGGATTTTGTCCAATTCGGGATTTTGTTCGTTCAGGATTTTGTTTTTCGGGATTTTGTACAGGATCCGGTTTACAGACATAACATCCTTGTGTTCTAAATTTGAAATTTTGTAGTACGCTATCTTCCTAGCGTCAGTTTAAACTGACGGAACTAAATCGGATGTCACAGGCTTACCAAATGCATCCCACAAGATTGATCATTTGTTTTACGTTATTTAGAAATTATTTAACCCATGCTCTTTGTTAGGTAGTTACTATTTCACCGAAAACTTTCAAGTTAGAGAGAATAAAGCGAAAATGAGAACTATTGATTCGCGCTTTTTTATTTGCTTTTTTAGCGTTGAGATAAAGATCTGAGTTAGAACTTGGGTTAGGGTTAGGTTTGGGGCTAGTTTTAGAGTAAGAATTTGAGTTTGGTTAGATTTGGGTTAGACTCAATAAAAAACTAGACAAAAATTTCCGATAAAATTGTCTCTTGTTATTTGTTATTATTGATTTCAATGAACTTTTTAGCGCGACTTAGTGGAGAGTATTTGCTTATGATAAAAAAAGATATTTTTTCATAAATTAAAAAAAAATTATATCATTTTGGATCAACAAAAATTTTTTTTACGTTTATGTCTAGAAAGGGCTCTTTTGGTTCACAAAACACTAAACTTTAATCACTAAAATGTTTCTCGTAGCTCCAGTACTCTTTTTCGTGTCGTCAGTTTTGTCGGGCAGTACTGCCCCTCCTGGTAAAAGGGCAGGGGGCAGCTGCCCCCTCTCCGTTCCGGCACCACTGGCTGCAGCAAAAGAACTTAGCTCGGCTTCTCTAAGCATAATACTCAAACGATAGATTACTACAAGGTGCCCGAGTTAAAGGGCGTAATGATGCCAAAGTGTATTGTTGGGTAAACAGAAGCTGCAAAGCTCCACAAAATAACGGTAAATGTATTTGGCTTGAACCGGTCAATTTTGTACATATAGTGCAAGAATATCTTTGATCAATAGAGTTATTTCATTTCAGGAAAATTATTATAATTCCTGACTCAGAAAAGATGTTCAGTTTCATTTAATGTTTCTAGCCATTTAAAGAATGCTAAATCTTTTTGACGTCACTAAATTTTTCAGCGTGGTCCTTTTTGTTTGGTAGAGGGCGCACCAAGGCACAATGCTATATGCAAGCTTTTTTTTTAAGATCTGTTTGCAAGTTTTCTTCAATTTAATCTACCCAACAGGTCGACTGAATTTTCGTGGCAACTTAGCAAGATTTTCGTTAACTTGATGTTGTCCAACGTTTTCACAAAGGTTTGAAGGGTCGTAGAAGCCGCTTGCCATGTTAACAACTCATTTCTGAGGTCGTTTACAAAATGTCAGCGGCGATGGACAGAGGCGAAGGCCGGTCACGTATTGCCGTTCATAGAGGAAGATTAGATCATCATTTGTAGTGTGACATCATTTCGTGTTGACACCTTGTATCTTAGTTTTGTAAACTTGTTTTAAAGCACAACATTAATTTAACAGGCTGGTAAATCTGAAGCTGAACATTTGAAGTAAATGGTACTTAATAAATGAAAACAAGCGAAGTCAGTTGAATAAGCAGAATAAAGGTCAGAATGAAAACGACTTAAAAATACTGAGTATTTAGGTTGTTTATATCGATCAACTGCAATCAAAAAGGGCTTGTTTTGGCTTGATTTTTCTCTAAAATCTAGATTTTTCAAAATTTTGCTAGACATAAAACATTTCAAATTAGTAGCGAGCCGGGTGTGTTTATTGCTGGCGCCAATAATCAAAATGATCAGACTCTTAAATGTTAATCCTGGATCGATATTTTGTTTTGGTTGCCGAATCGTTGTTGCTGTTACAAAACTACGAAAACCCCTTCGGTTACCGGTAAAATGTTGACTGTGCGAGTTTTATGGCGATATTAATGAGGTTTTGGCAATAGCTGACAGTTAAAGTTGGTCAAATATTAACGAATTTCAATATCAACCAAGTTTAAAATTCAAAAAAGTATGTGAACTTGGCGTTTGTAACCATTGTGCATTGTTGAATTTTTGTACATATTATAATTATTGCTTGTGAAATGACTTTGAACTCGGTAACTTTCTTTATAGGTTTGACTATAATGGTGTTATCATTAATCATAAGTATGAAAACAGTGCAACACAAGTTTTTCGATTCCTTTGATAATCCCATCATTTAGCATTGCTGTGTACCTCAAGCATTATTCTGTTTGTAGAAGAAAGTGGCAGAAAGTTAGATTATGTTTGTTATGGAATGTTTAAATCCACAGGTTTCGAATCGTGTTTAGATTCAGCCAGAGGTTCAAAAGTAGCTTGTGAATGGATCATAACTTGGACAAATATTAGAAGCAGACAATGCAGATTAAGGTCAACATTCATCTGGTTGTGCGAACTAGCATCTAGTTGAAACAAACTTCATCTGTGTCACGAAGATTCTTTTTTAAGTTTCCAGTGCTAAGCCATAGGTAGTTTCTGGTGTAGCGATTAAACCAGAATAGTCTAATGCTTGTGGGGATGAATTAGACTGCATATTGTTGCCAAGTATTGTCGCTTTTTCATGGCCAGTAATCAAGATAAAGTTTAATGAAAAGTGAAAACCCCATTGGAACAAGAAAAGGGAGTTTTTACCACAGTTCCGTTGGAACAAGAAAAGGGAGTTTTTACCACAGTTATTTATAGCTCTTAATAACTGTGGTGATTGCACGGTAGTTTTATTCGAATTTTATAAAGCAGTAAAGCCTTGTTTAAAATAGTAGCATTTCTAAACGATTTGGACTTAGTTGCTGATGATGGACGACTGGTCGTACTTAAGTCCGAAACGTTTAGAAAATTTGCTATTTTAAATAAGGCTTGACTGGTTTAATCAGACAATAATATTCTAATAAACATCTTTGAAAAGAGTCAGTGTTGCCGAAAAAAAGATGAATGGTGCGTCTGAATTGCATTAGATTAGTTCTGTCATTGTGCAAGTGACGTTATTTGCGTCATTACGTCATGGAAAGTGACAAAAAGTGTTAAATAATTAAACAGCAGCTTTGGCAGTCTTCTAAACAAGACAATTTAAATCCCGCGTTCGAACGTTTATTTTGCGATGACGCCATGATTGCATGTATTTTAAAATCGTTGTATTTAACCAGGTCTGATTTTTTCTCTACTCAAGGAATTAGAAAGCCTCGTACTGCTATTTGTGGCAACTCTTTCGACTATCATATTTGAAGAAACCAAACCATTAAAATATAAATGAATCTGAATTAACTTAACAGTTTACCAAAAACTAGTTCAGCATTGGTCATTTTTTGTTTAATAAAGTCAAATATCAAGCAATACTGTGTAGCTGTTTAAAAGAAAAGAAAGCAATTAAAAAGGTTTATGTCAATATTATCTTGTGCCACGTTGTGTCAGGGTAAAAGACAGGCCATTGAAACAGTAATGCTATATTTACTTAACACTGTAAAGTTGTAACTAGATTCGTTTGTGGTGAGTTTGATAGGACTCGTTGAAACTTAGAATTTGGAGCTTGACGAATCACTTTTTTAGAGCATAAACTTCGTAAAATTTTGGAACGTTTTTGTTATTTTCAACGAAGCGTGTGAATTCTTGAGTTTAGCTACTCTAAATATACAGCTACAAAATTCGGCGTTGCTACGAAATTCTGTACTTTTTGCATTTCAAGGTGGTTAAGGAATGTTTATGTCGGTATCTTGAAGTGACTGAGAGGTGAGATTCGGATGGATAGATACCGTTAGATAGGATTCAGAAAGATATACAGTACAAGTGAAATACTGAAATCAAAGACTATGTCTGCTTCCAGTAGCGTAGCCGGGGGGGGGGGGGGGCTCGAGCCCCCCCATTGGCTTGTGAAATATGCAAAATCGCATGTTTTTGGTGCTTTTGAGGCCGATTTTTTGTGAAAAATTGAAAATAGCCCCCCCATAGGAAAACAGCCCCCCTCAAACATTTGAATTTCCGAATTTGGCCGAAAAATCAGTCTCAATTTCGGTGAAGACCTTGTTTTTTTTTTGTTTTTTTTTTTTTTTGAGACCACCTGATTTTGAGTGGAAAAAACCTTTGAATTCCGAGCTTTCCGAGAAATTTCGTTTCAATTTTCGGACAAACCGTGTGAAACTGATTCAAGAACAATGAAAATTTGGGTCAAGGTCGTTTGCACACTTCTCACTTTTTCAAAATAGCCCCCCCCCCCCTTTTCCAAATCCTGGCTACGCGCCTGTCTGCTTCACGGTCGACAGAAAAACAGGGGTTAATATTAGGTGATACTGTTTGTTACGTGGTACACTAGCAAAGAGTAGGCCTCATTTGATCTTGGATTTTATAGATTAACGTTTGGGTGCGGGTTAAGGTCAGATGTATGGGTTAGTTGAGGTTTGGTTTAGAGTTGTGGTTAAGGCTAAGTTGACGATTTTTTACTCTTTGGTCACGTAACAATAGCCTTTGCCTCAGAAAATAATTAATAAAAGTCAGTAAAAGGTAAAAAAAATACGTAAAAATAAAAAGGAGTAAAAAATGCATTATTTTGTTTCAAAAGTATAGCGGTCTCCAGCCCAGGATCGTGATGAGGCTTTTAATATCTGAAATCGAAGCTCTGTTTTTGCCTTATGCTATATTTTTGGCAAAGAAGTACATCCTAGTATCGTATCCTCATGGGGCGGAATTTTATTAAGCAACCTGCTTTTCTTAAATTGGTAACAGATGGTGTTGTATAAACACTTCATTTGCCTCCACATTGCTTTTTTAATAGCCTTTGTTGCAGAAAAAAGTAGAACGATCATGAAATTGCTTCGTTCTATTTTTGCCTTCTTAATCTCTCCAGATGCCTTGTCAGTCACTCAAAGCAGTGCAAGACAACTACAGTTAACTCGTCTTTTGTGTAAGATATTGAACTTGCAGTGATTCGTAACACCAGTTGGTTTTGCTTTCGATTTTGTCCTCAGAAGTAAATGATTTAACCAATGTGACCTTAAATTATTATCTTAGAAAAGTAGTTGCAAACTAGCTTTTGTTGTACAACTTGTGGTCCACCTGCAAGAGCAGTACTGAATTGCGCGCACTAGCGTTTATAGCTTTGTGACGGTATTCTGCTTGATTACTTCAGTGAAAGCGGTATAGATCATCATCAGTGAATGAAGTTGTAGCGGTCTACGACGCAGGGCACAGACAAAACGGCGTTGAACATAAGGGCGTAGGGAATTTAACAAGCAAAAACAAAAAAATAAAAAAAACAAAAAACGATAGATTTATCCAAACTCTGGGATAATGACTGCCGTTGATACACGTGCAAGTGATTAGGCAACGCTTTTGGTTCGCAACGGGACACAATACTAAGTTATTATTGTTTGCGTAACAGATTAAGTGCAACCGTTAAATGATTATGTGCGCGAAGATTTGCTGATCTGTTCGGCGTTTTTCATTTCCATTGAAAGAATAAATTTTTAAGCCCAACATACATTTTAATAAAACTAGAATTTAAATTCGAAAAATGCTCAAAACTTGACTTTCAAAAGTTAAATAAAATACTTGTTAAAAATAATCAAGTTTTTTTTATTTTATTTATTACCTAGGTACGGTAATTATTTTTCGATGCTCGAAACTGCCGGCGCAGATTGCAGATTTACGTCTCTGTGTACTTATGTCTGTGCCCTTATATCAAGTTTCGAAGTTGGAGACGCTGAAAGCAAAAGTTCGCTTTCATCTGCCATGTTGAAAGTTGAAATTTTAGCAAAACTTGAATCTAATCTCAACTCTAATTATTACATCAAAAAACTTCAACCCAAACTTTAAGCTCTGAAAACGTGCGCGAAAATTGTTCGGGGATTATTTCTCTTTTGTTTAAACGAAATGGCTAATGTTACGTTGCGTGGTGGCAAAAAGAAAGATCGAGCAAAAAATTGACGCTTATTTGCTTTTTTATTTTTTGGAATAATGTTTGGGCATGTCGGCGCGAGACAGGGTTAAAAAGTAAGATTGAGTTAGAAATTTATTATAAAATTAAGGTTAGATTAGTGTTAGAGTTTGATTTGCGGTTAGGGCTGGGTTAAATTTTTTATGGATCACTTTCGTGTTGTCTGATTGCTTCTACCTTTGAAATTTTAAGGTGAAATATTCACCTGAACACGTATCAGCCAGCCATTATTTTGTTTCGCTAAGTGGCGCTAAGGAGTTATGTCGCGTTTCCTCTTTGCTGCAACTACATCTTACTGTGCAGCTTATTTTAGTGTTAGTTACTGGTTCAAAGTTGGTTCATAGTGCAACCAATTGTCTAATTGGTCAGCTTGTGTTCTCAACCTATTGGTGTTTTTGCTGTAGAGATTCTTTACCCTGGTTTATTCTATTGGCATTGCCCTTATTGGTGTTTTTTTAGGAGATAGCATGCCTATTGCCAAGGTATCGTTACAGAACGCAAAACGATAAAGTTTGCTGATGCGTAGCTCTCGACGTTAGAGATGGTGCGGTGCACAAAATTCTTGTCCGCAAACTGCACCGCACCACTCAATTCTATCCGCATACCGCACTGCACCGCAAAAAGTTTGTGAACTTAATACACCGCACCGCAAATCCTACCTCAAGCCAAAATATAATGGTTAACAGTATTGCCTAACACCAATACTGTATCTTACTGCATGCAAAATTACAAACCAAACAGGTAGGCACCCCATGGTCCACCTGATGCTAGTTAAACAATAGCTTCAGATAATGGTTTGGCCTAAACTGTTACTTAACTAAACAAGCCAATTAACCCAACCCTTGATGATAGGACTCAGTTCAATTTTAACTAATAAAAAAATATCCCAATCATGAATCAAACCATGGACATTACCGGTATGTTTGGAATACTGAATATATCAGCACTTCCACTTTAGAAGTTCCAACTGCCAAAGTTTGATGGCTGCATTTATGCAAACAGTAGCACTAAAAGCACAGTCACATCTGACATTATTCCTAGGCTTGCCAGAGTAAGTCATGGTCATGCTTGATATGGTAAGTTACAATGTACTGCTCAAAGTTTCTTAAGCTTAAGGTGAAGAATTGTTATGCAAAAGTAGTTTTAACCATTCCATCTTATTTTTTGTAACCGGTATCACATATGCAATGGGAATACTAATAAGTATAAATGAAAAAGGTGGTTTAACGTTAAGCACTTTGTGCTTCTGCACAATCAGTCAACGAGCATCGACATGTTGAATTTGAACCATAATACAAGCAGTTATTACTAACTATAATATCTATATCTATTGCTGATTTCAAATGGAAAGAAAACGATACACTGACACCTCAATATGGCTCCTCTTGAAACAGTGAAATCTGAGGCTACTTTACGCTGTACAGAACAGGAATAGGTTGGCAAGTGGGGTTGGGTGACTGATAGTGATACTACCTACAATCACGCAAAAAAATTTCAAACTATCAATCTGAAATTACTAACTCACTGTTCACACTACAATACTCTGGTACTGTAGATTCAAGCAGTCAATAAAATTTTGTCATGCTCTCAGTAGCCTACCACTAAATACCATACTAATGCTTTAATGATAAACTTTAATTTTCAATGTAATGGAACCTTTAGTTTTTAGAAATAGCCACTAGCCTGCTAGCCTTGGAACTGTGATACACTGGCATTTATGCAACAAACTCAACTTTACTGGGCTACACCAGACACGTCAAAAAGCTAAAGTAGACTTACCCTACCAGACTACTAGTACACATGTAGCTTAGTCCCTAAGTCATCAGTAAGCAACTCTGTACTGGTATTTCATTAGGCCAACCAGTATCACATATGATACCAGTATCAGGCTACAGTATTGGTACAAGTTGTGTACCGCTACTTACAAGTAGTACCGGTAAGTAGGCCTATCGGTACCTGCTTACAGTATAACTATTATTAATTGTCAAACTCTATGCAGGTACCGATATATACTACCGGTACCATACTTGTAAGTAGCCTATAGACTTGTGCCAAATACTGTAATAGTAATATCACCTTATCTGTTAGTGTCTGGTGTTATGCAGTATAGCCTATACCGGTGTGCAATGGCCTACGGTATTACCATAGGTACCGGTATAGAATTAACGACTAGTGCACCAGCCTATCCAGCCCAACTCAGAGCTTACCCGTACAAGTTGCATTACTATTACCGGTACGGCGTTAGACTGTAGATGCGCTCGGTAGGCCTATGATTTGAAAGTTACACCTAGGCTACCGGTACACCATGGTACCTAACAGGCTACATTGAGATTGAATTTAACAACTGAGATAGAGTGGCTGAATCCTAACCTAATCCTAAGAAGTCGTCTCATCCTCCACGCTGCAGCTGCACTGCACTGCAAAACTACTGGAATTTTTCGCGCGGCGCGGCGCTGTTGGTCTACCGCGTACGCTGCGCGGCTACCATCTCTACTCGACGTGCTTTCGCACGTCGGTAAAATAATTAACTGTTCAATCACAAAATTTCACGCCAAATATAGACCGGTTTTAATTTTGCTGTCTATACTTTACACAGAGTCTAAATGCAGAGCAAATTTACATGCTAGCTAAAGTGCGTGTCGGAAGACCGCAGAATGGCTGTCAATCTATCCTTTGTTACACACGATGAGGATCTTACCGCAAGAGGCGCAATGGAGCGCCACTCTCTTCTCAATTTGGCGAAGGTAAGGATGGTGGCTGCATTGTGAGTTGTCAGCTTGCACGGCAATTTGTTTTTTGCTTGCAATCATGCATGCTGGATTGCTACGTTTCAAATAACTGCTCTATGGTTGTGGATTACTACCAATTTAGCTTTATGATTGTGTTGCTTGCTGATCATGCATCTAACTCTAACATTTTTATAGTTCTGCAGTGGTTGAGGTGGTAAGATAGTGACAAAAAAATTGATTACGATTCGAGTTCGATAAGTAGTCCTTTCGAGAGTTTTAAGTTCGAACTTACGGATGAAACAGTGTAAAGGAGTCGAACTCGACCTCACAAGATTTGTGAAGCATCTAGGACGTTTCCGATTCAACAAATTTGTATTTAATTAAAAACTAGTACGCACAAACAGGCCTGTTTGTGTTATTGAAGAGGCTCTGTAGAAAACTGTAACATCTTTGCTTGTCCTGAGGTTTAAATTGATGCTTTTTTAAATCTAAAAATCTAAGTTGAAATTTAATATTGATTTTGGTCCAACTACATCTTATATAGTAAAGCAATCTTTTCGTTTGCAATTGTGGTTTCATATGATATTTTGTCTTTGGAGAAGCGAGGAGCGAATTTTTCAATGTACAGAATCCATCATATCTCTGTCTATGATTCTCAAGTTGCGTTGCCTCAAGTGGCATTTAGTGAATTTTGTTCTCTTGTACAATTCAAAAGAAGTTTTTTTTTCCTTGTGTAAGAAGCTATTTAGATGAGAAATGTTAATGATAGGATGTTTGGGTTAGGTTTCAAGTTTAAATGCTATGCATTTTTGCCGTAATTTATGAAATGGAATACTCTCGCACATCTTTATTTTTATGTTTCACTTTATGCTTTTGATGTTTTCAATATTTTCTATCACCGCCCACGTCACAATAGCGATGTTCATTATGGCTGGCTTGATAAATATGCTTATCGATAAATATTTGATGACTTTTTTTTACATTAAACATAACGAAATATCGTACCTAGATGAATGATCATTTTGAAATGTACGCGAACTGAACAAGCTGGAAACCCGATTCAAACTTCTTGTGAGAATCCAGTTAGCGTCTTTGTGTGATTTATAACTTTTTCCGTATTTTTGCATGGAATGTTGAGTCACTTAGAAGATATTTAGAGAGAACAAAAAAATTCAAGTGCAAGTGAATTTAATCTTTCTTCTAAAGTTTTCATAAGAGTGCCGGAGCGTTGCAAGAGTGCGTTCAAATCGAGTTCAACTTGAGTGTAAGTTAACTGAATACCGATTACACCGGAAACTAAAATCGTACTTTGATTTCCAGCCAACAACAAATTTTGGCATTCAAATTTCGGAAATTTAAACAAATTTTTATAGACAAAAAAAAATTTCTTAAACAACATATTTTTATACAATGAAGAGAACAAACTCAGGGCAATCATTTAGCATCAGACATTTTTTTACTAAATCACAAATCTTAATTTAGTTTGTAAAATTACAAAGTCAGAGGTAACCCTACTCAACTTCAATTGTCATTAGAACGAATTTACGAAATTCTTGTTTGGCTTGCACGATTACAAGTCACTCTAAATTGAAATATTGTTTATCAGCTAATTAAAATTTCTCAAGTAAGCAAGTGGAGTTGAGATTAAGTTCTGGATTGTGATTCTGCCAGTAAAGACAGACTTGACAGTTTAACTGGTAACTGACGCAAGAATATGACAGGTTTTATTGTAAAGCCGTTTGAAGTGGAAACTAGAAGTTATGAGCTTCAGTTGATAGATCAAGGTAGCTTTCTGCCTGTTGTTACAGCGTTATATAAAACGGTTAAAGTTATTCGTAACTTTTGTCGCGTAAACTTCGAGAATTTATTGCATATAGTTGCCAGAGAGCTATTGATTTGTTTTGATGCAACATCGTCGCAAAAGAATGTTGTTAAATAAAGCTTAGTCTCGAGGGTATCGAGAAAATATGCATTGAAAAATGCGGTTTCAGGGCTTCGAAAGCCACATTTTTGCAATAAACACGCTTTACAAGTTTGGATTTTATCGACACTACAATAAGAAAGCATGGCAGATAGGTTTTTGACAGTGCAAGGTTTACTATTAGAACAGCGAACTTGCAAGCTTACAGTTAAGTCTGCATTTATGGTACTGCTAAAAGCATATGTTTTAATTTACGTTTTAACATATTAGTTCTGTAATGGATTTTAGCAAGAAAGCGTTTGCAGTTGAATGAAAATTGAAGATTGAGAAATATCTTAATATGCTTTGCCACGTCAATTGTGGCAAATTGAGGCAAATTTTTCTCAAATTCAATATTTTGTTTAGTTTATCGCGGCCGCTTGTTTGCTGCCTGCGAACTGTTGGTTTCCACATGGGGTGGATCATCAAGAAGTTAGGAAATTTAGGCTTTCAGAACTATAGCGTTTTTTAAGCTAGACATATTACCAAATTTCAGCTCTACAATTTCCAATTTTATAAATCGATATGAATTGCATACAATAGGTGTATCAGTGCTATTGCATCGTGCATTAATTTTTTCGAGCCATATTTAGCTCTAATTAATTACTACTGCGTGGGACTTGCACCAACATACGTGGTCGGATGAAGATGACATAAATTAGTGATTGTTGAAAGTAAAGCTTTGTACTGTGAACTAGTTACGACTTCTGGCTTCTCCGTTCAAGAGCAGGTCTGCGTTTAAATGCGAACTGCTTCGTGCTAAGCTCGAAAGCAAATTTAATCCGAAGGGAATCGTCACGGGTCGCTATTTCTGTCTTCATATTTTGGTCATGTGCTAATGGATTGAGAAACGAGCAGGCACAACAACTTTCATATTTTGCTTTCGATCTAACGAGGGAGCATCACGTACTGGCCACCAATAGAATAAGATGCAGATTTAGTTAGGCAGTGGAAGAGCAAGTTTTTGACAAGATTGTCTTTTATTACCGAGAGTTTTGGTCAAACGAGCATTAAATCAAAATATTTTTTCAAATATTTAGATTTGTTGTTCGACATTTTTGCGCTAAGTTAGTCATAATTGTTGATGTAGTTATGCAGAAAACCAAAAAATAACGCCCTGGCAAAAATGCAACTTGTAAGTTTAAGTATGGGAGGAAAATAAGTAAGTTTCATGGATACAATTAAGTTGAAGAGCGATGCAATGGGGTTCAAACGACAGTTGTAGGACCATGGTACTGTGGTGATGATTTTGGGAACCGGCATTTGACATTAGAAAGACTACAATACTTGAATCTTGTCTGTTAGGTACTGTATATTGGTGGTCACGAGTGCGCTACCGGTACGTACGTTGTACAGTATATTAGCGCAAAGCTGCCTTTTATTTTGAAAAAATCGATCACACAAAGGTTGCTTATAATTTTTATATAAATAGAGGATAGAATAAGCCAAGTTTGTTTTGTCCTGAATAAACGAGCAGCGGCACACTTGTTTTAAATCAGTTTTATTATATTTGCTTTGTCAATTTGGCATGGTAAACAAAGGTGATTGTGAGTCACATTGCGTTAATGTAATATAACTGAGCAACCATGGACAGTGAAAAGAAAAGGTTTGGATACAAACTTAGCAACGCGCTTCTTAGTCCTCGCCTGTTACGTCATCGTGACGTCACGCTGCTGGCCGAGGATGTTTTTGGTGATGACATGGTTTCATTAACGCCAGCTGAGCGCGAACGACTGACAGAGAAGACGAATAGCTGTGGAACAATGAATTCTTCAAGGCTCTTTTCCTCCCCAGTGCTTGATCGAGCAACTTCGCAACTGAGCAAAATGGTGCCCCGCAAAGTGTCGCTGAGTGCCCTCATGTCGGGGGTGCAACTGGAGAAGTTAAGAAACAAGCAAAAGCGACAGAATGAGGAAGACAATGCGACACCACCGAATAAAACCGAACCTTCTTACCGAAATCAAATTGTTTCGGAACCGGTTCCCACAATTGAGTTTCACGGCGCATCTAGTTCCGAATCAGTTTCGGACGGTTCAGATTCGGTAATAACCGAATCAAACACCTCGTTTTGGTTTAGCGGATCAGATGTGGATTCTGTGGAATATGGAAGCTCTAATAATGAGGTAATTGTGGAAGTTAACAGGGTTAGTGACTGATCTTTTTACTGAGTTTGGCAATTTTAGGAATGAAGCAGCTGAGACTATACTGTATAATGCATGAAAATACCTTGCAAATATAGGTGGTACAACTGCAACTTCAAAATGTATGCGGGCGTGGTAAAGTCATAGGCGCGCGTTGCAGGTGCTGAATAACTACCGGTACAAGATTCTTACTTTGGTTAAATTAATCGAAAAACTATAACTGTGTGCGTTTGTAAAACGACACGCGCATGTTTTGTGACTGTTTGTAGCAGTCTTTCAAATGCAAACAATTTCGGGCTGCCAATGAGTTGTAGATTCTTCAGAAAGAGCTAGTTTTTGATTGCAAGGACAATGGTGTTGAAAATGCTTATTAACTAATCTTTTATGCTTCTATTGTATGTAGAATCTAGTCTTCTTGTGTTTAGTTTTATGATAACTTGAAGCATGCTGCATGAAAGCTGGTTTCTTTGGTGTCTGTATATTTCAAGCGTTTTTGTTGTTTTGCCCTCCTTGCGATATAAACTGATATATCTATCTGATATTATTTTCAAACAATTTTAAGAAACAATGTTGCACTCAATGGTTGCTTGCGGATGGAGCCAATTGTTTGTGTAGCAACTTTACTTTCAGCCAAGTGTTTAACTTGATAACGTAATGAATTGAATAATTTTAAGAAACAATGTTGCACTCAATGGTTGCTTGCGGATGGAGCCAATTGTTTGTGTAGCAACTTTACTTTCAGCCAAGTGGTTAACTTGATAACGTAAAGAATTGAATAATTTCGTAATGTTTGAGTTGCTAAATGGCTTAATTTCCTTTCTTAGAATTTTGCAACAAACGTAAACCAACCGAGGCTAAAATAAAGTAGCCAACTAGAAACCGACTTCTATACATGCCCAATTAGTTTAACACCTAGTCTTACGGTGTCTCTGAATTTCCTACCTTCGGTATTAGGTCTATGGTTGGGTTAGGGTTCTATTTTGCCTTACATAAGTTAATTTTTGCATTGATCGCAATAATCGTGGATTTTTATCTGTATTTTCACCGTCCCCGCACGTTCCAGCTGGTTTTGTTTTTCACACTATTGCTTTAGATATTTTTTGGTATAAGTGTCTTTCTTGCAGTGAGATGGGTCGGAGAAAACTTTTCAATGTGTAACCTCAATGTTTTCAGGGCTTTACGGACGACAGAACTAGTCCGTTTTCCACCCCCACCTCCCCAGCACAGCCATATTGGGAAAGAAGAAGAAGCGAAGCGGTGATCAGGCGAAAGGGGTCTGCACAAGTTCAGAATAACCTGCCTAAAAACGTGTCTTCTCCCATAATCGTATCTCCAGTGCTTGGAATACGTACTCCTCATACTGGCCAAGGTGTGCGGGTGAGAAAGAAAGCAGTTTACCAGCTCGATAATCCTCACAGTGCTTTTTTGCGACAAAAGCTTGCTAACACCGACAACTGCTGCTCTGATTCCGAAGTCACTGCAAAGCCGCCCAAGAGTAACAACCGTATTCGACCTAATTTAAGTTTTAACGCTGCAAGTGAAAAAACTCGACCACTTAGCTTGCCTTTACATCAGAATCATACTTCTACTAGCGATGCAACTTCAACTTTATCGCCCAGTGTAGCTCATACAAAGAACTCAAGTCGTCCCAAATCTCTCAACTCTGCTACAAGCAATCAGTCATTTGAAAATTCTTCCTCAACTCCCAACGCATCATCGGTAAGTTAAAATTTTATTTATTTTGATGGATTTCTGGGTCCAGGCGACACCCTTTTCTGTCGTATAACTCAATTGAAAAAGTTATCTTCTACCTACCCAGTCTTCTTCATTCTTCTCAAACTTTGTTTCCATGTGTTTTTATCTCATTTTTTCCCGCTACTTTTGTCTTCAGAATTTCGAGACTAGTATAAGAGTAAATGGTCATAAAGTTATGCCCTAAAACTATTGAAAGACTTAATCACGCGATAGACATGATTGCAGAGAGTTTTCTTAGCTGTAGTTATGTTTAGTTTAACAAAGTCTAATAAACCAGCTCTTTCTTACTTTGTCGATATTATAATCTAATTTGTACACCTAACGATCAATTCCAATTGCCAAGTTTCTTACAACCAGGCTAGATCTGTTAGATTCGATTACAAAAGTGAGAGAAAATCTTTGTAGCTCCTATTCTGTTCTTACTTAGAGGTTTTTTGATATCTTCAACGGTCTTGTTCTGCATCACTTTGTTTTCATTAGTTGTTTCTTGTTTCATTTTAGGTAACTTCCAATAACTTAAGAGAATCAAACATTCCACCACGATCAAGGAGAGACTTCCTCAGCTTATCAGGTAGGTTGAAGGGTGGAAGATGGGGTGCAGTGTTGCTCTGGTTTACACCCAATGTTGAACTGAATGATTTGCCGTACTAATTATTGAAAACGCAATAAGAGGTATCTGCATTGATTTATCTGTTAAACACTATTATCTGATTTACCGAACGGTGGTCCATTAGATAAAGCATCTATTACTAAAACGGTAAACTCAACCTCGGTTTCCTATCGGGTCATACGAAAGACAATGGAAATATTGGTATTTACAGCTTTCCTGCTTGATGTTTAGTATTGGTAAAGTGAAGCCTCCACCTTGTTTGGTAGACAGGTGAACAGGTAGCAGCTTGACTCAACGTCCGAAAGGTCAGTTCGCTGTCTCCCGTCCGAGGCAACTTGGTGAATCAAGAAGCTGCTACCTGCCAAATATTAGCAACTACATACACCGAGCCAAGTCAACTGCCCGCGAACAAACTGACCGCGAAGCGACGATTTCGTTACAGTGATTTCGTCACAAAGTGAGGGTTTGGGCAAGATGGCTCTGGGGATAGTAAAAATATATTTAGGATCGCCCTTTTCAGCCGATCGGCGTTGTCCGCGGTCAGTTTGCTCGCGGCAGTTGGTTCGCGGTCAGTTTGTCGCGGTCAGTTGTCGTGGACCCACATATACGAGGTGTGTTTGAAAAGTAACAGGACTGGGTCTATAAATGTTTTATTTTATTTGACAAGTAAATTTTACAACATGTCGTCTTCAAAGTAATCACCTTGGGCTCGAATGCATTTTTCCATTCTCCTCTGCCACGCTTCTGCGCACTCCTGCTAGGATTCCTCCGGGATCGCTTGGAGCTCTCTCGTCACGGGTGTTTTAATGGCTTCTGAATCTTGAAAACGAGTTCCTTTGATGACTTCCTGGAGTTTGGGAAACAAGTTCCCACAGTTCTCTTCTTTTCTTCCTCACTGAGCGCATCAGACGTCACAAGATGTTTTTGTAGACGTGCTGATTAATAGGTTGGCTTTGTGGCAAGAATTCTGCGTGGACAATTCCATGGACATCAAGAAAAGCGATCAGCGTCATTTTGGTTTTGGACTTGAACAACCTCGCCTTTTTGGGTGTTGGTGACACTGCGCTCTTCCATTCACGGCTCTGCCGTTTGGTGAGTGGATCGTACCCTAAGATCAATGACTCATTGCCAGTAACAACTCTTTTCAGCAAGTTGGTTTCAGTTTCGAGTTGCTCCAAAATGTCTTGACACACTTACACACGCCGCTCCTTTTGTCCTTCATTCAGCAACCTTGGTACCAGTTTTGCACAGATCTTCCTCATCCCCAGATCTTCCGTAATAATCTTCTATACCCTCTTACTGTTCATACCCAGATCATCTGCTGTCATTCTAACAGTAAGACGGCGATTGCTCCGCACCTTTTGTCTTACACGCTAACATTTTCATCTGTTCTGCTTGTGGATTGCCTCCCACTCCTGTGATCATCTTCTACCTCCTCTCTTCCCTCTTTGAACCTCCTGTGCCATTTAAAAAGACGAGTTCTTGACATCGTGTCATCACCATAGGCTTCTTAAAGCAACTTTAGTGCTTCAGTTGGAGTTTTTCCAAGACGGACAAGAAATTTCAGGTTGATTCGTTGTTCGACGCTCGTTCTTCGCACCAAAGAAAAAAGAAGCCAAAAAATCTTAATTTTAACAAATTTTCACAAAACGGTCACAAAGAAAGTGCCTAGACGGAAAAACGTGCAAAAAAGAATGTAGTTGTCTCAGGATGCTGAAATTTGGTTTTGGAAACCATAAGATATTGTGACATCATAGAAAGCAATGCCCTTTCTCTGCGATAAAAGTTGTTCGTGCAGCGTGCACTGTCCCGTTACTTTTTAAACACACCTCGTAAAGCCTACCAGAATCCTAATTGGTGGATATTTCTTTTTGGGTGTTTTTAAATCGCTTCTGAACTTCAGCGCTTAAATCCATTAAAATAACCCTTTTTCTATACTGCAGTAATTCTCTTGTGTGTTCAAGATACTGTGACAGACTCCACATTGCCACAAGACATTAAAAGAGCAAAACATTTTTTCAACGTCAGTCCCTCATTGCAACGAAGAAGTCCAATAGGTGGAAGACGAAAAAGCCCTTATAAGTAAGTGCTTGTTTCTTTTTCGAGCGCAGTAGCTCACTTCTGCTGCCGAGCCACATCCGAAGCTTAGACCAAAGTATAAGGATGAAAATAGACCAAGGGAAATTCTGAGAGGTTTAGAAACCGTGTTCCCCCCAACTTTTTGGCTAACCGGCGAGTGCCCAAATTTTCTCAAAACAGTAGTGCCAAAATCTCTAAAAATGCGTTTATGTGCCCTAAATTTTGCCCTAGTATTCAAGTATACTAAAAATCATATATCCACAAATTTTTAGGCTTTTCTAAAGCTCGTTTATCATATGGCTAAAAACTCTTTCCTCTTGATCTAACGAATTACCAATCGCTGACTCTCTGACAAAAGTCTGGTTTAGGGGGAGCACTGTTTAGAAATATGGCATTCGTGTTGATTGAGGGCCTATACGTGGGTTTACAGGCGTTACGGGACGATTTCTTCCCGTGGAAACCTAATAAACGAAAGATTAGTAAGAAGCTGAGCCATGGCAGCAAAGTGTTGAAAGCCTGTAGCGTACGTTCAATTCTATCTCGTGTCATGATTTACAAATGCTGTACATAAATGCGGTACGAGTGCAATCGAATACAAACGCTGAATAGAATAGCGGTAACTTCTAAACAAAACAGCAAACTTGCACTTTTGATTTTGCCGGATATTTGCTGATGCGAAAAAAATTAAATTTTGCAAAACAAAAAATTAAAACAGGGTTTGTGATTGTGGAGCTTCTGCTTTAGTGGTGGACAAATGGAAGCTACAACTAAGGTTAATTTTGGTGCCACTTACGTATTCGTAGGCAATGGATCAACGGTTTATTTTTTGCACTTCCAGGACTTTTTTCTATGAGTAATTGAATTTGGAAGTGATAACGTTGCTGTAGCTTCTATGAGCTGCATATTGAGGCAGTACGTTGCGCCACTTCCGCATCCACATTGTACATTTTGTAGAACTTCCTTTAGATATATTTCACTTTCGTACGATATCTAAATATTTGTTTTGCATCCTCTGCGTTTTCTTAAAATGATGACTCAGCAAAACAATTCAAATGATAGATTGCCCTGTACCGTTTGTGTTTGTTGCTCTCCTTTTCATGCACAAATTAAAATTTTCAACCGGACAGTTGGTCGAATGGTTCGTTTCTCGAACCGGCAAGTTCGGGGTTCAATTCCTGATCCAATCTAATCGGACAAGGTGATACTTACGGCTCGCCACTGATGTGCCATTGCTTCCATAAGTTGCCCAGGTGTAATATCCGTCAGTGTAATATGACAGCAAACGTAATACAATTCCCCTAGAATCATATTGAGTATACACTGCGGTGTGCAAAAAATATAAAATGAAACAAAAACCTCGCAAAAGTAGATATACAAAACTAAAGACAAAATTGGCCGAGTACTTTCCAGAAAAAGGTTTTAAGCTGGATGAGCATCAATTGTTCAAACCCCAAACTTAATGAGTGTAGCTGTTACGAAATCGAAAGGTTTGCACATGGTTGCTTTGTTGACTGGGGCTGCCCGGCATTTTACATGAAAGCATGATGCTGCGGGATTCTACACCACAGAACCTCAGCTGGGCAGGAGAACTGGGAGAGAAAAGTGGCCACTTTCAACACTCCAGGAGTGGGTATCCCATTACTGACTTTTATCAATGGTCAATTTATTAACCAATTTTCGCTAATTGCTACCGCAGGCATTAGTTGTATGCGTTTTGATTTGAAGTGTAAAGATTTTTTATGCATTTTAGAGAGCTTGAAGTTCCTGGTGATTATTTGGAGTCCGAAAATCTTGAACCTATTCGACATCTTCCTCCCAAGTCTCCTGGAAAACTTCGGAATTCCAGAGCTACAAACAGACATTCAGGTATTGTGTGTTAATAGTACCGTTTGTTTTTGTAATTGGGTCTTTTGTAGTAACAAGGAACGAACTAGTAGCAAATAGTAAGAAGGAAGTTAAAACCCATGGGAAGTATTATTGGGATAAAACCAAGGACATTGAGATTCTGAAAATTTTAAGGAACTTAATGTGAATGAAACAGGAGCATTTTATCCCATTTCCTTTGTGTTCGTTGCAGAAAATTTTTTCATTATCGTGGATTACGTATGGGACCCTATTGTTATGATGTCAACCCCTTTAAATTGTGACAGAAAAAAGTTGCTTCTTTGGTAATAATAATTCGAGGTTGTTGTTGTTACAGACCCATTAGAAAGGTGCGCCTCTGCTGAAGATTTAAAGCCTAGAAAAGTTAAATCGCAGGTGAAATATGATGTGAGCGTATTCTATTTAATATAGATATTTCTACTTCCACTCAATATTGGTGTTTTAGCAGAATTAACTCGAATATAAGTATGGAAGTCGAAAAGTTCATCAGTTAAGCCAAGCTTCGCAGTCAACCCGTTGTCGTGGACCAGCATGACAAAAGACTCGCAAAAGCATCAGCGACTGAACGAATCCATCAGGGAATATTCATTTTCGCATTACTAGTGAAAGTCACAGAATGCTGTGTAATTAAGAAAATTTGCCGTAATTGCATCAATTTTTGTTGCCATCATCACATAATTACTGCAGTAGATAGCACGGCTGTTACTGAAACGATAGGATTGGTTCATTTACCGGTCTTGTCGAACCAAAGGCTATAAAATTAAATTCACAGCTTCCCTGCTTAACGTTCAGCATTCAAATTGTAATTACATTTTATTGACCAAGTTGCCTTGGCCAGGAGACAGCGGAGGGACCTCCCGGAGTCTCGGTCTTCGAATCAAGCTGCCACCTGCCTACCTCACGGTGGTGGCTTCGCACTGTCCTTTTATTGTTGAACGTCAAGCAGAGAAGCTGTGAATACCAATTTTTATAGTCTTTGGTTTAACCCGACCGGGAATCAAACCCGAGTTTACCGTTTCAATAGCATACTCTCTATCCTCTGTCATTACTGATTGGTAAAAGGGTTGTTGTCATTTCTCCACCAGACCACCGTGATTTGTGGGCAGGTGGCAGTTTAGCTCGAATATCACAAGACCTTTCGCCGTTTTTTGGGATAAAACAACTTGGTAAAGAAATACTGTGCAATAAGTCAAAAACAAAAAGCCAATACAATTTTGAACATTTTGAGAGATGTTTCGGTTAAGACTTAAACCATTTTCAATCTTATTCAAATCGTATCTACTCGTTTTTGTTTAGATATGATTGACAATGGTTTGAGTTAGGCAAAATGTTTCTCAAAACATTCCGATTGTATTAGGTCTTGCGTTTCTGATTTAAGCTAGTGCAAAAACCATCTTTTCTGCTTAGCTAGTAGAGTAAATGCAAGCGTGGTTTAGCCCAAGCACAACAAGACCCCTCGCCGTTCGATCGCAACCGAGGGCTGGCACCCAGTCAATGCCATGATGACCAACTATCGTTTTCCCAATGAACGTTACGAAGATGATGAAAGTTATCATGACCGTTCCGGTGGCAATGTAAGTCGGTCACTGAAATGGGTGGATCACCTCCGCCTGTCAATGCTATTGGAATGTTAAGTTTCATTGAAAAAACAATGGCAAAATGCAAAGCCAAGAAAAATTTATCATTTACATTCTATTTAATATTTTTCGTGGTTCTAGTTTTGTTGTATTTTTGTGCTTTTTTTTGTTAGGTGACTCAGTAGAATTTAGCGAATTAGAACATTACAATGAAACTAGCCGAATTCAAAAACGTGCTTCATAGCAGAAGCTAGAGCGCATTTCATAATCAGAAAATCAAGAATAGTCGTAAAACTTAAACAGAAAATTGAGCGTGCATTGCGTTGGGGTTGGTCGCCATCTTGCTTATGGCTTGGTATTGCAGTTACTCGGAAGAGGTTCATCAGTTCTGTTCCGATAACCCTTGTTATTGTTATTACCAGACTATTTCCTGTGGATAAGAGTATTGTACAGCAGAAATGATACACCACAGAACCCCCAGCTAGGCTAGCGAACCTGTGAGAGAAAGGTCGCCATTCCACATCATTCAAAGAATGAGTTCCCCGATCCTCGTCCCCCCACAGATGCAACCGCCCATGGGCACCCATTGGTCGCTTTTTTGCGACCCGTTGAGTGGACAGTTTCAGTATTCTGCCCCGAATGAATCACAGGTTTGTATTACCTTTCTCAGGTTAAACGCATTTGGGTTGGTTGTAGCGAAGCTGTACAAGTCAACTATTGATGGATAATGAAAGACAAAACTATGTAGAATTTTCTACAGTTTGTGAAGGTGTGCAACTGTTAATTTTAATTTGTGAAATTTTTAACTTTGCAAAATGTTCATTAACAGGGACAACAAGCCAATGCCAACGAAGCCACAGTTACTAAGTTTGATATCCTCAAAGTGTCACCCGATGATTTTGCTGTAAGTGCTGGTTTAACATCTTTAATCTTCATTCTACCAGGCTTTTGTTTGCTAAAATCTAAGCTATTTTAAATTTATTATTTTTGATGTGGAAGCGAAATTTGTGTTGTTTTTTGTTTTTTCTACTTTATTACCTTGGATAATTGAATCGATTCCTGTATACCCTACGTTTTTGGCATTTTAACTCCTGGTAGTCTGACAATTGAGTATTTTGGTTTTACAATCTTGTCATACCAAACAGACCAAGAAACGTAGGAGGGAAATTGCTTTGAGATTGGGTTGTTGGAACGGTCTTCCTGTGACTGAGAGCATGTTGCTACTGAATATCACACCATAGAACCACAGTGCTGTGCTGGAGAACCCGGGAGAGAAGCTTTCATTTGTACACCATTTAATTAAAGTAGTGGGATCTCCATCAGTTATCACCACACTAAAGGTCACTCCTGATTAAGCCTCTTACGACTCCCTGGATAAGCGGCTTCAATACTCAACCCCCAAAGGAAGCATGGGCGAAGGTTTGGTTTTGTTATATCCTAGTAGGAATATGAAACTCGTTGTATTACGCTGGAGCGTGTACTGTGATTGGCGCAGCCTCGCTGGTTTTATTATCCCGGGCAACCTGACTTCTTTGGACGAAATTTTGCAGCGGTGGCGAGCCGTTGGCAACAATACTGTTTGATTTGACCTGCCTGACATTCGAACCTCAGACTTCCTGCTTCAGAAACGAACGCGTTACCGCTCAAACGAGCGGCCGAAATAAATTTTACGTATTATTTTGAACGTTTTTCATTGAATCGTTTCATCCTATAGTATCAACATTTCAAGAATAGTGTCATTATACGGCGATTATAGTGTATAACATCATTACACTCACAGTGTGCAGTGCAACATCAACATTATAATGCATAACTAACATTTTAGAAACAATTGACGCTGTTGGATCTTCCGGTGTTCGTTAAGATAGTTCCTGAAGAAATATCAAGTTGCGGTTGGACTACTAAGGAGAAATCAGTCCTGTCCCCTAACGTTTGCCAGATGACACAGAGGTTTAATAACGTAAGTTAAGTTGTGTTTTTTTGCATAGGTGTGAGCTTATTTTTTAGTTAGTTAAAAAATTGTTCCCTTTTTTATGTTTATTTTTCGGGGTTCTTTTTTGGAAAGCGGCAATAATAATCCAATCCGTTGTAGAAGAAAGTGAACAGTATTTTTGATCAGATATTGCTGGTAGCTAATGTACACGTTTGCGACAAACGTATTCGACAGTATTTTTGGTCCCGGAGTTCAACTGGTCTTTAGTCTTTCATAGAATGTCTTTTTCTGAAATATGTTTCTGTTTCAGACAAGTTTTTGGGTGATTCGAGAAATCTTACAAGCTTCAACAATGAAGGTCAGAGCTGAAAGAATTACACATTTCATTAAAATTGCAAAGGTAAGGTTGTCCAGTTAATACAGCTTGAGAAGAGATGATGTCTTCACTATAACCATAGGCAAATTATTGCCAATACTGACACGCAACTAATCATTATAATAATCACTTTATTTACAAAAATTACGCTAAACATTTTCGGCAAAACACTATGCCCTTGTCAAAGCATCTAAACAAATATAACAAACAACTAGTTTTAACATAGAATAAAATTAATTACGCTTTCGCTAACTTTTGGTGTCGCTTTAAGTTCGAATTGAAACCAACTAATTACGTCAACACTTGAGATCGCGGCTTTTGTGGGTGATTTTCAAATTACTGTCCAGCCAAAATGACGAGTGGACGATCAAACACTACCGAATCAATCAAAGTATTTTAACAAGAACGAAGAGCCATTTCCGTATAGCTGCCTTTTGAGTTGTTAATAATGCTTCACAAAGTTTGGTGCCGAAGTACAGTACAGTGTACACCCATTCAGTTAAGTTCTGCTGCTTGACCATAGCAATCAAATAAGTACTGTGAAGGTGGGTATTTACGAAAAAATATTTGCATTTTTGACTTCTATTATTAGATTACACTTGAATGTACTATAAGCCAGTTTCTTTGCTGTTCTTCAACTTTTTCGCTCTGTCAAAGAAGTTAACTAAATATACGTCCCCCGTTTACGAAAACGGCTGGATGTACTTTATTCTCGGAGCAATCTTCTCCCATCCCTCCATTAAACTCGATTAGTTAAATATGTCTGAAACATGCAAAATCGGAAATCTTCAATTTATATGCAGAAACTCCATGAATTAAACAACCTCCATAGCTTAATGGCGGTCATTCAATCGCTTAACAGCTCTTCAATTATTCGCCTGACAAAGACATGGGCGGTAAGTGTAGAAATACTCTTTTTTTATAAAAACAATTTTGTGAGAACACGAGGTTTATTTTTGCTCAAAAGAGCAAGCTAAGATCAATGCCTGCCTCGGCTTGAAAAAATTGATTAAAAATACATCCGAAATTTCTTGACTTTTTCTATCTTGCTGTTGTTCATCTGTCCGACCGTAATCACGATGCACTTATAACGAAGGACGACTTCTAACCAAGCAGAAATAAGTTTGTGTAGCTTTATTCTCCAATAAAATTTAAGAACAAAGGAGGCTGAAAATTTGTGAAAATTTAAGAACAGCCAGCTTCAACCCAAAAATATTGATTTTAATGAAAAAAAGTGCATGCCAGTTTTTATTCGCATGGTGGTGCGGTTGTGCTTGCTACTGACCGAAGAGAAAAATTTAGCAGCGTTGTAAAAGCACTGCTTGCTACTGACCGAAGAGAAAAATTTAGCAACGTTGTAAAAGCACTAGCCTGTTCAGCTGTTCATAGCACTCACGACGGATTCAATAGATCTTATTAAAAAAGTAAGAGCCAAAATAATTTACGAGATAGATTGAACGAGATAATGTTTAAAGACGTTGGACGGGAGCGGTTTGTTCTTTTTGATTTTGTAACTCCTTTATTTTTTATCCGCTAGCTGGTGTCAAAGAGCAGCAGATCCACATTTGAACGACTTCTGAACCTGGTCAAGATCGACGACAATAACTTCGAGTTGAGAAGCCACATGGACGCGATTAAACTGCCGTGTATTCCCTTCCTTGGTGAGTTTCTTTTTTTGTGCTGTTTGCTCCGGGTTTTTTTTTTTGGTCACGGCTTAACAACTTTTGGTGAAAGGTTCGAATTCAGACGTATTTTTTCGGTCATTTCAGAATTCGACCATTTTTATCATTGCAAACGTGGTTTTAGCTTTTGAATTCACTATATTGATTGTTTTTTTAGTCATTTTGACCGAATTGATTAATTGAGTTTAGGTCATTCACCATAAATTTCGGTCAATGCCAGAAAAATGAGGAGAAAATAACCTAGTGTTTTCGAGAGGTTGAGTTATTTTTCTGACTTCAGCTCCCTCAGGTGGTAGGTAACTCCATCCATGCTCGTAGTCGTTATGATGCTGCAACACGCGATTTAGATTTTCGTGATTGGTTCATTTCGTCATAATTAAAACTGGATTGCCACTGCGAAAACTTAAACAGTGGGTCAGTTTAAATTGCTAATCAACCCCCTCCGGAAATGCGATTTGGTGGCCCATAAATCAGAAAATACGAAAACTATCATCATATTTCAAGAGGTTCTGAATACATTACGCATACGTAAAAATATCACTATAACGAACAAAATTATGCAAATTTGCCAAACTGTGATTGGCTAATTTTTTTTTTAATTTTTCTTCTAGAGCGTGTAGCTCATATACGAATGAAAAGGGATGGCTGGGGTAGGTTTAGATCTTAGGGATGTTGCTCTAGAGTAGATCCAAAATTAGAAAAGTACCTGAACTGTCAGAACAACGCAGAGAGATTTTTGTCATAGCATTTATCCTTTTGCTACTCTTCCTGCTAGACATTTCCCATCCAGATGTCTTGTCATAGTTCTGACCAAAATTCTACTAATCTCCCATCATTTGAACACATTTGTAAATAGTGACATGATTTAATGATTATTTCACTGTTAACATCACAACATAAGATACAGTAGATAATAATGACCGATTATGATGGTGTACAGGTTGAGATTTCGTGATAACGTAAGTTCGTCTGATTGCGGTGCTTGAGAATAGTTTGTTACGTAACAATTAGCTTGCTTTGTGACTCAGAATAACTCTTTGTGGCGCGCAAGTATTCATTTTGTCTTGATTCTTCACGCTTGGCTCGCACAGATGCAATCTGCTCAGTAGCTTTGTTCCGTCTATTCTGACGTCATAAACCTTGGTGACCAGCAACTGACGAATCACATTGCTTCATTCAAGGGGTCGTATTTTCATAACTACATTTTTGAGCGAGTATATTGTGCCCCTCCAAGTTGTCCAATAAATCCCATCCTGGTTTCTGCTTAGGTAGTGGCCTCCTCTGCAAAAACATGTTTTCTTATCTAGTGCAATTAAGTTTAAGTCTTTGCCCCTCCCCCCTAGAAAAATCAAAAATAAATTAGCATACTGTAACATTCTTTTATTTTTTCCAATTTCCGAAAGTTTAGATTAGCATTACCGGTGAATTCAAAAAGTCTACCCTACTACTACGCTTTGTTATCTATGACATTTCTTTCACTTTGGAGACGCTAGTAAATTTCGCCGTCTTGCCCTGCATGAAAATGTAGGGTAAAAATTTAGAACATTGAAACGCTTTAGCACTGCAGCTTTGTTAACCTTTGTACCTTGTAATTGTAGAGCGACAATTATTAAATAATTTATCCAAGTCAATGCTTCACTGTAGTTTGTTATATACTGTACCTGTAGTAGACTCCATTGAGGTTCGATCTGGCGCAGTCTCTGTACCACCAGCCGCCATGTTGTGTGGCCGCACAGTGGGACTCGGACACGTCGTTATCCGAGTCAACCGTCGAGAACGCCATGTTGTTGTGCCACGTCATAGAGTCGCCTGCATTGCCGCTGTCAATTAAAATCGTAAATTGCTTATTACGAAAAGTTTGTTGAGCACATTCTCATTGCTAATCCTTCATGAAAACTAATTGTAGCAGTGACTAGGTGGGGGGCGATAATTCAGCTAGTAGGTGGGGGGCGATTTGGTAAAGTTTACTGACTCCCGGTTCGATTTTCGCGCTGGCAATGCGTCGTCGTGTTTTGGGAAGGACACTTAACCATTTATTTTTGATTAAGGCTGGAAGTTGTAGTGGCCAATCCTGACAAAAGACTTGAAAACAGAACCCAGAAAGAGTGGTCTGTGTTGGTGTGGTTAGACGCGTAGTGCGTCGTTCACACACATAAATAAAAGAGCAGGTGTGAACGAGCCATCTAATATATGTTGGCCGCCGTGGTACTAGCAAGTTCTTTAGTTCTGGTTGAGTTTGGTGACAAGCACCATAAATTCACCTATAATGCGCAATCTTCATCTGATAGCCTGTTCTTTCATCAGTTACGCGAAAGCTTCCGTATTCAGCAATCTTCTTGCTGCCATCCCAGTCTTCTAATTCAATGTGGAGCTTGTAATTGATTCCTGTCTGATTTGTCAATTGGTAGAGATTTTCCAGACCTAAATAATCGCGACTTAGAACCTCGGTTTGCCTGTGGTTGCTATAGATTCCTATTCAATAACACTAAATTCTGAGAGACAGAAGAAGGTGTTACTGCTTGCCGTTGTATTGCCTATAAAACACCGGATAAATTTATGGTGGCACACTTTTGGATACTCTCGATCGTTACACATACTGGTTTTTAGGCTCAATCATAGGCCAATAAACGCTAAATTTATTAGCACGCTTAAATCACTGTATTGCTTGTTTTGGTTAGTCAACAAGGAAATATTTCTTTTTTTGCGTCTGTTAGTGGCTTACCCTTGGCGTAATTGTGTAATCCCAATAGTCTTGATCTAATTTGGTTAGATTTAAATCTATTTACGTGTTTATTTGATGGCCACAGCTGCAATTGCCAGCAGCAACGGCTTTTAAAATGATTGTTTCTGTCAGTCATCAAAGGCTCTCATATCTGCCTTAGCTTGTTTAAGTGCATTTCCTTCCCAAATTTTTTAAACATTTCTATTTACATTTTATTCACTAAGTTGCCTTTGCCTGGAGACATTGAGATGACCTTTCAGTCTTTGAGTCAAGCTGCCATCTGCCCACCTGTTTAGCACACGCGATGGAAGCTTCACACTGTCCCTTTGATTGCTGAACGTCAAGCAGGAAAGCTGTGAATACCAGTTTTTATAGTCTTTGGTTTGACCGGGAATCAAACCCGAGTGTACCGTTTCAGTATCAGACGCTATATCCATTCGATCACTGCTCGGTTAAATTAATTCTTGCTGAACGAATTCGCACTGCAATGGTGTACTTTCAAAATTCGTAATAACATGTAAAGCTTAAATGGCTAAAGTACTCGGATAGATCTCAGCTTCACAGTCCTGAAAGTTGCCTCAGGATGGGTCTAGGATGGTAGTGAAGAGTTCACTGAACATTTACGTGCTAGCAATCAACCCTATTAATTGAGGTTTCCGAACGGCAAGCAAAGTATTCCTCTCGAGTGAGATAGAACGACTTTCAAAATACCAAAGCAGTAAACGCCAATTACACACGAGACTACTGTTTAGCCCCCGGAAAAATAAACCATACAGGTTGTTATTTACGAATGCAAACGAACACAACATACCCAACCAATGGTCGCTGTGTGGTCTCCCAAATCCTCGTTTGTAAGCCTCCATCTTCCTGCTGAACTTCACCCGCCTCCCGGAACGACGCTGTATTACTGTCCACCCTCCTGGGTCCTGAATATGGAAAGAGGATGAAAATAACAGTAGCTGACGGTGGCTTCCTCAGCCATCCTTTTATTATTAAATTAGAATAAGCACTCATATTTTTTCGTCTTGTGCGTGATCATCATTGTGCCATTATTAGAGCTTTAGATGTCGCATTAGATAACCCATCATAGAGCGACACTATCATAGTTATATTGTCAGCAAGGCAAAGACGTTCTGATTCGGATTCACCTGCGGTCTTAGTTGTATTGTCTGTGTCGTTGGGATTATGCATGATGTTTACTACAACTTTTTTAGTGTTTATTTATTCTTAATAAAAAGTATGTGGTAGCTGAGTAACCAAGTAAACGGATGCAATTAGAACTGCAGCTATATCTTACAACACTTACTGTTGTGCCTTATATAAATATGCCCTCGGGACTGCATTACCATACTGACGTTTTGATTGTTGTTACTCTTATTGTTTTTGCTCTTCGACAGGCAGTTACTTAGGGCGTGAACATAATGGTTAAACGTTCGATAGACCTACAATGCAATGTGAGCTGTACAATGTAGATTGTAGAGCAATTGAAATGAGAGATGGTGTGTGTTTGGTCACTTAAAAATCTAATGCATGCATTAATTGCATTGCTCATAATTTTGATTTGCTACTCCCTTCCCAATTGATGATTTAGTCAGCGGCGATGGAAGCTATGTCGTAAATCTTCTCCCTGCTTTATGGTTTGTGTCTGTGAGAAAAATGAGAAATCTTCACATTTGCAAAGCTTGTTTTCATCCTCTATGTGTAAAAATATGCCTACCTGTTCTAGATCGCACCAAACTCGAATTTTCTTTTCATAACCAGGCACTTTCAAGTTAAACGTCCCACTTGTGATGTAGCCTGCTTTTTGGACTTCCGTACAGTCAAGAAATGGCCCTGAAAATTTGCTCAAGTTTAGCCCGATGTGTCTTGTTGCCAAAACATTCTTTTCAAATGACGTAATAATTTAGAGTAATTGCATCTGCTTCATGGATGCTTGTAAAAGTTTGTTGGTGCTTTCCACCAGCACAGACCCAGATCTCGTGATCGAATTGTACAGTATGATAGTCCCCAATCCTGCAGTATGGAACTGCAAAACCAATCCCTTGTGGATTAGATCAGATCAAACATTCCTTGATGTGGTTTTTTAGATTGCGATTAATTTACTTGGTCTTAGAAATAAAGATGATGGCTCATATACTTAAACCGTATAATCGTTCTATTCGTTGGACTCAATGAGCCACAATCATCCTGAACGTTCTAAAATTGCTTTTGAATGCAAAGATTGTTTTTATTCGTTAGTTTTAAGGTCTTGCGAAACACTACACTGATGTACCGCTCTCAAAAAGTGTTAAAAGTGTACACCTGTGTCTGAGTTAAATTTGACGCATGGAAATCGTTTTCGCTTGTTTGGCGATCGTTTGTAGCTGAACAAGGTGATAACGGTTTACGTTATTTACCCTAAACATGGCCGTAATTAGGTGCTTTTATTACTGCCACTCGGGTGGGCTTGTAAAGGCTGTTTAGGTCAAGAACGCTCAACTTTGTGGTCTATAAGATGACGTAGATGTCACATTTGACAGTTCGGAATTTTAAACGTTTGCCGGACGAATTGTGGTTGACTGTTGGTTTCAAAAAAGATCTTACAAAGATAATGGTTTGTTTATGAATGTTTAATTTATCCGGTTATTATCATGCTTCGTTATTGTGAGCTGTCTAATGTATATTGTAACCAAATTTTATAATCTCTTACTAGAAATATGCTTAATCTGTACCTGCTCGCTACTCAGTGCTAATGTTATTATTATATATAGATTTTTTTCAACATTAGTTATGTTTTGGTCTCGTATCGCATAATTATCTGGTCTTGTTTTGCATGTAGTGCTCTCGTCAGTATGCGATTGCAAGCAACCGGAATGGTGAAAGTTTCAACATTATCGTAAAATCAAGTCTTTGTTGTTTGGAAGTTTGGGTAATAAACATTTTTTATACTCCATGTGTTGACATGCCAGCTGGCAACATAATGAGCTGTAGCTTCAACTCTCGAGGACACTTTTAAGATTCCATTTACTCGCTTTAACCACTCCGTGTGAAAGCTTTTGAAACTGCATTAGTGTCCGGAAATTTCTACTTAAAATTCTGTGAAGGTTTTCTCGCATGAAAACACACATTTCCAGTGTTCCTCAGCCGTTGCTGCAGTGCTCTATGTTGAGTGGTTAAATCATTGCTAGGTCATTAAGTGCAATTGACGTTGCTTTGATTTAACCCATCAGCTTATGATGAAGGTTAGCTGTTAGCCTGCAAGGTTCATAAGGGTTGTGTAAATTTTTTTAAAAATTAACTTAAAGTTGGTTTCGATTCCTAGGGAGAACAAAAATTCAGTGCATCAGTGGCTAACCTGCGAGTTTTGCGCTTCGCTGCGGAGGCCTAGCTATAATCTAATGCATCCAAAAACTTTTCACTGAAATATCAACATAAAACTCGCAATTGTTACCGTAAACGCTTGCATTTGAGTGACTGTGTAAGTGCAATAAAACTTAATCACCTGGTGGGAAGTTAGTTTTCGGCGGTTGCAAATCTTCTATTTCGCTGGTATCTGGACATAGTGCTGGTTGTGTTGGCATGTCAGCTCGTAGTAGTTCATCGCCACATTGGCAACTTTCTACCTGTGAATTGTTACGTTAAATTGTTGTTAAGGGTTTCTGTCATTGCTGTTAGCGTTTTATAATTCGCTCTCCAGATTTAGACAGTTTATGAAAGCACTTAAGTGAACTTGAATGTATTAGAATTTGAGCTCAGAACTGGGAAGAAGGTTTCATTTTCAACACCTGACTGAGTGCTTGCTCGAAAAATAACACAGTTCACTTCAGCCCTAACCAGTGTAAAAAGCGGACGGTTAGCCCAGCTAATGTTGTCATGTCTATGACGGTGGTCTTGCCATATTTGACTTATGGATTTTCCAAGACAGCACATGCGGATCATATTTCATTTTGAAATCACGACTAACTACCAAGCGTTAATCGGGACAGTGTCAAATGACGCGATGTGCGTAATTATTTCGCTGTGAACATTCTTCTAGTTTAACTTTCGCCAATTCACCTGCGTACTTAATTGCTTAAGTTGCTGACGTATATCATTCAAGTCATTTGATTGGCTGTTGACCTGTTTTTGAAGTGCACTGTGGTTTCTTTTGAGATTCTCGTGGCTTTCCTGCCGAAATATCAACCTGATAATGCTTTTCATTCTCATATTGATTTAAAGTAAACACACAGCTTTTTGCCACCTAGTTCTAAAGAAAAGTGTTTCGTTACTTAATACTTTTGTGTTTCTAAGCAAGCCTATTGCATCTCATGGGTTTTATTTTGTTAATGCAAGTTTTTGTTTACTCTTCGAAAATTATGTTTTCTGATTTAGCATCTCTGGTTGAAAAACCAACGTTTTATTATACTCGTTGAATCACGCCGAAGCGTGTAACGAGTTGGCAGGTTCATCTCAGCATCATTGTGTTTGGGCAACACAGCTCCTTTGTTGCAAGCATCACAGCGGTGATGAGCCGTTAACAATACCGTGTTCGATTGGTTCGGCTTCGACTTCGAACCCCAGGCTTCCCGTTCCCAAAGCCAAACGCGTTACCCGCTCCACCCTCTCTTCGGAACAGCTTTTTTATTCCGAACTGGTGGTGTGGGTCTCTGCGAATATACGGTAGTGTTGAGTTTTGAGAGATATTATTATAGTGCTTCCGGGAGTCGAATATGCTTCCAGGCAAAAGCTAGTGACAAACAGAGGAAATGGATGAATAAAACGAATGGTTGGCGTTGGTTGTTGCTAACTCACCAGCAGTTGATAGTAATGTATAGTTTGGTTCAGCAGTTTCTTTTCCAAGTTTTGCAGTTCTATCGTGTTGTCCCTCTTGTTGATGATTTCATGCAGCATCTGCATGTAGAGTTGAGAGACGCGTTGATCCATGTTGGTTGACTCCTTTTCTAGATGGCTGATCTAAACACAAATCTCTTGTCTATTATCAACAAGAGGGACAACACTAGTAACTGTATGATTTTATACCGGGTAGTGTTTTAAATCGTAAATACATCGTCTGTTTGTTACTAACGGTAGACTCTGGTTTGATTCCTACTCGGGCCAAATTGAAGGTTTTAAATTGGTATTTCAGCTTTTTTGTCTGACGTTCGCGTTAAAAGGTGGCTCCCGCCGTGAATGGTAAGTGATTGCAGCTTATCTCGAAGACAAAGGGGCGCTTTCAAACTGCTTTAGGCCAACGCAACTTTGAAAATAAAAGATATATTTTAGCAAATATGTTGAAAAATGCACAAGTTCGGTTTATTCCGTCCCGATAACTTTGGTAAGCGCAAAAATGATTGTTACTGGAAGAGCTCAAAAAAGTTAATGTTTATCTTTACAGCACCTGCAAATACCTTACTTTTTCTTGCATTGTTGTGATGATGTCAGAATTAGAAAGTCGTCGTTTTTCTTCGTTTATTTCGTTTCTGATTTCTTCCACTTGAAGTTTTGTGGCCAAAACTGTCAAAAAGATTGAATGGTGTTAATGTCAGGGATGTGGAAGCGGCAAATTTTCAATCGCTTCTATCCTTAGCGCTTCCGCTTCCACCACTTGATGACGTGATGACGTAATTTTTGCTAAAAGTTTTTTATCTTAAATTTTTTTTGGCAAAAATTTTTTCCAAATGAGTCGAAATAAAATAGCTTTGCTATCATTATATTAAAATCTTCATATAGAACCAAATTAAACAAAGTAATTGTTTTCGGTGGTTTGATTTCGCAAGGATCTGGGCACGGGCGTAGATGGGAATTCGGATTTGGAGCGGCCCTAAAACGAAAAGTCCAATCACATAAGCGTTATGTTTCAGCTGATGCGAATTTCTGTAAACGCGTTCTTCCAGAAAATTATAATAATGAGCGATTGTTTGGGGTCTTGGGACGGATTTTCAAGCGCTCGCAATAATAACTTGTTTCAATCGCATCTGCGCTGTTAAACGCAAATCTTTACTAGGCTGTGATTAGGTAGCCCTGGGGCGAAGCTTCCAAATTCGCAGAATTTTTGTTTTTGATAACTTGTTTGTGTGCCTATGTGGTTTGCTCCAAATTTTTGCTAGCAACGTGTATTTTTAGGACAGTAAAATAAAAATTAAAAAAACACACTGCAAGAATTATGCGGTTATACACAATAGTACCATATTAGAATAATACTTGTAGCAAACGGTATTTATAGCAATACTTACGACAAGCATTATAGCATCATGTTAAAAAAAAATCATAGAATATTAAACTTTGTTTGTGAGACGTTATGATGCTCTCCCCTGTTTGCTTTTCAAGAATATATTATTCTGTGTTATACCTTATGCGAGTATGGCCCCAGATTTTTAAAAAATGGGCTCATTTAAAAGTATTTTTGAGAAAAGAGAATTTTCGAAAGTTATAATTTTAAAAATGAGGTGGTTGGCTACATGGTTCATATTTTAAGTTGATAGGGGTGGGGGCTGCCCCGGATCTAAGTGAACCTCGAGCCTTTTAAAAATTTTCTTTGCAAATAACGGTCTATAGAACATTCACTTGTTGTATATTTCACAAAAAATTATACCAGATTCAAGTTTTTGACGTTCGATATGAATAGCCAAAGTTGAAGCGGAAACGGTACTCGTTTACCGCTTCCAGCTTCCGCTTCCATAACCCTGGTTAATGTATGGACTTGTAAATGTCTTAAAGAAGTGACCTGGAACTGGGCAACGAAATTTTTTGATAAACCAAGCAGTTCAGTTGTTAAAACTTTAACACCTTGTCGATTTTTGCTCGAAGTGACTGCAAATCTTGGGCATTATAATGCAAGGAGAATAGAAGTCGAAATTTGTTTTATTGTATGAGACCAAAGCATAGCTGCATGCTATAATATTATGTTATTTGACGCTCATCACTGCAGTCCATAACACTGAAAACTCCTATTACACTTACACTACCGTACAGCGTACACTACTGTAGCTGCGAATATGATGGTTATTTGATGACGATTCAAATTGCAGTATCAGTGAGAAATACTTGGCGAGCTCAAGCATTTGCGACTTGAAGGTGAACGAATTTTAAACATTTTTAAAAAATTTTAATAAAACAAGATAAACAAATTTTATACTACGTACGACATATTTTTCAAAATAAGTATTTACATGCACTTATGCTGGTTGCAGTGGAAGAAGGAATGGAACTCGCAACCTATGGTATTAAGTTAAACACTTAATTTGTTTTGATTTGCTGTTGAACCCCATCAAACGCACGTAAATGTTACAATGACATTAGCAGCAAGATCACTCACTTACCGTCTTCACTGAGATCTGTCAAGTATCTTTGTTTAGTGTTGCTACACACTGGTGTTTGAGCAGCTTCTCGAGGCACGATGAACGTGTAAGCGCACTCTTCCGCCACGAGATCTGTTTGGTAAACATCGCAATTCAACTACTTTATTAACTATTTTATTGTCACAAAATGTCACAAGGTGCTAACCTCCAAACTTCAAGTGGGTGTAAAAGCCAATAATGATATTTTCAAATGCATTCAATGATGTACCGCTTTTCTCTGTGATTGACTGACTTAGTTAATCAACTCTAGAGCAGTAATTCGTAATTTTTTTTTCTTGTCAGCACTCTTTGAAATCACCAACAAATTCTTGCTCCCCCTCGCTCGAACTAAAATGAAGAGCTGAAACAGGTTTAGGACAGCTTTGGGTCTTCTTGCCAACTTTGGCGAAAAAGAGTGAAGAGCAACTGTGAAAAATATGCAGTATTTTGCTTGCTGGTTGTAACGACTCGCGCTGTTGACACCTTCAATACGGATCCTGCACCTCTGTTTGATAACTTTATTTAAGCAAATGAATAAAGTTTTGAAAATATTTATTTGATGGACATTTTTAAACCACTATGGTACTAGGAGTTATTTGGCTTGGAAGCACCCTTCAGTTTGGTTTTTATTATTCTTGGAATTGTTTCCGACCAAACAATCTACCAGAAACGTTTTAACATGTATAGGTTCTTTTAGTTTATTTCGTTACACAGCTACGTTCAATTAAACAAAAAGCTTTACCGTTCGCCTGTGTTGATCTAGCTTCGTTGCTTGTTTGCTGAAGTTGAGTTTGAATCACCAGTTGACTGTCATCAGCATAGCGCTTATTAGCTGCTGAGGCTAATTTCAGGGTTGGATGCTCCACGTGGTCAGCGTCTCTCTGATCGACTCTCACCTCCCGATTGTTAGGTTCATGTAATGGTGGTTCCACTTCTAATGGTATGACGTTAGCCATTGGGTCGATGATGTTACTCGGCGTTTGTTGTTGTTGCTGGCCCCATGACGTCATCAACGACGTTGCTAAGAATGAAATCGAGCATAAAAATTGGAACATTTTCAACTTGTGTCAACTTCTTTGATATTGCATTATTTCATTAACTATACGCGGAGTCACTGAACTGCAATCAGGTACTGTTTCTACACCTAAACATAACCATAGCAATGTTTTGTTTCGAAGACTGCTTCTGAGTAATCAAGTAGTATTCCTTACTGTTTTCTAGTGACCTCTAAAAACTATTTCTAGGTATCGAAAATGGAGCATATTAACTTTATTATAGTCTGAAGATAGTTGTTTTAGGGACGAGAATTGAACCTATGTCTTCACCTACCACTCAATTACAATCTGGTTTCGAAGTTGAACGCAAATCTCATGCTTTGTTGGTCACTTCACTTTCCTGGTTTCGAAGCTACTTTTCGAACCAACTTAAATCTCAAAAGGATAGATTTTTAGAAATGCTTTTTAACTTTGGTTTATTTTCGTTTACTCTGCGAAATCGTCTTTATACTTTGATTGCAGTAAATTTTGTTCAAGACGAAACTCTGCAATCTTTTTTTGCTTTGAATTTCTCGAATCAAAGCCGCTAATAACTCAACTGTTAGTTTTATGCGAAATTTTGGTAGAAATTAATTTTTTTACAGACTTTTAAAGTTTTTAATTATCGAGATTAACTGAGTTTGTAGTTTTGTGAAAAATATTGTGGTTCAGATTTCGCTGACGCTCGCATAGTTTATGCCTACTAGCTTGGAACTCTTCAAAACTTTTAAACTAGTTCAAATTAGCCAACCAAAAACAATCGGTAATATTTTTCATCATCTGCGAGCTTTTTGATCTCTCGTAAACAGCTGACCTCAGTGCCGTAAAAATTTGAAAGCTCAAAAGTTTGAAACAAAAATAGTATGCGCTGTAATTAGCGCTGCAACGGATCAATGGTTACTCAAGAGCCTTATATATAATAACTCCATTTTTTGAAATTTGCAAAAATTGCAATTCTAGAGCCGAGGAGAAAGGTTTGCTGTCTCAATTTTGAGACTATTTTAAGCTTTGTCTGCATTTTAACATTACTTTTAATGCCAGTTAAACGTTCTTTTCGCGTGTAATCCGATTTGTTTTACAAAATTCAGACCAAACCTAGTCTTGCCCCAGCCCCAGACTAAATTTATAAACTATGCAGAGCTTGCATTCTTTGTTGCACACTTGTAAAATATACTGGTTTAGGAATTCTTCTTAATAATTGACAAAAGTTTTAGCAATAATACTTAACGCTCAACTGCTGTTTGAATAAAATATTATCCGGACGAAACATACTATACAGAGTTTCAGTCAGTTGTTTTCGGATGTTTAAAAACTTGATGATCTGTTGGTTTAACACGCCACAGTTTATACTGAAACAAAGACAAGTGATGCAACATTTTGCATAAAAAAACAAACAAATTACTTAACATTTAAATCACTTTCGTGGTGAAAGTTGGTGGAAGTTTATGAACAGCAAACCTGGACTTTAACTGGCCTCTAACTGTATCTGATTAACTGTTTTGGGCTGTACTTGTGAAAAACAAAACAAAAAACTAGTGACGGCATAGTGTCATGGATTAATTTCCATTAATTTGCTAAACACGTCTCTCTCACATAGCTTTTCTTGATTCCTCCACGTTAGTTATTGAAGAGTTGTACGAAGTATGTGTAATTGTTTATGGATCGAAATGTACTGTCTTGATTTAGTCTTAATTTTTTTTTACTAACACAGTGCGTTTATTACCGTAGCTTATAATTAAGTATGCCAAATGTCTTAATGCTAAAACAAAACTAAGTTTAGGGTCTTAGGTGGTGTATTGATGTCGCTGAATACTGCAACAGTGCTTCTCTATTAAATTTCTCAGCTCTGCTTTGCTTAAGTCTACTTGCTTCGCTTTTTTTCTTTCGTTCGTGAACCGCTTTGACATGTTGTCCATCATGGCTTGACATGCAATGACCTTCGTGCTTTGATGACTGAGTTGATGTCTTGCTTTTCGAAGTTAAACTTGATTATAGCAGCTTTAATTATTAATGTTGGTTTTAATTGGGTCAGTAAAAATAATAAAAGCTAAAAATAACTTCCCGCCATCCTCTCGGAAAAACTAGCAATGAAACTTTTAATATCGCCGTAACTATATTTCCGCTATGACGAAACTCTGCCACTGTTTGATGTACTTCACCTTTTTACGTGTCCATTTTTGTTCTTTTTGTGGATTATTTTTTCTCTTTTCTTTTAATAGTTTCTTTTTTTCTTTTGCAAAAAAATAAGCCTGTTTGATTTCAATTTCATACGTTTTAGGTATGTACCTGTCGGATGTGATATATATCAACTCCGCGTATCCATCTACCGGTGGAATGGAGAGCCAGGAGCGAAGCAACAAGCTGAACAACATACTTCGTGTACTCGCCTACTTCCAGCAATCACGTTATGGTGAGCAAGTGGTTAGGAAAATGAAACGAAATTTTATTATGTAAGCCACGTGTTCGTTTCCGTATTTTCCGGTTGTCAATGAAAATCGAGTTTAAGACTAGTTCATACATTAGTAGCATTCGTCAACTCGTATTAAGTCAAAGCGTGTAACGAGTTGACGACAGTAGTAGCTAAGTCATTTTGCATGGCTTGCATTGTTTTTTAGAGGGGTGGCGGGCCGTTTTCAAATGGTAACTCATGTTCCAGTGCATTAACCTAGAAAACTCTTCAAATTTTTGAAAAGTAGCATCAAAGATCGATTTTGATTTGTTTTTTAGTTTGATCAATCTGAAATTGAAGCTGTGATTACAGCAGTGCATTATATGTCAATAATGTCGTTGCTTATGATGTTAGCAAGGTCATGCAGCATCAGTTTTGCTAAAAGGCTCTAGTTTTAGTTGCAGAGAAGTTGAACATAACACAAAACCGCATGTTTGTAGCATTTATGAACATCAAACAACATAACTAGCACTTCGTGTGAAGTTGCCAATTAAGCTTGAAATTTTGTGGTTTTTAAAACAAAGCTTTTTCTGTAACTGTTGCAGAGGCGTCATATTTTACCTAAACTGGTTTGTCAGTTCAGAATGCATATGATGATTAACACCTCATAGATATAGTTGTTGTTATTATTAGCTACTAGAAGGGTCACTGTTATGTCAATGATCTTAGCCAGCTTAGACTGTTTTGTGTATTATAACAGATGCTCTTTGACACCATATTCTTTTACATATACTTGAGTGTGATAACTGATCTGTGACTGTAGTTTAAGTTAGATGAACTAGCGCGTAATTACAAGCTCACCTGAGACAAGCTAGTAATTACCAATCAGTGGTCGAAAGTCTGCTACTAAAACGGTACATTTGGTTTCGATTCCCTGTCAGGTCAAATCAAAGGCTGTAAAAATTGGTATTCAGTATTCACAGCTTCTTACTGACGTTTAGTAATAACAAGGAACATTGTGAAATCTTTACCGTGTGTGTTAGAGACAGATGGGCAGGTGGCAGCTTGTCTCGAAGACCGAAAGGCCGCTTCGCTGTCTCCTTGTCAAGGCAACTCGGTGAATAAAGATGTAATTACGATTAAAATAGAGTAAGAGCTTGAAAATACGATCATTGAGATTGTATTTATTTCTGAATTTTTGAAGATATTCATCCGTGCGTGTGGATCAGCCCAAAGCATCATTGCGGCTTCAGTGTGCAAGTTTTTCGTTAGGCTGGGCCCCCATGACCGGTAGGCTGCTTGGCCGCAATCGAAAAAATAAACGTTAATTGTCTTAATCACAAACGATGTGTATAGTTCAGGATTCGAACTTGGATCCTTCGATCTTTCTACAAAACTAGACATTTTCAACTGAGCTACTCTGCGCTTCAGACGAAGAGAAATAAGCTATCAATTGTAACTACAAGGGTACACTTTGTAAAAACGCATTTTAATAGTTCGTCCTTGGATTTCGTTGTAAATGAGCTTATTGATTTTACGAGTTAAGGTACAGCAAAGTAAATATGCAAAATAAGCGGAATTTCACCGTTTTTTTTTCGTTTTTTTTTTGTCTAACGACGGTCAATGGGAAGTAGTATTTATTCTATGACTGTGTGCATGTTTCGTTTCAGAACATTTAGAAGAGAAATCGCACATCAAGAGCTATTTGAACAGCGTCAAGTACATCGCTGAATTGGAGAAATTTTTGGAAGAAGAAAATTATAAGTGAGCTGTGGATTAAGAATGACTTTTTTCGACCGGTCACTTTGATTACTTAGCGTTTCTTTTCTTTTATTCCTATTTTTTGGTTGGTTTTTTAAAAAAAATCACCAAAAACAGAACAGGAAGTCTAGAAATAAAGCTTATTTTACCGATCGCGCGTCATATTCTTACTTTTCGATGCAAATTCAAAGAAGGAAAAAGTTGTAATCAAATGATACGCGTTTTACGGCGCCGAATACGCCAGGTTGGTAGGACAGCACAATGACGGTGCCAGAAGGTGTACAACTGTACATGTTAAAAGGATCGAGTCAATAGTGCGTCTGCCACTTAAAAGGACAGTGTGAAGCTTTCATGTTGTATGGTAGACAGGTTGGCAAGTGGCAGCTTGACTCGAAGACCGAAAGGTCCCTTCGCTTTCTTCTGGCCAAGGCAACTAGGTGATTTACCAAGTATACCGGCAAGTGATAACCGGTAATTCCCCAATTGCCTTGGTTAGGAACAGCGATGATATCGTGCGGTTTTTGAGATCTCCAGTATCATGCGACTTACTTTAATTTCATGTTTCAGACTTTCCTTGAAAATTGAGCCGCCTCCTTTCGCCACTACTCCTAAAGAGAAACTACCTCAAATAACAAAAGATGACGAGCCAGCAGGTATTTGCAAGGATTTACTGTAAAAAATAAATACAAAAAAAATGAGCAAAAACCGAACCCAGTCTCACGCTTATTAGGACTTAAGCTACAGTCATATAACGCTATATCATGGCGGCTGCTCAACAAAACATTAGTCGTGTTTTCGACTCGGTGTCTTTAAGGTTGTTTCTTTGTTCAAAATAATTATTAAAGGAAGTTAAATGGCGTTATGATGTAAATGTAGTCTGCAACGTTTTAATGGGCGCGGTGTTGTATTGCTTGCCAGTGTAGACAAAACGTGGCAATAGCAACTCTAGTCTGCACTTGGCGTAAAATTGTGTAGTGACCGTATCAACAGCAGTGTGTTTGCGGGTAAGGTTGTTATTGTAGCTGCCCGGTTATTTCATGCGGATGAGAACAAGCTGCAGTGGAAATGCTGCTCCACAGAATCCAGCTGGGCAGGAGAACCGGGAAAGTGGATATTATTCCATCACACAGATGGCCACCGATGATTGGTACCCATTACGATCCTCCGGTTGGCGGCTTCCCTATTCTGCCCCGCATGAAGCACGGACCGGTGAGGTGGCACCATGGGCGTAAGCTGCCCCGCATGAAGCACGGACCGGTGAGGTGGCACCATGGGCGTAAGTTGGAACTGATTTTTATCATAACCAATAAAGGATATACAACACGTTCGCAGGGTTACGTTCTCACGCGAAGTTTAGATTACTCCTAAATGATTATCTTTTGTAGGAACATCAGAACTTTTGCATGCCAACGTTCATCCACCAATCGCCAGTAGTAACCAAGAAAACTTCACACCTGGCCATAGGAAATCGAGGAGTTTGGGGAAAGAATACAACTTTCAATCGTCTGGCAAAACAAAGTCGGATAACACAGGAAACAGTAACAAAAGGTATGCAAGGAGTCATTGTCAGAGTATCAAAGTTGTTAAAGCATAACAAATTCTCGTTGATAGAGCTCTTGGTTGGTAGTAGAATATTTAACCGACTCCGGATTCGATCCACAAACCAGCATTGCAGAGCTGTTTTTGTCTCCCGCGCTTTTTTGGAATAGAGTGGCGAAGCCGCCCGCGTAACTGGCAGCAAAAGGAGACTAATGGATTTGTTGCCGATGGCCAGTAGCCGCCTGTGTGGTGTCCACTCGTTGCGTGGTGTGGAAGTAGCCACTTCTTTTCCGGTTTCTTCAGCTTATCGTGGTTTCTGGTGTGACTTACGGTAATAAGCCGAACAGTTTGAACCAAACTCTCGTAGACCGCCCAATGAACCCAGGTTGGTGGATCCGTGGGAACAAACTCTTGCAGCATTTTTGCCAAAATGAACTCAAACAATTTTTAATTTATCAAAATTTCGTTGGCCAAGTCAAGTTGCCACCTGTCCACCGGTCTACCACACCTAATCACGGCTCTATGACAGGGGTTGTCAAAAATTTTCTGTGAAGAAGTGCCAAATAAAACTTCGCGCAGGCGCCCGCTGGCTAACAATAAGTCCAGTGAAAGAAGGGCAACGACCAAAAAAGTCTCAAGAAAAATTCGTTTTTTTTGTAATTCCCTGTTGTTGGTTCGATTCCCAGTTGGGTCAAACTATCTCAGCTTCACCGCCCAAAGTTTAACAATAAAAAGAAACAGTGTGAAGTCTCCGCCGTGTGTGGTGGGTAGGTGGCAGCTCGACTCCGAGCAGGACTCCCCTGCTCTGTGACATCTTTGCTTTGCAAATAACAGTTTAAAAGTATTTGACTTGGCACGAATCGAATCCGAGCCTATCGGTTAGATTCTCAACAAGAGTGCGCTGTGTTGTTGTTGTTGATTAGGTGTAAAATACGACTCGATTATAAGTAATCTCTTGCTACGTAGTGAGAGCTTACCCCGGAATACCACTCCTGGCGTAACTACGTCACTGCTTGACGATAGCATCATTGCTGCTTCATCTTTGCCGTCTGCGTCATCGTCCACGTCACACGTATCGCACAATGCGCGACACAGCGCGTCGATGGAGAGTAATCAATCGAGGTCGGCTTCAGAACACAGCGATCCGGACGAAACGCCGTGGACCTCTGAACAGTGAGTAACGAGCTAAAGATTTGTTACATCTGTGTAATAGCAATATTTCGCCAAGATCATAATGCTGTTGTCATTGCTAATTAATAATCCCGAAACCTTATCGATTTTTTTGCAATCGAAAAGCAAGCATTTTGGTAACGCTTTTAAAGGGCTGGTTTGCATGAGCGAGTGAAACGAAGCAAAGCTTGTTTTTATGTTTATTGTAATGTACCTTCATTTGCCAATCAGTAGATTATTTTCAACCGTACCTGGGGTTGGTGGTCAAGCGGTCATTTCAAATTACATGGTAAAAGTAGAAAAGCTTTGGGTTTCATGGAAAATGTTTTCAAGTTCTTATTTTGAAGATTTTGGATTAGTACGTATCGGTGAATGCGTGGCTAGCAGTGAGTGTGGCAGCTGACCCAACAACATTTAACTGGAGATCTTGTTGAAATATTCATACAAGCTAAATTTAGAGGGAAGTAGGTTGCCGAAATAAAAGCTTGTCACTTCTCAGTTGTCAGAGTTAGAAAAAAAAAAACAATAGAAAGTTTCGATTTTGCATTGCATTTATTTACCGCTTTGTTCCGAAACTTAATGTATGGTGAATGATGATATTCTATTACACTGGCTAATTGCCTGACTGATTGCCTCAGTTCGGGTCGGCTGATTATATGTTGCGCATGATACCGTTATAAATGCTTATATTGTAATAGCGTTTGCTTCAATTTCATTTTGAAACCACGAAGATGTTTTTGCATATCGTAAAAAATGTGAGAAGCAGTCTTAACACACTTGTTTATGTTTATTTTTTGCTGATCTTGCGTTTGCCAAAATTGGAAGACATCTTCAGTGCTAAATTAGTAAACAATCCATGCATGTACTTAGCCAAGCCTATTAAATGTTTAGGCATGCGAAATGCTGGTCTCTTCCTAAAAATAAGCAGCCCACAAAATGGCGTAAAGTGTACCATGGTGACCGTGGGAAGTACAGTTTGCAGCCGGTTACAATAAAAGCTGAGGGACAGAAGAGTTCAACATACCCTATGGAGAAAAACTCATCTTTGAGAGAGGTTTACCAGACCTACATAACCAACACCGTAATGCAGTCAAAAGCTGGGGAGGTTAGTGGCAGCCCCACTGGGTCCAGCACCACCCTAAATGAATTAGATGAGTTTGCGAAAATGAGATGTCGAACGAACTCGGTTGCATCGAGCTATGCTAAGAACAAAGCAGGCGACAGCTCTGATTTCGACATAGACGATGACGAAGCAACATTACTAGATTTACCAAATTTAAGCGCCAGACCTAGTAAGCTTTCTTCGATCAGCCAAACCGAGGCAGTAGAGAAGGTTTGCGATTCGATCAGCCATCTGTCCCTGCAGTTCACGAACGCAGCTAAGATATGGAAAGAATATTTCAAGTCTCCTGTTCTTTCCTCTCGACGTTCGCAGCAGGCAAGTCTCTCGGAGTTTAATTTAAGCGATCCGAAAATGCGAGAAAGCGAGAACGACAGAGCGTCTAGGAACACGGGGTGGCTGACCTTTACTGCAATGTCAGATGAAACAAGGTGAGATACTTATGTTTTTGAAGAAACTAGCATTCATTTTGCAGTAAGCTTTCTCAGTTAATAAAATATAAGCGGCCAGTTTTGCATCTTTAGAACAGGAGTAATGCGACAAACAGATTACTTTCAATTGATACTGAAACGGTTCTTGCGAAAGCTAATGATAGAGAGTCGTAAAGGACGTTAAAAAAATCAGCACCGTAAAGAATGAATTAGTGACCTAAAGTGGAGTTGAGACTGGATTAGCAATTCCTCCGCATAAGTATTTTTTTCCGTTCAGCTCCATATCATTTTTATCTTTATAGCAGTATATGGCCCTATCTGCACTTACTGTACATGCGAGTGTTTTGCACCAAATTTTACGCAAGTAGGCGGCCTGTCGGGCGTACCAAATTTTTGTTTTTAATAAGCAAAAAAGATGCGCTTGAACACCCATGATTTTATTTCAAATGTAGACAGGACCTAAATGCAATGTAATTTTTGTCCTTGTAATTCCGTGATGAGATTGCAAAGGAGCTGCTCCAGGGTAGATAGTTGATAAACCGGGGTTTTCAAGTCCATTTGGTATCAGAACTCTATTTCTTTCAATATTGGTGGACTTTTCAAGTTAGTTTATTGACGCCGCAGAACTAGAAGCACAGATGAAGCGAAATTATTTGTTGCTGTAAAGTGTACCGTCAGCGTGACTGAAGGAACAAGTATACAGTGTATTCTAATCTCTTAGAATGCTAATTATTGCTATTTCTTGGCAGTACAAGTGATTCAAATCCTGATCAAAAAGAGAGTTGCAAATACGAAGGCTGCGTGAAGCGAAAATGCGTTTTGAAAAATGGAAAGAAACCATCCGTAAGTTTCTCGCTGTTTGCTGTTTCATATGATAAAGATAAAGAGGAGCTGGGTTCAAAAGAAACAAGTGGTAGACTCAAAGAGTTCTACACACATTTTACACTAAGATTTTGCTTACACTCGTTTTCCATTTTTGCTTATCTTGATCACAGTTATATCTTGACAACAGTTTCAAAGAGATTAGATGTTGTTGCTAGCACGGTATGCCGAACTACTCAACCTCATATTGCCACTGGACTTTTTTTTGCATCACAGCAATTTGGTGCTGCGGTTTTTTAAACATTCAACAAATGGTCAAAAAGATTTCCCCATTGAACTTGGATATCCTGATGTAAAATCTTCGACCTGCAGCGATTCATACTCTTTTGCGGACAGGCTGGCTGGCCCACAACCAGCGGGTCGTATCAGGCCTTCCAATTGGTACTCATCAGCTTTGGCCTACTCTTTAAATAACCACTTTCTTCTCCCGGGTTCTCCATCCCGGCTGGGGTTTTGTGGTGTAGCATTTCCATTGCACCATGTTGTCATCTACAGGAAAGAGCCGGTAAGCAACATACAGCCTGGCCAATGGCCCTATTTGTAACAAAAGTAAAAGATTATGCTGGCGAAAAAATCTATTTTACCAAACTCTAAAAGACTGCAGCTTCAGCTGCTGGTTTTATCATGCATCAAAATACAGGATTTTTATGCTTGCCGTTTTTCAGGTCCCGTCCTGGACTCGTTACTGGTTGTCATTATACGGTACTACCCTTTATTACTTCGCCTCCAAAACCATAACCAGCAAAAGTGAAAGGCACCATGTGAGTATCAGTGTAATAGACTTCAAGTTGCATAAAGTAATACTGTTTCAAACAAGATCATCAAACGATGCAAAAGGCTGTGCAGCGTGCTCCGGGACCACTGTTCAATGGTATAGAAACTATAAAGGCAACGATATTCGTCGTACTACACTAGCTTTGTTTTACTGAAATAAAAATTCTCAACCTTGGACCACTTAATCTAAAATCGCAGCAAATTTATTTTACCTGCCAGGCTGGCACGGTTTTTGAGCTTAGATTTAAATTTAGTGTTTATAACATCATCACCTGGTTTTATCGAAATTTGTAGAACTGATCTGCTTTTACTGATTAGTTTTACTGAAAAGTTTAAATTTTGTCGAACATTGTTGCATGTTACTGTAGATTATCACAAGCGGGTAGGCACCGAAAACAATAAATGTTAAGTCCTGAAGATGCCTTCAAAAATGGGAAGCGAAATGTCAATTCAAAGCAGAGTTTAATTCGTGTATGCGAAAAAAAATAGGGCTGATAATAATTTAATTGCGATGATTTGACATCATAGACTTAATTCCTTAGGCTTCCGCGCTGATAGCCTTAGGCCAGACGCACACAAAACGATTAAACAAAAAATAGTGCGTTGGCCCTCACATGTGGTCAAAAGTCTTGGTCACTCTCTGTCTTCGAATCAAGCTGCCACCTGTCGACTTGTCTGCTCACTATTCCTTTTTGATGGTGAACTTCAAGCAGGGAGCTAAATACATGTACCAATATTTCTAGTTTTTGGTTTGACCTAACCGGGAATCGAACCCGTCCCTAGTATGTAGCGTTTCAGTAGCCGACGCTCTATTCACTCCACCGCTGAACTGTTGAATATAAACGAAAACTTTTTATTAGTTTATTTTTATAGTTTAAAACCCACCCTTGCAAGTCGGTATCAATATTTGGTTGGACGTTGTTGCGATCGAGCGATCCGGGAAAATTAGACTCGTTTCAACTCAGCGATCCGCGAGCCAAAACAATCTATAGATTTCAATGCGATTCGAAAGAAGCGGCAGAAACATGGACGGTTGTGTTGGAAGCAGCGACCAAAGGTTATCCCCAGGTATTCTGAACGGATTTTGTAGTAGGTTTGTGAAATTAAGTGCTTATGTAGCGCGCATGAAAGTATCCTGTGTTTTGATATTTTGTATCTTGCGTTTTGCACGTCACATTTTTACACGGTGAGCGATATTCAAACTACACAAGCTACTCTAAGTTGATGACATAGTTCATTAACTTTTTTTTAGTTCGAATCGATGTTATTTTCGCTATAACTAGTCGTTAAGCTTTGTCACTACAATCATAAACAGTGAACGAGACCTAACCTTAGTAAGTGCCCATTTCAATCAGAGCCCATTTTATTTGAGTCCTACACTTTGTCAAGTGTTTGATGGCTGGTATTTCCGTTATTTGAAATTGAATTAATTATTAGGGGTTGACGTTATTAAAAGAATGTTCAACGGAAAATCCAGGGTAGATTGCGGTAATTTCGAAATAGGGTACCCCTATAGCCTGCTTCACTCTCATGGTGATCTAGTAGAGGTAATGTCGAGGCCAAACAACAATTAATGCAAAGTGCCGTCAGCGAAATTTACCGACTTTCCAATTTTTAATCTAATACTTCTGCTATGGCCATTGGCCAATCTACGGCGATAATAAATTTTGTGTGTAGGTCACTGGCTGGAAGGTTTACAAGGCTTTTATCGATAACGCGTATTTTTAATAGGAAATACGCACATTTTTTTTAATGTAAATGCAAAAAAAGGCAAAATGCATGCTGTCAAATAATAAGCGTATTTCTCCAGCACAAACACGCGTGATTGGTAAAAGCCGGCTTACAATGCTATTTATTTAGCTTTTGTGGTTGTTGTAGCGTATATTTATCCTCCTGTCACCGGACAGCGTCAGACACTAAATATTAAACGATCCGCGCTCTTTTCATTGCAATGAAATGAAATCCGGTATTTATTGTTTGCCTTTAGCCTGAGAATCCCGTGAGGGTGAAACGGGCTGTAAAAGTAAGGATATCTTATCTCCAGTTTACTGCAATGTGAATTATTTAGGATTGTGACTTTTAGTAATTCCTGTATATTTATTTTCAGCTTCAGAAAGACCTTATAAATCTCGATGATTCTTGATTTCTTCACCTTTGCGAAAACAATCATCACTGTGAGAAGAGAATAATGAAAAATAATGCATTTTAGGGACAAACTTCCGGTTCAGAGTTAATTTTATACGGACTTTGTTTTCATTGCAGAGCCAAATAATTTTGTTGCCTTATTATTGAACTTGTTTTCTGTAAATGCAATTGCGTATTTTTGATACTGCTTGCTCGAATTTCTTCTAAAGGAACATTGCCGTTTTTTTTGAAAGCCTTGAATACTTTTAAATACTACAGTAGTTCTCCAAAATCTGTTAAGAGCAACACTTAGCTGAACCACCTACTCGCATCCAATTTTGTTCTTTTCCACAAGATATCGGAGAGCGTTAACTGGAATTGTCGCTGATTTTAATGCTTGGTCGAAAACCCTTCTCTTCCTGTCTATTGTAGTAGCGGTACTTCGTATTTATTTGAACTGCCTTGTTAGCCTGGTGACCTTCGAAGAAAGTTGAAGCTGCTCCTATGTTTGAACTGCAACGTCGCGCCTATTATTTCGTTACTGCCATGTTGAAATAAACGTATTGTTATAGTAAGCTGGAGTGGTATTAGGCCGGAAGTAGTTGCATTTATCCTCCAGGGTCAGACGCTAACTTATGCTTTTCATAGCGATAAGTGTGAGAAACATGAATTTTTGTCCATTGAATTTGCTGCCGAGTGTGGTAATGTTGAAATGAAGATCTATGCTTTTGTTGTGAACTGGCGATCAGAAAATTCGTACTTTGCAAGCATTCATTATAAAAGCACAATTGTTTTTTTTGTTTTATCTTTGTGTATTTTCACATTCAAACTGCGCAAAAATTTGTGCAATTTTAAATTCAAAAAGCTATAAAATTTTGTCAAAAAAATCTACAGTAGAATCTCGAATTGCACAATGCTCGCGAATGTAACTTACTGCAATGGCACAGGTTTTTGAAAGATTTTGTGGCGAAATTCACGATAAAAACTAAGAATCTAATTGCACATGAAACTAACTGCATTGGCACGAAGTTAAGTGCGAACTTTTCGGTTATCTGAGAACATATTTCGAACCATAGCAACTTGAACGCCAAGTACAGCAAGCATCACAATGATATTGACTACAGACCAGAAGTTAATCCGCTTGAAATTTCGTTCGGCTACATTGCGATCTTTTGCCTCGAATGCGCGTAGTAAAGCTTGATATTGAAGTGTTTTGGCATTGTTGCTGCGGATTTCGTCCACTGAATCCTATAAATCGACAATATTAGTTTCAGTAGATCGCCACAGCGCTAAACCATCAGATCAAATTATCCTATAAACCCAATTGTCTTCAAGTTTACCTTACCCATGAAATTAAAAGACGGGATAATTTTGAATGTTCACTGGCAAACTCATTAAGGCAGTTTTTGAAACCCTGATATTAACCACGGACTGAGATTATTAGTTGATGATCCAAACGTTGCGCTAACCATGCCGCATACTTTCTCAATGTACATAATATCGGAGCAGAAATCGGAAGAATAAATTGAGAGCAAAGTTATAAATGAAGAACTAAAACTGTGAAACGTCCAGATTTAACGAATAAGGAACTCCGAAAACGCTGCGGTACCAGCACTGACCTGAAAACCATACACTACTTTCTGTTCGTGTTAACTAGAATTTGTTTTTGCAAACACAGTGAGAAAGCCTCCTACAACCATATTGCATCAGACTTTCAAAATTAAAAGGTAATTACGGTTATCAATATTGACAACACAAATTGATCACTTGTCTTTAAAAGGTCAATAGTGACATAGAAACTCATTTTGCCATTATTTCCAGTTGCATCATTCATTTCACTCTGTTTGAAGGCAAGGTTGCGCAAATTTTGTGAAAGTATTAGGCACAAAAGCTTTCGTAATGCCTATTTTTGTTCGCTAAACAGTAAGCAGTATTTTCACGCATGTTGATTATTCCAATCATTGGGTTGATCGCTTTTAATTTGTTGTTTAACTTTACCACAACAAATTCTGTTGCCTTGATTATACACAAATTTACAAATGGCTTTGATAAAGCATGGCATTGTTGTACAACGGTATGCCTTGGATTATGTATATCAAGCATATGGTTCATTGTTAACACTGAACATGTGCATTGTGCTTTTCTAGAAACAAAAGCATTGTTTCTCTATGCAACATGTCTCTCGCACGCCCATTGAAAATGGATCTACGGTGTAACAAAACCAATCTGAAAGCAACGCTAAACTAAGATCAATCCATTCTTAAGGAAAAGGGTGTTTAAAAATTAATTTTTGGTACGCTATTTCGAGAATCCATAATATTTACTCGCTTACGTCATATCACGTGCAAACCATGGTGACGCAACAATCTGATGCAACGGAACGAAATCTGACCCGTATTAGGTTACTTCGACCTTCAAAAACAACAATTTGCACTGCTTATAGTTCGCGATTTTTTTTTAATAACGTTAATACCGAACCAACATCGTTTCATTCGTTTACTTTCTAATCCTACTTTTCTTTGCTAAGGCGATTCTTGATATTTTTGTCGGCCACATAATTACCCCGGCCAATTCGAGAGTGGCAAGCTTGCTCTCTGAAGCTTCTTGTGGTGAGGCGAGGTTTTTCCACCCATCATCATCGTCATAATCACCCGCTTCGTTGTCGATTATGAGCTCAAAGAAAACGCTCTTTCTTGAGAAACGACTGAACGAGTTGTCAAAGCATATTTTGTAATCCCCTTTCTCTGTCGGATTGATGCTGTAAACCAAAGTATTTTTGGAAGCTGAAGCTCTAGTAGGTGACTTACCTTAGTTATCTGACGTCGCTAATCCTACTAAATGGCTAATTATTAGCTGTGAAATGGGAGACATGACCTCATGTGGCCAGTTTATTATGTAACATGATAGCGTCACTTCGCAATCTCAGTATATTACCACAGTTACAACGGATTTTCAATGCACACAGTGCTGAATTATGCACAATACCAGGATATCACAAACAGGCAAAGAGCTTTTGCTAATATCCGAAAATAAATTAGATCGGAGTAATTTTCTCAGAGTACATGATTTTTGAAAAAATTTTTGAAATTTGGGACCTTACAACATTATTTTTTCAAGACTTTGTTTTAACTTTTGGTTGTAATTTTCGTTGTTGCAGTTATTGATTTTTGATTGGGTGATAGTTTGGTTTTACGATTGCTTTTTTTAGAACGTAATGATTTGGGCTTAATATTACGATAAACTCCCATAATTGTGGCACGAATCAATTAATTATTTCGACTTACGTGTGAATTCCGTCTGTTTGTCGTAGTTCTTGGACCACAGTTATTCCGCTTGGGTTGGAGATAATCAGATCAACATCAAGGTCTCCTCCGTCCACTACCTGCAAATTAACAACCAAATCTCAAATTTTTCTGCTTGGAGTCAAATGCAACTTTTGAATCGATTTTCATATACAGGCTATTTCGAGTTTGTCAAATACCGTAAGAAACTGCAATTCAAGAAACAAAATAAACATAAATAAATCTACTCTGTAGTCCAAAACTGAAATATTGTATCCTGTTGTTTCACCAGCATCACGAAATTTCAGATGCAACGCAAAATTGAACACAATTTATACTATTTTGGAAAAAAATACAAGTTTTTTGAACAGCCAACACCAACTCAGCTCACTTGGTATTCAAGCTCCAAATTCATGTTTTCCTCCATAGGTTGGTAGAAGCATTCCATTCGACCTGCCGGCACCTCAGCGGTGAAGTCAATGTCTCGAAACGCTTGTGACGCACAAATTATAAGGAATAAACAAACGACGGAACCCCAAACATCTACCATCTTCTCAAAACCTTATTACGCTCGAAACCCGTCTTAACCTGTTAAGTTTACAAAACAAAACACGAGACAATGGGATATTAATAACAATAGTTTTTTTTACTGGTCAAGCTCATACTCTATGGGCCAACACACTGACACTGCCATGTTTATACACCGTCCCTTCTGATGATCCCGTAAGGGTGAAACAGACTGCTAAGGTCTGGTTTACACTGGGTAAAAAACCGTGAGCGTATGAGCGTCTTTTTTTTTTGGAAATACAACGCCGCAATAAATGTTATTACTGTGGAGTCATAAAGTGGAACATGCCGATGCAAAATCTGAGACAGACAATTACGTGACGAAGATTTTCTGACTTGAAGAAAAGATACAAATGTAACAAACCATGGACTGTTAAATCCAATCGGGATCAACCGTAAGAAATAAGCGGTATGCAGAATGCGTATCCCGTCATAGTTCTAAAGCCATTATTATTAGGTAGTGACTATTTCACCGAAAATTTTCAAGTTAAAGAGAATAAAACGAAAATGAGAAATATTCATCCGCGCTTCTTTCAGTTGCTTTTTCAAGGGTCAAGATTAGGGTTTAGGTTAGGGTTTGGGTTAGGGTTCGATTAGGGAATAGTTTTAGAGTAAGCATTTGAGTTTGGATTAGATTTGAGTCAGAATTAATAAAAACCTAGATAAAAATTTCCGGTGAAATAGAGCCTTCCTTATTATTATTTCCATTACATCTCAAATCAGTCGAGATGTCAAGTTAAATTCAATCAAAGGGCAACGCAATTGGGTCGTTAAAACACTCCCACGCTCTTCAAATATTTGAAAACGAAAGTGGCATCGCATTGGACAAACAATAAACATGCACAACCTTGATCATAACAAACATTGCCATGCTTTGCTTATACCAACTTCACGTAACAGCAATGGGGCAATAAAACAACTTGACTGACAGTCGGGTTTATTGGCAAATAAAAAGAGATAAAATAAAATGAAAACTGTAACATTTTTTCGCAGCTGGTTTCAATGGAAATTTAAACGCCGACTTATACCCTCTGTGGGATAAAGGTGGGAATTCTCAATTGGCTGCTTATTCCAAACTCTCCGAACCCACTGAGCCGTCTACTGTAGCCTAAGTAAATTACAAAAATTAGAAATTAATTGTACAGCGTATACTTATCAATTTATCAGTGCCTAGCATGTCTGAAAAATAGAAAACATATAACTCTAAACAACGTATTAAAACGATCAAAATTTCAAACGCGATGCAATTTCCTCTTCAACCTTAGTTTAGAACCGGTGTACACTGTACACTTGGCGTACAATCGTAAACAAATAACAGTTTAATCGTACAAGCCAATCTTTTGCGAACAAACAATTCGTCGCAAATTCGTACTTAGTTTAGGGTACCGCTATGGCGCAACCAGGGGGACTAGGGGCTTCGGCCTCCCCTAGCCAAGTCACTCAGAAGTTGAACAATTAACCCCAAAATACCAGCGTTTAAACGAATTTTGGCCTTAACCCGTAAGTAAGGTAGGGGGGCTGAAGGGGCTGGCAATTAACTTCTTTCAAACGACTTACGAGTTTTGGAAATTTAGTTCTTTCAAATAGCTCTAAAAACGTGCGAAATGTGATTTAAATGACGCTAAATGGCTATTTTTTGACGAAAAATTACAAACCCCCATTTAGCAAAACCCTGGTTGCGAGCCTGGGATATCAGCACCGCAATCCGACGATCTCGGGTAAGCTCCACAGTTCAGTGAAATAAGCACTACAACACAAAACCGAACTTTGGAAGAGTAAACCTTTCGGTTTACTACCCTAGCAATTAAAATAATAACAAACCATAATAAAAAACAATAGCAACAATAATTTAAGTTACAAGTTTAGATGTTAAGTTACATTAGACAAATCTTCAAATCATGTAGTAAAATAGAATCTATACCACAGACTGGCACTTTTTTTTCTAATAATTACAGATTTTACTGTATGGTCCAATGATGCGGTTCCATATTTCACCAACGCATATTAGGTAAGCATTACACAACTAATAATTACACTTGGCATTTTTATATACAACATGTCTATTGCCTAATTGTATCCGAAAACAACGCGATGCTCTGCCGCAGCCATCTTTTACAAAGACAAGGCCAAGAAAATGGGGGAGAACATAATGAAAGAAAATCAATCATTAAAGAGCTTGTGCAGACAATCACCGCACAAATCTTTACATTTATAGCAAGTTTTTTATCCGAGAGATGAGAGATGAGAGGAGGGTTGGCGTACATAATTTTCCAGCATGTATTTAAACCTACACATTACAACTTGTATTACTTTAACAAAGAGCTTACTGATGGCAAACATTACCGAATTTCCGTAAACATCATACGCAACAATTTAGAATACGTCCTACTAAACAGTAAGCATATGACCAATTACCAATACAAGATACATAATATAGAACCGGTGTACACCTGACGTACAGTCGTAAGTGTACAAGCGTATTCTTTCCTTATCTTTACACATTTTATGCTTGTAAGGTGGTAAACGCAGGAAAAGAAGAACATCGGGTGAACGAATTTCTGCCTGAAACAAAAGATATGTTCGTACGCGCACAACTTCACGTCAAGCGCAGACCGGGCCTTTTGACGCGAGTTTTCAGTACACGAACTGTAGTGACGTCTAACTCGGTCATTTTAATTGTACAATAATTAAAAAAAAAACTACAACTTCGCCACAAATACTATAAAAATTCTAACACCCTTAAATATGAGCAACTGCACCGCTATTGAGCTAAAATATGTTAAAGAGCTAAACAGCACTAGCATAAAGACTTTCCAGTTACTCAAAAACAATAAAGCAAAATTTCACATTTTTTGTATTTTACGTGACAAAACTTTTTTCTCCGTGACCATAGAGCACAAAAAACACGGCCTGTTTCAAAATATACAGTACTAAATACTACATGGTTTATGTACAATGAATTGTACAATATTCAAGTCCATGTACATTTCACAGTAAAGCAACAATTATGCTAAATGTGAGAACTCTCTGTAGCTTTTTAAAATTAACAATACCGGTGCACAAACAGAACAAAATTCGCTGAAACAAGATCATATCAAGTTTGTATAAATAGGGTCCACGACAACTGACCGCAACAAACTGACCGCGAGCCAACTGACCCCAACTGGCTGAAAAGGGCGGTTATAGAAGTATTTTACTATCCCCAGAGCCATCTTGCCCAAACCCTCACTTTGTGACGAAACCAGTGACAAAATCACTGTGACATAACCGTTGGTTAGCAGTCAGTTTGTTCGCGGTCAGTTTGTTGCGGTCAGTTGACTTGGCTCGATATAAATACGCCTTGGTAATTTGGTATTCTCTATCAAGCCAACTGCCCAAAATAACACTTTCTTCTTCACAAAAGTGTTTGGTACAAGCTCAGAGACGAATAACACCAGGTCAGAATAGATTTTTTAATTTGAGCTTTGCACGATTAATATAAAATTATGTTAAAACTGGAAATGCGAACCAAAAAATACAGTGTGACTAACTATCTACACACAACATGATACCCAGATAAAAAAAGGTTTTTGTTATCGTCAAATCAAAAAAATGCTCGTTTGTTAATTACTGAGCAGTCGCTACTTGTTCTTGGACTTTGTTAACTCGTCGTCTGCCACCTCGTCGTGTGGAAGTTGATGGTTCGTTTATTCCCTGCGTTCTTGCAAGGAAACGAGCTTTGCTTACTAATGTTTTCTTTAAATGACTTTGGTAAGCTGGAGCATCTTCGATAAGTTCTGCTATCGTACCAACAGCTTTTGTCTTGCCTTCCCGGAACACAAACTTCGTTCCTTGCTTCAAATATTCAGGATTTTTTACAAACCGAAAACGCACGAGAGCTTTGTCTCCTGTTCTCAAATGCTCTTTGCTCATGCTAAGAATACTGGCAGTTTGTCGTATGCTTCCACAGTGTACCATAGCTTGGTACTTGTTGCTAATAGTAGTAGGATGATGAAGAACCAATACTTCGCCTTTGTATTCCCACACAGCCTTAGGATTGCTCTTAGGATGCACCATCACCATGCCTTTCCTAATGTTTGCACGCTTTACTTTCTTCAAAGCAAATGCAGCACTTTGTCCTGCTTTAACATGTTGAACAGGAACTCGTTTTCGATGAATACTTTTTATTTGAACCAGCTCGAACTTTCCAAGGGGGTCCGGGCCTAACAAGAGACTTTCACCTGTGTATATAGAGCCCTTTGTGATTGTCCCTGATACCACAGTCCCAACGCCAGGAACAGCAAACGTGTCATCAATAAGAAATTCAGATAACTGATCATCATCAAACTTTGTTCGGCAATGGAGCAAGTTTAGAAATGCTTTCAAAAGGTCAATATTTTGCCCTGTCACATTACTGATTTGAAAAATAGGGCAAACTCTTTCGGAAGTGAAATTTGTTGCTGTGACTACTACATCATCTTTGCTAGATACCAGCACTGGGATTTTACGACAACCAGGAGACTTCAATATTTTAATCAAGAGCTTTAGGGTTTCCTGCAGAACATTTTCGGGGCACATGTCAATCTTGGTAACAACAACAAACACAGGCACATTGAGGGCCAACGCCAAACCAAGATGCTCTTTTGTCATTCCCACAATTCCAGCATTACTTCCTATCATAAGCATACAGAAATCTGGAATATGGCTAGTCATACCAAAAATGGTGGTTTTTAAGTACCTCTCATGACCAGCCAAATCTACAAAAGTTATAATTTTGGAAGACTGCCGGCAGATCATAGCCCAATCTAAGTGGTTTGTGTGGACTGAAGGCTTGTTGACCACAGTTCCATCACTTCGAAATCCTAATATTTCATTTCCAACGCTGCTTGTTCGGCCAGTTTCTACTTCATGCTTGTGCCGAAACAGCTTTTGCCTTGAATATCCTCGACCATTGTCAAGCTCTCCATGAGTTAACACACCTAACAAGGTTGATTTTCCAGCATCAACATTCCCAACCACAGCAACTTTCACTTCAAGAAAGTCATCACAATCATATCGTTGTCTTATCAAATATTCTTCTGTTTTGCCTTTTTCCGCAACACACTGCCGCAGTAAAGTACAATCACAATCAAGAGCTTCAGCCAAACTCTGAAGAGTTGCTTTTGAAGCAGCTAAATCTTCATCTGAAAGTCCATTTTGAGCATTGCAATCAGACACACCAACAGAAAACACACATTCACCATGATTTTCACCTATCCTCTGTCGCAGCTGTCTCAGTAAAAGATCATGTTGTTCATCGCTTGGACTAACCAAAACGGACTTGGTTAGGTCTAGCTGTTCATCCAAGTTATCACTCAAATCAACATCAGGAGCAAACAAGTTGTTGTTCATTTCTGAACCATTGCAAAGAGGCTTTGTATTGTTTGCCATTTTGTATTCCTCAGACATTTTTTCTAGGCAAATGCAGTTTATAAGATGGCTTTGATTGAACTAGGTATTTTTTGCACAGTTATTTACAAACTATGTCCATGATAAAATAAAATTTCACTCCATGTTTATTGTTTATGATAAAGATATATACTCATACTCTGTAATAATACAGTACTTATGTAGTTTTTGTCAACAACTAGCATTTAAATCTAATCTGCAACAAATCAAAAATAGTACATACGCTGCATCTGATATCATTATGGCATCACAATACTAAAACACCAATTCAACTTGATGGTCTGTTTCATTCACGTATGGATCATTACCAAAGCTGAAAGCATGATTAACCATTGAGTAACTAACTGATTCCTTAGTCAGTCTATCAGTATGTGGTAAAAATCTTTTTTGGTCTTCACAAAATTTGCAGTCTGCAATTCTTAGTTCTGCTGTTAATTTGGAGCCATGCCTGATGCTCACTATTAATTGTCTTGATATTATTTGTCTCACTATTAATTGTCTCACTATTAATTGTCTTGACACTATTAATTGTCTGATGATCAAGTCACTATTAATTGTCTTGATCATCAGAGGTGCTGGTTTAATCAAATACATACTTAACTTCCTACTTAATATAACCCTAATTGTCATTCCTCACGTGTACAATCAAATAAAATAAGATTTCTCATCGAAAAAATTTTAATAATATTCCATTTTAATTTAAATCAGATGACCATTTTGTCTTTTTTTTTAATACTATGTTCTATTTAAATAACTTGAAACTGACTGATGGGTTTTGATAGATTAATTTTTTGTTTCTAATTTTCATGTTTAAAAAGCCTACTACATCTATAGCCTAATATAATACCTTTAATTTTGTGGGATTTGCTCCAATCTGGTACATCAACATTTTGGGCACTTCTTAACGTAACAAAAGTGTAATGTCAAAAACAGACTGATTAATTCAATCAACACAATTACATAAAATGAAACAAATTAAAGTGGACTAGCTTACCTTGGGACCTTTGAAATTATTACTGCCAAATTATTGTGCAACATGGTATAGAATATATTTATAATTCATTAACTTCGTTAATGTAGGCCAAGGGCGACGTTTACAGATCTGAAATACTGTACTTTAGAGCTGGATCAAGTTTCAATGCAAGCTGACTATGGACTTCCCTGTTCTATCCTGGAATATGTGTGGTCTTTTGAAAGAAAAAACAAAATTATTTGATTTTATGTCAAAGGACGCATCACCATGACCTGAGGCGATCTATGACAAACGATGCAGGACATAAAGGCGCAGAGACATAAATCTGCAATTTGTGCTAATATTTCTATGCTTCAAAAAATAATTATGAAATCAAAGAAACTAAATCGATTGATTTTTCAAACAAATTGCAACAAGTAAAAATTTCAACAACAAAAAAACGATGGATTTTTCTAAACTCTGGATAATGACTGCCATTAGTACACATGCATGTGATTAGGAAACACTTTTGCTTCTTAGCGGGACAAAAAACTAATTATAGTATTGTTTGCTTAACAGATTACGAACAACTGTTAAATGATTGCATGTAAAAGCAATCGCTGACCTGCTTGGCATTTTTTTATTTTTCTACAAAGAAAAATTTTGAAACCCAAACTTACTAATAAAACTCGAATTTAAATTCAGAAAATGCTCAAAACTTGACTTTCAAAAATTAAACAAAATATTCATTAAACAAAAATGAAGTTCATTTCTTTGATTACATGATTATTTTCCAAAGCAGAAAAATGTTAACCTTAGCACAGATTGCAGATTTATGTCTCTGCACCGTTATGTCCCTGTGCCCTTACATCTTTGCATCCTTATGTCCCTACACCCTTATGTCTTTCACCCTCATGTCTGCACTCTACGTCGAGTTTCAAACCTGAGTGCAGGTCAAACCCAAAACATGCAATTAAAGTTGCCTCAAAAACAATGCCATTAATAGTCTCAGCCATGCTGCCGACAACTTTTATCCACGCTTGATAAATATTCCAAATTTTTTACATTAATAAGGCAACAGGTTTTTTGAAATACTGCGAAGTAGTGCAAATCATACTTGTGAAACAATCTTGATTGTGAAACAGTTTGGTTTGACAAGACATGCGAAAAAGCTGATATTTAGAATTTTCACAAACTTTTAACCTCATTATAGAGACACAAATTCCATCTTGCTTGGTCAAAGCATGTCATTTTGCTTTTGATTATGATTATTGAAATACCCTTGCATTTAGATAAATCAACAAGGGCAATACAGAAAAAGCCATGAAAATATCTCACTGATTACTTACAAATTTCCATTGGAAAAAATTCCAATCTAATAGCGGCAAAAATACAATCAAATCTTTTGGTGATCAATTGTGGAATCAGATTCTATGTCTGATGTGCAATCAAATCTTACTCATTTTATCGATTCCAAAAAAATGAAAAAATATTTTGTTAAATAGAGTAGATACAACTGAAAAGTATTGACATATATACATAAACAGGGTGTCCATAAATTATCGCTACAATTTCAAAAATTCACCACAGTCTTATTTCTTAAGATATTTTTAATCAGTTAGTTTCATTGTAAAGGAAAATACTTCAAGTTTTTTTTATTCTTAACAGGTAGTTGTGGAAAGATTAGGTTTAAAAATTACAACTTGTTTAGTGATTACACCGAATATTTTTGAAAAGTAGTGAAAGTAGAGTTCATGAAAATGAGCACTTCGCACGAAAAGGCCCAGTGTGTTTCCTGGTTTATAGAGACAAAGTCAGTCATCCAAGCATAGCGAAACTTTACATGCAAGTATGGAAGAAAGCCACCTGCACAATCTACCATTCGAGCATGGCATGAAAAGTTTATGGAGACTGGTAGTGTGTTACAGAGAAAGGGAGCTGGCCGACCTCAAATATCAGAAGAAGAAATTGAATCTGTGCGAGTGGCATATACCAGAAGCCCTAGAAAGTCTATTCGCAGGGCTTCTACCCAATTGCAGATCCCACACTCCACTATTCACAAAGTTTTGCCAAGAAATTTGCGACTTTATGCATATAAAGTGCAGTTACTGCAAGCCCTTAAGCCAGAAGATAAGCCACGATGAAAAGAATTTGCCGTGACGATGCTAGACAGATTAGATTCAGACGTAGGGTTTTTGAAACGTGTTTGTTTCAGTAACGAGTCAACGTTTCACATTTCTGGATTAATAAACACCTACAACTCAAGAATATGGGGCTTGCAGAATCCGCATGAAACCTACGAGCTTGAACGAGACTACCCTAAACTAAATGTGTAGTGTGGAATCATGCATGATAAAATTATTGGTCCACTTTTCTTCGCTGAGAAATCAATTACAGCTCAAATTTACCTCGACCTTTTGACAGAATATGTGTCACCACAGCTTGAACAGTATCAACCACAAGTTATTTTCCAGCAGGACGGTGCACCCCCTCATTGGGGTTTCGAAGTTCGTCAATTTTTGAATGACACATTTCCAGAAAGATGGACTGGACGTGATGGTCCCATTCCATGGCCGCCACGTTCCCCTGATATCGCAACATTGGATTTTTTTCTATGGGGGTATGTAAAGGATATCGTTTACCGAACCAAAGTAAGAGACATTAGTGGTTTGCAACAACAAATAATTGAAGCACTTGATACAGTTACTGTAGATATGTTAGCAAGAAAATGGCTAGAAACTGAATATCGATTGGATATCCTACGTGCGACTGATGGTGCACACGTAGAAGTATCGGTATACTAAAGCATCTATGTAAACTTGAAGCATTTCCCTTTACTATAAAACAAACCGATTGAAAATATCTTAAAAAGTAAGACTGTGGCGAATTTTTGAAATTGTAGCGAAAATTTATGGACACCCTGTATATTCTCAATTGCTGTACGACCTGCCAATTTGGGGTTTGTCCCTTAATCTGGTTATTTTTTTGAATAAAATTCTGATTTTGGGTGCGTTATTTTTTTGTTTTTTTTGAAGACAATGTTCTTTCAGGACAATTATATGCCTATTTAATATTAGATTCAGAAAAACAACAATGGTTTTAAATTTTATGTTTTGATTCAAGCTAGTTGGAATTATTTTAATTTGAAAAATGCCAAATTTAATCTTTTTTGGAAATTCGAGTTCAAAATTGAAGAATATGACTAGATTGTTTATTGCCCATCTTTTTTCAGTCTTTCATTATGTGTAATGGTTTTTCATGCTGTATATGTGATTTTAGTACTGTAGGCTAGCCAATAGTATGTATCTGTGTTTAGGTTTATTTTCCATTTAAACTTTCATTCTGACATTGTTTTCAATGAATTTTTTGAGTAATGTGATATCGATACAGGTTATGATCTGAGACATTATCGTCTGGCCCTGAGATCTCGACTGTCTGACTGTATTCAGACCAAAACACAAAACCGTTCAAAATTTTTTCAATCATCGAGTTGTATCTTTATTGAATGATCTCCTTGAGAATATATACTGCTCCAACTTCGCATGTGTTTAAAAATCGTCTCAAACACTTCAATTTATTATTTATATAACATAGCAACGATTCTGTAGTAGGTTATGTGACAACATGTTTTTCATACGTGCCCGATACTATTTCACCTCTATTTGATTTGTGTGCTATAGGCTACATCCATTTTTTGCTTTTTTTTTATTGTGTCTAAGTGTTAACCTAGCATCATTGTGCTTGCTTCAAATAACTAAATAAAGCCATAACTTTTAAGTGTAAAAAAACAATACGTGTAGCATATTTTGTCTAAAAGCCAAGTGGATGAAATTGCTTAAGATGAGCTTTGCTCTTTGCTTCGTTCCTAATTGTAATTACATTTTATTCACCAAGTTGCCTAGGCCACGAGACAGCAAAGGGACCTTTCAGTCTTCAAGTCAAGCTGCCACCTCCCCTGTGCCCACCTGTCTACCACACATGGCGGAGGCTTCACAATGTCCCTTTAATTGCTGAACATCAAGCAGGAAAGCTGTGAATACCTGAATACCAAGTTTTATAATCTTTGGTTTGACCCAACCGAGAATTAAAACCGAGTCTACCAATTCAGTAGCAGACGCTCTATCCACTCGACCACTGATCGGTTTGACATTGAAGTATAGACTATAGTGGGCTACGTAGTGCATTTTAACTTGAATTACAATGTGCTGCATTTTCTACATGCTGAACGGTGAATAAACTTAGGCCTATATCCTACCATATCTGCTACTATATCCCAAATCAGACCTGGGAGCTTAAGTCTGGTAAAAACCACTTTAACTGTTAAGTACCGGTGGTATGATTTCTACCTTCATTTGCTTGTTGCTTATAGTTATACCTGTAGTATACTGTTACCACAATATATACTGTAAGTGTAAGCTTTTCTACTTGCTCAGTCTTTTCTAAGATATGACCACCACTACAGCATTTTGCCGTTCTACATGAGATTTTGCAATGGTGTTGATGAAAATTTTTAACACTACAGTATTTCATCATAAATAAAATATTGGCTAGGGCAATCCTACTGATTACAGAAGGTTGCATCACGAATATCTGATATTATTACAGTAGCCTACCTAATAAAAGTTTCCATAACAACCACGATATTTTTCATGAAGAAATGGTATTGATTTTTTTTTCATGAACAGCATTACAAAACCTCATGCAAAAAGGTTTACTGTTAGCTCTAGTCCAGTGTCTCTTGTCTGGAAAGAATGTTTGTTGTTCAAGCTTCAGTCGCAGATGCAGTGAACATTTTTCCACTACGTCATTAAAGCCAATTGAAGGCTAGCAATTGAATATTTGCTCTTTGCTTCTTACTGCAAAATATCAATTATGCTGACCTCAATGACCTGAGCTGGCCAGCTGACAGTAAGCAGGTAAATAACCCACTTGTACGCACTGGCCCCAGAAAAACTCAACGAAACCAAATCAGGTGACGTGTATGCAAAAATATAAAACCGCGAGATGGCGCTATAGATTGATTTAATGCAAGAGTTAAGCTCTTTTAGATGGCGCAGCGGTCAAGAAACGGATCAAACTCACAAGAGAAAGAGAGGTTCGATCAGAATTCTCTAAATTCTACAAGACGTTGGTAAATTCCTTTTCTTTTTTATTTCTTTATTATCGTTTCTCTCTTTTGTTTCTTTATTGTCATGGCATTATTGCTCATGCGTAACGGTTGCTTCAATTGCTTGCAAGATGAGAGATTAGAGAACAGTGGTTCGATTTTCTGGCGTTGCGAATTTCGCTAGTGCGTGTAAATAAACTCTGTGTAGAAAAATTGTCTGATGTTATTTTTGAATCTAAAGTATAGGTTTGAGTTCGACGTTTGTTCAGTTTAAAAAATTTTTACATTAATTAAAATCAACCAATTTAACAATACAAGTCCAGTTATACTTACAAGTTACAATCGTTGCTATTTTATTGTTTCATAATTGAAACTAGATGGGAGCTTGCTTAGGAGCAACCCCTTTGAACGACCGATGCAAATATTTACAGATTTCAAAAACAATATTGTCTTAGCTTAAGCCGTTCAAAAAATTGACTTTGAACGGATCATTTAATAGGTTTCCGGCGAGATGGTATCCTCAAACTACGGTTGTCATGCATCAACTGATGTCAAAAAAACTGGCACCCTAGGTTAAGCTGTTCATTTGGGGGGCTATTCGGGGGTCTCCAGTGAGGTGGTACCCCAAAACTATGTCAAAATATTTGTTAAATATCTATTAATATCAAAACAAACTGGCACTTTAGCTTGAGTCGTTCAAAAATTTGATTTTTGGGTGTTCTATTTGGGGGGTCCCCAGGGGGTGGCACCCCCAAATTATATTAAAATCTTTGTCTTTTAAGTATCTACTGATATCAAAAAAATACTATCATTCTAAGTTAAGCCGTTCAAAAAATTGATTTTCGGGGGGTCCATTTTGGGAGTCCTTGGGGGGTGGCATCCCCAAACTATGTCAAAATATTTGTCTCAGAAGTAAAAAAAAAAAAAAAACTGGCACCCTAGCTTGAGCCGTTCAAAAAATTCATTTTTGGGGTTCTATTTGGGGGGTCCCCGGGAGGTGGCATCCCCAAATTATGTTAAAATATTTGTCTGTTAAATATCTGCTAATATCAAAAAAACTAGCGCCCTAGCTCGAGCAGTTAAAAAAGTTGCTTTTGGGGGGGCCCCATTTTGGGGGGGTTTCCAAAGGATTCGCCCGAAAAAATTCCGGGAGAAAACATTGCGTTTGCAGCTCAACAACTTTACACATGCCATTGATGATTTCAATGCAAATTTAAATATGCTGATTCTCTCCCTAGAAAAACCGTTTTAGTGTCTCGGAGATTTTAAAGGCGGTGAATCATCCAGCCAATTCCGGTGGTTTACAATAGCTAAAATTAAACTATAATTTTTGATTTTTTTTGTTTCAATTTTGGGACTGCGTTTGCAAAGATATTCAACAAATACAAAAAGATATCCCCCGAAAAAAAATTTTGGAAACTCTGAGTTTTGTTCTTCCCACCAAAACCACAGTAGGCCTAATAGTTTAGAGAACTGTGGTAGGCCTAATAGTTTAGAGATAGTATATTTCTAGATAGTTTATTTCTAAATAGTTTAGGCCTAACAATCTCTAAACTGTTAGGCCTAATAGTTTAGAGATTCTGCAACATCTAAGATAAAGATACTGCAGTTTAGAGATAAAGATACTGCAGTTTAGAGATTTACTGCAGTTTAGAGATAGTTAGGCCTAATAGTTTAAAAGGATTACAGTAGGCCTAAAAGTTTAGAGAACTGTGGTTTTGGCGGGAAGAGCAAAACTCAGAGTTTCCAAAAACTTTTTTCGGGAGATATCTTTTTGTATTTGTTGAATATCTTTGCAACCGCAGCCCTAAAATCAAAACAAAAAAAATTAAAAATTATAGTTCAATTTTAGCTATTGAAAACCACCGGAATTGGCTGGTTGATTCACCGCCTTTAATATCAATTTACAAAACATTTATGCTCGAGATGAAATTCATAGGTATGAAAATATGCTTTTAAGCTGCAACTGTCGGTGTTTGATTGATGTGCCAACTAGAGTAACAGAAACATCAAAAACCTTGATTGATCACGTAATCACAAACAATAAGCAAAGAGCAGTAACCATAGGAGTGTTTACATCAGATCTTAGTGATCATTATGGAGTGTTTGCAATAATATCGTACAATGACATTAAAAATAAACTTAGTAATCAAGTATTTATCAGGGATATGACCAAATTTATTTTAGACGATTTTTTTGCTTGTCTTAAACTATGATCTTTATTGTTTATTTGAAGACAAATCAAAAAACATAGATGAGGTTTATGAAGGTTTTGTTGAAGCCTTTACAAATATAGTAGACCAATTTGCACCTCTGAGAACAGCAACAAGAAAGAAGAAAAAGTTGGGTCTTAAACCCTGGATTACATGCGATTTAATAAAATCAATTCGAATCAAAAACAAAATGTTTGATGGACTTCATAAAAACAAAGGTGATCTCGTGTTGATTAACCAATACAAAACATTTCGCAATGCATAACGCCGACAGTTGAAGCAAGCAAAGCTTGACCTACCACCATTTGTTAAATGAAAGCAAAGGTAACGCTAAAAAAACTTGGGATGTGATTAAGGAATTGACCAATATTAAACGTCGCAGCGACGTACAACCATGAAAACTAACATTGAATAACTATGATATTGTCTCTTAACCTCAAATTATAGCCAAAGAGTTTAATAGGTTTTTTGTTAACATTGGAAAGGAAATTGCGGCTTCCATTCAACCTAATAATTCCAATAGCGCAGAATGCTCAGTTGGGGGAATGAAAAAAATAACCAATTCTATTTTTTTCTTACCTAGCTGTCAACAAGAAGTGTTCAACATAATCAAAGAACTCAAAAATAGGAAAGCTAGAAAGGCTTTAGATATTGAGATCAAATTCATAAAACTCGCTAATCCTATTATTTCCTTTTTCCTAAGTGAATTGTTCAACTTATGCTTAAGTACTGGTACATATCCAGATTTGATGAAAGTAGCTGAAGTAATTCCAATTTTTAAAAAAGGGCAAAAAGACAAAATGACAAACTACAGACCAATATCACTTCTTTCTCAGTTTAATGAAGTATTTGAAAAATTGCTACATAGTCGTATATATTCCTTAGTGAAAGACAATTTGGGTTTAGAAAAAATTATTCTACTTCTTTGGCAATATGCAACATTTATGACGAATTATTAAATAATGTTGATGAAGGTAATTATAGTTGCTGTATTTTTTTAGATTTAAGTAAAGTGTTTGATTCTGTCCAACACGACATATTATTATGCAAGTTAGAAAAACTTAATGGATTTCGAGGAAATGCTCTAGAATTACTGAAAAGTTTCCTAACTAATAGAGTGCAGTATACCAAAATTGGTAACAGTAAATCCAAGCCGCTAAAAGTAGACTGCGGCGTTCCACAAGGATCATCGCTTGGTCCTCTACTCTTCATACTTTATGCAAATGACCTTTCTAAAGTTTCAGAATTTTCCACCACGCTATTCGCTGACGATACCCATTTGGCCCTATCAGATAAAAGTTTAGTGAGTCTTGAAACCAAGGTAAATACACAGCTTCAAAATATTGATATTTGGCTTAGAAGAAATAAATTATCCTTAAATTATTCAAAAACGACCTATTTGTTATGCAATAAACATCCTTATCAATCAATTAAAACCAAATTCACAGTAGTTATGAATGAAAATGTACTTGGACGTAATGATTTTGTTAAGTACCTGGGTGTTTACATTGATAAAAAAATGACCTGGTCTGTTCATAATAATAAACTGTCTTTACAATTGGCTAAGCACAATACAATGTTGCATCAAATTCGTGACTATGTAACCCAGGGTTGGAAATATCGATTAGTATTCGATAATCGATACTTTATTCTTTGCTTTTCTGCGATCGATTATCGCAGATGCTTTGCTTTTGATTTTTTTATCGATTATCGCCTTTTCTGTGCTTTTTGCTTACATGTTATCGATTAATAGAATCTTTAAACTTTAGTTTTGATCTTGTTGAGTCTTGCTAAGCTTGCATTGTTTCGTTTCTCTTATGCTACATTGTTTTTTATAGTTATCCCAAAAGTGTATTTTTTATATCCTTTATAGTACGGTAATGATGATTTTTCTACTCACAAGTTTCATTTAATGATCAATATAGCAAAAATTTTAGTGCATCCTAATAAAAAATATAATAAAAAATTTTGTTCGCATTTCGGCATCGATTACTATAATCTTTGCTTTTTGTTTTTGATATCTTTGCTTTTTGTTTCTTTAGTCTTTGCTTTTTGTTTCTAATATTGACTATCGACAATTCTTTGCTTTGTGTGTGAACTATCGATATCGATTCGTCTTTGCTTTTAAACAGCATCGACTTCCAACCCTGATGTAACCCCACATACTTTGAACATGCTGTATTATAGTTTTGTGTATAGTAGTCTAAACTATGGTATCATTGCCTGGGGCACAGCAACTCAAAACTAATTGCATGAAATAAACGTGAGAATGAACAACATTGTGCGCACAATAACTTGGAACAAAAAGTTTTCTCATGTTACTCATTTGTATAAAAAATTAAATTATCTGAAATTGAATGACATTTACTTTTTGGAACTTGCTAAGTTTATGCATAAAATTTGTAATAATAAATTGCCACTTTTGTTTTAACAAAGATTTAATAAAATTGAATTACTACGCTCTCATCAAACAAGAAAACTTACAAAAATGAACTACTTTTTACCTCGCGTTTCCAAAACTGCAGCCTGCAGGTCAAAAAAAATTGGAATTTCGAGGCGCAAAACTTTGGAATGAAATCGATGAAGACATTAAACATAAAACGTTTAATTCCTTCAAAAAATATTTTAAAGAAAAAATTGTATCGCATTATTGACTTGATTTTGATTCGTCTGGTACTGTAATCAAATTAATTGAATCGTCTTCAACTATGAGAATTTTGATGTGTCTGCATTCTTTTTTTTAAGTCGTAATGTGTAATTCAAATACTTTTTGATTATTTCACATTGGATTTTTTCTTTGTTTTCCTTTTCTGTTTTTCCTTTTATATACATAATGTTTTGCTTAATAATTAATGCCTTTAGGTTGCTGTAGAAATGACGAGAACAAGGAGCGCCTTGACTAGTATACCTCACGGTTGTTCGGCGCTCCTTGGACTCAGTAATTGTATACGACACCAGGGGCGTATTTAGGGGGGGCCATTGGGCCATGGCCCCCCCTTTGGGTCGCTAGGATTGCAAAATTGCATAGTAAAGTGAGCAAAATTGAGGCATGGCCCCCCCTTTGTAAGTTGGGCATCAGGCTTTCAGGCTTTTGGCTGGAAATTTGAGTGAGTTCGGGTGAAAAACGGGACGGACCTCTTTTTTTTTTTTTTGGAGATGACCTAATTTTGGGTGGAAAAAATCTTTGAATTTCGGATTTCGGCCGAAAAATCACTCTGAATTTTGGCGAAGAACTTTTTTTTTTTTTTGGAGATCACCTAATTTTGGGCAGAAAAAAACTTTGAATTTCGGATTTCGGCCGAAAAATCACTCTGAATTTTGGTGAAGACCTATTTTTTTTTTTTTTTTGGAGATCACCTAATTTTGGGCAGAAAAAACCTTTGAATTTCGGATTTCGGCCGAAAAATCACGGTGAATTTTGGCGAAGACCTTTTTTTTTTTTGGAGATCACCTAATTTTGGGCGGAAAAAAGCGTTGAATTTCCGAGCTTTCCGAGACATTTCGCCTCAAGTTTCGGACAAACCGTCTGAAACTGATTCAAGATCAATGAAAATTCGAGTCAAGGTCGTTTGCACACTTCTCACTCTTTCAAAATAGCCCCCCCCCTTTTCCAAATCCTGGCTACGCGCCTGTACGACACGTTTATTAATTTTTATGATTTTTGATGGTATTATTTATCCGCTTTTACTTTATTTATTTTGATCGTACGTGACTGAGTCCAAAAAATAAAATTTACTTACTTACTTACTTACTTTACACAAAAACTAGATTTCGATGTTTTGTGGTTTTGGAGAAGAAGAGCGTACAAGATTTAGGAAGAAAAAAAGGAAAAAAAGGAAAAGAAAAGGAAAAAAACTTCATCGCTGCCAAAAGTGGCTCGGGAGGGATGAAAGGGTATTTTAAGACGCATAACCCTGTGAAATATTTTTTGCCGTACTTAAGCCGTTATGACTGAGACAGCTTTTTACGCCAAACTTGCGGGGCGGTTTTTGAGTCCCAAAACTAAAGTCACAAAACTAATTGCCTGAAATTTACTACAAACATGCAAATCAGCAATCTCAAACTGCTGTCAAAATTTCATATAGCTAGACCAAACTGTTTTCGAATTATAAGCAAAAGTCTGAAACTTCGCACCCATTAGTTTGAAAATGGCTGAGTGAAAACAAAAAAACACGAGGCGCAAGCGTCGGTCTTTCCAGTTACCAATCTAATAGTTACGTCTGCAGTGAGCAGGTCACCTAGCTTAGAGCTTAGCTAACCGTACGAACTATGCGGAAGCTGGCGCGTAGCCAGAAATCTGCAATGAGGGGGCTACTTCGTGGTTTGAGGGGCCGCCGGGAGCAATGGAGTCTGGAGGCGGAGCTCCTGCAATCGGAGATTCTGCAATTTTTTTGCAAAAATAACTAAATCTTGGGCTTTTGTTGTGAAAAATTAATGTTTTTAAAACGTGCATAGAAATTAGCCGATCAAAAACTGGATTAAATTGGTTGCGTAAATCGGTAATTGGGCTATGAGGGCGGTAGCCAATGGTAAAACTTCAGATTTTTTTTTATTACAGGCTGGTAAATCATTAAATACAAACAAACTCACAAGTCTTATAACCTTATTTGTCTGCATTAAAAAAAAAGTTTGGAAAGAGGCTAATAGAACGAGATTTGAAAAAAGGAATTGATAACAAACTAAATTAAATACCGAATAGTCCCCCTCCCCCCCATTGTACACAATATATTTTAAGTCCATGTTAAGCAATTTGCTTCAATCGGTCAAATTTGATTGCTTATTTTTAGCCATTTTTTAAAATTTTTACTATTTGTAAGCTTCATTTTGACGAATATTAGCCCCCTCCCCTAGTAAATACTTCAAAAGTGGCTTTAAATCACTTTAGAGTCCATATTACTGCAAAAGACTTCCTCAGAACTTGTCAGAATTGCGAAAAACGGTGGTATTTTTTTTATTGAGCATTTTGGTTGACAGGCCAATTGGCTAAGCTCGTTTTGGCTATACTTCTGAGCGCAAGGTTTTTAGTGCTTTTGTCGTGCTTAAACACATGAGTGCGAGATCAAAAGTGTCTCCACTAAACGTATCGGATTTCGAAATTCGAAATATTTTCGTCATGTAAGCCTAATTCAATTTAAATCCAACTTTTGCACTAAGAGCAAGCAGCCCAAACTTGCCCAAGGACCGAGGTCAACGATTGCTTCTGGCCGAAATTTGTGAAGTCAAACTCAAAACTAATACTACGTCAAACAAACGAACTATCAAAGAAGAATAGCATAGAAGTCGGCAACGTGGCCACCGGCAAACTTTTCATTGCGGTAACTATTTCGCGATTGGAGAAATCCTCACCTGCTTGGGAGTTTTCAGTCATCCATGGTCTTGTGATTTTCTTTGAATTCTTGTCCACTGAGAACTTGCTGCTTATTTGAAGCCACCATTGCAGAGATAATCATTGTGAAGCGTCTTATCCAAAGACACAAAAACGTGACCAGGGTACGAGTTGAACCGAGATCATGCGATCAGGATCGCCGTAAAAACGACGTATTATGTAACCCTTCGGCCGCGTTGCCGACCAATTAATGACGGTAATGATTTCTGCAATGATGACTTCTGTTGATAATGCTTATTGACGATGATGATTTCTGCTTGGTGACTTGAACAAGCAGCAAGTTTTCACGGAAAAAGTCAAACGTCAATCGCAAAGCCTGGAATCGGTTACAGTGGCGTAGCAGCCACTTGGCGGTTCTAGCTCTGCTCCAGGTGCGGCGAGATGAGGCTTCACAGTGTACACAGCAAGCAAAAATAAAAAAAAGTAAAACAAGAAAATGATTTACAAAGAGGCAGCTAGCACACGTTAAGAAACTTAAAGTTTGAGTTGCTTTTTGTTTGGTGTTGGCAGGGGAGTATTTAGGGGGGGGGCCATTGGGCCATGGCCCTTTGGGTCGCCAGGATAGTATAATTAGCATAGAATAGTATGCAAAATTGCGGCATGGCCCCCCCTTTGTAAGTTGGGAAGCAGATTTGAGCACACAAAGGCTATGTTTTAGACGTGTGATTTAGGCCTGCACCCAACTTTGGGCAAATAATCGGACTAAATTTGAGTTAAGACCTTTTTTTTTGCTCTTCACCTAATTTTGGGCAGAAAATCGGACTGATTTTGGGTGGAAAAATTTCTTAATCTGGTCTTTCTTCTTCTCAAATTTTCTGAAGTTCCTGCCCCCCTTTTCAAAATCCTGCGTATGCCACTGGGTGTTGGATACAGGCAGCATTTAAACTGTAAGATGTTGCATGGGTGGACGCTTGCACAGTCGAGTCTAGACGCAATTGGAGTGCGGCAGCAATCCGGGTGGAGACCAAAAAATAAACAAAACAAAAAATAAAAAAAAAGATTTTAGTACGGAATTTCACGAATTTGCGACCGAAATCAAGTGTGGACCAAAAAAAAGGTCTTCGCCGCAAATTGGTACTGACTTCAGCTGGAGTTTTGTAATGATGGCCATTACCCGCCACTTTTTCGTCGAAATGTCCAGGAATCTTTCTTTTGGTGTAAAAGTTGCTAAATCTCGATGGAGGGACGCTTAAATCTCGATGTGGGTACGCTGAATCTCGATCGGGGGACGCTAAGTCTCGATGGGGAGACGAGTCCCCTTTACAATTTAAGTACTGGATACAGGCTCGGCGCCACGGGGAGGCATTTTGGGTCCTTGTCCCCCCAAATCACTCTTTATGCCCCCCAAAACAAAGCAACAGGCCCAGTGCCCCCTAAGCTTTAGTAAAGTTTCGTTCTAGGACGAAAACACGAGTGAACGTCATGAGGAAGACTTAGATTTCGCGACGAAGACCGATTTTTTTGGTCTTCACTCCTGAATTCAAGGGAAAAATTATGACAAAAACCTAAATTTCAAGACGAAGATCTTTTTTGTTGGTCTTCACCCCTGTGTCTGTGGGCAAAGACCGAGATCCGCACCACTGGATCCCGTCGTGCTCGTGCTCCCCCAGGCGAAGATCGTGCCCTCCGAGGCCCCGAAAGGAGGCAACATGCCCGGATACAAGCGGCGTAATTTGGGCGTAATCTCTGTCTCAGCGGTCAGCACTCTACAGCAGTTTCTGTAGTCAGATCTCGGGTGCAGTAAAGCTGAGATATTTTTATCGATGGGGAAAGCACTGAGGCAGACATAGTGTCGAGAGTTGGTTGGCACTAAAGATTCAGTTTAGTTAGGGCAAGATCAGTTTTCTGTCCCAGCATCATAATTTTAGCCAGGCGTTTATTTAGGATTTGAACTTCGAGATAGACTACCGGCGTGTCCTGGGAAAAGACTCTTCCGGTTTAGTAGGTGTGATTCATAGGTTATGCAGCTGGTCTGACTAGAGGCTTTTATTTGTTAAGATTGCTTGGAAGCGAAACTATTTCAAAATTTGCTACAATCTACTTAGGGCTGCATTTTCAACGAAAGCCAGGGCGACAACATATGCTGCTACGCCACTGATCGGTTAACTTCTAAGCGGGTGAGGACAATTTGTGTAAAATAAAAGCGCCACCGTCGGTCGCTTCTTCGTTTGTGGAAAATAAACAAAGATGGATCATCAATTTTGTATTACCGATGGCGTACCAGGCCCAGTGCCAAAGTAGCGTGACTGGGGGGGAGGGGCAGAAAAATTTTTGGGGGCACAGATAAATTTTACCTTCAACTTCGGGAAAGAAGACCAAAAAAATGTTTTCATCCTGGCCGTTTACCTTCTTTTTGGGGAACAAGTCTCGCTCGGAGGGGCACGTTTATTGCCTGGCGGGCCAAAAAAGCGAATCTGGCTTTCAGCCAACAAATTCAGGGGTGAAGACCAAAAAAAAAGTTCTTCGGCGCAAAATCTTACGCTCAGTCTCGGCGTTCAGTCGTATTTTTCGTCCTGAAACAAAATTTCACTCACGCTTGGGGGGCACAAGCAGTTTTTTTGGGGAGCACAGATCCTGAAATGCACTCCAAAGGCACGGGCCTGTTACTTTCTTTCAGGGTATAATCCTTGCTTGGGGGGCACACTTTTTGCTTGGGAGGGCACTAGCAGAGATTTGGGGGGGCATGGCCCTGAAATGCCCCCGTGGTGCCGGGCCTGTAGCGTACCAACAAATTATCTTAGGTTAGTAGTGGCAAATTGATCTGATCAGGAATAATACGGAATTATTATTTTAATATTTCTTTTATTTCAGACCGCAGGTCTATAGCAACAAGAAAAAAAAAGAAAATACGATCACAAAAAACATATCTTTGCACCATTAGCCCAGTTTTCTAGTCATCATCATCATCATCATATTTATTTATTTACCAAGTGACGTCATATCACAACAAAAAAATGCAACTTCCTCTAGGTCTATCACCAAAGCATTGAAACATGCAATTCCTTCAAAACCAACACACAAACTTGCAGAGTCAAAGCGATATTTAGTCACTTGGTGAGGAGACAGCGAAGGACCGAAAGGTCATCTAAGTCTACTGCCACCTCACCAAGTTAAGGTTAAAAAGCAGCTTTTAGATTTGCTCAGTCTGCTACTTTCTATCATAAAAAATTGCATGTAAAATTAAAACAAAGTGTTCCAAAGATATGTACACTTTGTACAGCAAATACACAAAACTCACAGTCAACTTGTAAAAAAAATGCAAGGCAACATTAGAATCGTACTAACTCTAAGCATACTAAAAAAATAAAATAAAAACTAGATGGGAGTTTGCCGGCAAACCCTGTGAACGACCGACGCATAGCTAATGCTGTGACGCTCAAAGTACTTTTTGTCTACCGTAAAATCAGCAATTATTCAAAAATATCTGATTATGGAACCTCCAGAAAAGTAGAGTCAAAATATTTGTCAGTTAAATATCTACTGATATCACAATACACTGGCACCCTAGCTTGAGCCGTTCAAAAATTGGTTTTTGGGGGTCCATTTGAGGGGGTCCATTTGGGGGGGTGGCACCCCCAAACTATGTCAAAATATTTGTCTGTTAAATATCTACTGATATCAAAAAGAATTAGCACCCTAGCTTGAGCTGTTAAAAAAATGGATTTTTTGGGGCCCCGTTTTGGGGGGGTTCCCGATGAAGTTGCCCCAAAAAATTTCGGGAGAAAAAATTGCATTTGCAGCTCAACAACTTTGCACAAAAATTAGATTTCGATGTGTTGTGGTTTAGGAGAAGAAGAGCGTACAAAATTTAGGAAGAAAAAAAAGGAAAAAAAAAGGAAAAAAAAGAAGTAAACCTCATCGCGGCCAAAAGTGGGTTGGTTGGGATGAAAGAGTATCTTGAGACATTTAACCCTATGAAATATTTTTTGCCGTACTTAAGCCGTTTTTGACTGAGACCGCTTTTTACGCCAAACTTGCGGGGCGGTTTTTGGGTTCTAAAACCAAAGTCACGCGACCTATTGCCTCGAAATTTGGTACAAACATATAACTCATTAATCTCAAACTGCTGTCAAAATTTCATGTAGCTAGACCAAACTGTTCTTGAGTTATAAGCAAAAGTCTGAAATTTCGCACTCGTTAGTTGGAAAATGGCCGAGTAAAAACAAAGGAACACGCGCCGCAAGCGTCGGTCATTCCAATAATACTGTAACTACACATTGGATAGAAAATAAAATCAATAAAGTTCTTATTGCTTATTTATGTTTTATAGGATTTAAAGTGGGCAATTGTACTGGAAAAAATTCCTTGCTTTGTTTTGTATTGTTTGCCAATATGTATATAAGGCAGTGGTAAGCAGATTGTAGTGTTTGCTCATCTACAAAAGTGTTTTAATTGATTTAGGGCCCAAGATCCCCTTGCTACCTTTGAACATCTCAGGCGCGTAGCCAGAAATTCGCAATGGGGGGTTAATTTGGGGGTCTGGGGGCAGAGCCCCCAGCTGCCGGAGGCACGGGGGTCTGGGCGGCGGAGCCCCAGCGCTCGAAAATTTTGCAGTTTTTTATAAAAATAGCTTAATTTTAAGGCTATTTTAATAGAAAATAATGTTTTTAAAATGTAGCATAGAAATTGGCAGCGTAACATGATTCAACTGGTTGCATTTATGGGCTATGTGGGAGGTGGCTAATGATACCATTGTAGTTTTCTTGCTTACATGCTGGTAAATCACAAAATTCTGTTATTCAATAAAACTCACGCGGAGTAATCTATTTCGTTTATATTTTATAGATAAAAATAATTGGGGGCGCTAATGGAAAGATATTTGAGAGAATTCATGGTTAATTAACTAATACTGAATAGCCCCTCCCCCCCCCCTTATTTCTGAGTTTATAATACATTTGTTGATAAAACGTATGTTTGGCATTTTTACATTAGCGATCAAATTGGATTGCTTATTTTTGGGCATTTTTCAAAGTCTTCATTGATTTGTGACTTTTATTTTTGACAAATTAGCCCCCCCTGAATATATGTTTCAAAAATGCTTTAAATTCTTAAATCACTTTTTAATCCATTCCAGCGCAAAAAACAGTCTCAGAAGAGCTAAAAGCGCGGTATTTTTCTTATTCTGCATTTTGTTTGACAAGCCAATGGGGGGGCTATAGCCCCCCCGCCCCCCTGGCTACGCTACTGGAACATCCGAACATCTAGGGGATTACTCTAGTGGATGCCATTGCGCCTAGGTATCATACTTCACTGCTTAAACTAGTACATTTTTTTGTCCTCACCTTTAAAAAATCCAATCACTTGAACCAGACATAGTTAGTAATTGATTGTAATGACGAAAATATGCACTGGTTGGAAAATTATTGCAGTTAACCGGATATTTCATCAATAAATTACCCGATATCCGGCACAGATCAATGAAACGAAAGATACGTTTTTGAAGCAATGCATCAAAAGTGAGAATATAATTGTATTGTATCCTATGTGTCAAATGGACGCGTCCCAATGCGGTCGACCGGCTCCGTTCATCAACCTACCGATTCACGTTCCGGGTTGAGTTAATAATGAATTGATCCGATTAATCTTTGACTTGTGGCTACGTTGGAGTTGACACTACGGAATATACTCGTCAAGAATTGTTGTAACTTATTGCTGTAAGACAACAAAATAATATAGTCACAAGCTTATCGGGCATATACGAAATCAGTCGTAAATTATATACTACTAGTTTATTTATTAAAATCGATTTCACCCCAGCGGGGCGTCATCAGTTAGATCTTATTCAAATAGAATTCTAATAAATAGAATAATAAATAATAAATTCTAATAATTAAGAATAATAAATTCTAATAATAAATAGAATTCTATTTGAATAAGATCTAACTGATGATGCCCCGCTGGGGTGAAATCGATTTTAATAAATAAAATAGTAGTATATACTTTACGACCGATTTCGTATATGCCCGATAAGCTTGTGGCTATATTATTTTACTGATCCCTAAATGCGAAGTCGTCGGAATTTCTTCTTTCTTCTCCTGTGTGTGATTTTCAACCAAAACATGGCCTCAAACAATGCTGTAAGACAACGTTGAAAAGAAACAGAGCAGCATATATTTGCTCTATTACTGCAAATATAAATACCTATATCCACAGGTGGGCACAAGTCCGTTAATTGTTAATCCGTTAATAACGAAGCTAACTTTTTCATTAACTCGTTTAATCCGTTAAAAAGTTTTTTCATGTTAACGGACTAAATTAACTTCCGTTATGTTCTGTTAACGGACTAAAGTAACTTCCGTTAAGTTCTGTTAACTTCCGTTAAGGTTTTCATCGTTAATATCTTACACCATTCATTCATCGTACCGGTACAAACCAATTTGCACTGGTAACACTTGTTGCGTATTAGCACGAGTTTTATAGAAGAAAGCGAAGAAAGGAGCTCTTTTTTGAGGCAAATAATAAGCTGCAGCCTCAGAGATCTATTAATTATCGCTGTTCACAATTTACAAAGATTTTCCAATCGCAGCTTTGTTAGTGCATTTGAACTTATTTTTATGTTGAAATTAGATTAGACTGTAAAATGTAACTTCCAAAACACAAAAAGATCACCATAGCAATAAATTTTTTCTTACAATCAGCTCAACAGCGTCAATACGTGTTCTAGAAGCGAGTGAATATAAAGAAATGTAAATTACACGCAAAATGTTAACGAATTAACGGACTTTATTAACTTCCGTTAATTAAAACTGAAAATAACGGATTAACGTTAACGGAGGTGTGGAGTTCGTTAACGGCCTAGCGGTTAACGAAGCTAACGTTTTGCATTAACTTGCCCACCTTTGCCTATGTCTAATTGCCGGTGTCTGATATCGTTGATTTGTCACTCATCGGTTAGTAAAGCAAAAGTGTGGCAAAAGCTCTGTGGCAAAAGTAAAACAGCAGACGGAGCGGAGTTAAAAATTGTCTCCGTTGTTCGATGTCAGTTTTGTTTTTTAGGATTTCTATGGACTTGGATTGAGTTTGTACCTACAGTAGCTTTATTGCATTGGCCTAATTTTGTTCTCGGGCTACCGGTATGTGACTGAGTTGTTGACAGGGCATGGTATGGAATGGAAAATGAAATAGAATGGAAATCTCGATATTGAATATGAAAGATGCCAGAATGGAATGGTATAGAAGATTTCAAGAATGGAATGTGGAATGGAAGACGATCTTCCATACCACTTCCATATTCGTGCATTAGATTGTATCTACAGAAAAATATATATGGATGTCGGGTAGTGATAAATAATATTGTCACGGAAGTATTCAACTTCAATATCTATGCGTATTAGTTGTCAGCAGATCGCTGTAGGCTACTTTCAGAGATTGGTTGTGTAGGCGTAGGCTAAACCTATTGCGCAAACACTGAAACACTGTACAAATTGCATCATAGTAACTACTGTACATTGCAATTTGCAGCATCGATGTCATAGTGGACGATGTTGACAGGTTTGACTTGTTTTTTTTTTTGAGATTGATAATTTCAGATTTGCCAAGTCGTAATTTTGTTTTCTTCTATCATCATAAAAATTCGTATTCGCTAAATCAAAATCGCTGTTGGAAAACCATTTGAATATTGAGTTAGGCTAACCAAATTAGACGAATGGTTGAAAACTACAAACGCGCACGGAACCGGGAACGTGGCGGTTAAATAAACAAAGATTTTGGTGACATCACTCGTTTTCAGAAATTTTTATTTCGATTATTAGGCAGTTATAGGTTTGGGTTAGGGTTTAGGTTAGGCTTAGGGTTAGGGTTAGGGTTAGGATTAGAGTTAAGGTTAGGGTTAGGGCTTAGGATTAGTTTTTTTGGCTTTATTACAAAATACCTGCGTGCACTGAACATGCGCCAAGCCTTTTCCTAAAAACTAACAAACTGACAAAACTATCTCTAAACTATGATAAAACTGAATTTCTGTTTGTAAGAGTAGGAAATACGAATAGGATAGGAATAGGAAAAGAAAGAATAGGAAAGAATGCTATTGCTCAAGTCAAGCATGTAAAATGCTTGGGAGTAATAATTGATAAAGATCACTGATGGAAACCACATAGATGTCATCAATGCTCAAAAATTGGGATGTCATTAAGTACAAGCCGTCAGCTTTGTTTCAGAATCTCTGCGACTCGTGTATGAGCGTGCGTGCGCTCTTGCTCCTTTCATGTGTGCACGCATTAGGGTTAGGGCTAAATCTGGAGAATAGCTTCTAAAATCGAAAAGAACGCACAAGGGCTCATACCAGATACTCGAATCGCAGAGCTGTCGAAAATAAAGTGACTGCTCATACTTAATGACACCCAAAAATTGCCCACGGTAACTAAGCATTAACAAATTTAAGGAAAGAAGTGGCTAGTATTACGTTACGTAATTTGCTCATAAAGAGAATAAGAGAGCAAAGAGTGAGTGCTCATTTACTCTTTTTTGTTTTTTAAATTATCGATAGGGTTTGGGTTAGATTTTGAGTTTGGGTCAGAATTAACATTAGGGTTAGACCTAGGGTTAGAGTTTGGGTTAGGTTTAGGGTTGGGGTTAGCACTAGAATAGTGATTTTCTTATTCTTACATAACGTAACAGCAACCTCTGCTTTTAAGAAAATATGTTATCCACTTTAAAGTGAGCTTTTTATGGACTGATCTACCCTCACCTTCGGTACTGTTTTTCCTCATGGGGACAGGCAAGCAAAACCTCTCAAAACCAGTTCAAACCCTTCAAAATAAAGCTCTAAAAATTATGACCAACACTGAGTACTCATTGGCGTCAATCTGCTTTCCCTCCAGTGTTCCCTCTAAGTTTTCACCTTCTGCGAAAATGCCGGAAATAGTGCGAACGTTCTAAACTCAATGTGAAAATGCTGAAAATTTTCTCATTATTTTTGTCCGGTTTAAATGTGATCTCCAAAAAAAAAGGTCCTTCGTCTAAGTTCTGCAACTTTTCTCTGTGATTTCTGTGACATACCAAAGCGAGGCGCCGTGAACCGCAGCTGTCTACGGTTTTTGGTGGGAAACAAAAATGCCGGTTTTTGGCGGGAGAAAAAACGCCGGAATTCGCAAAATTTCAGTGCAAAAATGCCGGAAAAAATTTTGCACTTTTCGCACTTTTTTGCGCTTATAGGGAACACTGTTTCCCTCTATACCAAGAATTGCAGTCGTTAACATTTAATGATATTGTGAAGTTGCAATTAGCTAAGATTATGAATTCTATTCACAATAATAAAATTTCAAATTTGTATTTTGGTTTCTCAAAGGTTGATAAGTTACATCATTATCGCACTAGAAATTCTACCAAGTCAAACTTCGTCCAAACTTCTACAAGAACCGAAAAAGGCAAATCAACCATTTCTTTCTCATGCCCAAAAATATGGTGTGAGATACCCAGTGATTTGAAAAATCTTTTTATAACTCTTTTAAATATCAATATAAATGACGATTGCTAAACTGCTATAATGAATAATTAGAGGTGAAAGAATTGATTTGGCTTGATATTAGCTGTTGGTCTTCTGTTTTGCTTTTCCATTTTATTTATTTATTTTTCTCTTGTTTTTGTTCTCTATTTTTTCTTGAGATTTTTTTCCTGCTAATTATTCTGTGTACTATGTTTGTTTTTTGTTGTCCTCATTGCTAAGTATTTGCTAAAACAAAATATTTTTGTTTGAAAAATCTCCAAACTTACAAATTTAATTGGCATCAGTAGTATTTATTAAATTATTGACCTTAAGTAGGGTGGTAGCTGACACTGATGATCGCACGGTCTTTTCGTTGTTTCCCAATTTTTTGTATTTAGTTGTGAAGTATTTAATTTTGGTGTGAATAAATAAATCCAATCATCCGCGTTTCCGCCTAATTTTATTTATACAGTATTTTGGTTTTCAAGCTTATAGTACGGTAATTGTTTTTGGTGTTAAAACTTGATATTTCGATTGTGGTAAATGTTCTTTAGCAGTTTGTTGCCAAATTTTATAGTCGGTGTGAGAGCAAACTCTGAACTTGTATGATACGGAGGTAATCATTATATCATAAACATAATCAGGGAGCCTCCAATTTGAATGCTACCAATGATAAAAATGATGACACAAAGCCTATTGTTTATTCAGTTTCTTTCAGCATTTTTTGAGTGCGACACAGAACAGTATACGTGATATGCGTACAACAGCAACTGGCAGTAATATTAATATTGATGACCACTGGCAGACTGCACCAGGAGGCCCACGCCCCCTCAATTTAAATTTGTGCCAACCAATTTAAATGTGCAAACCAGGAGAAATTCAGTATTTTTGTTTTAAAAAGTGCAATCGCAGGCCCTCATTTAAATTGTTTATGCAATTATATGTTTTAGGCCCCATAGCTAACTTTTATATTGCAATAACATGATTAGTAACCATTTATTGCATCTAATGTACCAACTATAAATATTGCTAAAATCCACCTCCGCCACCTACCAACTTTGAATAACAATCCACCTCGCCAGTTTTCACACATCAAAGTACTTTTGAAAAACCTAGGTATAGGAAATGCTTATTGAACAAACTATTGAATTTGAATCCAGGGTGCCTGGGCCCCTGGTCGTACATGTATTCCTAAAACTGGTTATTTTCATGACAGAACAAAAATCCTCAAGGCAAATCTTCAAATGAATTATTTAATGCTGAAAATGTTGCAAAAGATAATGTATCTTGCTTCACCAGACCTGAGCCAAGTCACAAAATTTAACTCCTCAATTAGCTTTCAAATTTTTAAAATTTTTAGTTTTCAAATGGCTCTGAAAATGTGCGAAATGTGATCCAAATGGTATTAAAATAGCTATTTTGTTCAAAAATTGGCAAAACATTGCCAGCATAGAAAGAAATTTGACGGCTTGAATAAATTCTTAAAGGGCTTCTTGGCTACAAAAACAAAATCCGCTGGAATAGCTGCATACTTAATTCTTTTTTAAGTGGTCTTACTTAAGATCTGAGATATTCATATGTTTATACCGGAAGTAAGCATGCAGGAAAGCTATACATTATTTTTATCTTTGCATTGTTGCACTATTGTCTCTAATATTACATGTAATATTTGTTGTTGTAGCGCATATTTATCCTCCTGTCACCAGACAGCGTCAGACGCTAACTTGTTGGACGATCCGCACACTTTTCATTACCAGGACTACTTTGTGATTGGAGGAATCCACACCTGCTTAGGAGTTTCCGATGATGCAATGTTCCTGTGGATTTCTTCAAATTCTTGTCCACTAAATTTTGCTGCTTGTTTGAAGCCACCAAGCAGAGATAATCATTGTAAAGCGTCTTATCCAAGGATGCAACAGCGTGGCTAGTGTGCGGGTTGAACCCAGATCATTCAATCAGGGTCGTCGTAAAAACGACGCCTTTACCCATTCGGCCACGCTGCCGACATGGTTTGGTGGCTATGGTTATGCGCATTTTAGCAAGTGGTTGCTGACTTTTGCAAGTGACCACTTGTAAAGGTAGTACTCATGGCATAACATTGGAAAGGTCCAAATTAGGCATTCTGTTGCTTCTAGTATAAACGTGTCTTGGAATGGAATATGGAAGAAAATTTTAGTATGGAATGGAAGAAAATTGCCGGTATGGAGTGGAAGAAAATTGCCGCTTTGGAATATGGAAAAATCGTCTTCCATACCATGCCTGACAATCGAGATGTGCAAAAAATAGCACACCCTGCACTAATTTATTCTTGTGCTAGCTAGTCTGAACTCTAACGTAACATACAAGTAACATTAACAACGTGGCTAGTGTTACGTTATGTACCGGTAATGCCCATAAACAGAAAATGTTCACAAAAAGTAGGAGCTCTTTTACTCTTTTATTTAGTTTTATGATTGACTTTAACATTAGTGTTTATGTTAGGTTTTGAGTTAAATAGGGTAGGATTGAGGAAGTAAGCTTATATGAATATACCAGATACTCTGATACTGGTACTCTGCTAATGTGTCTGGTAGTGGTAATCAGGCAAAAAAGTTTAAATACACTACTAAGTATCAATTTTTTTTGTGGCACACTGACAAAAATGGATGGTGCACACTGTTTTAGTTAAATAAAATTTGCTGCCAAAAATGTTGCTTAATCCTCGCGCTGCGACTTGTTCTCTGAAAAACAGATTTTCGCTCATGGGGATCTGGGATCACCAATAGTGGGTGGTTTCCAATGATCCTTGCTAGGCCTATAATTTAAGTCTGATGTTGTGAAACAAGTTTTGCATCATACCTAAGCTACGTGTGTGATTTCTAGGGATGTTTATTCCAGAATACCAAACCCATTGGAACCAGTCCCAAATTATGGAATCGGAATGGTAAAAATTTGTTAAGATGTGCTGCTTCCGCATTGTTTGCATATGAACATCATTGATTGCGCATTGCTCACTCAGTTACAAGCACACACAACAAACAGCCATTAAACACATGCTGCCCTATGCACGCATAGTGCAACCATAGATACTTTATTTAGTAGACTAGAAACAGACGTGTGGAGAAAAAGAGAAGAGCACTGAAAAAAAAGTTTGCTTTTGTTTCAAAGGTTTTTTTGCGCTCAAGCGTAATTCACTGATTTGATTGTCAACGTATTTGTAGAACATGTACCGTGAAGAAAAAGTCCTGCTGATTGGATGAAATGGCATATTGTAGAACAATTGAACTTTGAAGGAAAAAAGAAAACTGTCAGTTTCCAGTTTACTAATGAAGTGTCTATGGTATAACCACTAGTAATAGCAAGTGTGTGTGCTCACATGCAAGCAATGCATGTCAATGCTTAATTGTTTATTCTCTTTAAACTTTTGCATTTCTCTTATCGTTTGCGTTTATGAGAAAAAAGAAAGATTGAAAATTCACGTGTACTTTCTCGTGGCATTTATAGGCGAATGTATCTTTTCTGTATCACAAGAAAAAAGCAAAAAAATGGTGATCAACGAGTGCCCGTAACAATGCATTAATGCTGCTATTATAGAGCCATTATCAGGGTTGCCACATCCTGGAAAAGTCCTGGATTTTTTCTGTCTTGGAAAGTCCTTGAATTTTGTTCATAAGTCCTGGAAAATATTTCTAAGGTTTTCCCATGATTTGCTAGTCTGACAGAATGTGAAGTTTTTTTTTACAATATCTGGTACTATGTAGTTGTACAAAACCATTTTTGAAATAATTTACATTGTGAAGGTCTTTTAAAAAGCTTTATTGTATTGTTAGAAGACAGAGCTAATTTGTACGCTAGCGCACAAACAAAAAAATCGCTATCCTAGTGCTAACCTGTGTTCCCTCTTGCTTTATGGCTAATCGGTGAGTGCCCAAATTTTCTTTAAACAATTGTGCCCAAAGCTCTAAAAAGACGTTTTATGTGCCCTAAATTTTGTACCAATCCAGTATTAAAGTCATATTTCCACAAATTTGTTGAATTTTCTAAAGGTATGTTTAGTATATTGCCAAAATTTATTTGCCCTTGCTTAAACAAATCGCCAGTTCGCTGAAAAAAATTGGCTTTCTGGGAACACTGGTGCTAACCCAACCCTAAATCTAACCTGAACTGTAACCCCAGATCTAGCCCAAACGTTAATTCTAACCCAAACTTAAAATCTTCCCAAACGCTAATGATAATGTCAAAAATAAAAGAGAGTAAATGAGCTCCTATTCTTCTGCTCTTTGCTGTCTTGTTCTTTTTAAGCAGTTCTTGTTTGTATGCTAGGGTGCAAATAAGCATTTCCTTGTAAAAATGTCAAAATTCGCACTTTGCAGTACAGTATGTTAAATTTATTGAATATTATTAGGAAGAGTGAATTCATGGACAGTAATTTATTGCAATGTGGTGCTCTAGTAGTAGTATTACTGCAAGTAGCAGTAGCGTAGCGAGCTACATGCTCCCCATTCGCCCATTGACCAAAGTGCACCATAACAAAATTGCAAGGTTTTTCGCACTATACTTCTGAGCAGTGTTCCCATTAGGTCGATTTTTTTCAGCCAATCAGCGATTTGTTGGAGCTAGGGCAAATAATTTTTGGCAATCTGGTAAACACAGCTTTAGAAAACTCAACAAATTAGTGGAAATATGACATTTGGTATACTTTAATACTCGATTGGTACGAAAATTAGGGCACATAAACATCTTTTTAGAGCTTTGGGCACAATTGTTTCAAAAAAATTTGGGCACTGGCCGATTAGCCATAAGGTTAGAGGGAACGCTGCTTCTGAGGCGTTTTTTTTTTGCAGTAGTATAGACTCTAAAGTAATTTAAAGCAACTTTTGAAACATTATTTAGATGAACTAATATTGATCAAAAATAAAATGATTAACAACTAACCGAAAACGGCTAAAAATTAACAGTTCGATCGCTTGATGCAAAATACTTAACGTAGGCTTTGTAAAAAAAATTTTAAGGTGTCTATTAAGTATTTAATTCTGTTGATTACCAATCACCTCTTTCAAATCTCGTTTCATTAGCCCCTCCTCCCAAATTATCTTTATCTAGCTTTATAAAACACAGACATTTGGATTAATATCTGTGAGTTTTTTCAAAGCAAGCGCCTAGTTGCACTTTAGTGTGCAAATGAGCTCTGCTTCTAAAGAATAAGAGAGCAAGAGTGGGTGCTCATTTACTTGTTTTGTGATTTATTATTGTTAGTGTTTAGGTCTTGAGTTTGGGTTAGGAGTAATGTTAGGGTTAGAGCTAGGATTACAGTTTGGGTTCAGTTTAAGGTTGGGATTAGGCTGTTAGGGTTAGGATAGCATTTTTTTGTTTGTGCGCTGGCATGGAAATAAGCTCTATCTTTTTCAAATGATTGGGTTTTATGATTTACTGGATGAAAATAAAGCAAGGACTGAAGTTTTACCATTAGCCATCCCTAGAGCTTGACCGATGTATCGGTCAGTCGATATATATCGGCTTAGCACTATCACCCTAAACTGTTTATTTTATAGAGCAAAGTGTTGCATTTGCTTAGTATGACTTGTGTTTGCAATAGACTTTCTTTCAAGGAGGATTATTAATCAAGCTTTTAGTGCCAAGATAATTGAAAAATAGTGACAAAATTTTATTGGTTATCGTTATTAGCCTAAAAATTTCCAAAATATCGGTATTGGCCTGAAAAAGTCATATCAGTCGAGCTCTAGCCATCACCCACATACTGTAGCCCATTTATCCAACCTGTTTAATCATGTTTTTGCAGTGCTAATTTCTATGCCACATTTCAAAAGCAATAATCTTTACCAAACTAAGCCTAAAATTAAGTTAGTATTGCAAAAAAATTGCAAAATCCTCAAGTGCTGGGGCTTCACCCCCAGACCCCCAATGGCTTTCAGTGGCTGGGGGCTCCACCCCCAGACCCTAATGGCTTTCAGTGGCTGGGGGCTCCACCCCCATGCCCCATAGTACACCCCTTTTATTGCAAAATTTTGACTTTAAACCTGGCTAGTGCTCAGTATTAGAAATGCAAATGCGCTACATCAAAATTTTTCGTCAATCACAAGTGCACAAAAGTAGATGCAGGAAAGAGTAGTGGCAAAAACTGAATTTTAAGTCTTGAAAAAAAAAATTAAATAGTTCTGGAAAATGACCTAAAAAGTCCTGGAATACGATTTTGCAGTTTCTGTGGCAACCCTGCATTATTGTTGCTACTCGGCTTAGCACTATTGCTGTCAATTATCATTATTTTTTCGTCCAAAATTGAATGATTTCAATATGTTGCAATAAGATTTGATATTCTGGAAAGATTCTGGAATTCAAGAAAATTCAAATTATTCTAGAAAGTGCAATTATTCTGATATGAATATCCCTAGTGATTTCTGTGCCAATTTGGCATAAATTAGAAATCCGGCATATCTTGCAAACCTTATAATGATGACCAATAGGCCCATAGGCCTAATGTAATAATAGGTTTTCTTTTCAAGTCAGGCATTGAATACTAGTTTGTGTTTCATACCACATTTAAATTTAATTTTGTAGATTATAGTTGTACTTGCTAGGGTTGGTGGCAGTTAGCATAACATACATAAATATACTTGTTAAATAAGTTGTTATTTATACAAAATCAAGGAAATATGTCTACACCAGCTAGACGCAGACTTATGCGTGATTTCAAAAAGTAAGTTCAATCTTCAAATTATGCTGGTATATGAAGTAAGTACACAGTAGCAATAGAAATCCACATCTTCATTCTAGTCTGTAGTTAACATTTTCAGTTAGCCTTTACACCTATTTTTTTGAAGAATGTTGGCAATTTGTTGTATGTGCTGTTATTTTTTCAAGATTTCTCCTTTTTGACTGTCGGAGGCACAGCTCAGAGCTGGTAAAAGCATCAAGTAAGTGAGTTAAAGGTTGCTTGATTTGATTTCCAAACTATCAATGATTCGAAGCATGGCTGTACCTTTGAGAAATCGATTTTAAAATGCCAATTTCTCATTATTCAGATAATGAATCTACCCATCAAATATTTTTTAATGGAAACTGAAAAACAGTGCTCTGTGGTGGTATGGTGGTTACTTGTTAGTACCGAGTAGGTCAGGCAGATGCAGTCAGCTTGGTTGTAAGTAGTATTTAAATTTTTAGGGTTATGCGGGGTACACATCCCTCTATCAAGAATTGGTGTCTCCCCTCAGAAAGAAAACGTCCTTGCTGATAGAAATGTCAAAACCATATTTTTCTGGAGTGAGCCAAGAGTTTGGACAAAAAATAGCAAATTCAGGCTTGGAAACCTTTTTTTTTGCCTTTTATGACCTTGAATGTTTTTGCTTTATCACCCTGAAAGGTTTTCATTTTAGGATGCGTCTAGTTACAGCTGCACAAGCTTTTAATTTTTCAGTTTAAGTGCTGGTTATAAGCATTTAATTGCTGTACAAATGTTTTTTGCCTTTGCAATATAATAAAGTTTTTATGTTTTGCTTTGCTGCTTCCTATTTTATTGTTGTCTGTTATAGGATACAAGAAGATCCTCCAACAGGTGTCAGTGGAGCCCCATCAGAGCATAACATCATGGTTTGGAATGCATTAATATTTGGACCTGAAAACACACCATTTGAAGATGGAACATTTAAGTTAAAAATCGAATTTACAGAAGAATACCCTAATAAGCCGCCATCAGTTAAATTTGTTTCTGCAATGTTCCACCCTAATGGTAAATATTAATGTAAATAAAATCATCGAAATGGTGTGTTTAATAGTTGGATGTATTTCTTCGCTCAGAATTATCTGTCAAATGTCTTAGTTTATGAATAATTTTTTAGTCACTTCAAAAAAAAACCTCCATTTATTTTTGTGATGTCACTAGAAATTTTAAAGGCGGTGAATCATCCAGCCAATTCCTGTGGTTTGCAATACCTAAAATTGAACTATATTTTTTGATATTTTTTGTTTTGATTTTGGGACTGCGGTTGCAAAGATATTCAACAAATACAAAAAGATGTCCCCCGAAAAAAGTTTTTGGAAACTCTGAGTTTTGATCTTCCCGCCAAAACCACAGTAGGCCTAATGGTTTAGAGAACTGTGGTAGGCCTAATACTTTAGAGATAGTTTATTTCTAAATAGTTTAGGCCTAACTATCTCTAAACTATTAGGCCTAATAGTTTAGAGATAGTTAGGCCTAATAGTTTAATAAGATTACAGTAGGCCTAAAAGTTTAAAGAACTGTGGTTCTGTCTAGTTGTAAACTATCTAGAAATATACTATCTCTAAACTATTAGGCCTACCACAGTTCTCTAAACTATTAGGCCTACTGTGGTTTTGGCGGGAAGATCAAAACTCAAAGTTTCCAAAAACTTTTTTCGGGGGACATCTTTTTGTATTTGTTGAATATCTTTACAAACGCAGCTTCAAAATCAAAACAAAAAATATCAAAAATTATAGTTTAATTTTAGCTATTGTAAACCACCGGAATTGGCTGGATGATTCACCGCCTTTAAGGCTTGTATGCAAAAACATGCTTAACTTTTTCAATTTTTTTGGTCATTTCAATCAAAATGGCTGATGAAAAAACTAATATAAATTTTTCAACAGTTTAATTTATATGAGTGCAAAGACAAGACTAATAAACTTCAACATCAAAAGTTGTATTTTTTTGTTAACTTGTAAAGCTACACTACCCCCCTCTATCAGTCCTAATAAATATCACATGTACCTGACATTGCTATTTTGCAGAGGTTGGCAAAGCACAATTAGAATTGCAAAGCACTACTTCCGCAACCTCCGCAATTGTGGAAGTTGCATTGTGGACTAAAGTGTTTAAAATTTGTTGCGCTTTAATTGCGCTGTGCTTTTTTTTTTTTGGTTAAAAGTGCAATTCTGTACATTGAACTTAATTTTGCTCCATTTAGATCGTAATTTTGATAAATGTTTACTCTTTTTAAGTCTAAAATTGCAAAAAATGCTGTATTTGCATTATGTTGTGAAATTTCAATTGCGGAAGTTAGGTTGCGCTTTAATTTGGTGCGAAAATGCCATTCCGCAATTGCGGAATTGCGTTGTGCTTCAACTAAATCAAAAAATTCTTTGCGAAAGTTGGGCTTTGCTTCAGTAATTAAAAAAATTAAATTCCGCTTTTTGTGCTGCGCTTTTAATATAATGTTATTTATGCCCACCTCTGCTATTTGATAACTAACACCTTCCAGACAGTTCATTAAAAATGCCATCTGTGCGAACAAAACACACTTATATGTGCAAATCTCTGTTTTCTTTTGATTGTTTATTATCATTTATCAAGTTTATAAATAGCTGCATTATTTGGTTGGTTTTGAAATTTTCAAGACTTTTTTTTTAAAAGCAGTTTTTGACTATGTTTTACAATCTTTGCAATGGTATGATTTTATTAGTAACACAGTAACACCAGGAAATTTAACAAAAGCAAACAAGCCAAAATGCATATCATATCTTGTTGCAAGCAAATTATCACCATTAGGACATCAGCAAAAGCTGGACTTTATTTTTTTTATTTACTAACCGTTTTTCATTTAAACGAGGACTGAAGGCAAAATCAATTGGAGTATCTAAAGTCAGACCAATTGCACAAGACTAGATTGGCGTTGACTTCATCCTTTTTGACCAAGCCGTTCCAGAGATAGTCTACTTCAAACACGACATCAAGGCCTCTATTATGTTATAAATTTTGACAATTTTATTGGCAACCCTGACGTTGATAGCCTTGGCGTCATTAGCGACGCCATCGCAGTTTTAACCTAAAGCAAAGTCACTATTAGGCAATTGCATTGAGTTGTTTCGCTGCGCACTGATCGGTTTGATCTTGTCAGCTGAACAAATCCGAGCTGGAAAAAAAAGTAGACTATACGGTAGCCTAGGTAACAAACGTATGAGAACAAGCGAAAGTAAGGCTAGTAGAGTTATTAGAGCAGCAGACCATTGTTTGTAACTTAAATGGAAAAGTTTATTCTAGGGTCACAAAATAACTGTAAGCACATACAATAGGCCTACTTAACTACTAGCAGTCTTATTATCAGGTATAAGTTCGTACTTTGTAGCCTAGAAATAAAAACCGTATTGCTAGGATAGGCTATGATTTAGACTGAAATGTATCTGACAGCTTGGTTTTTACTGAGATCCTTCGGCTACCAAACAATCTGCTCTTTTTACCAGCTCGGATCTGTTGTGTTGACAAGTTCAAATTGATGAATGCGCAGTGAAACGACTCAATGCAGTCGCCTAATAGCAGCGTTGCTTTAGGTTAGAACTGCGATGGAGTCTCTAATGATGCTTAGGCTGTAAACATCAGGGTTGCTTGTAAAATTATTAAAATTTATAACATTAGAGGCCTTGACGTCGTGTTTGAAATAGAATATCTTTGGAAGGGCTTGGTCAAAAAGGCTGGAGTCAACGCCGATCTAGTCTGATACAATTCGCCTAATTTTGAATACCCCTATTGATTTGCCTTTGGTCCTCGTTTAAGCTGTAGAGATTGTTCGTAATAAATTTTTTCAATATACTTTTGGTCACTTATAATATTGTTATATAAGAATCAACAAGTGGTAATAAAACTTTATGTTTTAGTTTATGCTGATGGTGGCATTTGTTTGGATATTTTACAAAACCGATGGAGTCCAACTTATGACGTAGCTTCAATTCTTACATCAATACAGGTAAGAATCCATTAGACTATGTATTTTGGTACTAAATATTACATATTACAATATTTGTTTTATGACGTTTCTGCATTTTTTGTAATATATGCACTTGATTATGAAATATATATTTATTATTCACTCATGGTTTGATTTAGGTACTCATTACTAAATAATGTATTAACTCATCAATAGTAGAAGTTTTTCTTCAATGTGGACAGCAGCGTTCCCTCTAATCTTATGGCTAATCGGCCAGTGCCCAAATTTTTTTGAAACAATTGTGCTCAAAGCTCTAAAAAGACGTTTATGTTTATGTGCTCTAATTTTTGTACCATCGAGTTTAAAGCATACCAAATGTCATATTCCATTAGTTCGTTGAGTTTTCTAAAGCTATGTTTACCATATTGCCAAAAATTATTTGCACTTGCTCCAACAAATCGCTTATAGGCAGAAAAGAATCGGCGTAGTGGGAACAATGGTGGGCGGTATGTTAGAAACATTGTAAGAAGTCGTTTGAGAAGATGTTGCATCTCATTGTTGGAAAAGTTTCTGTTGGTAGACATTTACTGTAGTGGCTGCAGGAGGAAGTCAATCTTGTTTTGGATTGCATAACAAAATATTTAACTATATTTGAATGTTATTTTATAATAAGCTAATCATTTTTTAATTCAATATACCCTAAAAGTCCTAGTGGAGTTTGTTTAACATTTATTTTTAAAGCAACAACTTTCATGATAAAAATAGTTGAATTTAATCGGTGGAGACCTCCTGCAGTTTTTTTTTCAGACATTTAATTTTTAGTAAATGACGGTGAAAAATTAGCCATTTTGGTCACAATGATATACAAAATTCGGCATATTTTTGAATCCAAGCTCTTACGTTGCACTTAGACGGAATCGCTTTGGACTTCACCCTTGGGAAGTGAAATAATGCAGGTGATGGAAGACCATGAAGCGTGGTGGCATAATCTTGAGCTGCTGCCCCGCAACTCTCACAGAAAAGTGGGAAATAAAATGGGAGAGAGCTCTAACATTACTCTTGCAATTGCGACAATGGCCCTAAACTTTTTTGAAATGATCGAAAAAAAATTACTAATTTGTATACTTGACCGAAGTTTGAGCGAAAAATTAACCCAGGTGGAGGTATAGATGTGTTGTTTCTTTGAATGGTGCTTTCAATTTCAGGAGGTACCTTTAAGTGGTTCAAATCAATGCATAAGCGGCAGCAATGGTTTCATGGTAGGGCATTAGGCTAGTGATGGAAAGGCTGCTGGCCCTGGGTTCGATTCTCGAACTAACAATGCGTCGTTGTTTCCTTGGGAAAGACACGTTGCTTTTATTTTACATTAGGGCCAAGCACTCTACCAGTTGAGGTGGTCCAGCCTGACAAAAGACTTGCAAACAGAACCCAAAAAAGTGCTCTGCGTTGGTGTGGCTATGCAGACGCAGCGTACCTGGTTCATACGAACAAACGAAATCAACATATCAGCATGATAGTAAAAGTTGTCTGCTATGTAGTTCAGTTGGTGGAGCGGGGTATTAGTGATCGAAAAATTGCTGGCTCCGATGTCAATTCTTAACTTGACAATAAGTTGTTGTGTCCTTGAAGAAAGACATTAAAACGAGGACTAAAGGCAAAAATCGATATTCTACTTCAAACACGACCTCCAATGTTATAATTTTTGTTGGCAACGCCGCTATTATTAAGCTACTACAAGGAGTCGTTTCGTTGCGCGCTAATCAGTTTGATCTTGTCAGCAGAACAGATCCTAGCTGGAAAAAAAGAGTAGACTGTACGAGTGTACGGTAACCTAGGTAAGAAGCGTCTTGAAATAAGTGAGAGTAAGGGTAGTAGAGTAGTACGCCATGGTTTGTATCTTAGTTGGAAAAGTTTGTTCTTGGGTCACAAAATAGGCTACTGTAGGCAAATACAATAGGCTACTCAGGTGCTGGTAGTCTTATTATCAGGCATGAGTTAGAGGTAGCTTTTTAATAATAGCCTTATTGCTAGACTAGACTATGATTTAGACTTAGATGTATTTGACCGCTTGATTTTTACTGATATCGCTGGGCTACCAAACAGTCTGCTCTTTTTACCAGCTCGGATCTGTTGTGCTGACAAGATCAAACTGATGAGTGCGAAGCGAAATGACCCAATGCAGTAGCGTAATAGCAGCATTGCTTTAAGCAGGCTCTCAAGTGTGTCATTATTTCATTTTTTTCATTATTTTTTTTCAATTTCATTATTTTGGAACCGTTTTCATTATTTTATTATTTTCTATGCAATCTACTGATGTATTTTTTGAGATCACCGGATAAATTGCAATAAATCGTGAGTCATTGAAAGAAAGACCTTTTTTTTTGAGATCACCAAAAAATTCTTGCAAAAACTACATGAAGACCTTTTTCGACTGGTCTTCAGTTCGGTCTTTGGGATTTATACGTGAAAATTGTGATTATACTTGAAAATTGTCATTATTTTATGTTCAGCAATCATTTTTTATTCATTTTTTTTGTAATTCAACGACTTGACAGCCTGTTTAAGTAAGAACTGGGATGGTGTCGCTAATGGCGCTAAGGGTCAACATCAGAGTTGCCAATAAAAATTATTACATTAGAAGCTCCAACGCCGTGTCTGAAGTACAATATTTCTAGAACGGCATGGTCAAAAAGGTTGAAGTCAACGCCACTCTAGTCTAATACAATTCGCCTAACTTTAAATACCCCCATTGATTTTGCCTTTAGTCTTCGTTTAGCGCTAATTTGTTGGTGGAACTCGTCGTGGTTGGCTTGAGGCTTAGTGTGACGGAAAAAGCAAAAAATAGAATAGCAAAAAAGGAACTCTGTTGGTGGGTCCGTGACAACTGGCCGCGAACCAACTGACCGCCAACTAATTCTAATGTTGGCGATCAATTTGTTCGCGGTCAGTTGATTTTGTTCGCTGTTGATTTGGTTAGACAGATGCGGAGTGCCTGGTTCATAAGTTCACAATACTCTCTTGCACGCGTGAATGAGCCTATGTGATTTTTTTTTAGTCTTTACTTGATGAACCAAACCCCAACAGCCCTGCCAACAACCAAGCTGCTCTTCTGTACACTGAAAACAGGCGAGAGTATGAACGAAAGGTGTCGAAAATCGTCGAGGATAGCTGGAAAAATGCTTATTCTGAGACTTAATGTTCACTTTGCATAGTTATATTTGTTTTTTTCCGTGTCTGTTTAAGTTATCATTGCGCTTTGATGACGAATTGCTTTTTAGAACATTGAGTGTTTTTTATCTTTTTTGGAACAATTTAGGCAAAATTGTGTCGAATAATAAAGAAAGCAATTTTTCATGTACAGAAATAAAATGTAAAAGCAACTGTAACATATGTTTTATAAGCATGCTTATATGTTGTTTAGCATTGCTTGAATGTTTTAACTTTAAAAGCACGGTGATCTTCAGTTTCATCTTTTTGAGTTTTTCAAACCTGCGATTTTGCAAAGAAGTTAATAGACTTTTGAGTAAAAATTTGAACGTATTCAGGTCTATGGTTGATACGATGTCATCATGTTTTAAAAAGTACTTGAAAATATGAAGTTTGAGTGAGTTTCATGAAACATTACCTCAGAGCAAAAACAACAGTCTGTTTCACGCATAAATGGGATTACAATCAACACCAGGGGTGTCGACACATCAAAAATATTCGAACATATTAAAGTACCGGTAATTTTCTATAATCCCTTATAAATAAATATTCCATATACTTAACGGACTGTTAGGTTTTACCGTTCAAGTTATAATTTTTGCAGTGCTTTAAAGTTGGATTGATTCGAACAAGCTTCACTGTTACGAGATGGCAGTTCCACTTTACGTAATTTCACTATATGGTTATTAGTTTTATGACGTCAATGTTAGTCACGCAGAGTAAATACATCATATACCTTGCGAAAAATGATATAATGTGGTAACGCGGAAACTGCGCAATAGCAGTTGTTATTTTCGGTAGTTCTCCAATTTCTTTTAAGGTTAACTGCGTACTATTTTTTTACGCCACGCGCACAATCAGGCAATAATATACCCTGAAGCTCGCCTCGCCTGCATTTTTAGAAAGTACACTTTTGTATTTAGCACAGGCTGTCAAGTATATCATTTTATTTTAGAAAGTTAACTGCTATTTTCTGTTTTTTTGATTAAGTGGCTCTGTGGTTGGTATGCTCACTTTACTCCTTTTTATTGTTTTCACTTTGAGATTTTTCTACTAGTTGCAGTGATGTCAAACAATCGAGTTGGGTATAATTAAGCTAATTAGTGTGTTTTTCTTGCACCCACTCGCGAACAGTAGGAAACACTAAGAAAAACTGGTCAAAAAATTTAAATCGAGTAAAAAGACACGATCACGCCGAAAAGGCGTCCCAATCATAGGGTTTTTACGCAGCCATGAAAAGTATGGAAAAAACTGGTCATTTTCCACGCTAGGAACTTTGAAAACAATAATTTTTTTAAGCTTGATAGTATAAAAAACGAAATTTTTTCCGCACTTGTTTCCCTGAATCCTCCCTCTTTCCCAAGCCAAGCGAGTTAGAAAATTTCACTAAATATGCTTTACAATGTTGTAAAGCGAAACCCATTTTAGGCTTAACGAAAGGGACTAAACCTTTGTTATCTTTGCATTTTCATTCTTTCAAATCGTTCAATATCTGACGTTAAAACTCACTATTTTTCAACACCAGAAACCATAAAACTTGCTTAGTTGCTTATTGGGGTTCTGCTTTTAAACCCCACTAGTAAGTCATCTCCGCATGAGATACCGATACTACAAATTTTCGAACACTGTATACAATTCCATGGTGTACTGTACAATACTGTAGTGTTGCAGTGTTTCCTCTAACTTTTTGGCTAATCGGCCAGTGCCCAAATTTTCTTGAAACATTTGTGCCCAAAGCTTTAGAAAGACGTTTATGTGCCCTAAATTTTGTACCAATTCCGTATTAAAGTGTACTTAATGTCATTTTTCCACAAGTTAGTCGAATTTTCTAAAACTATGTTTATCATTTTGCCAAAATGATTTGTCGTTGTTCCAACAAATTGCTGATTGGCTGAAAAAAATCGGCCTAGCGGGAACACTGTTGTGTTGAATGGATTTTTAGTGCTTGAAATGGTTTTGGTTGCCCACTGATATTTAACAGTGGAAAAGCTTTTAACTTTCACAGGGTTGCCACATCCTAGAAAAGTCCTGGAAAGTCCTGGATTTTTTTTTTGCTGTCCTGGAAAGTCCTTGAAAGTCCTTAAATTTTGTTTAGAAGTCCTGGAAAGTCTTGGAAAATGTTTTTAAAGTTTTCCCGTGATTTACCAGGACAGAATGTGGAGTTCTTTTTTTTTATAATAACCGGTAACTTGTAATTGTGCAAAGCTATTGTTGAAATAATTTTTGTTGTGAAGTTCGTTCAAAAACCTTAATTGTATTGTTTTATGACAGAGGCTATTTGTATGCTGGCGCGCTAACAAAAAAATCGCTATCTTAACCCTAACCCAATTCTAAATCCAACCCAAACAGCAACCCTAGCGCTAACCCTAACGTTAATGTGAGTGCCCATTCCATTGCTCTTTGCTTTCTCTTTTTAAGCAGTTCCTACTAGTTTTTTTAATAAGTTAGAGTGCAAATAAGAATTTCCTCGTTAAAATGCCAAAATTTGCTCTTGCAGTACAGTGTGTACAAATTATTGAATATTATTAGGAAGAGTGAATTCGTGGATCTAGTAGCAGTAGCATAACGGGCTATAGGCCCCCATTGACGTGTTGACCAAAACGCACAATATGAAAACACGACTTTTTTTGCACTATACTATACTTCTGAGGCAGTTTTTTTGCAGTAATATGGACACTAAAGTAATTTAAAACCACTTTTAAAACAAGATTTTGGGAAGGACTAATATTGGTCAAAAACTAAACCAGTTACAACTAACTAAAAATAGCTAAAAATAAACAATCAGTTCGATTGCTTGATGCAAAATGTTTAACATAGGCTTTGCAAAAAAATTATAAGGGGTCTATTCAGTATTTAATTGTGTTAAATACCAATCGATTCTCTCAAATCTCATTTCATTACCCCCTCCTACCAAATTATAACTTGATCTAGCGTTATAAAATACAGACGATTTGGATTCATACTTGTGAGTTTTTTTCAAAGGAAGTGCCTGTTTACACTTCAGCGTGCAAATGAGCTCTGCTTAGAGAGAATAAGAGAGCAAGAGTGGGTGCTCATTTACTGTTTTATTTTTTAAAATTGTTATTTTTAGTGGTTAGTTGGGGTTTAGACTTTAAGTTTGGGTTAAGATTAATGTTAGGGTTAATTAGAGCTAGGGTTACAGTTTGGGTTAAGTCTAAGGTTAGGGCTAGGATAGCGTTTTTTTGCATGCTGGCGTACAAATAAGCTCTGTATTTTTCAATTAATAGGGTTTTATGGTTTACTGGCTGGAGTTTTATCATTACCTAATACTAGAGCTGATATATCGGCCGATATCAGGGCCGAACCTGTATATCGTATCGGCTATCGACCGCCGATAAAATACCGGCTTAGTGGAACTATCTTAAACTGTTTATTTTTTACAGCAAGCACAACCGCTCTTGCGTTCTATTTCCTTAGTATGACTTGTGTTTGCAATAGTCTTTTTTTTAAGGAGGATTAGTGAAGCTTTTAGTGCCAAGTTATGCGAAAAATAGTGACAAAATTTGGTTGTTAATAAGGTAATATATTGGTATTGGCCTGAAAAAGTCATATTGGTCGAGCTCTAGCCTTCATCCACATTCTGCAGCCCATTTATGCAACCAGTTTAATCATGTTTTTGCAGTGCTAATTTCAATTTCACGTTTTAAAAGCAATAATCTTTACCAAACTAGGCCTATAATTAAGTTATTATTGCAAAAAAATTGCGAAATCTTTGAGGGCAGGGGGCTTTGTCCCCAGACCCCCCAAAGGCTTTCGGCCGCTGGGGGCTCCGCCCTCATACAGAAAAGCACAGCCCTCCCATTGTAAATTTCTGGCTTTGCGCCTGGCTAGTAGTCAGTACTAGGAATGCTAATGCGCTATATCAAAATTTTTTGTCAATCTCAAGAACAAAAAAGTACGTGAATGAAAGGAGTAATTTAGAGACCTGTAAAAAAAACCTTAAACAGCCCTGGAAAATAACCTAAAAAAGTCCTGGAATTTAATTTTGAAGTTTCTGTGGCAACCCTGCTTTCAGGTCGGACGTTAATCTACGTAGCTCGATGCAGCCACTGGTTAAATAAACCTCACTGAAACTAATGCATTTAGTTTTTATGAGAGAAAAAAAAAGTGGTTGCCTTGATTAGTAACTAGTTTGTTCTTTTGGAGAGCAAAACTTCAGCAGTTCTATTTTGTCTTTTTATGAAATAATTGTCATTTTTTTGTGTTCAGTAGTCATTTTTTGTCTTTTTTTTATTTGAAGACTTGACAGCCTGTAAGTACCAAGTACCGGCCAGTTGGTCGAGCGGTAACGCGTTCTTCTCTGAAGCGGGAGGTCTGAGGTTCAAATCTCTGGCCGGTTGAATCGGACACTGTGTTTCGTGCAGGCGCAATGACGTGGAAATGGGCCCTGTAAACTCATTGCACGCTTCAGCGTAATACAGCGAGTACAATAAAAGATTTGATTTCATTACTATTGTATTAACAGTCTATCGCTTTCTCTATTTTGGCGATTCGACCGTGTCCTCTCTGTGAGTAATGGTTAAAAGTGTGCGGCTGACGAGTATCGAGTTCGATTCCTATCGCGCTCTTCAAAATCTTTAATTAGAGTTAGGTTTCGGGCGGAACTGCCAGCCTGAGAGAATGCTAGTAAAATCGATGTGCTAAAAGAAAGGATAAGTTCGGAAGTATGCACCCCACTTTGTCTTTTCAAAATTTGCATCTTTTTTGTATTCATGTTTCGTACTCTACTGGTATGAAAAATATAAATTGCCTTTAAAACATGTACAATTTTTCGAGCGCCTCAAAAGTGTGGTACCATTCTAATCACTAAATTTCCTGGCGACTAGAGGCCCCAGCTACTTCATAAGCAGAATGTAGTAGCGCTAGTTTGCCGATCGCTATATCTCTTTCACCACTTAACGTACCGCATTGCTTGATTCCGGAGGGGGAATTGTTTTGTCGGGTATTTCTTCAGGGGGGAGATCACGAGCTCATCTCGTTAAGCATTCTCGCTCGCACATGACGTATAATCTCGGTGTGGTAACTGAGAGCGATCACGAGATTTTTCTCGCTCGTAAAACTTGTGTTTTTCTCTCGGAAAGCCAAGAGGAAGTCAGAGCACTCGTACAGCAGCTTTTTATTGCAAACCGAGTCTGAAAATGGCTGCGTTTTTAGCTCTTCGAAGTGTCCGTAGAAAACAAAAACAATGTAGACAAGAAAATCCATTGCAGAGGCCTGAAAACGAGCTTATTTATGAATACTGACTGAATAAAGCTGCTATTATGGAACTTTGCGATCTGTTAAGAGCGGATTTAAAACCAGAGCTATGTAGCTCAAGAGTTTTGACGGTGGAGCAACAGGTTTTGATATCATTGAAGTTGCTAGCTTCAGGCAGTTTTCAAAGTTCAGCCAAAGATAATATAAACGTAGCACAATCTACTGTTAGTTGCACGCTCTCTCGATTTATGGATAGCTTGCTTTCCAAAAAGAAAGAATTTATTTGCATGCCGGACAGTGTTTATGCTGAGGAAATTAAGCTCCAATTCTACTTGCTCGGGAGATTTCCAAGTGTTATTGGAGCGATTGATGGGACTCATATTCCCATAATTGCTCCGGCTGAAGATGAACATCTTTTTGTAAACAGAAAAGGTTTCCATTCCCTCAACGTTCAGGTGAGACTATAGACGTATTGATACGATGTAATTTAACCTATAATAATTCCGGTTTTAAACGATATTCCAACCCAAAAAAATCCGAGCCTAAAAAACGATCCTAAATTTTTGAATTACAGAGCCAGCTTCCAGGCTTACGTCTTCGTACTGGAGGTAATGTCTGAAGAAAAAGACCCTAGTATTTGCCTTCGTTGCGATTCAACAGCATTTACTAGGGCATTTATCTCAGCTTCCGACCATTTAGGAGCCCTTTTTTTAACTGCTTTTAATTTTTCCATCTTTTGTTTCCTTAACGGTACTAAAACCAAGTCCAAATCAAAACAAAGAAACTCAAAGATTATGTTTTTCTTTCCGCGTCCACGTGCAGCGTGTCCAAAGTACAGAAGAATCCACGACGCACATTGCTTTTTTCTCAACTTTTTGACGCAAACTCTCACTTTTGCGTCAAACCTTAAGAGGCGATTAAGAGAAATACTCATGATATCAAAACACCCTCGCTCGTAATTCCCTCGCTGTTTGTCCTTGCACATACCGAGAAGCTGTAACGAGCGAGAAAAAAGTCGTGATCCCGCCCCTGGGGCGTAGCCAGAAATCTGCAATGGGGGGAGGGGGCTGTTTCGGAAGTCTGTGGGGCGGAGCCCCCTGCGCTCGAAAATTTTGTATTTTTTGGCAAAATTAAGGTAATATAGGCCTACTTTGATAAAAATTAATGCTATTAAAACGCGAAGCAGGACATCCTGACGCGAGACTTTTCACCCGGGAATTCTGACGCCATGGACATCCTGACATTAGGGTTAGGGAGATTAGGGCGTCAGGATGTCCCTGGCCTCATAAATACCGCAGTGAATTTTCTCGCGTCAGGTGGTTGCGTCAGGATGTCGCGGACCCATCAAAACGTGGCATAGAAATTAGCAGAGCAAAAACATGATTATACTAGTGGCGTAAATGGGCTATGTGAAAGTAGCTATTGCTAGAATTTCAGTTCTCTTATTTCCAAGCTGTTAAATCATAAAATCCCTCACCAGTGCCTAGTTCAATGCAACTCTCAAGGGGTAATCTATTTCGCCTATGTTTTATATCGAGAAAGACATAATTAGATGGGCTAATGGAAGGAAGTTTGAGGGAAGTAATTGGTAATTAACTTGATACTGAGTAGCCTCCCCCCTATTTCTGAGCTTACACATCTTTTGATGAAACCTAGGTTAAGCATTTTTCAACGAGTGATCAAATTTGATTACCAATGTTTAACCTTTTTTCAAAGTTTGTTTCTGATTTAATTTTATTGTTGACAAATTATCCCCCCTCCATAAATAAACATTCCAAAATAAGCTTTAAATCATTTTTAAGTTTATTCCAGTGCAAAAGACAGTCTCAAAAGTGCTGGAAACGTGGTATTTTCTTCATTTTGCGTTTTGATCGGCAGGCCAATAGGGGAGGGCGCGCTATTGCCCCCAGCCCCCCTGGCTACGCTACTATATTTTTTGCATTTAGCATATTGGCTGGATCTATCAAAAATGGCTTACGTCATCATTATCAAAAAAAAAAAAAGAACCAATTTGATTGATATCACTCTTTCATTATTTGCAATTTCAATTTGGCAATCGTAAAAAATCGAATGCCATTTTGTCAATGTCATGAAACTGCAAATTACCACAACAGTTTAATATGTCTTAATGAACCATAGTCAAATGAACTTAGAATACAGCATAAGTATAGTCTGCAATATTAATAACACAATAGCAAAATTAAAGTCTTACTAACAACAAAAGCACTAACAAAATGTTGATCAAACTAAAACAAGCTACCAACTGCACAGTGCTGCTGATACTAGCACAAAACCGAAAACTGTGTAAACTGCGAGAATTGCAATTTCAAACAACGCATAGATGACGTCACATTTTGTTATAGAACAATCAAATTTACTAAAATAGCAGAGGTGGAGTCGAGGACACAAGGCTCGAGGTCAAGGACACAAAAAAAATTTCAAGGCCAAGGACAGACCCTCTCGAGGCCAAGGACCAAGTACACAGACGCAAGTGTTCTCCAAAAAAAAGGTTCTCAAAATTTTTTTTCAGGCGATCTCAAAAAAAAAAGGTCTTCAAAAATTTTTTCAGGCGGAAAAGGTCTTCAAAAATTTTTTTCAGGTGATCTCTACATGAGGAAACCAAAAAAAGGTCTTTGCAGATTTTCCGCAAGGTTTCTGTCGTTTTCCTACAAAATTTCAACGGTTCAAAAATAGTGCTGTCCTCGAGCCGAGGACGGCAATTTTCGAGGGCTTGAGGCTTCGGGGCCAAGGACTTCAAAATGTGTCTTCGAGGACTCCACCTTAGACTTCAAGTATAAACATTCAAAGTCAGCTGTGCAGAAGAAAAAAAAAAAAAAGAAACCTTCAGACCATAGGCGTAACCAGTGGAGAGCCCGGGCCCCCCAATTGAAATGACACCAATGATAAAAATGTGACAAAAAAGCATATTGTTTCTTCAGTTTCTTTTAGCATTTTTGCCGTACACGCGTACAACAGTAATTAACAATAATATTGACGACCGAGGGGCCCGGGCCCCTTCAATTTAATTTTTGCTAACCAATTTATATGTACAACCCGGGTGAGATTAAACGTTATTGTCCTAAAAGTTGCTATCTCAGGCCCTAATCTAACCTTTTTATGAACGTAATGCAATAACCAGGAACAGATTTGCCTTATGGCACAATGCTAGGGGCCCCATTCTCAGATGATAAAACTTTTTTTTTGTCTTCACCTATATTTGGAAAGCAGATGTTGCGAAAATCTCCAAAATGCCAGGGGCCCTTCGCAGCGTTAATCCGGCCCTGTCAATAACATGGTCAGTAAGCGTAATGATCTGTTTTACCATTTTTCAATAACGATTCACCGCCATCTCGCCTGTTTTTACGCGACAATATGCTTTTGAAAAAAAAAACTGGCTAGGGAAAATGCTCATTGAATAAATTATTGAATTTAAAGTGAGAGGGAATAAGCCCCCTTGCCGTACATGTAATCCTACAGCTGGTTATTTTCATGACAAAGCAAAAATTTTTAAGGGATATCTTCGAGTGAGTTACTTTGTTATTTACTTCTAATACCGGTATATTGCGGGAGGCAGTGTACTTTGCTTCCCCCTACCTGGGCCAAATCACTTGCAAAACGTAATCCCATATTCAAGATTTTATACTTATACGTGTTTTGGACTTAAATTGTAAGTAAAAGGAGGATTGAACAATTACAATTTTTCAATCGGCTTTCAAATGCCAAAAACCTAGTTCTTTCAAATGGCTCTGAACACGAGCGGAATGTTATCCAATGGCATTAAAATAGCTCGTTTTTCCCAAAAATCGATCAGCTCGGAGGCTTTGCCCTCAGACACCCGTCTGTGATCTGTTTGAGTTTCACTAGTTTACTCAGCACGTCTCCCAACTTGAGACATTTTTATTAGAGGTGGAGTCAAGGACACAAGGCTCGAGGCCAAGGCCAAGGACACAAAAAAAATCCGTGGCCAAGGCCAAGGACAGCCTTTTCGAGGACAGAACCTCTCGAGGCCAAGGACAGGAATGCTCGAGGCCAAGGACCAAGGACACAGGCGCAAGCGTTCTTAAAAAAAAAAAAAGTCTTCAAAAATTTCTTTCAGGCGATCTCCAATTCATTGGCGTAGCCAGAATTTTTGATTGGGGGAGGCCTAAACCACAAATCACAGAAATGACGTCATAAAAATTTTTCCAAAGAGAAAGTACTTGTGGGACAAAGCCTTCGTAGGATGGAAGATCTGAAATCGTAGTTGCCTGTTTGCACATAACCAGGATTTTGCAAAGGAAGAGGACTTAAACTAATAGTTGAAAATGCAAATATCTAACTTTGGGAACGTGTTGAGAAAGCTAGTGTAACTCAAATGTATCACAGACGGGGGTTTGGGGGCTGGGCCCCCAGTTTCCGGAGGCTTTGAGGGTCTGGGGGCGAAGCCCCCGGCCGTTGGGCGACTTTTTGAAATTTTTTTGGAAAAAAAAGCTATTTTAATGCCATTGGATCACATTTCGCAAGTGTTCAGAGCCATTTGAAAGCACTAGATTTTCGACATTTGAAAGCCAATTGAAAAAATCAAATTGTTTGATCCTCTTTTTACTTGCAATTTAAGTCCAAAACACGTTTAACATCTTGCATTTTTGAGTTAAATTTTAATTGTAAGTGATTTGGTCCAGGCAGGGAGAAGTAAGGTGCATTGTTTCTGGCTACATTTAAGCAGTAAATATTAATCCACTCGAAGATTTTCCTTAGAGATTTTTATTTTTTCATGAAAATAACCAGTTATAGGAAACAGGAGTACATGTTCGCCAGGGGGCCCAGGCCCCCTCAATTGAAGTTCAATGATTTGTTCAATCAGCATTTTCCCAAGCTAATTTTATTTTTAAGTATTTTGTGCGTAAAACCGGCGAGGTTGGAGGTGAAATACTGAATTGTTTTTGAAAAAAGGTACAATAGATGGTTACTTCTACTAACCATGTTATTGTCGGGCCGGATTTATATCGCGCTAGGCCCCTGGCACTTTGAAGATTTTCGCAACATCTGTCTGCCAAATATAAGTGAAGACCGAAAAAAATCTTACGACTTCAGCTCGGGGCCTCTAGCTGGTACTGCGTCATATTGTGGTAAATACGGCCTTGATTAATGCATTATGTTCACAAAAAGGCTAGATGTGGGCCTGAAATAGCAAACTTTAGGACCAAAACTCTCCATTTTCTCCGGGCTATACGTTTAAATTGGCTGGCAAAAATTGAATTGAGGAAGACCAGGCGCTCCTGGTCTTCAATACTGTTAATTAGTTATACAGTTGTCATCGAAAAATCCTAAAAAGAAACTGAAACTGAAGAAACTATAGGCTTTTTTGTCACATTTTTGTCATTGGTGAAATTTCAATTGGGGGGGGCCTGCCACTCCTCCCCTTGCATTCGCCTATGCTCCTAGTTAAGAAAACAAAACAGGTGTTCGCAAATTTTCCGCGAGGTTTCTGTCGTTTTCCAACGAACTTTCAACTGTTCAAAAAATAGTGCTGTCCTCGAGCCGAGGACAGGGCAATTTTCGAGGACTTGAGGCTTCGACGCCAAGGCCAAGGACTTCAAAATGTGTCCTCGAGGACTCCACCTCTGATTTTTATTTTGGTAAACCAGACCACAACTTCTGGTCTTCCATTCTACCATACATTGTCACTTAATGTAGTATTTAGTGACTATGATTCTACGATATCTTTGCTCCATAAAAAGTTCTTCTTTCGAAATGTTTAATGACGTCATTGCATGTGATTTGTGGTTTGGGCCCCCCAATCAAAAATCCTGGCTACGTGTATGCTTCAGACGCTAACTGTAATCTGCCATAGGCGTAGCCAGGGGGGAGGGGCCAAGGGCGCCCACCCTCCCACCCCCCTCAATCGCAATACTAGCAATGATGATTTTGTGACTTTGGTTGGTTTTCGCCTAGACTTCAGACCATGAAGAACTTTTTTTTTGGTCTTCACCTATTCAGAACAAATTCAACCCGTGAAAACCTTTTTTCGCCGTCTTTTGATGGTGTACTTCACATTTCCATTTATGGTTTGGCCCCGCCCAATCCTAAACTTCGCCCCCCAATCAAAAATTCTAAATTGGATTGTGAAGACCTTTTTATTTTGGTCTTCGCATGTGTGATTTGTGGTTTGGGCCCCCCCAATCCAAAATCCTAGCTACGCCCTTGTAATCTGCTGTATTTTTACAGTGTGGATTTTCGCGATTTTGAGTTTGGTTATGAACTTAAAAACTTAGACTTGTGTTGCGGACTTAGCAAATTAAGTTATTGCAAAATTGCACTACGGACTTCATTTCAAAAACAGTTGCGGTATTTGCAAACTGCGGACTTGAAAAAAAAAAAAAAAACGGTGCCCAACAACAGTGCAAAAATAACGATAAATTTTAAACGAATGTGAAAGCTATTAACCTCATATTTTGCTAAAATTACTACTTTTTTAGTGAAAACCAAACGAATAACCTCAATTTAAAAACCGACAAGCAAAAAATAAATTTCCGAACGTGTCTGCATTTAGGACTCTACAAAAATCGTCAAAAATCAAAGGTCCATCAGTCAAAACACAATCACGTCGGTTATATAGTCTAGTCAAAAGACGCGTTTACGGGCCCTGAAAAGATATTTTTTTACCTATATAGCGATGCTCAGTATAGTCTGAAGTTTCCGGCTAGGGTTGTCCCACCCCACTTTTCCTGCCCATTACGTCACAATGACGTCATTGCCGCAAAGTTAGCTAAATTTTTTAGTTTTGTTGGTTTTTACTTTATTTATTCTCACTGCTCTTATGGTTGGACCTGAATTTCCAAACTTGGGTCACTCGACAAGTGAGACATGGGCAACCTTCAAATGCATTTATGACGTTATACAATTACGATGTCACTATGCAGAAACAAAAAGGTTACCAAAATTTAAAAAAATTACCATTTTGAGTAATTGTCAACTCCTATAACTTTTGTTATACCTGAAATAGAGCCTTGATATTACTATTGAAGAAAGTACATGCATATTAAACAATACTGTATGAGTTTGGTTTACTTTGATGAACATTTTTGTTTAATAAAATTCACTGAAAATATGATGCCCATTTTGCAATATTTAGCGTATTTCAGCGTTCTGCTTATCATCCAAGACTGAATTTATTTCAATAAAAATATTTGCTTCTATAATTCACTTTTTTTCAAAATTAGAAAAAATTTTAACGTATTATGAAGGTGAAAAAATTATGACGTCATACTGATGACGTCATACTTCAGTAAATAGATATAAAAACGGCCCCAAGTTTGTGCTGGTGTTATAGATAAAAGATATCAACTTTTTCACGGACCGCACAAATGAGAGCAAAAAAGTGATGACGTCATCTTTTATTACGTCATAGTTTCGAAAATATTTCTTTGTGCAATTATTGCTGTAATTGATAAGGGAAAATTTTTACCCTAATTTTAGCAATATGCTATATAATTTATCTAATTTTATAAAATTTTCATGTTACAAATGATGAAGGACCAGGGCCCCTCAATCGAAATGCCACCAATGAAATAAGTTTGACAAAAAAGTCTTGTTTCTTCGTTTTCAGTTTCTTTTAGCATCTTTGCCTGCAACAGTACACGCGTACTACAGTAATTAACAATAAATGATATTGACGACCAGGGGTCAGGTGCATCCTCCTAATTTAATTTTTTCCAACCAATTTAAACGTATAACCAGGGTGAAATCAAGGGTTTTTGTCCTAAAAGTTGCTACCTCAGGCCCTCATCTAAACTTTTTATGAACGTAATGCAATAACCAGCGCCGTATTTGCCATATGGCTCAGTGCCAGGGCCAAGCCCTCAGATTGTAAAACTTTTTATGATCTTCACTTATATTTGGCAGGAAGATGTTGCAAAAATCTCCTAAGTGCCAGGGCCCTGCGCAATGTAAATCCGGCCAGGGAATAATATGTTTAGTAAGCGTAACCATCTCTTGTACCATTTTTCATTAACGATTCACCTCCACCTCGCTAGTTTTTACGCACAAAATGCTTAAAAAAAAATTAGCTAGGGAAAATGCTCATTGAACAAATTATTGAATTTCAGTAGAGGGGGCCTGGGCCCCCTGGCCGGACATGTACTCCTATAACTGGTTAACTTAATGACAAAACAAGAATCTCTAAAGAAAATCTTCGAGTGGATTATTATTTACTGCTAAAATATTGCAGGAGGCACTGTGCCTTACTCAGGCGGGTAGTCAGAAATTCGCAGTGGGGGGGGGGCTGTTTGGGGAGTCTGGGGGCGGAGCCCCCAGCGCTCGAAAATTTGGCATTTTTTTGCAAAAATAACTTCATTTTAGGGCTATTTTGATTAAAAAATAATGCTTTTAAAACGTGGCTTAGAAATTGGCAGTGCAAACAAGACTAAACTGGTGGCATAAATGGGCTATTTGGGAGGTGGCTAATGGTACAATGTTAGTTCTCTTGTTTAGATGCTGGTAAATTATAAAATCGAATAGTTCAATAAAACTCACACGGAGAAATCTATTTCGTATACAGTTTATAGAGAAAAATAATTGGGGGGGATAGTGAAAAGATATTTTCAGAGAGAAATAATTGGTAATTAACTAATACTGAATAGCCCCCTCCCTAGGCCTATTCCTTAGTTTATAGTATATTTGTTGATGACACCTATGTTTAGCATTTTTACACTTGCGATCAAATTTGATTGCTTATTTCTTACCATTTTTCAAAGTTTTCATGTATTTGTTGGTTTTATTTTTGACAAATTAGCCCTCCCTTGAACATATGTTTCAAAAGATGTTTAAAATCACTATTTAGTCCACTCCAGTGCATAAAACAGTCTCAAAAGTGCTAAAAACGTAGTGTTTTTCCCATTCTGCATTTAGGTCGACATGCCAATGGGGAGGCTATAGCCCCTCCCGCCCCCCCTGGCTACGCTACTGGCCTTACTTCCTCCTACATGAACCAAATCACTAACAATTAAAATTTTACACCATAATGCAAGATTTTAAACGTGTTTTGGGATTTGGTTGCGAGTAAAAGGAGAATTAAACAATTAAATTTTTTCGATTGGCTTTTAAATCTTAACAATCTAGTTCTTTCAAATGGATGTGAACACGTGCGAAATGTGATCCAATGGGGTTGAAATAGCTTTTTTTTTCAAAAAACTTACAAAAATCGCCCAGCAAATGGGGGCTTCGCCCTCAGACCCCCATAGCCACCGGCGGCTGGGGGCTCCGCCCCCACACCCCCGTCTGTGATACGTTTGAGTACACTACCTTACTCAACACGTCTCCTAAGTTCGACATTTGCACTTTTCAACTAATAGTTTTCGCCCTTTCCCTTTACCAAAATTCTGTTTAAGTGCCAATAAGCTACGGCTTCAAATCTTTCATTCTACGATATCTTTGCCCCACAAAAAGTTCCTTTTTTTGAAAATTTCTGATGACGTCTTTGCATGTAATTTGTGGCTTGGGCCCCCTCCAATCAAACATTCTGGCTACGCCTATGTCAACCACCACCAATTCCAGAAAAAAATTATTTAACGATTTGCTTAATTAAAGCAGCACTTTATTGCAGTGCATGCAAGGCATTGAGTGCTTCTAAATGTTCACCGCTTAGTTGCGTTCTTAATTCGCTCACAGTCAAGCCCAAACATGGTTAGACTCAGGCGCGTATCCAGAAATATGCAGTGAGGGGGAGCGGGTCTGTTTTGGGGGTCTGGAGGTGGAGCTCCAGCTCTCGAAAATTTTGTATTTTTTCCAAAATTAACTTAATTTTAGGCTTATTTTGATAAAAATTAATGCTTTTGAAATGAGGCATAAAAATTAGCAGAGCAAAAATATATTTAGCCCGATGGTTGCGCAATTGGGCAATGGTTATGTGGGAAGTGGCTAATGGTAAAATTTCAGTTCTCATATTTACAAACTGGTACCGTAAATCATAAAATCTTATAGTTCAATGAAACTCACAAGGAGTAATTCATTTGATTTATATTTAAGAGAGAAAAATAATTGGTTGAACGGGGAATAATGGAACGATATTTGAGTCGTAGTGATTTGCAATTAACTAATACTGAATAAACCCCGCTCCCCCAACCCTCTATTCCTGAGCTTATGCATGCATTTTCATAAAACCTCTAATCAGCTTGTTTCAACAAGAGATCAAAGTTGATTGCTTAGTTTTGGCGATTTTTTAAGGTTTTTACTGCTTATAGTGAGATATTTGTGACAAATTAGCTTCCCTCTAATGATGCTCTAAATCATTTTTTAGTCCATGTTTGATTGATATTATAAAATGGTGTCACTCCGAAATGGTGATACTCGGGGCGGGCCGCCCCCCTAGCGATGCCACTGCCGCTTTGAGCATGTTGTTGATACAATCAAGCGCTCAGCAATCAGCATGCGTTATTAAAGCGTGCGTAAACTGATAGCATGCGTCGCTCATACAATTACAGAGCAAATGGCTCAATACACTTTTATGTGAAAATTAACTGCAAACAATTTTTACCTACATAATTTCGTTGATTTAAAACCGGTTCCAATTATCCGGTTTATATTTCTATTTGGTTTCCGAATAGTTTGGGATTCGGATCCTTCCGGATTTGGTATTTTGAAATGCCCATCCCTAGGCTAGAGTAACTACGCGAGACCAAATAGCAAAAGCAAAGTGTGCCGTTTTTACGATTTACAGAAGTTTGTTGTATATTCAGTACCGATAGCCCATGTTTGCTCCGCACCGACAGCCCACACCAGCGGCGTGGGCTTGGTCCCCGCACCCTTTGCTGTAATTGTCGCTACTCAGTGTGAAATCATCTAATTGAAAAGTCTAATTATGCCTACGCCGCTGGGTAATTAAATGAAAAACCAGGACGTGTGGCTTGTAATGTTGAATTAAAATATAAAAGGGCCTAATATTTAAACTGTCCCCGGGCCCACGTTTGCCTTTCGGCGCCCCTGATACTATGCGCTGAAAAGCATTTCACAATCAGTATCTCAGTGACATGTGTTGGACAATTTAATGAGAAACGCTAACTTCGTAAAGAATTAATTCGCCAAGAATTTTCAAGCAATTTTTTAATTCAGTAAAGTGAAGTAGTTAACTGAAAAACGAAAGTAACGCAAGTTGAAGGTAAAGTTAATTTGTTAATTTTTGTTTTTAATTCATAATTAACCTGCAGTTGATACCCAATAAAATGATTTCATTTCCATACGAGATAAAAATGACTCATTCTGATTTCTGTTGCTATGGTATTTAATATTCTAATAAAAAATAGACACAGTGGAAGCCTTTTTTATTTTACTTTGTCATTTCTATTATTAAGGCATTAGGACGCATGGCGTAGCATAGAAATTTAACGGATTAATGTTAACATTAAAGTAGTTTAACGAAAGTTAAAGTTAATAAGTTAACACACTAACTCGTTGATGAAAAATTTAACTTTGTTGTTAACGAGTTAATGCCCAACCCTGGACATAGGTAACTAGATCTTTGAGCCAGGAGGGCGAGCTTTACCTCAAAATCACTGCATTTTTCTGTCAACTTCAGACGAAGAAAAACGTCTTCACCAAAAATTAAATGCTTTTTTTCGTCAGGTTTAGGTAAAGGCCAAAAAAAGCCTTAATTAGTAATTGTAATTACATTTTATTCACCAAGTTGCGTTGGCCAGTAGACAGCGAAAAGTCGTACTTAGAAAGCTTCATAGAAGTTTGAAAGTGCTCTGGATTCGAATCCAGGCACAAGGAGCTAGTCGTTCAAAACCTACTCAGGGAGCCGCACTTAAGCGTAACGATACGTCGCTTGTGTAAGCGAAAAAGCGGCTTGCATGTTATTGCTATCCCTCAGGCTAGCATCGCTGCCCCAACCCTAACTGTAATGCAAGGTTTTGAAGCAAAAAAAGACTGCTCTGTGTATATTTTTTCCCCATTTCTTATACTCCGTATTCTTCCATTCCATGCAATCGCAACCTCAGTGCGAATCGAACCCGGGTACGATGGTTGGAAGCTAAGCACGATAACCACTACACTGTAATGCTTGCAACAAAGCAATGACAAAATGTCGTATTTAAACCAAATGCATAAGAAAAAGGCAATACAGGGTTACGTTTCAATGCGGCTGTCTACATGACGTTTGCATGACTAGCTTCTATTGCCTGGATTAGTAGAAGCTAGTCATGCAAACGCTCACGCTCGTGCCATTACCTTTTTCTCATACATTTGGTTTAAATACGACATTTTGTCACTGCAATGTTGCAAGCTGCGCAGTGTAGTGGTTGTCATGCTCAGCTACCAGCCTCTGCACCCGGGTTCGATTCGCGGCTGGGTTCTGAATTTGTGATGCAGTGTGCAGGAACTGGGAAGGAGGAGATGTACATAGCTACCTTTTTTTGCTTCAAAACCTTGCATTACAGTTAGGGTTAGGGCAGCGATGCCAGCTTGAGGGGATAGCAATTACGTAGCAGCAGCTTTTTAGCTTACGAAAGCGACGTACTGTTACACTTGAGTGCTGCTACCTGCGTAAGCTTTGCACGAGTAGCTCCTCGTTATCCAGGCTCATGGAATGGAATGTATCCGATCTAGCAGAAAAAAAGTAACTCCGCATTCCCTACCAGTGAGGCAGCACAGAGTAAAACTTAAACTCGAAATTGGAATGACTAGTTCAAAATTAAGCATTCCTGGTAGGCTAAGCCACAAAAGTATATACTCCAGTGTTCCTAACGTAACAGCAGCCTCTGCCTGTATTTTAATGAAAGTTTGATTCTATTTGGAAGGTAGGCTATGGTTACTTAAGCTTTAGTTTAGCATTTGAATGATCAGAATCAGGAATGATTCAACATGCAATACAGTTGTGCTTGCTTTCTTGAGAAAAATTACTTTTTAAAGAAGTATAATATTCATGTAAGTTATCATGGAGAGAATTCTCTTTCGGAAGATATGAAAAAGATGCTTCTAAGTTTAAATGTTCCAGCTTCTGATTTTGAAAATGTTCTCAAAACTTTGCAAATTGAAAGGTGCAGAAGACTGGACTTGGGTGCAGATAGTTTTAAAAGGAAAACAAAAATAAATAATGAATATCAACCACTTCATCCTCATCTTTATGTTTTGCAAGAGTCTTTTTTGCATCCATATTTTTTGAAGCTTACAGAATATACAAAATCTTCCAGTGCAACTTTTAATAATTTGGTGGAAAAGCTTGAAGAATGCTGCAAGCAAGTGTGGGGATTTCCTGTGTTTACTCGACAGTTTTGTGATGAATTTTTGCAAGAATTGAATCATTTTCAAAACACAGACTTACCAAAAGGAAGACCTAACACCATGAATCGATATGGGATCTTACTGAATGAGCTTGGTTTTGATGAAAAATTTTTGAATCCTCTGAGAGTGAATTATTTGTCTTCTCTTTCACATTTGCTTTTTCCCGAATGGACTGGAGATGGGTTAGATTCTCACAAAGCTTTCACTGTTGCATACAAAGAAAATGAAGACGTCGATCTCTCGTTTCATTTTGACAATGCTGAAGTTACCTTAAATGTGTGTCTTGGCAAAGTTTTCAGTGAGGGAGAATTATTTTTTGGAGATATGAAAAAGGAATCTGTTTATCTTACAAATCCAAAAAAAGTAGAACACAAAGTGGGATATGGATTATTGCATCGCGGCCAGCATATGCATGGAGCTATGGCTATAAGCGGTACCAATGCAGAGAGGCACAATTTAATTATTTGGATGCGTTCTTCTTCGATTCGAAACCAGCTTTGCCCAATGTGCGATGCAAAGCCAAGACTGATTGAACAACAATGGGGCGGTGATGGTTTTTCGGCTGATATAAAATCAGCTGCTATTGTTCATCAAGCGTGGAGCTTTCCAAAAAGTTCGTACTGTGTTGTTTCATAGCATTCTTAAATGGAGAAAACATAGTTTTTTTTGATTTTATTAGATCAATTTCAGATTTATCTTCAATGGTGTGGCCTACTTTTTAACTATGAACTGTGCATTTTGTGCTGTGTATAAAGCAATTCAGTTGAACACTGGTTCATCTAGTGGATCTTCCAAGTTTGAATGTAGCAAAAATATCAAGTACCGTAACCTAGGCTATTTTCAAGTTTGGTTTTTGTTAAAAAAAACAGCTTGTATGCAATATTATAAAATTAAAAGATACGTTTTGTTAAAAACCATAGAGCTAAAATGAGTCAAAATTGGAAATTTTGTTAATGATTTCAAAGATGTAAATGGAACTCAAACATTAAAAAGTTTTTGGTAAATCATGGGCTACCGGTACCCGTTATTTTTTATGATATTACTGTACCAAGAAATGCAAGCTATTTTTAAGTCTGCAACAATTGGAACTGGTATGCACCGTGACGAATGGCATTGATATGATTATATTTACCAGTATACTGACATAATATAGCCAATGTGAACTAAGTAGTGTCCAGATTGGAAAGTTCATATACTGATATGAACTGCACCAGATTTTTGCATCAACTCAAAACTAGTACTCATTTGTTTTGTGGTCCATGTCAATGAAAATGCAACAAGCGCATTGATTTAGATGGATAGAGTTTGTTTTTGGAAATTCTGCTTTGTTCTTGCTTTGCAACTTCAACTTCTAACAAAGAAAAAAAAGTAAGGTCTTCCACTCCCTCGGGATTGTAAATACCCTGAGAGTTTCCCACCATCCACGCTTTGATTAACATTGTTGAAGGTCTTTTGTGCTGCACCAAACTTCTTTTTGCATTTCTGCATCAAATTGGTGCAAGATACCGGTATATTGATACTGCGCACCAAATTTCTTTGTTGCCGCATATGTACAAACTTTCAAATGAGGATTGATATATTTTGGTGAAAGCGATTCACTCTATGTTTTTTAGCCTCTAATTACTTAAAAAAGTACAGTAACTCTTCAATATTTTCCTCTCTGTCTTTGGTCGTTGTAGTTTTTAACTATGCCTAGTTCTGATTTAAACTATGGTATAGTACTCAAGCAAAACTTGTGATGTCGCTAAGTGCATTGTCCCAGTTCTAAAACTTAGGATGAAAAAAGTAAGAAAGACTGGCATTATTTTATTCACAAAAGAAAGGTGATCACTTTATGCAAAGTTGCGGATCAAATTATATGTTAATGATAAGAAGCTAATTTACACCCTCGACAATGCCATCTATTTCAAACACTGCTTCAATTAGAAAGCTGTAGCCTATAATATACTACGATATAGATCTGAGACATTAATAAAAAAAGTTGTGTTATATAGTTGCTTTCTTCTTTTTTGCTTCATTGCCCTCTTTTCCGTGCAACATGAGGGTTGCGAGGGGTTATAACTTGCAATTCTGTTATTTTTTGTATTAAAATTTTACTGATTTAATCTAGGGATCGGCTCTTGGCAACCTATTGCTCACCAAAGAATTTAATCTGGCTTGTGACTTTTTAAATCTGGCCTGCGATCTCATGGATCCATCTGCTTTGTTCATTTTTGATGAAACCCTTTGCAAACGTGAATTCTGAAAATGGTTAGTTTGCAACCAAATACGACTCTAAAATTTTCTTAAAATTTGTTGACCTTTTTTTTGTATTATCAATAACTTGACCAAAAACTACCTGAAGATGTGATGAAGACCTTTGTGTTTGGTTATCACCAATAATTTAGCCAAAAACTGCCTCAATTTTGGGGTTGACCTTATTTCCGAATTTGTGATGGCCCACTGGAACTTGGTGGGTCTGGTTGTTGCCTGCATAGGCAAAAAGGTTGCCAATCCTTGATTTAAACTCTGGAAAACTTGATCTTGGGTCGGCTGTTTTTTTATAAAAATTTGCTGCATTATGATTAAGTGTTGTGTAGTTGCGATGAAAACTATATTTTTATTGATGATTATTTGGTTTGTGCTTAATTATTGGAAAGAACTATTTCACCAAAATTTTTTCACTAATTATTTCTGAATGAAGCTCAATTCCTTAATGTTAACCTAATCTCAAACCCTACTTTTAAGTCTAAAAGAAAAAGTAAATGAAAAATGCCCAAATGAATATTCCTTCTTTTTAACCTAAAAATGTTTGGTGAGATAGTCACTCCCTTTTTCATACCATTACAGTACACACAACGAGACCAGTTTCTTGAAAATATTTTGTTTATTTCTGTAATGTTTACGTGAAAACAATATGTTTATTTAAATCTACGTTAGCTTACACTTTTTATAGTGATCTTTAAGGTTTAGTTACGGTATTAATATAGCTAGTTGCAAACAGTGCTGTTTTGTGGTTTGTTGAAATTAAAACTATGAAGAGGAAAAATGCCCCAAAGTAGACCTGAATTTAGAAAATCTAAGTGGGAAAAAGCACCAGACAGTCAATCTGAAATAAAGTTGAATAAACCATTGGTTGAATACGAAAGCTTCAGTTCGACTGACGACGAACAAGCAAAAGAGCATTACGCTGGTGAGACACGACGAAGAGTTGTACTCAAGTCTGTCCCATCTGAAAAACTAAAAACTTCAAGAAACAAACGTAGCCCAAAAAGTGATTCACAAAAAAGCAGAAGTGAATCACACAAAAGTCGAAAAAGTGGCAATAGAAGAACTTCGACAGACAGAAAAGAAGACCAACATAATCAAAAAGAAGCTGCAAAAGAAAAGCTTCATAAGAAGTATATCAAGGATAAATCAAAAATTGATTTAGGCAATAATTCAAAGAAGAAACTTAAATCATCTGTCAAGAAGTTGCCAAAAAAGCGATCACGATCTAAAAGTGTATCTTTCACTGATTCTGATTTATCCAATGATAGTATGGATAGGCACATGCCATTGTCTCATGGTGCATATGATCGAAGACAATATTCTCATAATTCCACAAAAGACTCATATGTAAACCATCGTCCATATCAACCGCATTCTCAGAACCAATCAAGATATGGTAGAGGAAGATCTCCTGTTGCATCCAATTATGCTTCTGTGCCAAGAGTTCCCATTCGTCGTTCTATTTCTCCTCCACGACAGCAATACTCTCCTTCTCGAAGAAAGGATGTGTACCATGAAACTCAATTTTCAAACCACGATTCAGCTCAATCATATCAAAATCGTTCACGAAGTCCTGTTTATTCACATCCTTCAACATATACCGCAAATCAAGGGTAAGATTTTTGTTGCTTGCAACATTTTTAGCAACCTAAAACATTTCTTAGAAATTGATGGTAATTAAATTAATATCGTTAAAACTCGGTTGTTGTTTTTTGCACCCAGAACCTTTTCCTCAATCATCTGTATTTAGTAATATTTTTTAAGTCATTTTATGCTCTATCACAAGGGCAATTTTAAAAAATGTTCTAACATTTTTTGATTTACTTTGACTAAAATGGCTAAATAGTTTTTGGCCATTGACTAATTTCAATCGATAATCTTTAAATGATTGAAAAAAAAAAAACAACCTGGGATAAAACGTACAGGACCAAAACTGCTAAATTGAGTACTTGATTTTAAGTCTATAAGAGTCAAGTGACAAAGTTAACATTTTAAGGTTATGTTAGACTAGGTTTATTTTTTGGTTGTTTAATAGAGTACTTGGAGCAAAGGTGCGCAGCCCGCAAATCCTGTACAAGTGGCCCAATAATAAATACTGTCAACTCCCCGTAATTGGACACGGTTTGTTCCATTCAATAATGTCGAAGTAGCAAGGTTGTCGGATTAACAAACACAGTACATTACAATGCAGGAATTTCGTTCCTTGACAATATGTGTCCAATGGCGAGAAAGTCCAATTAATGGGAGTTGATGTTAAAATTAAAATGATATTAAAATTAGTTACTTCTTTTATTTTCTAAGTGAAATTTCATGCTATAACGGTAGTTTATAGCTTGGAAACTTTGTAGTGCCATCTTACTGGTTTGATATAAAATTTTCAAAAAGTGTTGAAATTAATTTCTGCTTCACTAATTAAATCTAATTGTGTTCAAAATGACTTTATCTAAATTTATCCACCATCCAATGGAGTAACCAGGAGGGCTAAAGCCTTTCTTTTACCCAAGTCACTCAATAAATTTAATCCAGAATTTGCAAGCTTTTCTATGTGTTTTGGACTTGACCTATAGTGAAGGTGGTGAGAAGAACCCAATTTAATTATTTTACGTTCTTTTCGATATCTTAGTTCTTTCAAATGGTTCTCAAACGTGCAAAAAACCATCAAATTGCATGATTTTAATTATTGCTCGTTTTTGCGAAAAAATACAACTCCTAGAACATTTCATTAAAATGAAAAGTGTGTGGATCGTCCAATGGTTAGCATCTGATGCTGTCTGATGGCAGGAGGATAAATACGCACTACAACTATACATAAGCGTGGTATCTATGTTTTAATTCAGGAGTGTATAAACTTTTTGATATTGTGTCAAATATGAGTTCCCAAAGATACCTACAAGCCAGCAGTTGAGATTGAGACCACTTGGAAATGTGTAAATAAGTCCAGTGATAAGATGAAGACCAAAAAGAAATAGTCGTCGGACTATTTTATGGTGTAAAATACAGCTTATCTGTAGTCAGATTCGCCTGCGTCTGGGTAATTTCACTAAGAAAAAAGGTGAAAACTGGGCGTGAACCAGATGAAAGTTAATTTCGGGCTGCAAAGACTTTGGACACCTCTGCTTTAAATAATTAATTCTGATAGCAACTTTTTAGGTAGACCTTATCTGAGTTACATTAGCCTATTGGCTACATTTATTTTTCATTTAACTGCCTATTTTTAACAGTCTATGTTAAATTTATCATTTACAGTAGAAGTCACGGACCTAATTTTTCAGTGAATAATCGAAATATTTTAGCCATTTCAGTCAATTAAAGAAAACAAAAGAATTTATTTTAATGTTAAGAATGGGTTTGCTCCTTCGTTGCACTACCAACTATTTCCACACTTTGAATTTGGTATTGAAATTGACACTTTTTTTCATAAACATTAATGTTGTTTAGTGTGGTGACATACCCAAAGCATGATGTTGATATGCGTCCCAATTATTACACTCAGCACGATGCACCTGCTGCAAACAGTGAAAATCACCCCAGTATGCCAGACGCTTCTCATGACCTGTCAGGTGAGAATTGGATGCTAGTCTGTAATTTTGCTTTTGATCAAGTAACTGCAAAGCAAAGTGCTTGCAAGAAAATATTTTGTGTGAAATTAACCACCTGCTCTGGAAAGCATTCTTGGTAAAAATGCATTGAATGTCGTGATGTAATTCACAGGAAAAGATTTCTTTACAATAATCATCTTAGTCTGCTATCATAGGTGTTAATTTTAATAAATTTCGAAAGCATATTCTTGTTAATATTAATAAATTTTATGCTTGCAGCCCAGCACACTGAGCATACTGAATTTTTTAAGCCAACTCAACTGATCACCGCAGACTGACTGCTCACTAGGGTGTCCTAAAAAAATGTTTTGAAAGTCTATGCTCTGTCAGCGATTTTGGGATCACATCACTAAAAAAACTTCCCCAAAAAAATTTCAACCCAATCGGATGACGTTTAAGGGCAGCACCAACCCCCTTCTTAATAGCGCTTACCCAAAAATTTGATAATCTGGTATTTTGGCCAATTTTTGAGATAAATATGTGATGTCACCGTTTATTTTCAAGGACTTTTGATCAGGAATTCGATTATATTGTTAAATAAGCTCTAACGTCAAATTTTATTTCACTCGATTTTCTTAGATAGAGCAGAAAGGTCCAATGATAGAGCAAAAACGTCCTATTTTGGCATATTTTTGCTGCTCAACTGAAACTGCAGCCAAATTCATTGAAAGAAGTACATTATGCATTGGTAGCACATGCTAATTTCTAAAAAATAGTTGTGCTAGAATTAACAATAAAAAGCAAAATCATGCACTATCAGTAGGGCATTTCAAACACATCACAAATAACCCAGTAAGACCAGCAAAGTACAGTAATATCCTCAGTATTAAATTCACAAACATTCAAGTACTCAGGATAATAATATTGTGAGCAATTGAGCATTATGATCAGTGTACACTTAATTGCAGTAATCACTTCTGTTTGAAGTCGAAGCTCGCTGCAATGCGGTGTTTACAGCTACTTTGAAATACCATCAACCAGGTACCGGATACAACAGAATCAAGACGAAAAAGTTCAGGACAAGCTAGTTTCAGAATAATCATACGCCTACGGTTTGCATTCGATTGATTGCTCTTGACTGTGAGCTGATTTAATAAAATCACATTTGCATGATTTAATAACCTTAACCTGAAGGATAATTATCTTCAATCAATTGCCAATTTTTTTTTCTTTTTCAGAATTATTGTAAGTCTTTTAGTAATTGATTAGCTTGACTGTACGACGCCACAGAGCTGCCAACTATACAGAACTTACAAGCTGGAAGATTTGAGAGAGACATGTGTAAAAATGAAGATCAGCACCGGAACTTTTGCCAAGAGCAGAGCATATGCCAATATCACGAAAACATATAGCAAAAATCACAATCAGCCGGCATACAATCAAAGCATTCATCAAATGCCTTAAACAACCTGGTTTTCTTTTTCGTATGAACAATTATACCTAGTTTCTGATATTTTTAAAAGTTAAAAATTGATTTGTTGCTTTTGATTTTCTTTTATTTTAACACGTACACAAAATAATGCTGTATATCATTTAATAAAAGTATGTTCTGATTTCTGAATATTTTTTGGACCTCCAAGGTTACGTTTGACTTTGAACATGATAGCTGATAGGCTAAGTTCATCGAGAGAAAGCATTCAAGAAGTGAATCTATCGGCTTCATACCTATAAGCACTTATACTGTAATTGTTCAACCAGTTGCTTAATTTTGCTAATTGCTGTAACCCAGCCATAGAGTGTATTTCAAATTCTTAAATGTTGACATATGACCATTTCTAAATGCCATTACTGCATTTTGTTACGGTTAGCATGTAACTGTAGGCCTACAGATAATGCAGCTACATCGGTCTGAGATAAAATGTCTACTTAGCACAGCAAGATTAAATGTGATAGATTTGCAGTTCAATCTGATTCAACACTAACAATGCCTAGTCAACAGTTACTGAATTTGCAAGCCATTTATTCATATATTTTTTAAATCCACTAAAATCAAACACAATATGATTGTAGTTTTGGTCATGGATTGGACAGGCCATACGATAGGACAATAAGTTCGTAGCGAGATGCGTTAATTGTTCAAATGGGGCTCAACCTATTTCATACATAATTACGAAGACAAAAAATAAAAAATAAAATCGTCCTCGGCAAATTTTGGGCCAATTTTCAAACATGAAGTAGAGATTAATAAAGCTAGTCCTAGGCTAAAGTAGGATGTATTTTGATTCTGAGATAATCGGAGATGTTATTTATAACTAATATGGCGTGTCACTAGACAGTACTACCATCATGTGAAACTTTTCCAGACAGTCTCAAGTTTTCCTGCTTGGCCCTTTTCTCTGGGTACGGGCTTGCAATAAGAGCAGTCTAGAGAACACTTCAATCGAGTGCATTGTTAGCAACTTGCATGCAAATATGATTTTATTAAATCAGCTCACAGTCAAGAGCAATCAATCGAATGCAAACCGTAGGCGTATGATTATTCTGAAACTAGCTTGTCCTGAACTTTTTCGTCTTGATTCTGTTGTATCCGGTACCTGGTTGATGGTATTTCAAAGTAGCTGTAAACACCGCATTGCAGCGAGCTTCGACTTCAAACAGAAGTGATTACTGCAATTAAGTGTACACTGATCATAATGCTCAATTGCTCACAATATTATTATTTTGAGTACTTGAATGTTTGTGAATTTAATACTGAGGATATTACTGTACTTTGCTGGTCTTACTGGGTTATTTGTGATGTGTTTGAAATGCCCTACTGATAGTGCATGATTTTGCTTTTTATTGTTAATTCTAGCACAACTATTTTTTAGAAATTAGCATGTGCTACCAATGCATAATGTACTTCTTTCAATGAATTTGGCTGCAGTTTCAGTTGAGCAGCAAAAATATGCCAAAATAGGACGTTTTTGCTCTATCATTGGACCTTTCTGCTCTATCTAAGAAAATCGAGTGAAATAAAATTTGACGTTAGAGCTTATTTAACAATATAATCGAATTCCTGATCAAAAGTCCTTGAAAATAAACGGTGACATCACATATTTATCTCAAAAATTGGCCAAAATACCAGATTATCAAATTTTGGGGTAAGCGCTATTAAAGGCGGTGAATCATCCAGCCAATTCCGGTGGTTTACAATAGCTAAAATTGAAGTATAATTTTTGATATTTTTTGTTTTGATTTTGGGGCTGCGTTTGCAACGATATTCAACAAATACAAAAAGATGTCCCCCCGAAAAAAGTTTTTGGAGACTCGGAGTTTTGTTCTTGCCGCCAAAACCACAGTTCTCTAAACTATTAGGCCTAATGTAATCTTATTAAACTATTAGGCCTAACTATCCTATTAGGCCTAATAGTTTAGAGATAGTTAGGCCTAAACTATTTAGAAATAAACTATCTCTAAACTATTAGGTCTACCATAGTTCTCTAAACTATTAGGTCTTCTGTGGTTTTGGCAGAAAGAACAAAAGTCAGAGTTTCCAAAATTTTTTTTCGGGGGGATATCTTTTTGTATTTGTTGAATATCTTTGCAACCGCAGTCCCAAAATTAAAACAAAAAATATCAAAAAATATAGTTCAATTTTAGCTATTGTAAACCACTGGAATTGGCTGGATGATTCACCGCCTTTAAAAAGAAGGTTGGTGCCACCCCTAAACGTGATGCGATTGGGTTGAAATTTTTTTTGGAAAGTTTTTTTAGTGGTGTGATCTCAAAATCGCTGACAGAGCATAGACTTTGAAAACTTTTATTTTTTTAGGACACCCTACTACCCACATTAGGATTAGGTGGCAGTCAGTTGTCGTAAACTGAAATTTTTGGTATAAAAAAGTTACAAAAACTCACGACTTTATGCCAAGTTTAGACCAGACCTTACTGATTTAATGAACTGGCTCGATCAGATTTTTAGTCCCAGTTTGTTGTGACCTAATAAGTTTTTATGATTTCCTGAAAAAAAAGTGCGAAGCGGCTCTGCAACACTACACAGTGTTACTTGTGAAGTCTTCAAAAAAATGAACAACAAAACTTTTATTTTTTTACTTGTTTTTGGATATATATTATGTTAAACATTCCTTTTTTAAATATTTTTTCAGATGATAGCCGACGAAACCGATCAAGAGATCGCAGCTCTTCACGTTCAAGAAGCAGATACAAACACAAAAAGCACAAAAAGAAGTAAGTTTCAATGGTCCTTTTGCTAGTATTCGATTAGTGTTTGTACAACAGTTCCTTGTTAACGCACACCTTCTTACTCTTTTTAGAGCAGTATTTTGGCGTTTTAACTCTGACTCAACAGATTTTTGTTTTCTTGCAGAAGTTCCAGCAGGAAGAAGCACAGCAGAAGAAAATCGCGACGCAGATCCAGGTAAAGGAAGTTTAATGATACTGATTCAAGCCTTCACAAATGCATTGGCTATTGGGACAGAAAATTAAAATTTATGTCGAACACTATTGCTTCACTGAGCGTTATTTTAAATTGATACTTAAGAATGAACCTAGTTGTAAAAATCTCACATTTTGTTTAGCAAACATGTAATTCTGAGCAGAAAAACCAGACACACTAAAAGTATATTTCAAATCAAAACTATAGTAATTCAACTAAACGTTGAGCTATTTTCAGGCTTATTCATTCTTTTTAATAAAATTGAAAATAACTTAAAATTTGTCCTAAAATTTTTTACATAAAGTCGAATATGCTACACTTATTTTTGGCTTTTCTTTGTCAGTGGTGAAGATAACCTCCACTTGGTGACCCTCCACTGCTCTACTTGTTTTTGTTTATTGCAGAAGAATTGCGCTTTGCAACTAGCCAAACATCTTAACCTTCCTCGACTCAATATATCAGTACACTTTTCTTAAATTGTTACAGATCATCAAGTCGAAGTTACAGCAGCCGTAGTAGCGATGACGAAGGATCCAGAGCAAGTAGCTCGACCAAGGTAGTTGCCCATATTAAGACTTTTCAGGATTTTTGTTGACTTTGACTTATGGTTGTTTAGAAATCGAAAGAAACGCCTGTAATGACGGTCGGAAACCTGGCCGCTCAGTTGAGCGAGCAGAGGAAAAGACATGCTGCTGAAAAGGCCGGATCAACAGTGGGTGAGTGTTACTTCATAAACAGTATAAGTTTGATAATAATTGATAATTCAAGCCAGATGCCACCGATTGGGTCTGAGTGAGATTAAGATTCGCGGATTGCCGGAGAACAAGGACGATAATTGATCGTGAAATGAAATGACGACCTTTCGGTTTTATTTGAAAATCTTTTTTTTTTAAATAGACAGTTTAGGAATCGAATCAGACTCTAGAACAGTGGTTCTTAACCTGTGGGAATTCCCCACTGGTGGGTAATGGTGGAGTTGACCAGTGGGGAATGACCGGTCAGAGAGAAGAACACTGCTTCAAAATTTAGCGTATCACATGTTGACTTACTTCACAAATCACAACCATTTAGAGACTGTTTTAATAACAACACAACAAATATATAAAGTATTGTAAGTCATGTTTGGGTAGAAATGCCAACACTGTTTTATAATTTGTTAAAGACCGACGCTGTGGTGAACATAGGCTTAGCCAGGGGGGAAGGGGCTTCCTTTTTTTTGCGTTCAACAGTAATTAACAATAATATTGACAGCCAAGGGGCACGGGCCCCGTCAATTCAAATTTTACCAACCAATTTAAATGTATAACCTCGAAAATATTACGTGTTTTTGTCCTAAAAGTTGCTACCTCAGGCCCTATTTAACCTTTTTGTGAACGTAATGCGATTACCAGGGCCGGATTTACCACATGGCGCACTCCCTGGGGCTCCGCACTCAGATGGTAGGACTTTGTTTGGTCTTAACCTATACTTGGCAGAAAGATGTTGTGAAAATCCTCAAAGTGCCTGGGGCCCGGCGTGATGTGAATCCGGCCCGAGCAATAACATGGTTAGTATAGGCGTAACCATCTATTGAACCATTTTTCAATAACAGCTCACCTCCACCTCTCCAGATTTTACGCGACAAAATACTTCTGAAAAAAAATTAGCTTGGGGAAATGCTCATTGAACAAATTATTGAATTTGATTTGAGGTGGCCTAGGCTCTGTTGTCGCACATGTATACTCTTACAACTGGTTATTTTCATGACAAGACAAAAATCCCAAGGCAAATCTTCCGAGTGGATTATGATTTACTGCTAAAAATTATTGCAAGAGGCAATGTACCTTACTTTTTCCTACCATGGCCAAATCACAAAATTTAACACCAAAATGCTAAATTTTAAACATGTTTTGGACTTAAATTGCAAGCAAAAGGAGGATTGAGCAATTAAATTTTTTTCAGTTGTCTTTCAAATTTTTAAAATCTAGTTCTTCCAACTGGCTGTAAACACGCGCGAAATGTGATTCAATGACATTAAAATAGTTTTTTTTTCAAAAATCGCCCACAAAAATTTCTGAGGGCCCTGCCCCCAGACCCTCGTATGTGATACGTTTGACTTATACTAGTTTACTCAACACGTTTCCAAATTTAGACAGTTTCCCTCTCGGTTAAGCAAAATCCTGGTTACATGCCAAATCAGGCCACAGCTTCTGATCTTCCATGTTACGATTGTACTGCAAAAAGCGACGTCTAGAGTTGTAAACGGCCGACTAGTTCAGGCCCGAACCCACTTCAAACCCGAAAATATAAGCTCGAATCCGGCCCGAACCCAAAAACTAATTTGAAGTCCAAATCATGCCCTAAAAAAACCAAAAGTTAAGTTAGGTCTGAAAAATTTAGCTATGTTGCCAATTTATTTTCATTTTATTTTTGTGCACCTAAGACAAAAAGCACGTGTCAGGCTCGAACAAAGGCCGAAATTTTTGTCAACTTTAGGTCCGAACCCGACCCGAAAAGCCCGGCTCGACTTACCACTCTGCCTACGCCTATGGTGGTGGGAAATGGAGACTTGGCCAACTAAAAAGTGGGGAATTGCAGAAAAAAGTTAAGAACCCCAGCTCTAGAATCTGCAGCATGATTACCGGTTATCATATAATCAAACAAGAAAAACTTAAAAAATTATGAAACACGTCAAAAAACACGTCAAATCTTTAATGTATGAAAATAACATTATTATGCAAATATACCTTAATTTTTTGATCTCGCAGCTTTTCAGCAAAATTTTGATTATGTTGCTGTCATTTGTGACATCGATGTGTAATGTTATTTAATTAACCGATATTTAGATGAGGATCATGAAGGCGACAAGTCACGTCATAAACACAAGTTGAAGAAAAAAGGAAGAGAGAAGAAGAGCCATAAAGAGAGAAAGAACAGAGGAAGCAGCAAAAAGAGGAGTAAAACGTCACAGAGCGATAGTTTTGACGAAAACAAAGTATGTGTGCTTTATTGTTCGCTTTAATAAAGTGCAAGTTGCATTTTTAAAGCGAACGCTTGAATGACATCGTTAAAACCTAAAGGTAGTGACTATTTCACCGAAAATTTTCAACTTAAAGAGAATAAAACGAGAATGAGAAATATTCATCCGCGCTTTTTTCATTTGCTTTTTTAGGGGTTAAGATTAGGGTTTAGGTTAGGGTTTGGGTTAGGGTTCGATTTGGGAATAGTTTTAGAGTAAGCGTTTGAGTTTGTGTTAGATTTGAGTCAGAACTAATAAAAAACTAGATAAAAATTTCCGGTGAAATAAAGCCTTCCAAACCTAAATTTGGTAAATGTTGTAGATCTGTATCATTCAAACGACTGTGAAAGATTCCTCTTAAAGCTGAAACTTCAAACATGGACCGGTAATCTAACCAGCAAGTGAATTGGTGTAAACATGCACTTTCAATTAACTAGTTGTTAAGGATCGCTGCCTGTTGAAGCCAAAGCATTTGGTAGGTGTGCTTTTGCTTTAACAGTTTTCGCTTATGTTTTTGATATCTTGATTTGCGCTGACACTAGAATGTCTTCTTTTGCAAGCCCCTACTCTTTGCCGGTTCACTTTCAAATTTGTTAATTAATCGCTACCGATAAAAATACGGTGCAGCGAAACTTGCGATAAATAACAATGTATTTTTTTTTAAATCTTTTAATGTAATTAAATCTGTGTTGACCAAGCCTCTGTGGCTTGGAGGCAGAAAAGTCCTTAAGCAGGAAAGCTGTGAATATCAATTTTTATTGTCTTTGGTAATGGTTTGAAAATGCTAAACTACGTTATTTCGACAATGCTTCCCTTTTGAAACTTAAGCCAAGTCAACTGACCGCGACAAACTAACCGCGAACAAACTGACTGATAACCAACGGTTTCGTCGCAGTGACTTTATCACAAAGTGAGGGTTTGGGCCAGATGGCTCTGGGGATAGTAAAATATTTTTATAATCGCCCTTCTCAGCCAGTCGGAGTCATTTGGTTCGCGGTCTGTTTGTCGCAGTCAGTTGTCGTGGACCCCTGAAACTACACTTGAAATTGTAGCTTGTAGTTCAACACCTGATGCTGCAAAAAAAAAAAAAACATTTCCCTGCTCCTTAGCTTTAGAACTAATCAGTGTTTCTAATCCGAAATATTCTCAATTTTGCAGACCACGCCTGGCGAGAGCAGTGACATGGTGTTTGACCAACAGTCCTATCCCCCCGCCTCCACACAAGGACCAGGAGTAAATCCGGATGTTTTAGTCCCTCTACCCAGCAAACCACCTCCAAGTACGTTGCAATCTTTGAAATATTTCCCAAGTATTTTTGAGGTGTCACTTATAAAAATGAAGTAACCGAAACTATTGGTTTCTAAATAATAATAGTGTTTGTTTGGGGCTGTAAATAGCATGAATATTTAATTATCAAATTACGATTATCCAGCTTGGTATCACATGCAGTCATGTTTTTTATTAAAAAATCTGCCTAAAACAAAATAATTTTGATGAGAGTGTGGTGAAGTATATCATCCAGGCATTTCACGTAATATAAAATTGCCAGCTTTTCTGGTGTTAAGGCTGGTTTAGAGAAATCGTCAAAGTGCCGCTCAGAACCAACTTTCGTAGCTGACTTCTTGATTTGGAGAAACTCAAACAAAGTTTTAGCATGCTGTTATTAACATCTATTTTTATTCCTGTTTTGCTTCAAGGTAACAACATTTCCGTGACGTTATCAAACGACATTGCAACGTCAAGTCAGGTGAGTAGCGGTTTGTGAACTCACTATAGCTTGTTTGATCATTATCTGGAGTTAAAGACACAGATTGCCACGCTGGTGCGAACACAGCTTGCATGTTATTTTAAGTGGTGAGTAAATTAGTCTCTTGGGTTCACTCTTTCGTTAGTATTCGCAATCGTACCTGCTTTGGTATGATTCGTTATCAGTTACTGCAAAGGAATCTTTATGAGGATTCGCGGAAAGTGAGAACGACCCAAAAGCACACGGAAACTGAAGGTTTGCAAACAATTGGAGAAGTTTGGGGCGACACCTTGTCGAACCCTTTGGCGGAGTTTGTGTCGCCAAGTTTTGACTTGTTCTGCATTCGGAAAGGGGACCACACCGCCATGTTAACGTAGCGATACACTGTTCTGCCGCTACGCCTTTTAAATCAACTATTTTTGGCTCTTCGTTTTCCCTCTTTTACCTCTGGTCCAGATTTTGGATATAGCCTGATTGTTGGTTTTCTGTGGGGTTTCTGAAATTTCTATCCATTTAAAGAGATGGGGTGGTAGCAATATCACCAAAAGGGGTGACGTCAATTGATTTGGAAGAAAAAAATGCATTTGGTCGAGCAACAAACGATGGCTTGCACGACTTGTTAAATGCATTAGGTAATGGATGAAATAAATCTTATTGATTACGTTAAAAAGTAGTGATGCTGGTAGGAGTTATAAATCCAAACCTCGTGAGCTATAGCCATTTAGCCATGTTTCTTGCCCCTGCTGTTAACTTTGGTTTATTGCAGGTCTCTGGTGTCATCCAGCTGCAGGATATGGATTATCGCACTCACATGATGGCGCAACAGAGTCAAATTCAAACCCTAACAACGACCAACTGTAAGTCACGTATCGATTTTAAGCTTTTGTAAAACCTTGCATCTTCAAAGGAATGATGTTAAGCAGTTCTAGCCAATACCACTTCATCTCGAATTTCATTAGCTGCGATGGATCAACTCCTCTAGGAAAGGGTAGTTGATCAGTGCTTTGACGCAAAATGTTTTTACCAAGCATTGGAAGCTCTCCGGTTGGCACGATAGTTTCAAATTTTTAATACTACAAAGTGTCCGCAAAGTCTGCACAGTGGAAACATAGGATAATGTGTACTGTACAGAGTGCATCTTATGCCTTGACATATTTCGTGAGTCCAGACTTTTCCTGTATAGTGAATATCCACTATACTGGTTACTGGTACTTTTTCGTGTGGTTTCGTGATCAAGCCACTTCATGAAAAAAATCTTTTTTTCAGCAAATTTAATTCCAATCAAACAAGAACCCATTCCTGAAGTGAAAGTGGAAGTCCCTGTCGTAAAGCAAGAAGCTCCACCGCCGCAACCTGTACAAAGTGTTGCGTAAGTACATGTTAGTTGTGTTACTTGTTATAGTTGGTTAGCTGGCTGGTTGGAGAATGGAGAACCATCAAGACCCAGCCGTCAGGCCACGCCCTAACGTCCAGCCCTTCAATCATTGAGATGTTGTGATGGTCCACTTCTCGCGGAGAATTTGTTCGAAAAGTTCCCGAAGGACATATTAGTTTGATTGCACTTAAGTTAAAGACTGATACGTATTTGTTTTATGTCCTTAGTCGCCTATTGATTAGGATTATATAGTAGGTGTATTCTATCAACATATTTGCTAAAGATCGTCTCTGTTGCTTCAACACAAATGCTACTCCTGTTGAATTCGGTATATTGAACCTAATGTTACTACGTCAGTGGTGGTTGCACGGCTCACTCGGTCAGTTGTGGCACTTGCAGCTTCTTTGCTGACAACGGAGCACTTTTTAACCGATGATACGTCTGCTAATCATAAGATCCAACAGGCAACGAGAATTGGAATGGTTGTGAATGAATGAAAATTTATGGAAAAGAAGATTGTTAATGCTTTTAACAAAAATAAAATAGAAATAAAAGCAGCGTCTCCCGAAGCGTTTATAGTGTTGACTGTGGTGCGTGTCATCTAAGATTTTTCCGCAGAGCAACTGCTGACCCTCCGCCTCGTACCAAGAAGAGTCTCCACGACCTCCCTCTGCCCCCGGTTCTCCCCACTAGAGAGGAAGAACTTCCCGTGAGGACGCCACCAGCTATTGTGGAGAAGGAAGTACCACGGAAAAAGAGACCAAAGTAATGCAGCTTTTTTTTAATTAGATTTAAAAATAATTTGTGGAGGGTTTGAAACGTAATTGATGTGGAAGAGTGAAGAGAAAAAGGTTACTACAAAAGTATTTTTGGCGATCATGGTGGTTGCACTGAATGTAAAATAGTAGTTGATGACGATGGTCATTAGGGTGGAGTGAAAAATAAAAATTTTTGAATTTAAAAAATTGGTCTTGATATATGGCCTCAAATACCATATGAAATACTTCTATCACAATTTTGAGTTCTTGCACCCTCTAGTGGCCATGCAATTTGATCAAACGGGCTTAAAATAGCCAATTTTGGCATATTTCACTAACCACATATGCTAGAAAGCTAGTTTTTAGCTTAAAAGTTGCAGAAACAGCACATTTATATCTCCATTCCAAAGAACTTTGCCTTAAAAACGTACAGAAAAAAAGTTACAGCCAAATTATTGATGATTATATACAGATTTACTGATTATTGATAAGTTTTCATTGCTCGACTTCAAATGCATTGCAATACACGTTGGCATTGAAAATAAGCCATATGAGGTTTAATTTTATGTATATTTGCACTTTTAGTGTGCCATGCTGCCTTATCAGCCTAAAATAGTTTCTTTAATGGCAATTAGCCTTACTCAACTGGGCAATGTGCAGCACAGTATAGCAACAAATATTTAAAGTTCATGTTATTGTACCATCCAGTATTGGTTGGCTCTTGCATCATCATTTTATTTATGCTACAGTTGAGGAATTACATCTATTTAATTCAAAAAAAGTTTAGATTGTACAGTTCAATCCAAAAGCAGTAAAAGATGATAAAGTACAACATTAGAATTAGAAAAGCAATTTGTATCGCGATTAGAAAAACTACAGTTCTAAAAAGAAAAAAATTTGACAATATATTTTAATGAGCAATTTGATACCATTGTTTACTGTATTGGAAATACACTATATACTGTGCTTGCTGTCATAAATTTAGTTATTTCTGAAGCAGCATGCTAACTAAAAAAAGATCCAAGTTCAATGTTACTTGTACAAAGTTGTACGGGGGAGAAATTTTTCAAAATTCTGATATTTCTGTGAAACATTTATCCTTGTGTTCTGCTCTTTGCTCTTCAAAAAAAGGATGATCATTAAATGTTATTCTCAAGCCACATTAAATTTCACATTGCTTTCTTTGTTTATTGTCATAGCAAGAAATATCAAAAAGTTTATCAGTATCTTGCAAGAAATTAGTTTCAAGCTCTTAGTATCTATTTAAAGTTTAAGATTTTTTTGGGTATCTAGTTAAACCACTAAGGTTTAGCATATTAGTTGATGGTTTTTATGTTTTTACTGCGACAATAGACTTTGATGATTGTATAGTCGCTTTCGCTGTCCTAATTAATAATTTCTGAAATTTTTTGTGCAATACTCAGCATGAATTGAATAAACATAGCACCAAATCAATCTGTTCTTTTGCAAAACTTCGAGCTGTATCCAACTTTCTGAAGTGATTAAAGTTGAGCAAACGCCCAAATCACTTGTTTCTTGGTTGGAAGCAATCCTGGAGGGAAACTATCGGAACTTTGAAAAATTTCTCCCCCGTACAACTTTGTACAAGTAACATTGAACTTGGATCTTTTTTTAGTTAGCATGCTGCTTCAGAAATAACTAAATTTATGACAGCAAGCACAGTATATAGTGTATTTCCAATACAGTAAACAATGGTATCAAATTGCTCATTAAAATATATTGTCAAATTTTTTTCTTTTTAGAACTGTAGTTTTTCTAATCGCGATACAAATTGCTTTTCTAATTCTAATGTTGTACTTTATCATCTTTTACTGCTTTTGGATTGAACTGTACAATCTAAACTTTTTTTGAATTAAATAGATGTAATTCCTCAACTGTAGCATAAATAAAATGATGATGCAAGAGCCAACCAATACTGGATGGTACAATAACATGAACTTTAAATATTTGTTGCTATACTGTGCTGCACATTGCCCAGTTGAGTAAGGCTAATTGCCATTAAAGAAACTATTTTAGGCTGATAAGGCAGCATGGCACACTAAAAGTGCAAATATACATAAAATTAAACCTCATATGGCTTATTTTCAATGCCAACGTGTATTGCAATGCATTTGAAGTCGAGCAATGAAAACTTATCAATAATCAGTAAATCTGTATATAATAATCAATAATTTGGCTGTAACTTTTTTTCTGTACGTTTTTAAGGCAAAGTTCTTTGGAATGGAGATATAAATGTGCTGTTTCTGCAACTTTTAAGCTAAAAACTAGCTTTCTAGCATATGTGGTTAGTGAAATATGCCAAAATTGGCTATTTTAAGCCCGTTTGATCAAATTGCATGGCCACTAGAGGGTGCAAGAACTCAAAATTGTGATAGAAGTATTTCATATGGTATTTGAGGCCATATATCAAGACCAATTTTTTAAATTCAAAAATTTTTATTTTTCACTCCACCCTAATGGTCATCGTATACGAATTCAATACAATGACTTAAACTCCAATTGGTAGTTGTTGATCAAGCTTGGAAAGTCGGTTGAAATTATTTACTTTTGACTTTGATTCTTCTAAAGTTGTTTGTTGTTGAAGAGCAGCTCGGTGTGTAGTTGCGAAGTTCGTTTGGAGGAGGGGCAAAGCTCGAGGTTAGAGGTTTCACATTAGTCCACATTAACGAAATTGCTAGTGCACGATTTTAACTACGCGTTAATTTTCATCTTTTTTTTTCAGAATTTGCGGTCCACGCACGCGAGAAGTGACACAGCAAGCTAATGAGTGGGGCACGAAATATGTGGACGAATACGAGATCATTTCCATCACTGGCGAGGGCACGTTTGGTCAAGTTTACAAAGCAAAGGAGAAGAGAACTGGTGCTATTTGTGCGCTTAAAAAGGTGCGTTTAATGGGCATTACATACAATATTATACTTTAAATTATTGTATCAAGGCAAATTTTGTCATCACAAAAGTAAGGTCATTCCCCCTTTTCAAGATATTAAGATTCAAAGCAAAAGATGTTCCTTTTTAGTTGTTTTTTGTTGTTGAGATGCTTCCGGTTATGGTTGCTTCCCGACTCTTCCCTTTGCTGTGGCTGCCCGGCTCTTTCCTGCGGATGAGAGCAGGGTGCGGTAGAAGTACTGTACAACGGAACCTCAGCTGGACTGGAGAATCCGGAAAAGTGGCCTTTCTACACCACTCAAAGAGCGAGCAGAGCACTCCATTATTACATTTGTGGCCACCGTTGATGTGTACCCATTGGTCGTCTTTTTCGATCTGCAGGGTTGGCGACTTTACTATGATGCTTTTGTCGTGATGTATCTTGGCAGTTATGTTTTGTCGGCGTTTTTGTTAAAAGGTGATGCACATTTGTCTAGGTTCGACTTGAAAACGAAAGGGACGGATTCCCCATCACTGCCGTGAGAGAAATGAAAATTCTCCGCCAGCTTCAACACCCTAATATTGTGCGTCTCAAAGATGTGCTCACTGACAAAGCAAATGCTGCCGATTTTCTGAAAGAAAAAGGTTTGTCTTTGCCTGCTTGGTTTTTAACCATATTTTGTCCGTTTTTTGACTGATTCTCTTTGTCCAAGATTGAGTTGCAAAATAGTAAATGCTTTTTTTATCGGGAATGTAAAATGTTGCAATGCTCCAAAGAAGTCCCGTGGCGACGTGCTTTTGGGTGGTTCGACATACCTTGCTGCTAGCAACATCCAATCTCAGTTCGAAACTCAGCTGTGTAAACTGTGGTCGGTTTGAGATAACCAAAAGAGAAAACGTATGCGGTAGCGTAATCGTTTTTACGCAGTTATTGATCATTGATTACCATTCGATAGCTTTGCAGTTCTATAATCGCCCGGCTCAGCCCTCATTGCTTCCTGGTTCATGAGTTGGTTAACAAGATCACAATGCGAGTAAATGGCAAATATAGGACTATTTCGTTGTAATCCAATGAAGCAAGCTTACATTGTGATATTTCTTAAGGGTCATTGCATGCTTTGCTAGGACTCGTTTGCTGTGAAGAGTCGAAACTAGTTCTTGTGAGTCTCGAGTGGCCGGACATTTGAGAAAGAGATGATTAAGAAGCTAAGACGTTTTGATAACAAGCTTGTCATCTTCAGGAGGCGCTTTCTACCTAGTGTTTGAGTACATGGACCATGACTTGCTGGGTCTGCTAGAATCTGGGCTTGTTCATTTCAACGAAGGCCACATTAAGTCGTTTATGAGGCAGCTTCTAGATGGGCTCAACCACTGCCATAAGAAGGGATTCCTTCATAGGTATGTCTGTTCGTTAACTTTTGTGGTCGATTGTTTCGTTTTCTCGCTTTTGAAATCCAAAAGAATAATTAATTCTTTCTTCACTAAGCAAGTTGCGTTGGTCACGAGACAGCGAAGGGATTTTTGATCTTCAAGTCAAGCTGCCAACTGTTTACCTTACGCGGTATTCCATGGCAAAGTATAATAACTCCGAGATTAATTCTGTTAACTCACTGCACGCTTCGGCGTAATGAACCGAGTTAACTAAGATTTGATTTTTAATTTTTCCCCTACCGAAAAAGAGCAAAGGAATAAAATAGTAGCAGGGAGATGCCCAAGTCAGTCTCAAGGTCAATTTTGTTCAATATCTGCAGAAAATCATGATCTTTTTAGTTGAAAAATGTGATTCTGTTTGAATAAGACGTAACAGATGTTGCCCCGCTGGGGTGAAATCGATTTTAGAAAGTAAAGTATTGCAGTATGTAATATACGACTGAATTCGCTGTGCCCAATAAGCTTGTGGCTACATTGTCCTCAATTGCTGGAAAAGACGTACTGAAAAAAAATCAGCTAGCGTAAATGCTAGCTCCTACAAGATATTTTTTCAATGTTTAGAGACATCAAATGCTCAAACATTCTGCTTAACAACAAAGGTGAAATTAAACTTGCCGATTTCGGCTTGGCTCGTTTCTACAACAAAGCTGAACCGTAAGTATCCAATTTGTATTTTAAGAATAACAAAGCTTCCATTCTTCAAGCATTCAGGCCAGACACTTGTAATTACAGTTTTTATGCGAAGTTGCCTTAGATAAAGAGACAGCAAAGGGACCTTTTGGTTATGGAGACTAACTGCCACCTATCTACCACACACGGTGGAGGTTTCACACTGTCCCTTTATTGCTGAACGTCTGGCAGATATGATGCAAATATCAATTTTTATGGTCTTTGGTTTAACCCGACTGGGAATCGAACCCTAGTCCCCATTAGAATAGCAAACGCTCTGTCCATTCGACCACTGATCGGTTTCTCTTGCTGTCTCAAAACAATACCTCCAGATTGGTCTCTGTACAGATGAGGCCATGACTAGGCAGGTTAGCCTTTTTCGTTTTGATTAGTTCATCACCAAACGGGGGATCCGAAAGAGCGAGTAAATGATATTGCCATCCAGGCTTTGGAGGCCATCAGTTGGAACCTTGTGCATACGGCTGAATAGCAGGGTCCACGACAACGGACCGCGACAAACTGACCGCGAACGAACTGGCCCCAATTGGTTGAGAAAGGCGGTCATAAATTTCACTACCCCAAGCCATCTTGCCCAAACCCTCGCTTTGTGCGAAATCACTGTGACGAGATCACTGGTAACTGTTGGTTCGCAGTCAGTTGGCTTGGCCCGTGGGTAGCATGATGTGCTTCACAGTCTGTTCTTTTCGCTTGACCCTGGCAGTAAACTAGCGTTAATTGTCTTTCATGACACAACGACTACGGTTCATTATGGAGTTACGGCGGACAACCACAACCCTATAATAAAGCATAGGTTTAATGGTCGAGAAGTTGCTGGCTGCTGACTGGATTTCGACGCTAGCAATCAAACCGGCTGCCACAACTTTATGATTATTAAATCTCTGGTTTTATTGTATGGTTAAAATTGGTTGTCGGTCAGCTGTTACGCACCCTGTTTAAATATACTTTGTGTGTTTTGGCTTTCGCTGCATGCCCAATGATCATCAAATATCAATATGAGTATCGATACTAAAATAGTCAAAGTCTTGTGACCGTTTGGAGTTCAGCGTGAAATATTTTTGTATCAAACCAGAAGTGTTTTTGACGTTGTCCCAATTTTTATTTTATTTTTTTCTCTTCCTTTAAAACTGTAGTCGTAACTTGTTTGTTTTGTAGTTAAACCAAAGCTAATTAGTTTTTGAAGTTTGCCAACAAGTTTTGTGTTTTACGCAGACGGCCGTATACTAATCACGTGATCACGCTATGGTACCGACCCCCCGAGTTGCTGCTGGGCGAAGAAACGTACACCCCTGCCATCGATATTTGGAGTTGCGGGTGAGTTTCCTGTTTTCCGATTTGTTTGCTTGTAGTTGCAGAAGCTTCGCTTTTGAAGCCTTAGACTAGGGGTTTCGAACGTTTTTCAACGAGTGCCAAATGAGACTTGATGAAGCAGAGTTGTAAATCGGGCAGTTCTTTTCGGGTCGAGACGACTTAAAGGGGCACTGAAGTTTAATTTTAACTCACTGATTCACACAAAACTAAATTTATTTTTTCTAATATTTGAGGTGGATTTGAGAATCTTTTTCTACATCGTAATATGGTTGCATTTCTTTTTCCCGCCATTTGTAGCAACGCTGCCGTTTTTTTGAATAATTTTTGATTTAACCATTAGGTATCGCTCGTGTAGATTCAGCAATAATGAGAGGAAAGCATAATTACTATGGTTACAAGTACTCATAAATTATCGCAAACCAATCCTAATCTAAACTCTTACACAGTAAATAATGAAAAATGCGGAAATGAATATTCTTTATTTTCGTTTTATTCTCTTTAACGTAAAGTTTTTGGTGAAGTAGGCAAATCACTACCAGCCTGCAATAGGTCTGCCACGAAGCCTAGCTTCTAGACCTATCCACTTACCATTACTTAAGTAGCTTACCAGTAGATTTTTAAAAGCTGTAAAGTCTAATCTAGCCCATTGCCTTTTCGTTTCGGACTTAATTTACTCGTATAAATACAAAAAAACAACTAGGTAGGCCTATGTGACACTAGCCAAAATTATCAATGTTTTCCGATCGGCCTATTCGTATTTTTCAAGTTTCTTTGTAAAGACACCAAATCAAATATTTTTGTGTTAAAAGAAGGAAATTTATACCAATAAGCCTAATTTAACTTTTAAAAAACACAACCTTTTTCGCCAAAGCCACAGCAAAAGTCTGGCAAAAGCATATCCTAACCCCGGGACCTACCGCATAACTAAGTCGGGTTTGAAGCCACGTACGCAAGTTTTATGCTGCCATGTTGCCATAGCCGAATTTTTGTCCCGTAAAATCAAAATCTTTCCCGTTAAGCTATTTAACTTCAAACAATGAAAATGGTAGACGAAAAGGTTGTTATTCAATTATTTTTATATATTTAGTGATAAATTTCCAAAATTGAGGTTTATTGCACTTTTAAGCATTTACCAAATGTCGGCCTTAATTCGAGCTTGATATGGTACTTGCCTTGTGTTTTAATCTTTTTGATGCTGGAAAAGCGAAATTAAAATGACTTTGCAGCGCACCGAATGACCACTTCGTTTAAGCATCAATGCAGTAGTTATTAGTACAAAAAAGCTTTTTGCTGATTAGTTTGAGTCACTGCAAGGTTATTTCGGTGCGGCAAATGGTGAAGTCAGGTGGCCATTATAGTTGTTCGTAAAATGTTGTTTCGGTTTCATCGGATTCTTCAGTTGATGAAACTTATATAGTATGTGACAGACAAATGGCTGCTTGATTCAAAACTCACAAAAAATCTCTTTCTTTTGACCTAGGTCACAAAGGTAATTCATAGCATATTACATTTTAGGAAATTAGTGGTTTACCTTCAGGTAAATTGGTTTTAAACTGCGTGCTCTTCATCTTCTGTTAAAGGTTTGGAAATACTTGTAAAAATTTACGTTAAGCTAATCTTTTCCAGCTGCATTTTGGCGGAATTGTTCACAAAGAAACCACTGTTTCAAGCGGACAGCCAGCTGGCGCAATTGGAATGCATTAGTAGTATTTGTGGCACCCCCTGCCCGGCCGTGTGGCCTGACGTCATCAAACTCCCCCGCTTCCACACCATGAAGCCGAAGCGGTCATATAGAAGGCGACTGCGCGAAGAATTTGCTTTGTGAGTTTGTTTTAGATCGATTTCCTGGCTTTTCAGTCTCAACCAAATCATCATAACTTAGTTTCATGATATGGAGGTTGGATGTTACTGGAGCATGATACCGAAATGTCTAACTGTCAACTTCGCATCGCCAGTCAATGTTTTTGGGAAGGGATATTACAGTACTTTAAATAAATCCTTCGGTTAGTTGGTGCGATTGGATCTCTTTCAAGAGGTGGCACCGATGTTCCTTTTTCAACGCCCTTGACCCCTCCTTGAGTGACTGGGTCAAAATGGCAAAACATTTCCTTGGAGGCCCAGTCATTTGGTAACTCTTTGATCTGAAATTTTGTGCTTTCTTCTGTAAGTCTTGATGGATATCAATAACGCTTGGTACCATACCAAAAGCAAATGAACTGATTTCACTAGATGAGAAATAGTTGCGCGGACTGCACGGAAATCTGTGATGACCCTCAAACGTAACAAGAAACGACTTTATGAGTTTTCGATTCTTCGTTTGCGAAAACTGATGGTCTAGTGTTGTAGTCGCAATGTTATTGTGCACTGTGGACTGGCAATAATTTTCCTTTTTATTCTCGCAGCTTACCTACTCTTGCCATCGATTTGCTGGACCAGATGTTAACGCTCGACCCCAACAAACGTTTCACTGCCGAGGAGGCCCTTAACAGCCCCTGGCTCAAAAATATGGACCTTGAAAATATGTCTATGCCTGAGTAAGTGGTTCCTTCAAGTTTTATTAATTGATTATTTACTGCAATTTTTAGCTGCAAAGTTGCTTTGGTCAGGAAGCAGCTAAGAGACCTTGCAATCTTTGGGCCCAGCTTTCATCTACCTACCACCTACCCTGGATGTTTCGCAATAATGCTCGTATTGTTCCTTATTATTGCTAATTGAAGAAAAATTGTGTTAGATTTGTTCGTTCCGACTTAGCAAAAACAAAAAATGTTACATATTTTGGCTTCATTTAATGCTTTAGTTTGCTCTAATTTGCCATTTAAGAACACGTTTTTTTGTTGTTGTTGTAACGTTTGCTTCAGCTTAGGAAACTTTGCATAGAATCATACCAAAAAATTGAAAAAGTTGCATTTATTTTTAACGAAAGTTGCATTTATTCACAAACATTAAAAACGACAGTGATTTACTCAAAGCGATTTATTTACGTATAATGCCTAATCTTTGCAAACATTACTTGGAGAGAACAGGCGATCTTTTGCCAACAGTTTGCGAAGCGTGCTAAAACTCCGCTCCACAGTGCTCGAAGTTGTACGCCAACTGTTGCATCATAAATAACATTGAGATGCAGGTAATCCGTCACATAGCTCTTTGTTATGCAAATCAAAGACAATAGAACTGTACAGAATTAGTTTTGTAGCATATTTTGTAAATGATACTAACATTTTGCACCATTTTTAATGAAAATCGTAGCAATAAGTTGCATGTAAAAAAGAAAAAAGTTGCAAAATAAAATTCCTACAAACTGCTCAGAACATTGTACTACATAAAGTCTTAGTATTTAGAAAGCTGTCGGAAGCTGTAAAAAAAAGTTGCAAAAACTTGCCCTAGAATGAGTTAACGTAATTGTACTGTAACGGTATTATTATGAAATAATAATTACTTAAAATTCTTAGGTTCCCTCATTGGCAAGATTGCCATGAAATGTGGAGTAAAAAACGAAGAAAAGAAAAGCGGGAGAACGCCCGGCGGGCTGCAGAGGGAAAGCCCCCACTACCCGAATCTACCAGCGAAAAATCAAAAGGGGCAGCGGTAATGCATGCATTGTGCTATGAGAAATGTGTAAATAGCTTTAAAGTTTAAAGCAAAAGAGATTGGTTTTGTACTAACTGCAATCAGAAGCGTAGCAATACGATCTAGTCCGTTCAAAAAGAGACGTTTCGGATACATTTAGGCCATTGCCAGCTGATTCAAATAAAATCAAAGTTGAATTGCTTGGTGGATTGTTGTTCCAAGTTTTTTACGGTGCATTGGTGTTAGCATCTAAAATCATTTGAGTCACATGATATCGATTCTATTATCCCTACAATACGCACTTAACTACAATGTTCAATTTGCTCACTTTACGTGGGCAGTGAAAGGAATAAAAGTTAGCAAAACAACTGTCAAGATATGCGATTGTAGCAAACTGGAATGCAAGTGCACAGTTTATTGCAGGTGACATGAGTAATTGAGTAGTCTTGTAGTCAGAAGGCCGATTGGGTACGAGGCTTCAAAAGTTGTTGTGCTTTTCTGAATACCTTTTTTTTTTGCTTGACTCAACAGTTACTCTTCTTCTTTGCAGGCCTCGAGTGGTGCTTCATCGTCCTCGTCAAAAGACACAGATTTGCGTCGACAAGCGAGTTTAAAGTCGTCAACCTCAACAAAAGAGGTATTACTATCAAAATGGTGCTGTAATGTAAATAGCCTCCTTTCGATGGCAGTTCTTTTTTTTGCCTTGTGCTTTTTCATCTAGTCTGTTTCTTCATCATGGCCAGTCGGCAGTCCTAGAATCTTAGTCGCAGTGGTGCTTTGACTGTGGTCGGACCCCGAAGAAAAAAAACAAAATTAGTCCACTATTCCTGTCCTTTTACTATTGTTGTTAGTGTTGAGCAAGGGCATGCTATGCTCCCGTTAGAAATCCAATGATCCAAGTTGTCTTCATGAAGAGAAAGGCAATTTACGGTTGTTCAATAGAAGGTTTTGATTGTGTTCAAGTCGCACAAATGTTTACGGAACACCACGCTTGGAAACCTCTCAACAAGGCTGCCTTCTTAGAATCGTTGGTTCAGACCTGGAATGTGGCCCAACTACTGGTTCTGTGTGGAATTTTTCCACGTCCCCATCTTTTGAAATGGTTAGGTAGTACTTGGCAGCTACCCACGCAAAAGGTTAATGTTGAATTTTTGTTCAATCGTTTTGCGTGCTTCAGGCTTAAAGGCTACCAGCGCGGAAGCTTATGGAAGAGCCACCAAAAGGCAACTACTTTGAAACAAGCAATGCGAAAAAGTCCTCCCACAGGATTCGAACCTGCTGCAGCCTTTGGATTACCGATCCACTGCTCTACCACTTGAGCTAGAGAGGATGTTTCCTCGTATGCTTAATTTTGGCTGTTTAAACGCATTACTATGAGGTTGATACTAATTTAGTTAAGATGTGTTAGTCGTTTGCAGGCCAGAGTTTTAATGTTGAATCGCTTTGCTTGCTTCTGGCCTGAAACGATTCAACATTAATACTCGGCCTGCAAACGTCAAAACATCACAATTAAATTATTATTGAATTTTTGGTTGCAATTTAATACGTTTTTGCTCATCTGCAAGCTGATGCCAACTCTAATTACAGAAAATTCAGCCTCCGTCCAAGAAGAAGACGAACGAGAAAGACGCTTTGTTAAAGTTGATAAACGACAACCCTGACATGAATCTTGCCCAGCTGGCGAAAGCGTGGAACGTGCCCATCGACGGGGACAGTATGAAGTTTATGTCGACTGTCAATATCAAAGTATTAGTCTCCGCTCTCAGCCAGAACACCGACAAAGAGGCGTCAGGTTCGTGCTTTTTTTTTCGTTTAGTTTCATCAGTAATTACAATAGATTTTGAATTCTGATGTTTGAAATTACTCTATGTTGGAGACGTAGAATGGAGTTACGGCTTTTGAGTCAAGTTTTCAAGCTATTTTTGCTTATCACGTACATTGGAGGCTTCTCACTGTCTCATTTGATGACGAACGTCGAGCAATGAAGCTGTGGAGTTATCGAAACCTACAGTGTGTTTGAGAAATCTAAAATATGTTGACCGTTTCTGTAGCTGGCGCTCAATCCTCTAGACCAGGGGTCTCCAAACTACGGCCCGCGAGGTCATTTTGTCCGGCCCGCCAGTAGACTTCCAGTAGCCAATGCCAATTTAATTTTGTTTGATGTCAAGTGATTGATGTCATTTTGTGACGTTTATATGTAACAAAGCAAAATAAATCATTGAAGTTTTATTTATTTGTTTGTTTTGAGTCAATTATAATATCATATTTTAACTTTGTATAATCTGTCCGGCCCCCAAAGAGATTGTTTTATTATTATCTGGCCCACCTTCAAAAAAGTTTGGAGACCCCTGCTCTAGACCTTTGACCCGTACACTTGTATTGGTCGGGATTGGAAGTTTTAATCAGAGTGCAATATAGGTGGTTTTGTACTTCAGGCTGTGGAAAAGACTGCGGTGGTGCAGAATGCCCTCTCAGGCTCTCAAAAAAAAATTTTTTTTTGTTTAGAGTGGGTTGGTATAGGCAGAGCTTATTTGCACGCTAGCGTGCAGTGCAGTTTTATTATAATAAAAAAAATAAGAACTCTAACCCCAACTCCAAACCGCATTGAAATTCTCACCCATAACCCAAAACCAATCGCTAGCGTGTAAATAAGTGCAGTTCTATTTGTACTTAAGTCAACAATGATTGGTCGATGCAACTGTATGCTAGCGTGCAAATAAGCACTTCATTATATTGTTTAACGCAGGTGTCTCGGCTCTGATGGATTTGTTGCAAAAGACGGTGACGCAGCCTGCCAACCCTTCTCGTGCCGCTGGTACGTTTTATCTGCGTTAGATGTGTTATAGCGTGCTAGGTCGATTTTAGAAACGTTTAAATCAAAATTGAAAAGCCGTATCAGCTTGTTCAGATTTCGTGTGATATATTTTGCCCAGAAGAGCATCAAAGGTGCTCATTCGGACAGGCTAATAGCATTTTTAATTTTACCTTATGTGTACAATTTGTACATTTTCACGCCGTTTTTTGTCTGTCTTAATCGTGATGTGGTCCAGTCCTCCAATTCCTCCTTTCCGAAAACTTTTAAACTGGATTAGTTTAAAATGTCGTTGAATCGTTTAAATATCGAATGATGCTTTTTAAACCATAGTTTTGCCCCTCCCGTTTTAGCAGTATCGTTAAGTTTGTAGCCTACGATCTTCGATTGCCACCAATGGTGAGGAGTGAAAATTTGATTGAAATCAGCATTTGGTTGGAATAATATGATGGTTTTCCTGAACTGTCCTAAACCTTTCGAAGAACTTTTTTTTCAAACCGTTTGGCCCAGTTTCCAATCAAGAAATACAACTTGAGAAAATATGCATAAGCTTTAATATTCGATGTGGTTGGCCTACCTTATGCCCGTTAGTCAGCTGCAGTCACGGTGTGATGATCACGTGATCGAATATAGTTGTACAAACATCCCCGTATGTTTTAACACGATTTAGGTTCAAGTTTACAACTTTCATGTTTTTTTTTTTGGGGGGGGGTGGTGGTTATTCACTCCCTTAAACCCATTTGGAGTTAAGAAAATAAGTTTTTTTTTGTGAACGTTGACCACGTGATCATTGAGCTGTGACTGAAGTTGACTTTAATATGCAGTCAATAAGGTTGACCGTAGTGTTGCCATCTTATCGTTTGGTGGTGTTTTTGATGTACTGCTTATGCTTTGTGTCGAATGGCTGTAATATTTCGAAAAGCGTAAAAAGATACTTGGGAACGACAATTTTGCATATAGTTGTATAATAAATACCTTTGGCGTCCCTCGTATTCTAAATGCATTACATGTATCTCGCTGAATGTTTTTGCTATCATACACAAAATCATAAAAATACTATGCCCCAATTTTAGCATTTTTCTACGTTTGTTTTGCCGCCGTGTTCTATTTAGTAATTGTGAGGCTCGGTTTAATTGTTGCCCAAAGCACAGTTGGTAGGGGCCGAACTTATGTGCTGCAATGTTCCACAAGAAGTGTATTAGCCAAAACTTGGAGAGTGAAATATTGGATGGGGGACGCTCGCTCAGTCGTATCCGGACACGTAGCATGAAAACGTTTAAGGTGCGGAAAAAACGAATATTCACCCTCATAGGTGCTGACCAAAAAAATCATTTCCGCGTCCAAGTCGGCCAGTTTTTCGTCCAACTTTATTTAAAGTCCAGACACAAACAAATCGTCAAGTGCCCTCTTTTTGTGGGGGAGCGATAGTTTTCGATGGATGGACGCCCACCTAGCAATTTAAGTACTGCTTATAGCAATGCGAGTTGGGTAGAAGCGTTACCAAAGGTTCAGTCGAGGACGTAGTCAGAACCGTAGTTCAGGCGGCCTCAGCATATCCGCGCTTGTTTGCAGCTATAGTTGTACTGATTAGGGATTTTGTAGACGGGGCGTCTGACTGCGGTGGTACAGCGTCCGGTCTTAATTCGCAAACATTTGCTAAAATTGTTGTTGACGTTGACTGTTTTATTAACCTGTGTAAATTTTTTATTTGGTTGGGAAAACTTCGGTTTGGGCAAAACAGACCTTCTGTTTACGGCAGTGTGATAATTTTAAAACGATTAAATAATAAACCTTATTGCATTAAGAAACAGAAGATAGTGTTTGCAAATCGAAGATATAGTAAAAATTACGAAACTCGCTTGTTGCGTCAGGTTTCGATACCAAATGTAGACTTAATGAGCGATGCTTTTGGGTGTTGCTGGCATGGGATCGGATCTGACAATATTTTTCTGACGCAGATTCAGCTTCTGGCATAATATCTCCCATTTCCCCTAGCATGAAATTTTTCAGGTTTTGTCTTGATATGTTTTGGTATTGTCTCTGATAATTTTTCTCTCACTGTTTTGAAATTTGAAATCTTAATTGGATATTGATACTACGTAAAACATGCACTGGCCGATTTTTCTCCTAATAAGGAAATCTTAGGCTGAAATTTAGAGGTAATTCGCTTGCTATTAGCGCTTACTTTGAATCAGCTGTAGACGCGCGACGACACGACAAGGTAGCGTTGTCCCCTCTCCGATTGTGGACCAGTTGAAATGACGGAACAAGGTTTGAGAGGACCCGACAAGGACTCTTGCTTCCTCACTTCTCGCGATCGACTCGCGCGCCGAACTCACGGTATATTATCTGCGCTTTAGCACACCTTCGAAAAATTTTGAAAGCACCGATCTGTACTGTATTGACGTAAACCCAATGCTTTTTTTATTGTTCAGCTGCGAAATCGGAAGAAAATGTTGACACCAGCTCAATAAAGAAGCCAACTCAAAAGAAACCTGTTGCAAAGGAGGATATAGCACGTACTAGTTCTATGACGACAAAAAAAGATCAAGACTTTCGATCTACAAGTCATTCTAACGGAAAACCACCTACGTAGCCACACCAGATGTGTGTTTAGCTCAAATGTCCGGTGGTTTGGCTTTGGTTCGTCGAATTAGAGTTGATAGATCACGAAGGGTCTTGTGCTTGGCCGAGTTAGGTGCAAAATATCAAAAGAACTAAGGCTCGACCACTTTTGGCTCGGAGCAACCGAAACATGCTGCTCAAATGCGGAATTGACCGCTAATACGAAAAAGTTATTTATTGTGCTTCATTGTTGAGGCCCTAATGGTAATTATTTGAAATAAATGTGTATTTTTTTGCTGCACTTTGTCGTCTTTGGCAAAAGCAACTAGTACCAGACTTCAGACCAGTCTACAACAATGCGTAAAAATCGGGAGCGTACGAGTAAATTTTTAATTTATTTTAAGCAGTAATTCGTTACGGGCGGCTCACCACCTTGCCGACTAGTTGGTTAGAACCAAGTTGTTGGAGCAGGGCAAATTTTGAAGGTGCTCCTGCTCCGGAGCTCTTCGCTATCCTGTCATTGCTCCGGCTCCGAAGCTGATTAAAAAGAGCTGCTCCGGGATTATTCAGATTGGTACAGTGTTTTAGTTTTACGTTGTCATTATAGGCCACCCACATTTTTATCAATTAAAATAAATTTTGCTCACAAACGCAACACCCAAAACATAGGCGTAGCCAGGATTTTTTATTGAGGGGGGGAACGACAAATCACGTGCAATGACGTTATGAGGAATTTTCGAAAGAGGAACTTTTTGTGGGACAAAAGATATCGCAGAGTGGACGATGACCAGTAGCCGTGGTATGATTTACCAAAGGTAACGGCCAAAATGTCTCAATTAAGAGATGTGTTGAGTAAACTAGTGTAACTCAAGCGTATCACAGATGGGGGTCTGGGGGCGAAGCCCCCAAAAACTAAGCAATTTTTGGAAAAACAAGCTATTTTAATGCCATTGGATCACATTCCGCATGTGTACAGAGCCATTTGAAAGAACTAGATTTAAATATTTGAAAGCCAATTCAAAAAATTAAATTGTTCGATTCTCCATTTGCTTACAATTTAAGTCCAATACACGTTTAAAATCTTGCACTTTGGGCTTAAATTTTGAACATGATTTGGCCCAGGTAAAGGAAGTAAGGTACATTGCATCTTGCAATATTTTATAGCAGTAAATAAAATAATTCTCTCGACGATATTCCTTACAGATTTTTGTTTTGTCATGCCATGAAAATAACCAGTTGCATAAGTACATATACGGCCAGGGGGCCTGGGCTCCCTCAATTCAAATTCAATGATTTGTTCAATGAGCATTTCCCTCAGCTAATTATTCTTGAAAAGTATATTGTCGCGTAAAAACTGGCAAGGTAGAGGTAAATTGTTATTGAAAAATATTACAATAGATGGTTACGCTTACTAACCATGTTATTGACCGGACCGAGCCGGATTTACATTGCTTATAGCCCCTGGCACTTTGGAGATTTTCGCAAAATCTTCTTGCCAATATGGATGAAGGCCAAAAAAAAGTCTTACCATTTGAGCTCGGGGCCCTTGGCAGTGTGGCATATGGTAAATCCGCCCCAGCTGGTTATTGCATTACGTTCATAAAAAAGTTAGATTAGGGCCTCAGTAAGCAATCTTTAAGACCAAACCTTTAATTTCACTTGCGTTACACATATAAATTGGTTGGCAAAAATTGAATTAAGGGGGCCCGGGCCCCCTGGTCGTCAATATTATTGTTAATTACTGTTGTGCGTGTGTATGTTGTACACGGAAAATGCGACAGGATACTGACACCGAAGAAACAATTAGGCTTTTTTGTCTCAATTTTATCATTGGTGGCATTTCAATCGGGGGTTGGGGAGGCTGTGCCCCCTGGCTACACCTATGAACCATAATGCTGCGCACAATTTAATGACATGTTGGAACCAAGCAGAAGATACTACCAGAGAAAGCTGTAATTAAATAATGCAAGAGTTAAATGCGGCAATTTTAAGCATAAAGGCAAAGTTTTTTTTTACAGATGACACATCCATTTAGGACAAAAAAATCTTTTGATCGCAATAGCTTTTGATGAGAGAACAACAATCTTATTAGATGCTACGCAAACGGTTACAATCAGAATAGTTGATTTTAGTTTTATCCAGCAAAAGCTTCTCTTAAACTTTTTACTAGGCCATTTTATGACTTTGCATTTTGTAGTTACACTCAAATTAAAAACAGTGACAAATAGGGCAAGTTTTTGTTGCACTAAAAAATTGAAAAAATTGCATTTATTTTTAACGAAAGTGCGAAAAGTTGCATTTATGCACAAACATTGTAAACGACCGTGATTAACTCAAGCGATTTATTTACATATAATGCCAAATATTTGCAAACATTATTTGAGGAGAAATGGCGATCTTTAGCCAACAGTTCGCCTAGCATGCTAAAACTTCGCTCCGGAGTGCACCAAGTTGTAAACCAACTGTTGCGTTCTAGACAGTACTTAAATTGTAAAATTTTGCACGGGGGGACGCTTTTGCAGCCTTGAACAACTTTACTAAAAGTTTAATGGAAATGATGTATTTCCGTCGCCGAAATTGAATGAAGACCAAAAACATGAAAAAGGTCTTCGCCGAAAATTGAAGTCATTTTTTCCCGAAATCCGGCGAACACCAAAAAAAAAAAAAAAAGGTCTTCGCCCCAACTTGCCACCATTTTCAACAGGATAGTTGTAGGATCTTTTAGTCCTGGCTGGCTATTTTTCCTCTGGTCATCCAGCGCTCAACTCTCGACGGGTGGACGTCTAAATCTCGATGGGGGGACGCGTCCCCCCGCGTCTCCCCTACAATTTAAGTACTGGTTCTAGATAACATTGAGACGCAGGTAATCCGTCACATAGCTCTTTGTAATGCAAATCCAAAACAATAGAACTGTATTGATATAGTTTTATAGCATGCTATTTAAATCGCATTAACAATTTGCGCCATAGTTAATAAAAATTGCAGTAAAAAATTGCATGTAGAAACGAAAAAAGTAGCAAAAAGTTGCAATATAAAATTCCTAAAAACAGCTTAAAACACTGCACCACAAACGCATTCTTAGTATTTAGGAAGCAGTCAGAAGCTGTAAAAAAAAGTCGAAAAAGTTGCAAGAACTTGCCCTAGTGATAAAGAAAAGCGATAGGCGACTAAGAAGATCTGGAGCTGGGAGCTATCCTATAGTAACGTTGCTCCTGCTCCAGCTCCAGCTCCACCTGAATTTAAATGTGAGCTCCAGCTCCAGTAAAAATGCTCTGCTGCGGGGCTCCGGCTCCAACATCCTGGTTAGAACAAACAAAGGATACGCTCGTACAACTTCCAAGCGGGTGCGAATTAGCACTTACAAAATTTAACCCTTAACTGCAAGCGTTTAAACGTGTTTTGGACTTGACCTGTTAGTATAAGGGAGACTGAAAAGTCTGAGCTGGTTAATTCTTCAGCTGGCTTCCATATCCTAGCAATTTTGTTCTTTCAAATGACTTTCAATATCGTACAAAATTTGATCTGAATAGTCTTGAACCTAGAAACGGCGATTTTCGCAAAATCTAAAAAAAAATCGCCCAGCTGCTTGTGGCTTGGCTTCACCCCCAAGGCTTCCGTAATTTGTTGTAAGTTTGAGTTGCATAAGTTTGATAAGCACGCTGCCCAAATGCCAATTGCGACAGTTTTCAAACAAAAAAATTCTAACTTTGGGTTTAAGCCCTTTTCCGCAGCAAAATTGTGGTTGCGGGCTTGTTTAAGATTGAACTTGAACAGAAAGAATCAATTTCTGACTCCTTTTCCTAATTATCGAGTATAGTGAATTTTTCTGGTGCTCATGGTCTCAATTTTATTTTTACCGAGGTTATGTGAATCAAATACGTGCGGTAACCGATCGATATTAAAATTCAGATGGTAGAAAGCAAACTTTGTAAAAGAGCGGGCCGCATTGGCTTAATTATATGAAGGAACAGGCCGCAACCAACGTCTATCGCCAGAGTGTTAGGTAAAGACTAAGGAAGAGAAAAGGTTTTTTATTCTTCCCGGAAATTTGGATGAAGACCAAGAAAAGAAAGTCTTTGCCAGAAATAGATATTAAGCTTATATTTTCCGGTATTTTCGATAAAAAAAGGTAAAAAATAACGGAAGGTCTTCGTTGGTGGTTTATTTTTTCGCAAAATTACCCCAAAATAACCTAAATTTCTGAGACTATTCGCGGAGCGCACTTTGGGCATTGGGCACCCCTGACATAAACGTATGTAGCCGGTCAGTTGGTCCAGCGGTAACGCGTTCGTCTCTGGAGCGGGAGCTCTGAGGTTCAAATATTGGGTCCGTCGAATCGGACACAGGTTGCCAACGGTTCGCCACCGCTGCAAAATTTTTTTTAAAGAAGTTGTGTTGCACGGTCGCAATGACGCGGAGATGGGTCTCGCAAACATAATTGTTACAGGCTTCGGCGTAGTTTCATTTCATAAACGCACGTGGAATCGAATAAGTTTTTTCTGCCATTCTGCTGGCGTTGTACTCAGGGCCAGATTGCCATATGGCACAATGCCAGGGGCCCGAGCTTGGATGGAAATTGTAACGGAAACCTTGCGGGGATCTCTTTTATATTTTGGTCCTCATCTTTATTTGGCAGGATAATGCTGCGAAAATCTTGCAAAGGACCCTTTTTTAAAGGAAAAGGCTTGGCTTATCACGTTCCATGCCGGCGCGCTAGAGCTTTGATGCAGCTGTTCAATAACAATCTAAGCTATTTTCCAAAATCTAAGCCTAATCAAAATAAAAATTTTCGGTTACCTTAAAGAACGAGTTATGGTAACGGAAAATCTGTATTTGAGGAAAAAGCAGCACGCACGTTTTGTGCGCAAGTCAATCCGTTTATTTCTAATTTCTGTCTTTTTTTTGGTTTCCACCTTTAATTATAAGGCAAGATAATGCACCTAAAATCTGGCAAAGACTTTTTATCTTTGGAAGTTTCATTGTTTCAGACTCCAAACTCTCGCACTGTAAATCCGCTTTTGTACTCCATCAAAAACGTGGGGTATACGTTCACCTTGGTCAGTTTTATTCAAACAATACTCGTACTTTGTAACTTGTTTAAAGTGAATAGCTGCAAATATGAAGGAATGTCATAACCTTCAGAATCCCAAAACTACGACGCGCAACCAAGATTACGCTTCGGGCGGCTTAAATTTATCGTTGAATTTTTGTTACTCGAAAAATATCTTCGTCAAGCGGCGTGCGTACTGCTGAGCAAACTGGTGTAGTTCAAGAGTATTACAGTCGAGGGTTAGGAGGCGAATACCTCAGCTGTTTGGCAATTTTTGCACCGAATACCAAAATGAACATTTCTCAAAATAGGCACAATACCAAGACAAAAATTTCTTAAAACTGTTCCTGGAACATAATGTGTCAATTTCGTAAAAACTCATGCCCAACGATGTACAACCTGTACGGCCGCATGCGGCCGCCAATGAAAAATGGTGCAGCGGTGTAATGTATTTCAAAATATTCAAGCAGGCGGTCGCGCTGGCATACGTCAAAGCAAAATAATATAGAATAAACAAAAAATAAATTATAATCAAAATCAATGGACACAAAGTAGATTGTACTGCAATGGAAGGTTGACGTCACAAAGTGATGTAGATAGAGTTGTTTGACCTCTGTTACTTTATGTTTTTAGTAAAGGTTGAATACGTGTGTGAACTGTTGGTATGTTGCAGAGTTCTGTTACTACGATGGATCACAGTTGATGTTAAGTTCAAATTTACTGTTTGCAACCAAGCAGGGGACTCTAGTAGAGGACCTGAAAGGAATGAACTTCTTGCCCCCCTCAGCCAGGTCACTTAGAAAATTTAACCCGAATATGCATGGATTTCATGGCGTAACCAGGGGGACTAAAAGGGCTTTAGCCCTCCTCTTATCCACTTCACTTACAATCACAACATTTAATCCCAATGTAAAGCGTTTAAACAAGCTTTGGACTTGAGCTGTAAGTAAAGGAGTGGTTAAAGGGACTGGAAAACTTAATTTGTAACTGTTTTTCAAATTTTAGCCATTTAGTTGCTTCAAATGGTTCTTGAAAAGTGCAAAATGTGACTCAAACAGCGTTAAAATGGCTATTTTGCACCCAAAACTTACAAAAATGTCGCCCCCAGGCCCCTTGGGCTCTGGCGGCTGAATCTCCGTCTGTGATATGCTTGAGATGTACAAGTTTGCACATCGCTCTAAACAATGAGACATTTTTTGAATTATTTTTATTCTTCATTCAAGCTCCCCCAAGCAAAATTTTGGTTGCGCGCTTGATGCTTTGAAATGAATTTTGGACCTAACCAGAATGTGGAGTGGCTAAAGAGATTGCTTAATTTAACCCTGTCAAAGGGCTTCATAATCTTAGCTATTAGTTGCTTCAGATGGTTCTAAAAAGTACGAAATGTGTTTCAAATGGCGTTAAAATGGCATTTTTTTCGAAAAAAATTTGAAAATCGTCTTGCAGCTAAAAGGCTTTGCCTCCAGAACCTCTTCTACGTTCTGCAGACAGATTTTAGCTTTAGGACCAAGCCCTCGTTTGTCGTTTTAGCAAAACCTTGATTGATGTGCCGCTGGCGGCGTGCTTAGTAGAGTTAAACGTTATGCGGCCGTCAAAGGCAAAAAGGTTGCACAAATGCACACCCGGCTAGCCATGCACAGTTTTGCTACAACGACTTGGATATATTAAGTAATTCTCATCACTGCTTGTGATCAAAAAGGACTCATAGATATTTGATGACATTGCTATTATTAACGGACCATTGCTGATGTTGAAAGCGAAGTTTATAACAGAAGACTTACCACGTAAGAACAATACACAATTACGTCTTACAATCCTACTTCATTATTTTTATTCTTCATTCAAGCTCAATACACAATTAGTTTTATTGTAATTTAATGAAATTTTATTGAGTTTAGTACACTCTTCAATTTTATAGAATTCGTTTTCAGTTTTTACGAAGTCATCGGCGCACATTATCATTTTGGCATTACAGACGTTTGGTAAAACATTAAGATAAACAAGAAATAAAAATCATCCTAATACTTTACCTTGGGGAACCCTGTAGTGATTGGACGATGGTCAAAAAAGTTTGATTGCTAAGAAAATGCATTGTAGTGTTCCAACTTGTTCGATAAAATTTTATGGTGACACTATGAAAGCGTTTGGCAAAGTCAAGAAAAGTTCTGCTAACTAAGTGATTACGGTTCAATTGTTCAAATGCTGCAATACATAACCTAGCTTTATGCGGAGAGGTTATTGCAAGGTTTGTGGGATTGTGGAGTAGTTTCTTCAAAGCCAGGGGTTCTTAACCTTTGTGGTCTTGTTTACCTCTTGGCAAATGTTAAAAGAATAATTCACCCCCATTTTTTGGTGGTTCACAAAAACTAATCCTCAACTTCTTGGTTGTTCACATTTTCGGCGACACTAGCGGTGATCTCCAAAAAAAAGGGTCTTCAGTCTGGGAAGCAGCAGATTTCCCAACGTTTTCAGCAGAACTCAAAAAAAGAGTCTTCGTTTAGGGGGACGCCGAATTCTCGGACTGATTTCCCAACTTACAAGACCTATGTGAGTTTTGAGGTTTTGCACGATTAAAAATTGACGTTTACTTCAGTTTGCCAATCAGTAAATTTACCCCCTGGGTAGGTGAAATTTACCCCCAGGGGATAAATTTACCCCTGTTTAGAACCCCTGTTTTTAGCCATGGTCTTTACATTATCATTATTATTGTCTTTATACGATAACAATCTATAATATGTTGAAGATATGGATAATTTAGTTTTTTTTTTTGATATGTAATGTTTCATCACATTGTGTGATATTTTTTTTTGTCATCATATGATGCTTCATAAAAATATATCTTTCGATTTTAAAACCCCAAAAATTACATTGTTACTATAGTATAATGGTTATTGGTTAGTAATTGCTATCAGTGGTGCAACCAGGAGGGGGGCAATGGGGACTTCAGCCCCCCTCCCGCTTAGGCAAGTAACTTAAAAACTTGACTCCCAAGCGCAATTGTTAGACCATGTTTTAGGCTTTACTTGTAAATAAAGAGGAGGCAGAGCTGACTGGGCAATTTATTTTTTCAACTGGCTTCCAAATCACAGCAATCAGGGGTCCCGAAACCCGGGGGGATGGATATATTTGACTATCCATGTGACTATCCATTCAGGTGAAGACCAAAAAAAAAAGGTCTTCACCAGAAATGAAACACTTTTTTCCCCGAATTTCGGTAAAGACCAAACCCCAATAATTTGACTGTATACCCCCAAATCAGTAGCGTAGCCAGGGGGGGGGGGGCTGTAGCCCCCCGCATTGGCATGTCGACCAAAATGCAGAATGAGAAAAATACTATGTTTTTAGCACTTTTGAGACTGTTTTATGCACTGGAGTGGACTAAATAGTGATTTAAAACAGCTTTTGAAACATATTTTCAGGGGGGGGCTAATTTGTCAAAAATAAAACTAACAAATAAATAAAAACTTTGAAAAATGCCCAAAAATAAGCAATCAAATTTGATCGCAAGCGTAAAAATGCTAAACATAGGTGTCATCAACAAATATACTATAAACTGAAGAATAAGGGGGGGGGGGGGGGGGCTATTCAGTATTAGTTAATTACTAATCATTTCTCTCAAATCTTTTTTCATTAGACCCCCCCCCAATTATTTTTCTCTATAAAATGTATACAAAATAGATTAGCCTACTTCGTGTGAGTTTTATTGAACTATTCGATTTTATAATTTACCAGCATCTAAACAAAAGAACTAACATTTTACCATTAGCCACCTCCCAAATAGCCCATTTATGCAACCAGTTTAATCATGTTTGCACTGCCAATTTCTAAGCCACGTTTTAAAATCATTATTTTTTAATCAAAATAGCCCTAAAATGAAGTTATTTTTGCAAAAAAATGCCAAATTTTCGAGCGCTGGGGGCTCCGCCTCCAGACCCCCAAAACAGCCCCCCAATTGCGAATTTCTGGCTATGCGCCTGCCCCCAACAATTTGAGCATGGTCTTCATCTGCATCTCCTCCAATAATTTGACTCTGGTGTGCATCTGAGCGTAGGTCTGTACTTGAATTCGGGGAAAACAAGTGTTCCATTTCTGGTGAAGACGTTTCTTTTTTTTTTGGTCTTCACCTGAATTCGGGAAAAAAATGTGTTCCATTTCTGGTGAAGATCTTTTGTTTATGGTCTTCACCTAATTTGCTTACCTGAAAAAAGTCTTGGTCGAGGTTCATCCCCCCCAATGTTGAAAATAGGGCAAAATTGGGGTAAAATTGCAAATTATTCCCCCCAATGCTCAACAAAGATTTGCACCACTGATAGCAATTTAGTTCCATCATGGCTTTAATAACGTGCGAAATGTGATCCAACAAGCGTTACAATGATAATTTTTTCTTGAAAAATAACAAAAATTGCCCAACGGTTGGGGGCTTTCCCATATCCGCGTCTGTGATACGCTTAGGTAGCATCAGTTTGTTCAGGACACTGCCCAATTAAACCATTTTTAAAACCAAAATAAAATGCCCTATATGCCAATTCGTCCAATCAGAGTGGCTTTTTTCTTCACAGTTCACTCATTGTAGAAATATGTCCAATCAAATCCGTCGAATTTGGTAACTAATTTGCATGCTCTCTAGGTGAATCATCTGAGCAGTTGTTCTGTATAGATTGTAAAGTGATCGATACAGTTTTATGTTTTAGCTGGGGATGGTGTTGCTGACTTTTTTTTTCAGTATATCTTACTTTTGCTGACCCAAAAAACTGTAATAGAATTTTTTTTGATAACTGCAAAACTTTTTTAATCTTGGAACCACGGATTAAAACGGACAACTTTTTTAATAAAGTATATGTAGTATATACTTTTTTTTTTTTTGTAAAAAAGTTGCTCATTTGATAGATTGCTTTATTTGAGTTAGTTTTTCGCCAAGCTTAAGTTTACGCTGGTTGCTGTTAAGGTATCGCTATTTAATGCAGTTGACGTGGATGACCGCAGGGTCTTTCGCTGCTTCCTATCCTGCCTGGGTACTTTTAACGTACCGGTGTGCAGTGGCGGATTTAGGGGGGGGGATGCATCTCCCCCCCCACCAGCCTAAAAGTAACGATTTTGGCCGAAAAATCAGCCTCTGTTTCGAATAATTCGGCTCCATTTCGGGATGCATCCCCCCCCACCGACCTAAACGTAACGAATCCGGCGAAAAATCAGTCTCAATTTTCGTGAAGCCCTTTTTTTTTTTTTTTTAGGAGACCACCTGAACATGGGCGAAAAAAACGTTTGAATTTCCGATTTCGGCCGAAAAATCACTCTCAATTTTGGTGAAGACCTTTTTTTTTTTTTTTTGGAGACCACCTGAATTTGGGCGAAAAAAACGTTTGAATTTCCGATTACGGCCGAAAAATCACTCTCAATTTTGGTGAAGACATCCGAATTTTTGAGGTTTTATGCTTCAAATCCACCCACCAAAATTTTCTGGATCCGCCACTGCCGGTGTGGTAAAATAAACTTAACTTGACGAATACACGTGATCGCAAAAAAAAAACTTCGCAACAAGAGCCAACTTTTTTCTGAAACGCTCTTCTCTCTTTCTTCGCGCATTTGCTTCTATCTACTGAATAAAGAGTCTATGATTTCATAATTAGATTGATTTTGTTTGACTTCGGATTTTGGAATGGATTTACCTGTTTATTTGGTGAAATCCGTGATAAAACCCGAGTAGGATGTGCGATTGTATTACGTCACTGCGCATATGCCATTTCAACCAATCACGAACTACGCACGTCATGGCAAACCGAACGTTAGCCATATTTAGCAAGTGGGCGATCGCCAAATAAGGTTATGCGGTAAGTGTGGTCCAAGTAAAGGGAGAATTATTGAGTATGTTTTGTTTGATTGCAGTTAAGCTATTGTTAAATTATTGTTCATTGTAACCATTATTTGAAATCTGTTTCACTAAAATCTTCCATATTTAGTGAAATTTTAGACACCGAATTGTAAATGCCTACCACATTTTGTTAATCTGAAGTTAATGTGGTTGGCTAGGTAAGCCAAATCTCGAGGCTTCCTACCTGCAATGTATGCCCGAAAATGTCCAGCTACAGAAAGCGGAAGTTAGTGAATGCTGATTGGTTAATATCAGATGGTACATGGTGCAATAAAAATTATTATTTTTGCTCTTGGGATATAAATAAGGTAGCCTTTTGTTATTGGTAGGCTATAGGGTTTTTTTTAGTCTTGGTCTTAAGTTTGTAGGCTAAGTGTCTTTTTTAGGTCAGTTTATAAATGTAACTGCAGATTTCAGTCAGCAGTTAAATGCGCTACAGCAGGAAATAAAAGTTGTAAATGGACAGCTGATAAACCAATCATAAAGAAAGTATCATACCAGTTTTATTTGGTATGGTACTTTGTTTTAGACAATAAGGCATGACAATATTTTTCCAAGTAGCCTATAAAAACCAAATAATCTGCTTAACAATCACATTGAAGTATCGCAATGCCTAGGCAGATGGTTCTATAAGACTGTAGTTAAACAGTGGAATGTAGTTATAACCTGTAATATATAAAATAATGAGCTCCTTTTCAAGCATGGTACCAATATTTAGCATTGATACAGAACCGGTACAACTCTGAACTAAACTGCTAAACGACAAAATGATTTCCCAGGCTTTTGTGTATTAGGGATGTTTATAGCCGAGTCTCAAATAGAATTTGATTAAAAATTTTGAATCATAATTTACACAAAGTAAGGTTAATTACATAAAATATTTTTTATTCTGAAAAAAAGAGAAGTGTAGGTCTACAATATAGCTAAAAATTGTGATGATGCATTGCTCATACTGTGCTTTCTTGTCAGTTGTGTGTGCATCGTGCTGTACAATTTGGTAACGCTTTTATCATAAAACAACAAACTGCTTTCATTGCATTGCTTACACTATAATTCTTCTAGTTTAATTACAACACAAAAGTCAGAACAAATTTATTTTATGTTCTCTTTAACTTAAAAATTTCTGGTGAAATAGTCACTTCCTTAATCTGTTTTGGTAATGAACAATCAAAAACAGTAACAACTCAGTTGTTGCAAATTACGTCAAGCGTAGAAGAAAAAAACCTAAATTTGTTCAAATTAGGTCGGTTAATAAACTTGAATATATAAGCATACCGGTTTATTTGAATGTGCAAATTTTTATCACAAAATTTTAATCTAATAATTTTTAGTAGTAACATTCAAAATTGGTTGTGGTGTATAAGGGTGCATTTGCATTGGATGTGGTGCAAAGCAAAGGTTGGTAATGTTCCTAATCAGTTGCTTTCATTGCTCGCTCAAAAAATACTCTATCGGTAACCATTCATCAACAATTTTGTCTTGATAAAGTTGACTACAATATTGGTTGTGAACATTGCAATGTTTTGCAAGTTGTCAATGACATCACATTTTTGTTTGCATGCTTTGCATCTAATGATGTTGTAATCACCACACACTAATATGTGGTATGTCGCTAAAGACAGCAGAGAAACGTCTCTTTAATGAAAACAAGAGGTAGAAGCATTTGTACCCAAGCTGTTTCTTTTCTGTTAACTTTGGTCAATGCTTTGTTTTGCCAGTTTTGAAAATGTTTCAGGTGAGTGTTCCCTTTTAAATTTTGGTGAATCAGCGTCACTGTTCCCTCTTAGGTTTTGGTGAGCTGGCCTGCTCCCAAAACTTCAATAGTTTTCCAATAGTAAACAATAAAAAATCCAAAACTAAGTCTGCGTGCGCCCAACAAAAACGCTGATTCGTGAAAATCGGTCTAATGGTTACATAGGTCAACTTGTGCCCAGAATATCAGCGATTTTCCTTAAGCAAACAATAGAAAATTCAAAAACGAGTCAGCATGTGCCAAATAAAAATGCTGATTCACTGATCAAATTGGCAGTATGGCTACAAAGGTTACTTACAAATTATAGTAAATTGATTTGTTTACAGTGTTTTGGTGTTGTTGTGTTGTTGGTCCAATGCATGTTTTTGTAAAACCATAATGTTTCTGAGTAAACTGCTTTAAAATATGATTTAGTTTTCATTTTGTTGATTAATAAATATCTTGGCCCTGCAAAAAAATTAATGATAACCTGTATCACTGCTCTAGCCTTGCTAATGTTTGTTTGTAGTTCTATGTCTTGTAACAACTCTAAATAACTGCCTTTTCTTGTCAGCCAGAAGTTGTCTCATCATTTAAAGAAAAAACACAATTAAAGTTCATGTTTTGATTTGAAATAGATTAACAAGCCTAGTTTATGGTTGGTAATTCCATTCCTTGACAATTTGTGTCAGATGGCGAGAGTGTCCAATTAAAGAAGGTCTGATTAACAGGAGTTGACTGTATTTTTAACATTTGCTCAATGTGTAAAAAAATTACCTGCTTTGTAATTGATCCAGAAAACTTGGGCTCCAATGTACTTCAGCTGCAAGTGCTAAATGTGCTATTTAAATTTTGCAAGAATTGGATCTGTAAACGGTTAACTTATCACTAAACTCAGCAATCGAAGTGTAAGACCCAAAAATGCAGAATATCTATGCAAGCAATTTTAACAATAACTGGTTTTCTAAATTTTGGAACTGGTTCATGCAAGCTGGTTCAAACTGGCTTAATAACACCACTAAAAATAGTCATATCGAATATTTCACTATTGTTGTGTATTTGCTTATAGCTCACTAAGATTTATATAAATAGGTAGTAAAAACCGAATGCATTAAGCAGTGGCTGGATGAATTAACTGAAGTGTTTCGATAGAAAAGATGAGAAAAATTTTGTTCCAAGCAATTTAAATGCAGTGGCTGGTTGTACTAACTGTGAATGCGCTGACCGAAGTTAACCAAAACTCAAATTCTAACTGAAGTATTTGTTTCTATTTAATTAAGATGATTCTATTTGAATTGATTCTATTAGTTATGATTCTATTAAGTTAAAAATTCCGTTAGTTATGATTCTATTTGAATAAGACCCCTGATGATCCTTTCATAGGTGAAACAGTCTGTCGGGTTTTGGATAATTTTTAAATTTTAATATTTAGTGTGGTATATGTGTACTGTTAAGTATTTGTTTGTATTACTCAGCTTTTTTAAGTGGAAATGAGAGCTTGATGTAACAAAATATCACACTACAAAACTCTAGCAATGTGCTGAAGAACTTGACCAGTATTTTCATGAAGCAGATTTGTGTCTGCAAATCTGTGTTCCCTCTAACATTTTAGATAACTGGGGGGTGCCCTGGTTTTCTCAAAAAAATTTGTTCCTAAAGCTGCCAAAATATGTTTATCTGCTCTAAATTTGCACCAATCTCATATTAAAATATAGTAAATGTCATATTTCCACGAATTGACTTTTATAAGAGCTATATTTATCGTACTGCTGAAAATTATTTGCCCTTCATTCAACAAATTGCTGATTTGTTGACAAAAAGCAACTTACTGACGTGGTGGGAACACTGCTGCAAACCAGCAATTTATACAAACTAAGGCAAATAATTTTTTGCAATATACCATTTAGTATGCTCTAAATTCTAATCAGTACAAAATTTGGGGCACATTAACGTTTTCTACAGTTTTGTGCACAATTGTTTTTTGAAAATTTGGGCACTCACTGATGTGCCAAAAAGTTAAAAGGAAGACTGAGCTAGTGATCATTTCCAGACTATTCAGAAGAATAGGCATTAGGCACTCCACTGCATAGCAAGCTAGCCACTATTGATAACTAGGGCAAGTTTTTGTTCCACTAAAACTTGAAAAAATTGTTCCACTAAAAATTAAAAATTGAATTTATATTATGACTAAAAATTGAAAAATTTATCCACTAAGAATTTATTTTGAAAAAATAAAAAGTCGAAAAAAGTTGCATTTATGCACAAACATTGTAAACGACCGTGATTTATTCAAGCAATTTATTTACAAATAATGCCGAATATTTGCAAACATTACTTGAGGAGAAATAACAATCTTTTGCCAACAGTTTGCCTTGCATGCTAAAACTTAGTTCCATAGTGCGCAAAGTTGTAAGCCAACTGTTTGGTCCTATATAATATTGAGATGCAAGTAATCCATCACATACCTCTGTGTTATGCAAATCAAAGGCAAAAAAACTGTACTGAAATGGTTTTATAGCATGTTTTTTAAATCACACTAGCATTTTGCGCCATACTTAATAAAAATTGCACTAAAAAGTTACATGTAAAATTGAAAAAAGTTGCGATCTAAAATTCCTAAAAACAGCTTAAAACACTGTATTACATAAATTCTTAGTATTTAGGAAGTTGCAAAAACTTGCATACATAACTGTATTACCGTACATAAATTCTTAGTATGTTAAAAAAGTTGCAAAAACTTGCCCTACTGTTGAGTGATATATACTACTTAATGGTTGACTCTACTGATTTGCCAGATGGATTGGGTTCTTTTTCTTTGTTAGCAAGCGTAGATGAGACTTGTTTATGGTACTGGTATTTGGTCATTTTCATTTATATAATATTGCTAACTCCAATAAAATAATTGTTTCCAAATTTTTTATAGATATTGTTGGTTGTTTATTTTAAATAGTTAAATTTTTGTCTTACCAATTTATCAAAATGGCGATGTCAGGAGTCGTAATAACAGATGAAGTAAAAGAGGCCTACAAGAGAGTTACAAAACATAACGATGCACTTGTAGGCGCAATATTTGAATTTTCTCCCAAAAATGACAAAGTTATTTGTTCAAAAGATGTTGAAGTACCAGAAAACTGCAAAAAACCTTTTCTCTATGTTTTGAAGCAATTACCAGAAAACGAAGTCAGGTATGGATCATTTGTCAAAGCAGTACAGTAGTTGGTTTGTAAGCGAAAGTTGTGGCTTAACGCTACTGTATTTTATTGAATATATTTTATTAAATTAAACTTTTGCTAACATTATTAAAATTGCAAGCAAATATAATTAAATGAATTTGTATACAACAACCTAAAAACTTAGTTGGTGTTTGTAACTATTCTGCAGTAGGATTTGCTATCGTCATCTTGCTTTTAGAACAAGAGATTGATTGCTTAATTCCCTGGCTTGGCAAGTCTGTCATTTCTTGTCGATAGCTTGTAGCAGAGCACTGCAATGTTTCTTTTTAATTAATAGTTGTAAATTTCTCCATTTTGAGCTATCGGAACCCTAAGTGTAATGCGTGAAGTCAAACACTATTTATCAAAAATTTTTTCTATAATTTATTGTTTTGCTACTTAGCCTTCTGTCTTGTTTGCTTACCTAAATTTTTTACAAAACTTCAAAATAAATCTAATTGAAAGATTAAGTTATTGGCAGAGCAGTTACTGCAACTTTTAAGATACTATTAACATCCTTAAAATAAACGGTTTAGTCATGTTTGAATTAGAAGAAGTCATCCACCAACTCTTCAATTTAATACACCTTTGCATTTTAAAGTTATTTTGTTGGTTTAAATTAAACCTACTCAATAAATACCAGACGACTAATGACCGGTTCCAACTATTGCATCCCACGTATAAAACCTCTCGATTGCAACGTTCAAGGCATCGCTATTTGGAACAATATTTCTATCAACATAAGAAAAAACACCTTTTGGAAATTCAAAAGTAAATATTAAGACAGATTAACTGCAAATTACTAAATAACCAATCGCAGATTAATGCGTTGCAGTTGATGTGAATTTTATAACAAGTTGCTTGTTGGTGATGTCTTAAAGCTTTTAACCTTTCTTTGAACAAACTGGACATTGTCTGTCAATGTAGGGTGGCTGCTTGACTTAAAGACCTATTGGTCCCTTTGCAGTTTTCCCGTTCTTCCCTTGTATAGTTGCTAATTTTGTGTACATCAATGTATGATTATGTGATGCTGTGTTATGTGAGTTGGACGCAAGAAATATTGAGTTGAGCTGCGTAGCCTGGCTTTTGGTACAATTACTGAATGACATATTTAGTGGCTGTGCGGATGGGCCTGCCAAAGTATTTCGTACGGATTTTTTTGTACAAAAGCTGTCCCAATTGGACGACGTGATTAGCAAACTGGTGCAACTCCTGTAGATCACAGGCAGGGATTCGATTTGTAGCCTCCGGTTGTCAAAAGCCGTGGGGGCAAAGACCCCAGCTACTGGGCGATTTTTATGATTTTTTGGAATAAATGTTTAGTGCCATTTAGATTGAATCTTGCACACGTTTTTAGAACCATTTAAAAGAACTGAATTGCTAAGATTTAGAAAGCCAGTTACAGCATTAAATTGCGTAGCTCTTTTAGCCACCCTGTGCAGGTCAAGTGCAATAGACGTTTAAACACTGTTTTTTTGGGTGAAATTTTCTTAGTGGCTTGGCTTTGGGGGGTCTACACCTCGAAGCCCTTTTAGCCTCCTATGGCTGTGCCACTGCACATGCCGAGATTCAATATTTTAGCCATTAAATTCAACGTGAAGCCCAATCGTAGCTATTCGTTGCAGAGCTTCGATCAAGCTAGTCTGCACTAACTTAGAATTAAAGCTTAGCGCAGGCAAGGCTTGAAAGTGCAGCTTGCCGGGCTGCCTTTCTCACGCCAAACTGGTCGTTTAAAAATGTCCTAACTCTTGATTCTGAAAACGTTAAGCTAAACGCATGGACAGCTAGCTTATCGGCGTTGCAGATTTATGCTTTTTAAGCTATATTTGCATCGCCGAAAAATTGGCTAATCATATATACAGGTTACTCTTGTATCCATTCATTCGTTTTTTATTCTTGACCACTATGGCAATAGCGAATGCATAGTAACTTAACAACAAGGTTGGAAATATCGATCAGTAATCGATAATTGATACTACATTCTTTGCTTTTCTGTTATCGATTATCACAGAATCTTTGCTTTCGATTTTTTTATCAATTATCGCTTTTTTTATGCTTGTTGCATACATGTTATCGATTGGTAGATACTTCATACTTTACTTTTTGTTTTTGTTGAGTCTGCCTAAGCTTGTATCGTTTTGTTTCTCTGTGATATTTTGGTCTATATAACTATCCTTAAAGTGTATTTTTTTATATCCTTTATTGCACGGCAAGTATAGTTTTTCCACTCACAAGTTTCAATTAATGGTCAATACAGCAAAATTTTCGTGCATCCTAATGCAAAATAGAATAAAAATTTTTGTTGGCATTTCGGCATAGATTACTAATCTTCAGTCTTTGCTTTTAGTGATATCGACTATCGACAATTCTTAGCTTTTTGTGTAAATTATCGATATCGATTTGTCTTTGCTTTTAAACAGCATTGACTTCCAACCTTGCTTAATAATAACACGTAAGATCAGGAGAAGGAAGTAACGACACAATATTAAAGACAAACAAAAGCGATTTTTATTTGCATGGTTGCTACACCTGTCACACGAGTTAAAATATGCATCATATAAGCCTAATCGCTCACACTCATCAACATACACATGCAGGTACACTAGCTGTAAGTAAATCTAACTGCTAGGATAATTGTTCGGATAGTTGATGAAGAAGAAAAAGAGAGGGTTGTGAGTTGACCAGGACGAGGCCAGGTTCGGTCAGTAGCGGTTCTCTACCATTTTTGATTGCAACCCAAATCTGAGTTTGATAAACATCTCACAACCCAAACCTTAAACATGACAAACTTGAAGATTACGATTATATAAGTGAAACCGTTTTAAACTACTCTACTACTACATAGCTATTTTGTTACTATCAATTCTAACTGTTAAAGCATGCTACTCCAACCTATTGACTGAACTATTCAGCTTCAAAATACCTCCGTATTTTCAACAAATGTGAACCTAGTCTTGAACAGCTAGTTGACTACAATAGTTAGGTTCCTACTGTAGCTGCATTGCCGTCAATACGCTCGAAAAATCACTTAAAAGTTTTATAGAGATAAAGCCAAATAATACGCATGCAATTAAAAATAAAATTGAAAAAACTTGAAAAATTAATAAAAAATCGTTTTCACAGATTTGAATCACTTTGGCGACCCATTTTTTTACTTAAGTCGGAATCATACTGTTAAGGTCCGGCCTACACTAAGCGTAAAATTGTGGACGTTCGAACGTATCATTAATTTATTTTAATCGACTGGTACTTTTCACGCTTGTAAGGCAGAAGGTCTACTTCGACCGTACCGAATTTCGGTTCAAATAAACAAAAAATACGCTCACGATTTCACGCTATATGTAGACCGAGCTTAAGAACCGCTGGTGCTACCCATTTTCGACTTGAATTGCGACCAATGCTTTAAGAACTACTAGTGTAGTGGATACTACCGGTGTCGCTATCTTGCGACAAGAAGACGAAATATGACATCCAATTTTATGTGCGAGTCTTCGTCGGCAGCGTGGCCGAAAGGGTAGAGGCGTCATTTTTACAACGACTCTGATCGCATGATGTTGGGTTTAACCCGTACCCTGGTTACGTTGTTGCGTCCTTGGATGAGACGCTTCGCGATGATTATCTCTGCTTGGTGGCTTCGAACAAGCAGCAAATTTACGTGGGAAGAAGTCAAACGTCAGTCGGAAAGCTTGGAAAATTCGTCCAAAAAATAGCGCCATCGACGCTTTCTCGTGATAAGATAAAGACGCATCAATCAATCACAAAAATGAGAAAAACTATTTCTGCTGGAAAAGGAGTTTTTTTAAAAGCACTACTTTGCTTATGAATTGTTTCTGTAATTGAACTTGCTTACGTTTTCAATAAACTCTTTTATGTAGATACGCAGTGATCGACGTTTGGTATCAACTAAAAGGACAAGGTCCCAAAAATGCTCCTATATTCTTACTCTGGGCTCCTGACGGCGCGAATGTGCGAAGGAAGATGCTTGGGAGTGCCAGCTACGATGCTTTCCGGAAAGAATTTACGAATTGCTCACATTTTCTGGAGTATGTTGGGTGTGAGAGGAACATCGAAATTTTAGCTAGCAAACTAGCAGGCACTTCTAAGAACTTAGAAATGCTAGAAGGCCAAAAAGTGTCCTACAATAAAGATACCGGAGATTGGGTCACAATCGAAATTGATTCCGAAGCTGAACAATGAAGAGCACTAGCAACAGAACTAATAATCAGCGAAATTTGTTTCGAATATCTAGGCTCCTGTTTATACAATACTTGTAATCGCTAATCTGTTTAAAAGAATTTTTGTTACGTTCAATGCTATGTTTTAATAAGCGTTGAAAATCGGTTTTGTAATTTAGAAAATGTACGATTCGAATAATTGATGTAATAACCAATATCCAGTCAGATCGTATATGCTTGAAAGGCCTGAGAAAATTTGCGTATGCTGCAGTTAATGTATTTTTAAGTTTGTAATCAGGAAGTTGTGTTGGCAAACTTGTGTTCTTGCTTTTTCGCAAATTTACAGTTGAACATTTGCATTATACAAATATCTGTATAATACTTGGGAGCCTCACCAAACTGTATTACATTTGCTGCTTATGCCACAAGATTTGAAACGGTTTGTGTTCTACCATTTGCAATAAATCTTACGGTCTTGAATGTGCCTGAAAATACTTCAGTAAAGTTTTGTCCATTTTTCAGCCCTGCATGTTAGGAGCGGTGTTTGCTTCTTGCCGAGCCGTGTCTGTTAAAGGTGTGATGCATCCAGCCAATTCCGGTAGTTTACAATAGTTAAAATCGAAATAAAATTTTTGAATTTTTTTGTTTTCATTTTGGGGCTGCGGTTGCAAAGATATTCAACAAATACAAAAATTTATCCCCCGTCAAAATTTTTTAGGAAACTCTTTAATATGTTTCCTCAGCCTGCTGCATGATGAAAAACTTGCAAACAGAGCCCAGAAAAAGACGTTCTGCGTTGGTGTGGTTGAACTTTAGGCTTAATTTGTCTCTGCCCCCAGGACCCTTCCACAGTCACTAAATCAGTAATTCTCAGCCGCGGCTCTTGGTAATCCTCTGTGCGGATCTCATTAACAGAGCTGGGCAAATCCTCAATTGCGGACTAACGAAAAAAGTTGCGGACTTAGGCAGTTTAATTTGCGGACTTGCGGTTGCGGACTATTTTTAATTTTAGTCCGCAAGTTTTATACAAATATTGAAACTTCTTTCTATTGTCGTAAAATATTCATGTTTTTACCCAGTCAAACATGAGAAATAAATTTAATTTTTTCAAGTTCGGCAAAAATATCAAGTTTTTCGACTTCAGGCTGACAAAAATACTAAGTCTGCTTTTCGATTTCGTCTCTTTTTGTTGACATGCTGCTTTCTAGAGTTCGGCTAAACAACCAACTTTTTTCGAGTTTAAGTTCGAATTTGCTGCCCTGGTTCAAAGTATAGCTTTGTTTTTTGCTGTGAGTTCACAAAATTAGCCACTGGTGTATCATTTTTTGTACTGATAGCCAGTGCCCTCCCTACGGTGGGGCCAGGGGCGCCATACCTCCCCTAACAACTGCTTGAGCCCCCGATTTCGGTCTACTCGGAATGCTTTTTTGGAGCATCACGTAACGACTAGACAACCGGCAACGATGGAAAAAGGAATAATAATTTTCAAACATCATTCTCTTTTAAAATTTTTTCGATTGTTTGCAAAATTTCTGGCAACCAACTGCTTTGCATAAATGTGACTCAGTAATCCGTTTTATTAACGCGCCTTTACGGATGTGTCGCGGAATGGGATGTATGGCTACAGAAGCGTTACCGGTATTTCTTTGGTGATTACGACCTGAAACAATACGTGAAAACATTCCTTTAAAAGACCAGCTGTTTTTCTGGAGCACACTCCAGATGTATTTTAGGTCGCAGTCAGTGGCGCAACTTGGGGGAAGGGGCATCAGTCCCATTAGCCAAGTCATTTATAAAAAAATGACAAAAAAAAGAATAAGCGTTTAAACGTGTTTTGGACTTGATCTGAAGTATATGGGGGCTCAAGAGGCTAGACAATTTAAATCTTTCAATGACTTAAATTTTAGCAATTTACTGTAGTTATTGATACGGTTTTAAAACGTGCAAAATGTTATTTAAATGGCGTTAAAATCGCTATTTTTGCCGCAAAAATCACGCAGCGGCTGGGGGCTCTGCCCCCTCTGTGACACGCTTGAGTTGCAACGGTTTGTTCAGCACGAAACATAAATTAGACAATTTTCGTGCGAAAAACATTTACTTTTGGTTGAAGCCCCCCTCTCTCATAGCAAAACCCTGGTTGCGCTTTTGATCGCATTCATTCCTGCAGACAGATTTTTCAAGCAATTATACGGGCCGCATTCGAAACGAGCTAATAAATGCTGCAGGGCTTATATATCTCTTTTTCCAAAGATGAATGCAAAACTATAGCTTTAAAATATCATTTTTCATGTGCAAAAGTACAGTCTATTTTATAGTGCCCCCCATTTTCCGCTAGGCCCCCCGGCCTCACTTCGTTTTGTTTGGCGACGGCACTGCTGGTAGCGAGTGGTTATCTCGTTATTACAGTATTTGTAGACACCAGGGACTAAAAATTTAGTAAAACGATTAGTGATATGAATGTTTTTTTGCCTTTTACTGCCTTTGCCTTTTCCTCTCTTGAAAAAAATGTTTTTTTTAGACTATCTTGTAAGCGGAAATACGGGTTGTGCTTTGCTATTTGATGGCTTCTCACTGTAATCCAGTGGCTTTTAATCTTCGAATCCCTAGCTTCATTGTAACATTTTTAAGGGTTTGTCGGTGGGTTGTGCATTATGCTTACATGCAGTTTAGGCACCTGTATAACCAGTAGCGCAACCAGAAGGGCTGGAGGTTACAACCCCCCGCCAAGTCTCTTAAAAACTTTAACCAAAACTGCAAGCGTTTAAATCCAGTGTTGGGACTATTGCCACTTTTACGAGTGCGAGCCCTAAAGCTACGGGTCCGAGTCTGAGTCCACCAAACCTCAAGATCACGAGTCTGTGTCCACCAAAACTTAAGATCACGAGTTTGAAAATTTGACCGGAAAGTGAAATTTAAAATTTGGCTAAGTTATTTCAATATGGACAAACGCTTTTAGAAATTTCGCAAGAAGACGTTTGTGCAACGTTTCTGCAAGCGTTGCGCAGTCTTCTACAGCTAGGCCCTTTACACACAGAAAAAAGTTGCATTAACGCTTTTGCAAGAGCTCTTGCAAATAAAATTTAGTCGTCTACTTCGGCCTTAATTTACACCCGAGTTTGCAAAACTCCTCATGGCTAAGAAAGGCGAAATTCGAGGTTTTCCTTCTTTTATGGCTGTATATTTTATTCAGCTAGTTCAGTTTTGACAAAGTTTGTTCAGTGAAAGTATGCGAGTGACGTCACATGAAACCCTTTTATATTGTAGTTTGAATTTGCAAAGAATTTTGTAAGTTATTGGAACGACCGACGCTCGCGTCGAGTATTTTTTTGTTTTTACTCGGCCATTTTGAAACTAATGAGTGCGAAATTTCAGACTTTTGCTTTCAACTCGAAAACGATTTGGTCTAGCTACATGAAATTTTGACAGCAGTTTGAGACTATTGATTTGCAAGTTCGTATCAAATTTTGAGGCAATTGGTTTCGTGACTTTGGTTTTAGGACCCAAAAACCGCCTTGCAAGTTTGGCGTAAAAAGCGGTCTCATTCAAAAACGGCTTAAATACGACAAAAAATATCTTACACGGTTATATGTCTTAAGCTACCTTTTTATCCCAACTAACTCACTTTTGGCCGCGATGAGTTTTTTTCCTTTTCTTTCCTTTGTTTTTCTTTTTTTTTCATCCTAAATCTTGGACGCTCTTCTCCTAAACCACAAAACATCGAAATCTAATTTTTTTGCAAAGTTATTGAATTGCAAACGCAATTTTGTCTCCCGAAATATTTTGGGGCCACTCCCTTGGGAACCCTCCCAAAATCGGGCCCAAAAACTGATCTTTTTGAAAATGAGCAAAATGAAAACCGCTCAAACTAGAGCGCTAGTTTTTTTGATATTAGCAGATACTTAGCAGACAAATATTTTGACATACTTTGAGGGGTGCCATTCCTACGGGGAACCCCCCAAAATGGACCCCCAAAAATCAATTTTTTGAACAGCTTAACTTAGGGTGACAGTGTTGTTTAACATCAGTAGATATTTAACACACAAATATTTTGACATCGTTTGGGGGTACCAATCTCCCCGGGGACTGCCCCCAAAATGGACCCTACAAAAATGAATTTTTTGAACAGCTCAAGCTAGGGAGCTAGTTTTTTTATGATATCAGCAGCTACTTAACAGGCAAATATTTTGAAATAGTTTGGGGGTGCCACCTCTGGGGATCCCCAAAAATCAATTTTTCGAATGGCTTAAGCTAGGGCGCTTGTTTTTTTTTGAAATCTGTAGATTTTTGAGTCGGTCGTTCAAAGGGGTTGCTACTCAAAAAGCTCCCATCTAGTTTTTGACTGCAGTTAATTGTTTTTCGGGATATCAGATTAAGAAAATAATTTGGAACAAATCAAATCTTTCATTATACTCGTTGTTCCCTTTTCAATTTTTGTTTGATACTCGTATTACGCCGAAGTGTGCAAAGAGTTGGCACGGCCCATTTCCACGTCATTGCGGTCAGGGCAACACAGCTCCTTTCGAAAAAAATGTCGTAACGGCGGCGAGCCGTTGGCAACGGTTTGTCCAATTTCACTGACCCAAGATTTAAACTTCGGACCTCCCGCTCCAGAAACGAACGCGTTACCGCCCAACCAGCAAAAGATCTTATTTCAGTAGAATTGTCACGTGTCCAATAAAAAGTAGAGCTTTATTAGAACTTTTAAGTTGCGTATTAATCAGTTAATCGACGAAAGCGTGCAAAAAAGTATTATCTTTTCGGAAACTGGGTAGACTGGTGGTGTAGTATTGCATTCGATTAATACTGAGAAAACCAAATTTATGTAGCTTACGTTTTTTCAGTAGTTTGAGTAGTTTTGGAAGTAACCTAAAGCCAAAAGTCGACCAGCTGAAGCTAAAAAATAGATGGACCTTCATAATTTTCATCAGTTTAGGGACAAGGGTTGAGGATCATTAAGTTCGCGATCAAGCGCGCAACAAGATTTTGCTGTGGGGGGGGGGGGGCTTTGAGTTTGTTGTGTTATATAAACTCTTAAATTTTGGGGTCATATTTCTAAGTGATTTTGCGAAGGGGGGATAAAGGCCCTTTAGCCCCTCCTGATTGCGCCGCTTGTCGCCATGGTTTGGTATCTTTTGTCGTTTCATTACTAATAGGCTAGAATTATTATTTTTAATTCAGAAGAACCTCGGTTTTAAATACCTTTGTCATAATCTGTACAAAATTTAGTGCATGCATTATGCAATTTTTGTTTTTATGGTTTATGAATAATTTGAAAAATGAAAGAATAGGTTTTTGCTGAATTGGCTGTATACACCTGTTCATGTTTTAACCAACTGACTCACCAACAGAAAGAACTTTTTTTGCAAAAAGCCTTAGAAAATTCAGGCCTAACCCAAGCCCATACACAGTAAAAGTTAAACAGCACTGCACTGCTGAGTAATCAAAAAAACGCGTCATGCTTCATCATCTGGATACGGTAATTTTTGTCAGTCACATCAGCAAGTTTTTGGATGCAAGCTGATTCTTTTTAGGTTTTCATTCTCCATTGCAACATTAAGGAATCAGGTGTGAAATTTAACATAACTTAATACAGACAAAAGTTATTATCTCCGTTCAATACCTGCGAATATTTGAATAGTGAATACCATCCAAGAATTTTTCAGCCATGCGGTATTTTGAGCACATTTTACCTACCGGCATCATCGAAGCAAACGTAATCAAATCAATGACACCAAAACGCTAAAAAAATGCGGTTGCCAAACTATGAAACCAAATTCAATTATTGTCATTTTGATTTACGTAAGAAATCTCTCCCAGCCAAAGATAATGCATTGCTTGTCACATTTATATTTTGTTGATATATAGTAGCTCTGTAATAAGACATTACAATAAGACATTCAACGAAAATCACGAGTCCGAGTCTGAGTCCTCTCAAATTCCTCGAGTCCAAGTCCCAAGGGCACGAGTCCGAGTTCTCAAAAAGTGGCCTCGAGTCCGACTCGAGTCTGGACTCGGACTTGAGTCTTCCCAACACTGTTTAAATCTGTTTTGAGTTGGACCTGAAAGTAAGAGGAGCTGGGCAATTCTTAAGTTTGCCATCCGAAAGAGCAGCTAAATAACAAGTCATGCTGTGGTACATTTACTAAAATCAACGATTGTGAGTAATTCCTTTTATTGCGTGGATTGTATCCACCATACGCTTGCTGTACTTTCCGCAAGTCACAACTTTTGACTTATGTTTGCTAATCAAATCTGAGCAGATCACTTCAGGACATGGTTGAATGCAAAACTGTTCTACTCGGTTGATAAAAAGTTGGGGACTTGCCGTGTGGACTTCAAATAAGCTTACCACGAAGTTGCGGACTTGCGGTTGCGGACATCAAGAATTACGAAGTTGCGGACTAGCTAGGGTGGCCATACGTCCCGTTTTGGCCGGGACAGTCCCGTTTTTAGGCCTTGGTCCCGGTGTCCCGCCCAGTTTACCACTTTGTCCCGGAATTTTTGATTAAAAATTTGCTTTTATTAATACAGTATGTCAACGATACACAAACGAGTCATTTGTTATACTATATGACTTGAAAGGCACAAATTCTTAGCTTTATGGCGTCACAGACCGAGTGCTACACTACAGATACGTTAGCATTACTTTACGCAGGTGCAGGATGGTTGAAGCAGCGTACAGAGCTGTTAAGGAGAAGGTACAGAGCTGTTAGGAGAAGGTACAGAGCTGTTTAGCTGTTTTTTTGTCATTAAAAACTTAACCTAGTCTCAGCAAACACGGGCCAATAAAAACTTTTGTCATTAAAAACTTTAGCTGTTTTTTTCGGTAAAAGTTGACAGAAGTTGATGTAACAGCGTAACGTAACAGTAACTGGATTAATTTTTACTATTAAGACATTTTGCCCAAAAGAAAATGTAACTTTACAATTGAGCTGAAGCGAGAATTTCCTTATCTGAAAGACACTGGAAATGGTAAAGTGCTGTGCAATCATTGTGGTTCTCTATGTTCAATATAGTCCATGGTGGACGTGCAGACGTTAATAACCATTTAGGTAGCAAAAAGCACCAAGCCGCTGTTGAAGCAGCTGCATCCTCATCTCGAGTGACTTCTTTTTTCAAAGATGTTGGCTCCGCCTCCGTTGCTACTCTAGCTTTGGCTGCTAAAGAAGCAACTTTTGCTTATACTGCTACTCACGGGCAAAGTTTCAGAAGTTCTGATTGTACAACCAAGTTGGTCTCAAAACTGTTTGAACCTAAATTCTCGTTAGAGAAAACTAAGTGTGAAGCTATAGTTGTTAAGGTCATTGCCCCGATGTGTATTGAAGAACTTCACCAAGAGTTAGATCAAATTAACTTAATCACTGTGTCAATTGATGCGTCCAACATGAAAGAAGTGAAACTTGTGCCGATTGTGGTTCGCTGCTTTTTACCAGAAAGTGGCGTTAAGGTAAAACTTTTGGAATTTAAATCGGTTCCCGGAGAAACAGCTAAACTATTAAGTGAATACCTGCTCTCAGTTCTAGACTAAACAAAACTTAAAGATGAATTGATTGGATTTTGTGCGGACAATTGCAACACTAACTTTGGCGGTGTTTATAGAAGAGGACATAATAATGCATTCTATAAAGTTAAGGATAACATTAAACGAGACCTTGTTGGCATCGGATGTACAAGTCACATCGTACACAACTGCCTTCAGCATGCTGTGAATACTTTGCCAGTATGCGTAGAAAGCCTTGTCGTAAAAATTTATAAATTCTTTCATATTTACACTGTTCGGGGTTTCCGAACTTAAAGAGTTTTGCGATTTTGCTCATGTTGAGTACCAATGACTTTTGCAGAACGGCAATACCAGATTTTTGTCGTTGCTACCCGCTTTAGTGAGGGTTCTTGAGTTGTTTGAAGCATTGAAAAGCTACTTTAATTCACAAGAACATTGTCCAACTATAAATCGCCAATGCTTTGAGAATCCAACCCAAGAACTCTATCTGTGCTTCGTTTATGGACAGCTGAAGTACAGTACTTTAACGAAACAATGTTAAAGTTGGAGAGACAAAAGACGAGTGCTGTGGATGTAGCGATTATTCTCACAGAATTGAAGTTAAACCTACACGAAAAAAGAGTTAATAATTTTGTTCTACACCAAGCAAAGTGTGTACTGGAAAAGCTTGAGAAAGATGGAGACGTGAATGCAAAATTTTTTTAAGCAAACTACATGCTTTTACGAGAAATGTGAATCATACCTGGATGTTTATCGACATGCCTACGAAGGTGTGACACCTCATCTTTGGCTAAACTCAAGTGAAGATTTATCCTGGCATCCTGTATGTGCATCAGCGGAAAAGATCAACTTCATGTTTGCGAAGCAAATAATCGATATTGACGCTCTTTTCAACGAGCACGTTGTGGAGTGAAAAACTACAACTCTGCAAGCGATAGAAAAGAGAGATGGAAAAATACAACCACATCTTATGAGCTAAAGTGGACCCAATTGCTACAGGCTTTCAAGGATAAAGACCAGAGGTGGAGTCGAGGACACAAGGCTCGAGGCCAAGGCCAAGGACACAAAAAAAATCCGAGGCCAAGGCCAAGGACAGCCTTTCCGAGGACAGACACTCTCGAGGCCAAGGCCAGGAATGCTCGAGGCCAAGGCCAAGGACCAAGGACACAAAGCGCAAGTGCTCTCCAAAAAAAAAAAAAAAGGTCTTCACAAAAATTTTTCAGGCGATCTCCAAAAAAAAAAAAAAAAAAAAAAGGTCTTCACAAAAATTTTTCAAGCAATCTCCACGAAAAAACGCTTCCCAAAAAATTTTTCAACTGCTCCACAAAATTTTAACTTTCCAAAAAATAGTGCTGTCCTCGAGCCGAGGACAGGCCAATTTTCGAGGACTTGAGGCCTCGAGGCCAAGGCCAAGGACTTCAAAATCTGTCCTCGAGGACGTCCTCGAGGCCAAGGACGTCCTCGAGGACTCCACCTCTGATAAAGACATTCCCATTTCAAACTTTCAGAAACTGGTCGAGTTTGTATTTTGCGTACCAGGAACATCAGCTCCGGTTGAAAGAATTTTTTCAATCATGAAAAATATGTGGGTCTGATGACAGAAGCAGTACGCACGAAAAAAATGTCAAAGCTCTCTTCGTGTGCGAAAGTAACATTGATTTGACATGTACTGAATTTTATGAGAACATAAAATCAAACGTTGTGCTATTGAAAAAGGTGCTAGGCATAGATAAATATCAATGATTATTTGATTTGTTGATCAACCGTAATTCGTTTTCTTTTTGTGTGTTTAGTACCATCGGGGTGCTCTAACTGGTGATTTGCCAAAAAAGATCAATTTCACTGTATCTAAAATGCACAGTACTTTACTGTACTTACATAGTGTGATTTACGTGTATCATATAGAACTTTAGCATAGCGTCGTGTTGGCAGCTTGCAATAAGCGTCCCGTTTTTGCATTTCGAAAAAATGGCCAGCCTAGGACTAGCGGTTGCGGACTTCAAGAATTACAAAGCTGTGAACTAAGCTTTTAAACGTGCAATTGCGGACTTGCGGTTACAGATTAAGAAAATTGAAATTCGGTTGCGGATTTGCGGACTGCGGACTTAGAAAAAAACTTGCGGTGCCGAGCACTGCTCATTAACCTTTTTAAAAATGACTCTGTTTTGCACTGTTTATGTAAACTTTATTGAACCATCCTTCATTTCAATAGTAAAGCCTACATTATTAAAGCATTGAATTGTCAATTTTTTTTTATTTGGTTATGAGCAGAGGTGGACAAAGTAGTCGAAAAATCTACTTAAGTAGAAGTATTGTTACTTACTCAAAAATGCCTTTCAAGTAAAAGTAGAAGTATGGCGAAGAATTTCCACTTAAGTAACAGTAGGAAAGTAGTCAAAATTAATTCTACTTCAGTAATGAAAGTAGAAAGTAATTTCGAATTTCACGTGTTTGTTTATTCTTCGAAGGTTTGCTGTTGTGACGCTTACAATCAGTGTTCAAGCAAAGGCATACTTACGGTAGCATATCAAACAATCAAAGTTTTATTATTCTCTTGAAATTACACCGAAGCGTGTTACGAATACGATTTATTAGGGACTCTGGGCTCATCTCCGCGCCTGGACAACACAGCTTGAGAAGAAATGTCGCAGCGATGGCGAGTCGTTAGCAACACTGTTCGTAAACTGGCTAGGGAATTGAACCCCAGACGGGCCGCAGCAAACGCAACGCCGTTAACCGCTAATCTTTTTCGTATGAACCAGGAGTAATGCGCATGTCTAGTTTGTCTACTGTACCATGCTAATCAGGGTTCGGTATGTTTTTTTTTTTAGTGAGACTGAGTCAACACCTGGTATTTGATGCAACGCAAAAACACACTACCCTAGATGACCTGTAAATGAATCGGCGTAACTATTCAATAAGTTTCGTAGTACTGTACAGTAAAACAAACTCGATACGTACTTATTGTACACGTTGTGAGGTGGAATAATGTTTACTTCGTTATTGTACACGTTGTGAGGTGGAATAATGGCTAGGTGTTTACTTCTACTTTACATAAAAGTCATTACTACTCAAGTAGCGTTACTTCGAGAGGATTTTACTTGAAGTAAAAGTAGAAGTATCAGAAATGAAAAATACTTAAGTAAGTCGCTCGTTACCAAAAATACTACTTAAGTAGTCTACTTAAGTAGAACTACTTCGTTACTGACCACCTCTGGTTATGAGCATCCTTTTAGCCACGAGTTAAGGATAACGTTGCACAGTTCTACGTGAAAGGTACTGCGTGTGAGTGTTAGAGCATTAGCTTGGTTTCTTGGCTTCGCTCTCAATTAAAGGTTTTAAGCTAAAAACCGGAAGTGAAAAAGTCCTATAATTTAGTTTTTCGTTAAGTTGTGGGAATAAAGTTGCAAAATATTATACGCTAATGCAGTAGCAAAGCCAAATTGGTATAAAAGGGCTGAACAGTCGTGTAACCTATGAGGACCGAACATGGGCAATTATTCTAGTTTTTCGGAAAAAATTACCGTTTTAGCGCCATGAAGATCACAATTTGCAGGTTTTTAGAGCCTGTTACAAACGATAAAGTTTTTCTAACCCAGTCTTGCGATATGTGTCAGTTGGTCAAACCGTTTCTCGTTAGGCCTAAAGCTTAATTCTTAAATTTGAATATCTGCCAAGACTTGCCAATCCGAACCGTATTGTGTTTTCTGCAGGGCAACGATGCGTAGTATTATAGCCAACTTCAATAACGTGTAGAAGAGCTATGCCAAACTCTCTCAATCCCTTTTTCTTTCTCACAACTGAGCATTTGATTTTCTCGATTTTTAATGGAATTTATTATTATATTGAATAAAGGATAATACAGAAAAAATAACGAAGTAGTCTCAAAATACGATGCAAGTGCCAATTCAGGGCCTTTCTTCCAATCTACAAGACTGTCCCCTCACAGTCAATGGTCAAATCCATAAACAAGAACGAATAGGAAGGGTAAGGGTCGCAAAACGCAATTGACCCAAGTTAAGAAGCATTTAACACGTATCACCAAAAACTGACTTTGTTCACTTCACTCATTTTTGTCACTACTGAGTTCCCAGGCTCCAAGCAGGTTTAAATAGTTCCAAGTAGTAAAAACACGCGGCATCGCCTATTGTCTAGCATCAAAGGCCAGAAATTAATAAACAAAGGCAGTCAGCTACTAGTCTTCAGCGGCCAGTCTACACAAATAATGTACAAAAAGAACACAACGATTCTAAATACCGTCTAATTAGCCTTTGAAGGTCTGTGAAGATGCACCTTTGAAGATGAGGTAATTAGCAGCTTATTTTTAACAAAGGACAATAATTACTCATTAATTTAACTTAAACACCGATTAGACAATGACAAATAATCTTTTCGATTTAAGTCACAAGATTGCGAAAACCAATAATTAATCAGACACAAATGCACAAACAAAAATTTAAAATTGGGTCTTGAGTCATTAGTTGAAAGCAGGACAGACTGTTTTTAATGATTTTAACAGAGCCATTTGAAAAAAACTAAATATCAAAAGTCATAACGTAATGAAATTGTCCAGTCCCTTCAGCCCCCCTTATTTACAAGTCAAGTCCAAAACACGTACACTTGTATTTTGGGGTTAAATGTTCTACGTGACTTGACCTGGCAGCTCCACTGCGATGAAGCTTCCTTTAACGAGGTCACTTAAACCCAAATATGCATGTTTTAAAAATTTATTTTGAACTTGAAAAAGAAGTAGGGGCGTTGAAGAGACTGAGAAATTGGTTTCTGTCATAGAGTTTCGGAATATTAACATTTAGCCTAGTTCTTTTAGTTTCAGGTGGCTCTACAAATGTCCAAAATGCTATCTAAATTGTGTTAAAATGTCAAAAAAATTGCCCAGCGGCTGGGGGCACCGCCCCCAGACCCGCGTTTGTCTAAGACACAGACAATTTAGAGCCGTTCAAGTCCCTCCTTAGCAAAATCCCGTTTGATAACTGCGCTAATGTTGTACTATTAATTTTTTTTTAATTTTAAGATATTTTTTGTTTTCAGCTTAGTACTGTGCCGTGACGAAGCCAGCAACTTGGGATGGAAAAATGCTTCAATAACTTAAAAAATAACACCTGCAGCAGTTGCCCAAAACTAATTGCAACTTTTCGTTTATTTGATTGCAGCTTCTGTCAAATTTGAGGTTTAAAATTTGGCTCTGAACCTAAAAAAGGTTGAGAACTGCACTAAATATGTAATGACTATGCTCCGTCTGTAACACGCTGGAGTTGCATCAGTTTGTTTCCACACGGAGGCTAAATCAGACAATTTTTGGGAAAAAACAATTTACTTTTGGTTCACCTCTCTTACCAAAATCCTGGTTGCACGTCTGGTAGCATTCACTGCCGTAGATAAAATTTTCAAGTGATTATGGGCAGCAGACTAAACGAGCTAAGAAATGCTGCCGGCCTAATTTAATAATTGTAACCGACAAGTTTGACGTCCTTCGTGGTCGACTCCTGGGAAATCATAACGACTCAGCGATTTTTTCACTTGTTTTTTTAAGTACCACAAGTGAAAAATCGTTTATTCCCTAGAAAGCCTCTGCCGCTGTACAAGCCCTTAAGGTTTGTCCAGTTCGGCCAAGAGTCTTGTTCAGCTGGGGAATACCTTCAACAAAAGAATAAAAAGATTAAAATTGATTAACATTGAAAACAATTTGAAAACGATTGTGACATGTTGTGTTTGTTTGTCGTCATTAAGTAATAAAAAATTACAGCTGGGGAATAACTTTGTCCAGTTTGGCCAAGAGTCTTGTCCAGGTGGGGAATACCTTCAACTAAAGAATAAAAAGATTAAAATTGATAAACATTGAAAACAATTGTGACATGTTGTGTTCTGTTTGTTTGTCGTCATTATGTAATGAAAAATTACAGCTGGGGAATAACTTTGTTAGAGAAGCTGAGGGCTGCCGATGAGAGCTATGTCCAGCTCTGTGCATCTTATGACTCGAGCTGCTTTGTAGCTGCAGGGTTGGTGGTTGATCTGGCCACCTAATTGCCAGTGGAAGTCGTTATGATTTCCCAGGAGTCGACCACGAAGGACGTCAAACTTGTCGGTTATGATTTCCGTGGTCACATAAGGGGAACCCTTGTAGTAGGGATTGCCTATGGCAGTCCTTACTACAAGGGTTCAGCGATTTTTGCACTTGTTTTTTTTTAAGTACCACAAGTGAAAAATCGTTTATTCCGTACAAAGCCTCTGCCGCTGTGCAAGCCCTTAAGGTTTGTCCAGTTCGGCCAAGAGTCTTGTCCAGCTGGACAATAACTTTGTTAGAGAAGCTGAGGGCTGCCGATGAGAGCTAAAAGCTCGAAACAGCGCTGTCCAGCTCTGTGCATCTTAATAATTGTAGCCGTACATAATCTGAATATCAGATTTTTTCAAAAATTCAGTTTATTTCAGTGCCCCCAGTGGCGGATCTAGGAAATTTTGGTGGGGGGCATTATAAAATTTTTGAGCTCAAATTGTACATATAACCTCAAAATTTCGGATGCTTGTGATTAATGTTCTTCACCTTGCGCAAACTTGTTGGGCATATTTTTGATCTGTTCCATCCAAAAAACGTTATATAACTTATAATAAATGTTTTATTTAATCAATGCAATTCAAATTGCTAAAGTGCTATTTTGTCTTTCCTACTTTAAAATCGCATTTATGAAACTTTCGCCAACATAATTATCTGCACCTACACAGAATGAGTAAAAACTATCTGAAATGAACTTTGATATTCCTATTGCCAAACGCCAAATTCTGTTCAAGTGTTCATTCAACCTACCGTAACTAACAATGTAACAAAATTGCATTCTAGAAGACATTTTATTTGATGTTCTGCCAAATCGACACATTTTTTGTGTGAAACCGCACTACTGTATTGCGAAGGCGCGTAGCTACGGATTCGCAAGGGGGCTGTTTTAGGGGTCTGGGGGCAGAGCCCCAGCCGCTGGAGGCCATTGGAGGTTTGAGGGCAAAGCTACCAGACGCCGAAGGCTGGGGGTCTGGAGGCGGAGCTCCCAGCGCTTGAACATTTTTTGCTTTTTTACAAAAATTACTTAATTTTAGGGCTATTTTGATAAAACTTAATGCTTTTGAAGCGTGGCATAGAAATTGGCTGTGAAAACATGATTAAACTAGTTGCCTAAATGGGCTATGCAGAGGTGGCCAAAGGTAAATTTTAGTTCTCTTGTTTACATGCTGGTAAATCAGAAAACCCTACAATTCCATAAAACTCACACGGAGTAGCCTATTTTTCATATATTTATAGAGAAAAATAATTCGGAGGGAGGCGGTGGGGAGGGGGGCTAATGAAAATATATGTATTGTTAATATACTAATACTGAAAAGCCTCCCTTCCCCCTATTTCTGAGCTTATAATACATTTGTTGATGAAATCTATGTTCAGCATTTTTGCACTAGCGATCAAATTTGATTGCTAGTTTTTGGCCATTTTTTATAGTTTTTATTCAATTGTGAGTTTTATTTTGACAAATTAGCCCCCTTGAATATGTTTCAAAAAATGCTTATCACTTTTTAGTCCATTTCTGTGCAAAACACAGTCTCAAAAGTGCTAAAAACGAAGTATTTTCTTTATTCTGCATTTTGGTCGATAGTCCAATGGGGGAGAGGGGGCTGTAGCCCCCATCCCAGGCTACGCTACCGGTATTGCGTGAGGCTTGAGGGAAAACGTGCTATAATTGAACTCCAATTGTGTTCCTATGCCTTTATCGCTGAAAAGTGCAAGTTGTGAACTTCGCTAATTTGGCGCTTTCAAATCAATCGGACCTTTTAAAAGACTAATTTTTGTTTTGTGAAAAGTTTGCTTTAAAAATAACATTTTCCTGCCCTCCCTTTCCATGGCTTTAGATATTTTATCACAGTCATACGGCCTATTGAGTATTTATTGGTTGCTGTTATTCAAATAAGTTTAAAATCATTCATATGCACGCTGTGATTAGGCTGGGGGGATGGTCCGCGACTGCCCCCCCACTTTTGGCTAGTGCTCCTTCACTTCGTTTACTCTGGCGACGGCACTGGTGCCGTACCTTCGTACTTTTTGTCGTATTGTACACTCTAAACGTACCGTACTTAAAACGTACGGTACGTAGGTCAATACAAAGCTCGAAACGTATCCTACTTGAGAGGTAGGGTGCATAGGTAAAAGAAATTGCTAAGGTTTTTCCGAAATTCTCCTTTTCAGCTCCTAAAAAAAAATTTAACAGCATATATATTCCAAAATAGAACTTGTGAATATCAGTTTTGCCAAGTCTGGAGCTTTTCAACTCATATGACGCCTTTTGGCCTAATAGAGAGAAGAGAAGAACAAATCATCAAAACACGTGTCATAAATAAATTACTGACGCGTAACAACGTATTGTACTTAACACAAGTACCGTACGTAGCGTCATCAGCGAGTTGCAAATGTTACGTAACATACTTGCATGGTACGGTACGTTTAGCGTTTGTACGCACATTCAGGTAGCGTACCAAAGTACGTACCCGTACCTTTAAAAAAAGCGCCTACCGTGCTTTTCAGCAAACAATTGAGGTGTACCGCGTTTGCTACTGCCATGCTTGCAGAAGATTATTGAAGAAAAAAAGTTTGCTCTTGCGGCGAAGTTTTTTTGCGCTTATGCGTATTTATATTCCACTTATAAAACATCCCGAAAACAACGTTCAATCAAATATGAATTAAGAAGTCATTATTTAGAACAATATTCCATCCGAAATAAGGACAGGACCTCAGAGAGAAACTTTTCCAGGGGGTACGTAGAAGGTCGATACCGGGCCCCCAAATCTTTATAGTGCCACCTATTTGGCCATATATTCTGGAACGGAAATTTAACGTTTACCCTTTCCAGTGCTTTTTGTTTTTGTGTTTACGCTGGAGGAAATCATTTTAGACAGGTTTGATTATGCACTGAAAGCAGGAATACCGACTGCTTTGAACAAGAATATATTTCGTTATGTTTTCGATACGCATTTCGCTCCATTCATGTTTCTTGAATCTCTGACTTTATTTGCACCTGGGAAAATATATTTGAGATCTTTGGCACATCGCGGAAGGAAAATCACAGAAGATGCAAACGAGAAAACCCATTACATATATGGCAAAAGTTGTGCCTATTTTCGAATCTACTTTGTTGTGCCTATTTATGGACAAAATGCACCCCAGTTTCGAGTAGAGCATTAAATTTCCGTTCCAGAATATATGGCCAAATAGGTGGCACTAGAAAGTTAATATCATCGGAATAAGTTTGAATTATGACGAAATATGGAGTTGGTCTCGATCTAAAAAAAACTTGAATAAAGCAATAAAAGTGGGTGTCGATCAAGATAAATTTGAGCCCCGTTCCCCCACGATATTGATAAAATGCACCCCAGCTTCGAGTAGAGCATTAAATTTCCGTTCCAGAATATATGGCCGAATAGGGGCACTATAAATTTAATATCAGTAGAATGGGTTTGTTTTGGGACGAGCATTGAAGTTTTACGGATTGAAATATTTTACTTGAGTCGCGTCCTTTTTTCTTTTTTTGACCGCACGACCTCGATTCGCGTGACCTAGACGCATTATTCCGCCGGAATTACAGTGGTATTTTTGCGCCCAAACTGCAAAGTGTGGTAGCACGGGACACTGTCAGTGTCACTCTGCTTGCAGCTAGGCTATGCAGTTTAGCTTAACACCAGTCTGCCAGTGACAGTGTGTTGTTAGCCTTGAAGAAAAACTGTGATGAGTGTAGGTTAAAGTTTGAAGTGTTACCTCGTTACTTTTACTGAATCAGGCTTGCTGGTGGGACCAGCAATAATACTAATGATAAGGAAAAGGCTTGGCGAATGTTCCATTCGCGCAGACATTTTGAAATAAAGCCTAAAAAAAACTAACCCTGAGCCCTAACCTTAACCCTAATCCTAGCCCTAACCCAAGGCCTGACCTAAACCCTAACAACCTAACCCAAACCTTTAAGTGTAATAGCGTACGGTAATCAAAATAAAAATTTTCGAAAATGAGTTGGAGTCTTTGTTTGTTTAACTGCGCGTGTTCCATTTGGCAAGTCACTTCGTAGTATTAAATGAAAGGATAGTCAAAGCGGAATCGCTTTTACATCTACAGTATATCTGATATCAAGGACAATTGTAAAAATCGTTAAAAACAATTGTAAAAATTGTTAAAAACAATCAATAAAGTAATTAACTTGGAGAACATCCTGATTGTAATTTATTTTACTGCAAATTTCTGTCGTTAGGCCTACTGTATCTACTGTAGTCTATTATTTCTGACTCCTATCTAATAAACTCAAATTCTTATTTTTACTCCAAAACTACTGTAACCCAAACCCTAAATCAAACCTTAATCTTAGCCTCTAAAAAAAGCAAATAAAAAATGCTTGGATAATAAGGTAGGTACAGGTTGGTAATACTAATAGTACATGTAGGCAGTAGGCCTGGGCCTACACTAGTATTCCTTATTCAGTTGACCTATTCTCAATTCTGTTATTGAATGATGAGTTACTCTGGCTGTTAAACGTAAAATTTTTCAGTTACCGGTAACTACTGTCAACTGTTGGCTACTGTAGTCACCTCCAAAGTCTGAAGTAGCTTCTAAGTACAGAGTAGCCTAGGCTACCATCAACTTACAGACAATTTGAATGTAAACCAAAGCCATCAGATCCTAGATCAATAATTTTCCAAAACTTTAATCGTACAGCCGTAGGCCTACTGGTAACCACGGTGACACTGGATAGGATTATGCAATTTGAATTGGCAGCAATTTACTGGCTAGTGCTAGACATATAAGTAGGCTACCTACGGTACGGTACTGAATACAGTATCAGAGTATAGGCAGATAAATGAATCTTGAATGCAGTACAGTATCGGCAAGGATATTATAACCAGTCAGTGGTCGAGTGAATAGAGCGTCTGCTTTTGAAACAGTAGACTCTGGTTCAATTCCCAGTTGGGTCAAACCAAATATTTAAAAAATTGGTATTTACAGCGTATATACCTGCTTGACGTTTAGCAATTATAGGGACAGTGTGAAGCCTCCGCCTTGAGTGGTAGGCAGGTGGGCTGGTGGCAGCATGACTTGGAGAAAATAAAAAGTCCCTTCACTGTCTCCTTGCCAAGGCAACGTGGTAAATAAAATATAATTACAATTATAATATCCTATAGTATTCTGTATTGCACTGCAGTACAGTTGGCTAGTAGTAGGTATTTTAGGCAATAGGCCTGTGTTTTTTGTGGTTTGCAGGTGGCCTAGATCTTTTCTTTTCTGAAGATCTTTTCAACTGTAAATTGATTTTTGATGGTGTTGATTTTTACATATGATATCTGATATGTCAAAACGGATTAGCCCTACTAATGTGAATGTCAGTGAGAAGTTTAATCTTGACCATTTAAGCCAAGGTAAGCATTGTGCATTAGCGTAGAGGCTTTAAAATATGCTGTAGACTGGCTACTATTTTCATAAACTTATGAATTGTCTTTGTTTTGAAAGTTTGTACTGTAAGTGTAAAAATTCACAAACCTGATGATCTTTATCTTTGTTTTTGCACTCCATGTCTATTCATGGGACAGTATCTGGTAGGGATGTACCAATGCCAAAATTTTTGCTGATGCTGATCCCGATCCCGATTTTTGTTAAAATGTCGATGCTGATTTCGATTCTTTAATTAACGCTTAAATATGTATTGGTCAAAGTTATTTTAAGTGGAGCATTTGTACGTTAAAGCGATGTTTTGCAACAAGCAGGTGTTAACACTGAAGCAAAATTAAGCGAAAAGCTATTGGCTACACCATTTAAAAATAAGTAACTGCAAGTCGATGACATCATTCGACAGATATCCTTTAGTAGTGTAACATAGTTAGATGAAATATGATAAGCTTAATTCACGCGTTGTAGGAATTGATGTATATTACAAAGTTGTATTAAATTCTTCATGATTGGGGGCAAAACTGCACAGTAAATTAATGCCTCACTGTATAATAAATTAATTGAATTAACTGGGTGTACAGTGATATCCCCATAAACTTGAAGACAATGTATGCACAACAGAGTTGTCGCCAAACCAAATACACTACTTTTTTCATAAACGCACAATTTTGTTGGCTATAAGAATATAGCGATAAGCTGCAAGCTGACCTCATTTACTTCATAATTTTGGCATATTGTCATATCGCATTTAATTTAAATTGAATGTCTCACACTCACTGCATTGCGCTGAGGTGTGTTGCGAATAGACTGGGCCTATCTCCGTGTCATTGTGCCCAGGCAATACAGCTTCATTTGAAGAAATGTCACAGTAGCAAGCTGTTGGCAACACTGTTTCCAATTTGACCAGTCTAAGATTTAAACCTCAGACCTCCCATTCTAGACAGGAACGTGATTTTATTAAGATTTGAACTTTTTAAAACAAAATGTTTGAAATTTATTATGAGCAATGTACTGAGATTTTAATGATAAGCTATAGACAGTATCCAGAGTTTTAAGTAGCACAATCAAACCTATGATTAACAGCCTAAGACGTACTGTTTTGAACTGAGGTCTTTTATTCCTTGTCATTATAGCTTGGACTACAGGTATGAACATGTTTGCAGCTTGCAGCAACAATGTTTGCAGCAACAAACTTGACATAATATTTGGCTAATAATGTCTATTGCGGTTTAATTTACAGTATTTTACAGTGCTTTTACTTTGTAAAAAAATTAATAACGCGATTAAAGTTTTTCTGGCTGTAAGTTGGAAACTTCAAGCTCTTTTGCTACTTTTTTTTTAGTTTTGATAGAACAATTTATACTAATCAAGGATCTATTCTATCATTCAGTTCCATTATATGCTGCTGAATTGCTCATCATATCATACAAAAGAATGATTGTTTTGGATTCTAAAGTCTCGAATTTATTGTGATCTCCACTTTAGGGAATCATGCACGAAATTACTTCCAGACGTAATCAAGCAAATAAAAACATTTTCATGTGAAACTAGTAGGAATCGTTTGCAAAACTGTTTGATAATGGTTTTAACAATAGAGGTACCAATTAAAGACAAAGCACAGAATAGAACAATAATTAGAATAAGCGCTAAATAAACGATCCGGAGTAGCAATCAGGCGTTGGGTTTTATACTCAATGGGGTATTGATCAGTATTGCTAAATGCTTATTTATCTATATAAAGTATAGGACGTTGCAATAATAAATAATATTGTCTTGTTGACGATTTCTAATTTGTCTTACAAAATTGCAATATAACAATAATTACTTAATTTATTTGCTACAGCTTGCAAAACAAAAAAACAAAAAACTGTGTGTTTGTTCAATAAAAAGTAGAATGCATTACCAAATGATCAGCATTCCTATTAGTTTTTTTGCTTTTATGATCGTTTGAAGCACTTTATATACAATATAAAAATACAACCAAAACTTAAAAAAAACTTTAGATCATTCTTGGGGCTTAGTTTTCAGAAAATCCTGAGGTTTAAGGGTTACCAGGCAAGGCCTGCAAGAGGGGTCTAGGGGGTACATCGTACTTGGGCCTGGGTCTAGGGGGCTCGGGAAGACCTAGAAGTTCATGCGGACTCAATTAAAAGTAGTTTGGTGTGCATGCATACAAAAGCCAGCCGTATTTCAGGTAGAAGTCTTAACCAAAGCTGGCCGAATTTGTGATGCTGGCAAGGGAGTCAGTGTGCTCATTTTAGGGATTCCAGCATGACCGATTCCAGACTCTTTGAAAGATTAAGGTGGCACTGTTGGAGAGTGACGAGGTGTGAGCACTTCCTTCTAAGTACAAAAAAATGCGAAATATTTTCTGGTGTTTCCACACAAATTTTTCACCAGTGCAAAATGGCGTTTGTGATATAAAAATTTTTGGTGTTTGATTTAGTGTTTTGATTTCGGGTCTCCGGCACGATGACCTCTTTTTGTTTTTATTTTTGAGATTGTGTCATGTATCACAGAAAGTATCACGTTTCCAGCATGTTTTTTTTGTTGAGATTGTCTTTTTGATGGATTGGTGGCTTCACAGAGCCCAAGCTACGGCATTTTAGCAAGGACTTCAGGATACGTTTGTACCTTTTCTGGCCCTTACACAGAAGGTAAAAACTGAGAGGGAACACTGGGTGTAAGACCGAAGCTTTTAGAGAAATCTGGGTTGGAGATTGGAGGGGGTTGTTGAAAATAGTGAGATGCCTAATTGTGAATCCGTAAGAAATAGGACTAACTGGAAGTCACAGGTTATTTTACTTTATGACTGGGAGTTATTTATTGTCCTTGTGACATCAAGAATAAAATGATTGTTGTCAAACATACTGTATCCTCCTTGATAGCCTGTTTTGGCTAAACAGACTGTTGTTGCATAATAGGTTCCACTGGCTAATTATATATGGTTTCCACTTAATGCTTTGTTGCTGCAGGTCAACGTCCTGGAAGTGCTGATTCAAGACCAGCATGGGATAATGAAGCTTATGATGACAGCCCAGACATCAATACAGTATCACCTGGAGTTTATGGTTAATAAAATGTTTTTTACTTCTAACTTAAATAAACCTTTCCGTTCCAAGTTATTTAGCTCCTCATTGACCTTTTAAGCCGCATTTACACGGGCGACGTTTAGGTGCGAGAATCGACATTTTGCCTTTTTTCTTTTTCAAATCGCGTAGGTCACTTACACGGCGCAAGATTCACGTGAGATTTTATCTTCTCGGTATCGCCAGACGCGCCCCCCAAAAAATCAAATCGCAGCAGCCACTCCCACGGGAGAGGTTTTTACGCGATGCTCGCATTCGATTGTAACTCGCAGAAGTCACTTACACGTTGAGACTGCGTGCCAGTGATTCTCGCCAAATCGAGTCGGCGGAAGAATCGCTATCGCACTGATTCACTTGCACGGTGCGAGATAGTTTCAAAGCGCGGCTTGCTGGTTTTGAATTTGCAAAAGCCAACTGCCGCAAAAGCACTCCAAATGCGCAGCTTGTCAGCTTTTGCGTTTGAAATAATCACGCTTCGGAATTTTGAAGGGAAAATGTATGAAGCCAACGCAAGCGTAAAACGAAATAGAGTGAATACATTTAAGCAGCTAATTTCGTTTAAACTTGCAATGAAAATGCAAGATAAAAGGTGAAGCAGCAAGGGCGGCGTGCTGCTCGTGCAAGATGTGTAATACGTAAACGCTTAAAACTACTCAAAAAAGCTTACTTACTCTGCATCATTCTGAGTCAGCTTGGATGGAGCAAAGTCAAGCGGGCATTAGTGGTCATAATTTATTATAAAATTCTGTCATTTACCTTTTTGGTATTGATTTTTCTTTTCTGCAACCCATCTCTGACTGTGTTTCTTGTTCGGTTATACATAATATTTGGTAATATAAAATAATAAAATTTATCAACATTTTTGTGCAGTTAATTCTAAAAACACTTTTGAAATTACGTTTTCTCCAAGCATGTGTAAAAGACAAATTCATATTGTTTGTTTCCTAATAGTACATAAGTATTTTGTATTTTATTGTAGATCTGTGCTGTCATATTATACGGAATGCTAATTGTTAAATTTTAAGGCGCCTTCTATCGCTATAAAAGTACTGGCTCTTTTTGAATTAAACCAACATTTAAAAAATCCATATAGCATTCATATAATCTGTGTTTTCGTGTAATTTTGTTATGGTGCTACTAAACCACAGCTGTTACAAAGCACCAATATCCACAACAATAAAATAAGCAGTGCATCCATTTGCTAAACGCTAGGCAATTGTGTTGTGCAGTGGATGAATTATTATGAACTGTGCTAAAATACGTCAGTGACTTCGGATTAAAACTCATTCTTGGCGTTATTCAAATGAAAAAGCGCCACAAAACTACGGTACTCAAATTCTAAAAATGGTGCAACTGAAATTGAGAGCATGATTTGATTAGAAAAACAGCATTTTCATGAAATCACTATTCAATTACAATGCCGTGCAGTCGGTGTTGTGTTTCTCCACTTTACTGTGGTTATTTCAGCCGCTAGAAATACCGGTAGGGTACTAGCAATCTCGGGTCAGAAAACAAAGCAAACGCTAGCATGTTTTTAGCCAACAAAATCCAGTTAATGGTACTTGTCTACAAGGTGCTGGAACCAATGAGTGAGCATATGGTGTGAGCCAACACTGCTAGCACTGTTACAGCACCGATTGACCTTTTTTTTTGTTGCCCCGCTGCAATTTCGAACTCGGTTACTTCTTCCCTTTAGCTTGCTCACGTAACTTAATTTCCTGCAGCCATTAGTTGCAAACGTTTTAAAAATTACGCACGTTTTGGTGCACGCCTTTGAGTGTGGCCGAGTTACCTCTGTTCTGGCATTTCTTTTCATTCGAGCAAGTGGCTAACGGATGCATTTTATTTTGAAGACCGCTCGTATGGCGCTCTTTTAGTTCATTATTTTCTGATTAAATTTCAGTTATTTTTTGCCGTGCCAAACCGATCCATATTATTTATTTAGTCTGAACATTACTGTTCAAGTTGAAGAATTTCAATTGTGGTTTGGCCAGACGGACACGTTGAAGGCTCTAGAGTTTCACTGGAGCACCTACAGTCAGCAGTGTTACGGAGGGCTTCTGTAAACAAGCAACTCCATTTCCAAAATATATTGTCCAAAAGTCATTATTGTGAATTCATTGTCTTAGCCATTCTAGGGTTTCCAGATCTTTAACTCTTATTTTGGTAGGCCAGAATATTAGCAATGACAAAATTGATTACACTTTATTTATAGAAGAAAAATTTTGTAAGAACACGAGGCTCATTTTTGCTCAAAATTTAAGAACAAATTAGGAACAACACCAGTCTCAGCAACGTAAATACATTAAGAGCAATCGAAAACGAATAAACTCCAAATCATGAAAGAAAGTATAATCTGTTCTGATTAAAAACAGTTAAGCTTGAGTGGTTTTCTGGCATTTACGAGCAAAATTGCAACAATTTTGAGACTGTAGAGTGCTATTGCGCTCTGCGCAGGTAACAAAAAAAATTTTTTTGCTCTCGTTCAAACGAAAATTAATGCTCGCTTTTTCGCTTTCCGCAATTTTACGATGCTGCAAAAGCAGCAAAAAAAGGCGTTTACTAGCAGACATAGCATTTGGAATTGACAAACATGGTCGCCATAATTGACATCAATGATCTCAAAATTTAAGAACCAATTAAGAGCAACTGAGGCTCAACATTGGCAAAAAATTAAGAAGAGCCAGCCTTAACTCCAAAGTTACTGATTCTTATAAAAAAAAAGTGTACTTGAGGTATTATAAAAGCAGAATACAAGTAAGGTGCTATTATCTGTGGTTAATTTGTCATACATTTTGCAAAGGATTAAAGTCCTGCTTGGTTAGCTTCACAGTTATCACCAATCAGCACATGACTGCCGTATCTGCAGTAGACCAGTACCAGCATGCACAAGAAAAATATTCTTTCTTTGTTTCTAATATGAAGTAAATTTATTATCGAAATCACAATTAATTACGGTAAAAGCACTACAGACTGTTTTGTACCATAATCACAATATTTTATGGAGTAAATGTAGGATAATCGCAGCAAGCGACTCGCAAAGCATTTGTGCATTGCGCTATGCCTTGGCTACTCGTAAATTGCATACGATCTGCTGCTTGCACGAGCGTGACTTTACTCTGGGACTCTCGAGACGTTGAAATCGACCTCGTGAAAGTGATCACGGGCGAGAACGATTGTTGCATTGAGTCGCGCAAAATATGATCGGCATCGCAAGTTGCCAAAAAACGCGATCGCGGCAAGCGAGTCTCGCCTCGTGTGAGTAACCACTCTGCGAGAGAGATTTTCACGCATAAAAAATCTTCGAATCGCGTTGCAAAAAAGTCGCCCGTGTAAATGCAGCTTTATGTTTTCGCTGTAATAGAGATTGGATGCTTTTTTAGTGAAACAGAAACTAGCAGAACAAAAAGTTGACGGTTTTGTGCTTCTTTCACTCCACTTTAGTCATTTCAGACTTTATGTCGCATACTCAAATTTGTTGTCATGTTTGTATATATTTGCCAAATCAGAATTAGAAGTCATTACTGCATAGCTTGCATATTTTGCGATGTAACCTTACATTTATGTAATGTGTGATGCACGCTCAATTGCTTGGATTGTCTTTGAACTGGTCTAACGCCTGTCCTGCGTAGCTGTGACTTCGAATATCCCATCCATAGCTATTTTTTCTGACAATCAGAGGCTACACCAGTGTCTGACATTATGTCTTTTTTTTATTAGCATTTGGGTATCCCCTGGGACCTGGGTTGACAAACCAAATTGTCGAATTTTGTTTTACATTACATTTTATAGATGATGATAGTGTACTGGTACGTTTTCTCTGGTTCAATATATCAGACTAATTTTTTTGTTGATAAATCTCACAGAAAATTAAGCTTTTTACTTTAGCCTGGAATTGACTTCAAGGAAGTCAAATCTATTCACAAGTAATCACTGAAACAAGAAGAACTTAATTGGGGGGAAGGAAGTAGTTGGTGTTAATGGTGAAAGTAAAAGTAATCAGGGTGATTAAGAAATAATTGGGGTATATAATTAAAATTAATGGGTTAAAGAAAGTTTTTCATTGTTTGATCGTGGAGCCATTTCACCAAATTTGTTTTTTCTGCCCATATTTAATTTAATGTATTTTTCGGACAATACGTTACATCAGAGTATAGTGCGCACTATCAATAAATTACTTTTATTGGTTTTATTTTTTTATATAGGGCGCACCGGAATATAAAGCGCTAAGCGCACTAAATGAAATGCAACTTAAAAACTGTAAAAAAAAGCTCCAAATAACTCTACATTAAATTGTCAAGAGAAAAAGAGTATCACCTGATCCATATATGTACGACACACCTGACTAGAATCTGTGTTCCCTCCAACTTTATGGCTAATCGGCTAGTGCCCATATTTTCTTTACACAATTGTGCCCAAAGCTCTAAAAAGACGTTTATGTACCCTAAAATTTGTACCAATCCACTATTAAAATATACGAAATGTCATATTTCCACAGATTTGTCGAATTTTATAAAGTTATTTTTACTATTTTGCCAAAAATTATTTGCCTTTGCTCCAACAAATCGCCGATTCGCTGAAAAAAATCGGCTTAGTTGGAACACTGACTAGAATACGCACCTTCAGTTTTATGAAGTTTTTAGTATTATAAGTACGTCTTATGGTCCTAAAAATACGTTAAAAAGACTGTTTTATGACATAATCACTTGGTCTGAGCATTTATTGATTACTGTATTTGCAAAGTTTGAACTACCTATATAACATCGTTTATATAATTAAAACCATGAGGTAAATGGTTTTGAAAAGTTATAACCACTTCAATATCATAATGTTATCAACTCAAAACAAAGTTTTTGAAAAATTTATATAAATACCAACCACGTTTCAAATTCCCATGATCTCTGGTTTAGGAATTAGGTAGGGTGGGTTTTTGCTTTTCCTGTATAAATGCATTAAGCAAATAACCCATGTAAAACAGTGTCAATAAGATATTCAATAAGTTTTGTGGTTGATTGTAATCCTCTTATGCGAAGCTTTTATCTCACTGGTTCTTTTTCAGATTACCACAATAGAATTGACACTGGGACATCAAGTGATTACAGAGGAACTCAATCGCCTAGTCAATTTAGTGATATCGAAAATGATAGAAATGCATGGTCGCGCATCAAGAAAGGTCTACGAGGTAAATGCTAAAAACCAGGTAGAAAGGAGGAGATATTTTTGCATAATTTTTCTCTCAAAATTTTTTGGTCTGTGCTTCGAATGGGAAATGATTTTTTTGTCATTTGTATTTCATTGTGGTCATTTTTGTCATTTCAATCATTATTTAAGAAGGTTTTGGTGCCAAATTTGTAGTATCAAAATTAAACAATTTTTTTTATTATTTGATCAAGTTTTAGTCATTAGCAAATTATTGCCAACAATGGCACGCAACTAATCATTATTATAATCACTTTATTTTCAAGATTTACGCTAAACATTTTTGGCAAAACACAGTGCCCTTGTCAAAGAATCTAAACATACATAACAAACTTTTAGTTTTCACATAGAATGGAATTAATTTATGCTTTTGCTAACTTTTGCTATCCCTATAAGCTCGAATTGAAATTAACTAATTACGTCAACATATGCGATCGAACAAATTCAACAGCGCAGTTAAACGGTTGGATAAACCGACGAAAGAGTTTCGTAAAGTAGTCACAATAAATATTTAAGCAGTGGGTGATTTTCAAATTACTGTCCAGCCAAAATGATGAGTGAACAATCAAACACCATCGAATCAATCAAAATGTTTTTAACAAGAACGAAGAGCCGTTTCGGTATAGCTGCCTGTTGAGTTTGGGTTTGCGTTTTTTAATTAATAATGCTTCATGAATTTTGGTGACGTAGTCCAGGGTAGTTTTGGCCAGTTACTTGAAATTTAGAATAGTGTCTGCCAAATGACTGAAAAAATATATTCATGACTGAGTTACATGTTTTTTTTTTCGGTGAGGTAGATTTAGAATGTTGTGCTGTTTTTTTGTTGTTTTTTAAAAAAAAATTTACTTGAGTATGTTGACTACAATGACCGACAATCCTGCCAGTGTTTTTTGTAAAAACAGCTTCGAAAAATCTGAAGTTTTTTAATCTTAATTAATTTGCTATAAAATCTGTGGAATTTTCTCACCTACTGGATGGCGTTATTGTTTGATGTGGCAGTAATGGTGATCCAATAGTGCGATTGTTTCCTTTATTATCATCAAACAATGTTTTAACACCTGTCCTTTTTATCGCATGTAACATGATATCTCCTTAAGTTCTGTGATGTAGTGTAGTCGATTTTGTTACAGTAAATTGGACTGTTATGTAAAAATATATTTCTTACAATTTCAACAAAGTGTTTCACAATTCTATAGTTTCACAAAATCCGAGAAATCTCAAAATTTGGCGTTATTGATGTGTTTTGGATTTCACTCTTGATTTGTGCTTTATTTCTGACTAAATACTACACCCGCCTCTTTAGCGACAATGATATTTCACAAACGTCGAAGATAATCAATTCTAGAGTTTTGATGCTTGGGCGAATTCTCAATTCGTAAAAAAACAAACGCCATATTTTAAGCATGCTTTATACAAAGTACTGACGTCATAATAGGCACACATATTGCTTAACAATCAGTTATGTTGTGCTTCAGGCGATATTAAATCTTTTGTTGGTTGAATTACTATATATAGCATATTTTTAACACTAAAATATCACTCCAAACTTTTTTTATTCAGAAAAATTTCAGTCGCTTCAAGTTCTCGTTTTTCATTAGTTACAGACATTACACAACGAAATTGTTAGTTTAATGATTTGTAAGTGACCTTCTACTTCTTTCAGGATTGTGGGGAACCCGACAAACAGAAGACACGCGCACAGACAGAGAACTTTACATCCGAACCACAATTCGAGAGCTTGTTATGTACATTTTCTTTTTAATGACACTGTGTATATGTAAGTCCAATCTTTATACTACATGCTCTCGTAGTATTCCATTTTCACTGAATTTTGTTGTGGTAGACGTTAGTATTCGCATTGTACGAGATTTTTTTTGATAAATCGAATACTCTCCGCCACATCGCCCTACCGTAAATATCATAGTGGTTTATTGCCTACGCTTTACCGCTTTATATTACTGTTAACATTTATGCCTTGGAAAAGATTCGATTTATATAGTACCCATAACCTTTTCACTACAGATGCAGGATATACATGTAAAGTTAGTTGGGGATCAGTCGGTTTGCGGCCAGTTATCGCGGAGCCCAATTTTTAGCGTAATGTAGTGAACTAAATTACGTCAACACTTCTGTAATACCAGTCGAGAAGGAATTGCTGCTGTTCAGATCAGCAATTATTTCATCAGCTGCTGAAAGTTGTGGGCAAAAACGGCTTAGAGTGGCGGGCGATAGTGAGAAAAGAACACTATGGTGGAACCAAGAGATTAAAGAAGCTATTCGAGCAAAGAAAGATGCGTTCAAGGCCTGGCTCTAGAACAGATCGTCATCTGATTTGCAATTCCGGTACACTGAGGCGCGAAAAGCGGCAACCTCGGCAGTAAAGAAATCCAAGGAGAAGTCATGGAAAGAGTTTGGTTGTCGGTTGGATTCCAACTATTTTTCGGCAAACAAAGTATTTTGGCAGACCATCCGCCGTTTACGTGGCAAAAGATCCAGTGTCACGTACTCCATCAAGATTCTGCAGGTAACATTCTAACGGATGAGAATGAAATCCTTTCACGATGGAGAGAATACTTTGAAAGTCATTTGAATCCTGTAAAGGCATCGACTCGTGACACACGAAGTGACACATCTAGGGGAAGAGGAAGTTTTCACTGCAGCAGAAGTGGCAACAGCAATTAAAGGAATAAAATCTGGAAAAGCTGCTGGTGAAGATAAAATCAGACCCGAGATGTTGAAAGCGCTGACTGGAGAAGAAATTCTCTGGTTAACGCGAGTGTGTCAAGTTGCGTGGAAGTTTGACAAAACTCCCAGAGATTGGCAAACAGGTGTGATTATTCCGATATTCAAGAAAGGAGATCGCAAGCAATGTACACACTACAGAGGGATATCACTCCTCAGTTTGCCAGGGAAAGTATATGCCAAATACCTTGAAAGGTAATGCCGAGAAATAGTGGAATCAAAACTGGAAGATGGTCAGTGCAGTTTTCGTCCGGGTCGCATCACCACGGACCAAATCTTCACTCTGAAGCAAATCTTGGAGAAATCTCGGAAGTATGGCAAAGATCTCTTTGCATGCTTTGTCGATCTTGAAAAAGCATATGACCGAGTTCCTCGGGATAAACTTTGGAAGGTTTTGCAGGAGTATGGCGTTAATGGTTAATTGTTGCGCGCCATTAAGTCATTCTACTGCAGACCGGAGGTTTGTGTTTGGGTAAATGGCAAGCAATTAAAGCCGTTTCATGTGGGCGTTGGACTCCGGCAAGGGTGCGTTTTGTCACCTCTCTTTTTCATTGTTTACATGAATTGGATCGACAAATGCAGCCAAGCTGATGAGTGTGCCACGATTGGAAATTGCAAAATCAGTCGTCTACTATTCGCTGATGATATGGTTCTGCTTTCTTCCACAGAATCTGGCCTCCAGCGCGCATTAAATACCTTTGCAGATGTATGCAACACCGCCGGAATGAAAATAAGCACGGCCAAAACTGAGGTTCATTATTTTTCAAGAAACCCTGATCAGTGCGTATTACAAGTGAATGGAACGACACTGAAGCAGGTAGAGAAGTTCAAGTATCTTGGGGTTGCATTTACGAGTGACGGAAGGCAAGACGAAGAACTGGATACCCGAATAGGCAAGGCTAGTGCAGTAATGCGAGCTTTGCACTACTCGGTTGTCATGAAACGAGAATTGTCGAAAAAGGCAAAGCTCTCAATTTTCAAAACAGTTTTTGTCCCCATTCTCACTTATGGTCATGAATCTTGGGTAATAATCAAAAGAGTGCGATCACAAGTGCAAGCGTCCGAAATAAGGTTTTTACGAAAAATCGAAGGAGTTACACTGTTTAACAAGGTGCGTAGCTCTGAGATTCGAAAATGTCTACATCGAGCCGTTACTTCGCCGAATTGAAAGATCTCAGCTTAGATGGTTTGGCCATCTAAGCAAAATGCTTCAGGAAAGACACCCCAAACAAGCTTTATTAGCCAAAGCAAATGGAGAAGACCAGTTGGACGACCTAGAACTAGATGGACCGATTACATTGAGGATCTTGGATGGAATCGCTTGGGACTTCACCCAAGCGAAATGATGGAGGTGATGGAAGACCGGTAGGTGTGGCGGCTTACCATCTCGAGCTGCTGCTTTGCAACCCTCACGGAAAAGCGGGCAATGAAGAAAGAAGAAGAATATATTTCTTTATTGCTTTGGGGTTGTTAAATAGCTTTCTTAATCATATAATACGTTTACCTGTACCCTACGGTGAATGTACAATGTACATTAACTACATTCATACAACTTATTCGGAGTCAGTTTCTTTTTAACGTTAAGGCCTATTCTACACTTTGCGTAAAATCGTTAGCGTAATCTTTGTTTAGCTTAACAAATTTATTGCTGGTAAGCTGGCACATCGGGCATATTTAGTTTGTGTTTTATGTGAACAGAAGATACGCTCGTGCTCTCACGATTTTACATCAAATGTAGATCAGACTCGCTTCTTGTGCATGACGCTGTCGTGGACTTTGGGAAGATATCTCATGCGTCAACCGGGATATTTTCCGTTTGTTTAATGATTATATTCCTTCCGGTCAACAGTTGTTACTGCTACAGACTAGCACTAAAACGAAGCACTTCGCTGTTGTGCAGTTAGAAAGCTTATAATTCTTTCACTAACTGTGCCTTTTTTTGGCCCGATTATTTTAAGGTCGATATGGCAGCGTTCAAACAATATCCGTCTGGTGAGATATGCATTGATTAGGTCTGTGTATCTGTCCTTTGCCCGCGTGTTTATGAGGATTCTGCTGGAATTCATCAGGTTTTATTTTTTATTCTGCAATGCTTTAAATTGCAAAAGATTTCACGTATAATAATATCAAATATTTTTGCCCTTTTTTTGTCACAAACTCGCTTTTAGTCGCCTAAGTGCGTATTTTAAGAAAGGTCATTAAAGAAGTTGTTTAATATCATTAAAGTTTCATGTAATATATTTTGGGTTACTTAAAAATTTATGAGTTGCGGTCAGTTTTATAATTAACAATTTATTTTGTTGAAACTGGCACACATCTATCCACCGCTTGTTCCGAATTTTTTTAGCGCTATTTCGCACCAACTATTTGGCATAGGGAAAAATCTTCTTTGCCCCCATTTACTTCATTTGAATTGATGAAATTAATTTTTACTCTGTGTGGAAAAATTTAGCAAATTTGCGGTAAAAACTTGGATCGTTCTTTTTTTTTTCTCATCTACGAAGCACCAATAAAGTTTACGAGCCTCAAAGTGTCATTTTATTTAATGCTAAGAGAGATAGCGATCGCACCGAGAATATTTTGCAATGTTTGTTGCACGGCAAGCTGCGATGTATTGATGAGCAGGCTCGATAGAAGCAGTATTTTTTTAATGCAATTGCGCTGACAATGCCATCCCTCTAAGTTGGTGCGCAGCATCTATTTCCAGATTGTATATTAGCGTACTGGCTCATGGTGGCTAATATGATTCTACAATCTACGTCCTGGGCTAAGTGGCGGGCTATTCGGAAGGATCTGCGACATCCTGACGCGACCGACCTGACGCGAGAAAATTCACTCCGGTATTCTTGAGGCCAGGGACATCCTGACGCCCTAACTCTAACCCTAACCCTAGCCCTAATCCTAATGTCAGGATGTCCATGGTGTCAGAATTCCCGGGTGAAAAGTCTCGCATCAGGTCGGTCGCGTCAGGATGTCCTGCTTCTATTTGGAAAGTGTTTAAATCGTTTGATCAAGATAGGCTAACTGCGTGGTAAAGTTGCAATTGGCATTGTTTTTGTTTTTTCTAGTAACATTTGGAATGACAAGTCCCACCCACTTCTATTACACAAAAGTGATGCAAGAATTGTTTGTTGAATCACAATTCGCTGATACCAAGAACACTTTTAGTGGACTATCCACCATGCAAGATTTCTGGCGGGTATGTACTATCGACTTTGCCTATGGTTTTTCATGTTTGCTTTCCGTGAGAGTTGCAAGATGTCAGCACAAGATCAATCCATCGCACTTCACGATTTTTCACTGTTTTTCGTTTGGATGAAGTCTTAAACGGAAATCACGCCTTTACTGCGGGTTCGTTTAGCCGCGGGCTTTACTTCGCGGCTCATTGGCTCTTTTTTTTGTATCGGCTCCAATTCTTTCTTTTGACAGTTCATATTTTTTTTTTTTTGTGAACTCTGACAGTACTCCACAAAGGTCGGCGCCGAAAAAAGACATTGCTGAGCGCGCCTGCCCCGAAATAAACCGTGGCGAAACAAGTGCGCCGAACAAATCATGCAAACTGTATCGTTTCATGGTCTGGCTAAGTTTGATTTGGTTTATAGCAATTTTACCACTGGTTCTTTTTACACAACCTAAAGATCTACAAAACAAACATTTGAAATGGCACAAAATAAAATGAAGGAGCTGTGAAAGGACACAAAGTCTTTGAATTTGGAGTACAACGAATTGGGTTCATTTGCGTCCTTATTTAGAACCATATATACAGTATATTCTGTGTGTGAAAAGGCGGTAATACGTTTATTATTAACTTTTTATACGTGCCATAGAGCATTGGTATTGAGATTCAATCTTAATGCGCTAAATAAACAATAGGTATTGTGATGTCACCAGGCCAAACACAATGGAAAGCGATATTTCCTTAAAATTTTGCGGTTTTCCATGAATTCTGAAGCAATTTTTATACCTAAGGTTGGCTTTTTGAAGCGGCAACGTTGAGAAAAGAGTAAATTTCTGATTCCAACTATGGCTTAATTTAATTTTTGCAGTTTGCTGAGGGTCCGTTGGTGAACGGCCTGTTTTGGGAATCCTGGTACAACAACCAAAACCTATCCCAGGACGAATTGGGCTACATCTATTATGAAAATAAACTGCTAGGCGTGGCCCGGATGAGACAGCTGAAAGTAAGAATAAAATATTTTGCCATTAACTTTTGTTTTGCAATCAGGCAGATCATCCAACAAAGATCGGTTTCATGCTACTGCATTACTCGTTGTACGATTGGTCTCGATTTATGAGATAGCCTACCTGATTTCAGAAAGGGCTGGTAGTCGGTTAAAGGGTTCCTATCAGTTATAGTCATGCCCGCTTGCAAGCTTGGAACAGCTGTATATCGACAAGCTATGATTGCCGCATTTCCTTGCCTAATCACCTTGACCAGGTGACAGCGATGTGGCCTTTTTCGAGTGAAGCAGCAAAGCTATAAATATCAGTTTTGAAGCCTTCATAACCATGCTGGGAATCGAACTCATTCCACCGTTTTAGTAGCACCCCGGCTTTCCTTGGTGGTGGAAGTGGTGCTACCCGTCGTCTTCCGAAAGGTTGGGGCGCGGAGAAACTGTGCAAAGGCCTAACATTCGGGCCACGCTCTCTCTCCTTCAGCCAACTGACCGAAAAAAAATTGAAGCAACATTGCTTAGGTGCGAAACGGCTCTTGCGAAGTTCATCCAGACTTTCGGGATGAAATCACTTCTTGCTTCGACTCCTATTCTCTCAGCAAAGAATGTACCACGCCATTTGGACCTGCCAACGGAACCGCGTAAGTTGATGCTGCGACTTAGCTCAATGTTACCTTTGGCATGAGTCAGATCTGATGGTCTAGTAGACACCATGTAGCATTAGCGTAAGTTATGAATATTGGTTAAGTTTTTCTTTCCGTAGGATTTTCAGTACTAGCTTGAGATGCAGAGTTTTGTGGTTATTTTCTGGCTCTAATTGCTCAACCCAAAAATTTCACAGTTTATGAAGTAATGGGTTTCCGTTTTGCTGTGGTGAGGGCGATTGGGAACTGGCTGAGACATGCTAATGCAAATGGATGCTAAAGGTTACTTCGCACCAATGCTTGTAAGCAAGATGCAGCAATGCTATTTTTCAGCCTTTAACCACTATTTTCCTGTTAATCTAGTTGGTTCTATCACACAGAAGATGAATTAGATGGCTCCAAACACTGGGGGGTGCTTGGTTACTCGTATGGCGGCGGTGGTTTCTATCAGGTAGCACAGGATTGTCATTACAGTACAGAAAGGTTTAGCCGTGTGAGGCTGATTTTCCAGATTTGCCTCCATGTTTTTATTCCCCTAAGTCGGCTTTCTTCTGCGAAATATCAATCTTGTTTAAAAAAGTTAAAATTTGTTACATTTCGATGCAAATTTGCAACGATTTTTTGACCAAGCGCAAACCATTAAAACTGTTTTCAAAAGATGTTTCTGCCCACGCGTAGGATGAGCGTGTTTTCTCAATAATACCTAAAACCTAGAATTTCAGCTCCGGGGTTGGCATTTCTGTACTGAATTACATATTTTATGCATAGGATTTTTATTATTTTAGTTGGTTATATTCTTACTATGCGGGTCAGGAACACCATGGTCGGTTAAGCTGGTATTCGCCCCATGGTTACTATCAGGTATTCAAGCGTGCCGTGCTTGTTAGTGACGTCACAAAGCCCCAGTTTGACGTCATCGAATCAAAATTATTTTAAAACGTGATTTGCTTGTTCGTTCATATTTCGTAGTACTGTAGATACAACATGATTTGATTATAATCAAATATTTGTCTTTCATTTTAAACCGAAGACCGGCTTTGATTGCGATAACTTTTGATGGGGTTTCAACCTTCTCATTCGAAAAGAATGGAAAGCAGCTGATCTAAATTGCGGTTATTTATTCCTCCGGAATAATGTTAACCATTTTTGCCTCAAACCTTGAGCTGTCGTTTAAGAAACGAGACATTTTCAAAGTATTTTTAGCCGATCTTGGTCAGCAAATTCTGTAACTCGTTTAAGTAGTACTGAGCTTGAGTTGCATCCTCCAACAGCGCAACGTATACCGAAGATTAATTTCTGCAACACCAAATGCGTCTCACCAACATGTATATTATTTGATCAAAATGAAATCGTGTGAATTGCGATGATTTGCATGCTAATTGTTAAGAATCATTCATTTATTATCTGATTTTAACGATGATTTTTGATTTTGTTCGTACATTTTGATTTGAAAGGGCTTTTTGACTTTTGACTCAAAAAATTTCGGTTTCAGGACTTGTCTAGCACCAGGGCTTCGTCTTTGGCGCTGATCTCCAGTCTCAAAGATAATTTGTGGCTGGATCGCGGCACTCGGGCTGTGTTTGTTGATTTCACAGTCTACAATGCAAACATCAACCTCTTCTGTGTGGTCAGGTGGGTAGATTGGTTTCTCACTCTGTTTGTTTATTTTTTTTTTGCGCAACTTGATGATGGTTTCTCATGAGCTGCAAACCTCTCTGCCATACATAACCACTCAAATTTTAATGTTGCAAAATGCTTGAAAACGCTAAAATTTCTCAAAAAATATTCAGGGCCTCGACGAACGAGACGCGAAATTACAATTTATAGATCTCGTATGCTGTTAAACCCGCAAATTTGCAAAAATTGTAACGTTTAACTAATCGAACCTGTGAAATTAACAAGTCGAAGGCGCCAACGCATACGCCGGACTGGTTCGATCAATACCAGACGAGAAAGGTACACTAATATTTTATCATGATCCCTGAATAAAACTTGCGTATGTCCTTGCTAATTGCACTTTCGCCACCAAGACCCTCGCCCAATCTCCATTGTCAAAGGACGATGCATGAGATTGCAAGTTAATCCAAGGAAGCATTTGTTTCAACGTCTTGCGATGACGTGTTTTTGTTTTCAGATTGGTGGTGGAGTTTCCTGCCACTGGGGGCGCTGTTCCGTCGTGGCAGTTTCGCACTGTCAAATTGATTCGTTACGTCACCACCTACGACTATTTCCTTCTAGGTCTGGAGGTAAGTTCGTCAGCTGCCGAAAATTGAATTTGCGTGCAGGTTTGTAGCCTCCTTCAGTGAAACAAGTCGCAGCTTGATTCGAAGACTGCAACGTCCTTTTGCTATTTCTTAGTTTTCGGCAACTTGACCAAGTAATTAGAGAATTTGAAAGTTATTGGTCATAATCTGTTTGTTCTTTCCGTAGTTTCCTGAAGTCCGTAATAATTTCTATGCCTTGATTAGAAGCCGTAAAACCCTTCGTTTTAAACAGTAAAAATTTTAAACGTTTCAAGCTTATTTACGTCCATCATAAGTAAAAATTTAAGTCGAATCTATTCGAGTAAGATTTAATTTTGTTGATGATGGACGTAGTTAAGCTCGAAACGTTAAAATGTTTACCGGTTTAACAAGGCTTTGCTGTTTTTAATCAAATTAATAACACCGCAGTGCAATCAGTAGCGATAATTTCGATAGTCATTCTGCATATGCTAATGTTTTAATTTGCTATTTTGTTTTAGTGTTTGTACATGCTGTTCATAGCATACTACATTGTGGAAGAGGTGCTTGAGATAAAGAAACATCATTGGAAATACTTCAAGAGCGTATGGAATTGCCTCGATGTCCTTGTCATTGTGGTAAGTGCGGAAAGTGAATTATTTTCTCTTACAGCAGCTATGGGTTAGTTAGTTATATAATTGCGCTTTGATTGTTTCCGCAGTATTTTGAAACTCAATTCAATTCTCACCGAGAGCATTGCTTTTTTCATCAGGAGGCGCATTTCGAAGTTGAAGTAGTTAGTTGGTGCTGCTTGACTTCTTTGGAGGAATGTGGACTCGGATCCACTTCGCAGAAACCTAACAATCAGGCCCGCCCGACTTCGTTCGGGGCAGAATAATGAACCCCCCACTCAGTGGGCCGCTGGAGGTGACCAATTGGTAGCCATCAGCAGCGGCCATTTGTATGGTGATGGAGTGGCCACTTTTTGCATCGTGTTGTGGAATTCGCCGCTTTTCTTCAAGGCATGGTGTGGAATGGAAGATGATTTTTCCATATTCCTTACTGGCAATTTTCTTCCATTCCGTACTAAAAATCTTTCATTCTATATTCCATTCCATACCGAAATTTTCTCCCATATTCCATTCCATACCTCCCATACCAAAGAACTTTGAGACTGGAAGCAATGCCATGCATAATTTGCATCTTTGCAATGATGTAAGCAACGCACTCGAGAAGCTGCGCGTAACATTACAAAGGTGCAACGACCGGTATGTGGTATGCACAGGGTTTAATGATTACCATACAAGTTTGCATTCACACCAACCATAAAATTTGACATAACCAAGCTGCTAAAGAACATTTACCATAACAGAAATACCAAGCTTTAACACCAAAAAGAACTACAAGCGTAAAGGGGTTGAAGCATCCAGCCAATTCCGGTACAGCAGTTTGCAATATAGCTAAAATCAAAATATAATTTAAAAAAATTTTTGTTCTCATTTTGGGGTTGCGATTTTAAAGATATTCAACAAATACAAAGAGATACCCCCGAAAAGTTTTTGGAAACCTGAGTTTGTTCTCCCAGCCTGAATTTTCAGAAAAAAAGATGGGTTTCTAAAGTTGAATTAGTCACGTGATGTTACTGGAAGGGTAAATATTATTCAATCTCTCTTTTTTCCTCGAAGTTCAGGTTGAGAGGACAGGTTCAGGGTTTCCAAACTTTTTTAGGGGGCATAGTATTTTGTATTTGTTAAATATCTCAAATCTTTGCAACCGTAGCCTCAAAATGAGAGCGAAAAATTTCAAAAATTTTATCTCAATTTTAGCTATTTCAACTACTGCAATTGGCTGGATGCTTTTCCCCCTTAAAGCACTAAAAATAAAAATGAAAAATTAACCTCAAACGGGGATGAAATACCGAATACGAATTATCGTGGCAATGGAAGAAACAAAATTTAGGGCTTGGCAAATTGTCAATTTCGAAATGAAAAAACATGTCAAACCTCTCAAAGCCGTCAACTATAGCATCAATGCTGCAAATTACAATGTACTTACTGTGATTCAATACGTACACTGTTTGCGCAGTACACACAACCGAAACACCACGATTCGTCGGAAAATAATACGCAATATTTCTGTGAGAATATCATTTCTACCCGACATCTGTATATGTTTTTTGCGAATACCATGCACGAAATCTAGTGTGGAATTGTATGAAAGTACGGAAGATTGTCTTCCATTCCATTCTTGAAATATTCCATTCCATTCTGGCATCTTCCATATTCCAGACTGAAATTTCCATTCCATTGTCCATTCCACACCGTGCAGTTCTTTTCTTTGCGGGATTCTCCATCGCGGTTGGCTTCTGTGGTGAAGTATTGCTGCCGCACCGTGTTCTCACCCACATGAAAGAGCTGGCAACAATAACAATCTGACGGCTAGCCAATTGTTGCAAGCCTGTAGTGTCAAAGGTGCGTTTACACTGGACGCGAAGCGAAAGTTGGCAACCTTCGCGAGTGGTCGTTACGTCACTTGCTCAAAGTTGGCCAACCATTCAAAAACAATTTTGTCAACATCTGAAAGGTTTAACCGCTCGCGAAGTTTCAACTGGTTGAAACCTTTCACTTGTTGTCGATGGCGTCAAATTTCGTTTGCTTCATGTCCTGTGTAAACGCATCTTAACTGAGTCAAAAGTTATCGAGTCACTAAAAGTCGTAATGCTTTCGCCCCGGTGAATTATTCTGATAAAGACCGGTGGAAACTTACTTCTGCCACTTCCCAACGTTTCATAACCAAACAGTAGTCGTTAGTTTTGAAATAATTGTTATAATTACGCAACTATATTGGGCAGGTGGTGATTAATTTGGCTACGAGCTTATCACTACACTTAATTATCCCTTGTTCGCTTGAGACTGTCTATGAATTATGATGTTGAAGTGATTATTATCAATTGTACAATGTACAGTGGAAACAAGAGATATAGAAACGACCAAGGTTAGATTTTTCATGCGGTTTAATGCGTGAAATGTTTGGTATTCCGTACGATCTGAATTTGAACATATTAAATCGTGTCTCTCAAATTTTGGACCCTAATAAACGATTACAACGAAGAAATGCGATTATCGAAAATAAACGGACTGTAAGGAATAGTTCGGGTCAAAACCATTACGAATTTTAGTGACTAAGTTTGATTATTTTGATTTTGTTCCGACAAAACCAGCATAAACAAAACAAATGCTCTTCAGAATTCCTGGGCTGCTTCGCTATATTGGATTAAACAATAAAATTCTTGTAATAATTTCTGTTTTCTAGCTGTCACTGGTAGCTTTAGTGTTCAACATTTACCGCACGGTCAAAGTCGGCGAACTACTGGACAGCCTTCTTGAAAACTCGCAGGTTTATCCCGACTTTGAATTTCTCGGCTTCTGGCAGATGCAATACAATAACATGGTTGCGATAGTCGTTTTCTTTGCTTGGATCAAAATCTTCAAATACATCAGGTAAACGGCTTTTACAGTGATAAGTGCAGTTTTCCTGCAGATTTCATATTGATAGTTAGTGTTTTCTGACTGTATGAGATTGATTATAATTTTTTTTTGTGAATGTCTTTTTTTCACATTGAAATTACAAAAGCGTAATAATTGTAAATGTACTGACTCCGCTGGGCAAGTAGGAATTTTGCTGTTGAACTGAACTTCGGAAAAACTTTCGAATTGGACGGTAGGATCTTGAATGGTGGCATAATGATGTGGTAAAGGTGGTGTGCTCCTCGTTAACAAACTAAAGACCAAAAACAAACCATTTCCGGTTAGGATACTTAGTGATAGCGAGATCTCAAAAGAGAATTCTTTGGTGGTCCGAGTTGCTTGTTCAAAGAATTTTGTTTTTGAAAAGAACTGGAATCAGTCAATCTACGTGTTTTTAATTAACTGCCTGATTCGACTTTAGTCAAAAGCAGTATTGCACAGTAATTAATTTCGATTTGAAATTTTTATTCTAGCTTTAACCGAACGATGACACAGCTACAATCGACACTCTCGCGCTGTTCGAAGGACATTGCAGGGTTCGCGGTCATGTTCTTCATCATATTCCTGGCTTACGCGCAACTTGGATACCTTGTGTTTGGAACGCAGGTTGACGACTTCAGCACCTTTGCTGAAAGCATGTGAGTGCCGAAGTGGGATAGAAAGAAAAGATAGAAACTTGTAGCTGTTTTAGAAGCATTCGCAAATATTGTACATTCTTTAACTTCGAACGTTGTTTTTGGACTTATTTAAAGAACTCAGCATTTTGTTTGAAGTTGCATTTTGTTATTTTATTACATTCAATTTAAAAGAAGAAATATAGGACGTTGTGGTTAACAATTTACCGTACATAATGTCTTACTTGATTGGGTTTCTGCTTATAAAACATTTATTGCATTAGCTTGATTTCTGACGTGAGAAATAGCAGAATTGGGCGGCCGAACTCAATTTGCATTTGTGCGTGTAAAGTTTTACTTCGCAATTTTGGCTCTAGGGCTTCAGGTTTGATTTTCAATCCGTTTGAATTGAGTTGACGGATTCATAAGTAGGTACTGAACATTGCGTCGTAGTTTAACTAACCTTGATTATTTTTTCCTCTCGCAGCTTCACCTTATTCCGCATCGTTTTGGGAGACTTCGATTTCCATGAACTAGAGACGGCAAACAGAGTACTTGGCCCCATCTTCTTCATCACATACGTCTTCTTCGTCTTCTTTGTACTGCTTGTGAGGACCTGATTGATTTATTGAATATTGTATTTGCAAATTTTTTAAAGATTTGCCGAGTTATGAGTCTGAACTTCATGCAGCAATTTGACTACATTCAATTTACTCTTGAAAAAGTAGAAACATAATCAAAAATAAGATGGGCAAAAGCTCAAATTGAGGCTCGAAGTCGGTCAATCAAGAGTTTTTACTGAAAAGCTAAACTCGATGTTGGGACAAAATTTTAAAGAAGAACGAGAGTTGTTTATAATTAGTGCCGTTTGTTTTGTCGTCAAATTTTAATTTTTTTTGTTTGGATTTTTTTGTATAAAACATCTAGTAGCTCTATTCTTGGAAATGATGTTAGCATGAGGTTTTAATATCGGTTTGGTGCTCATTTGCTAATGGAATTAATTATTCTATCACAGAACATGTTTTTGGCGATCATCAACGACACTTACTCTGAGGTGAAGGCTGAAATCTCGATGCAGAAGAGCGAGTTCGAAATTTCCGACTACTTCAAGAGGGTGAGAAGTTATTGATCTTTACAACGTTGTAGGTTTGACATCTTATTTTTCAACTTAGTGTTACCCCGCTTCCCATCCACATCAAGAGTTGCATACTTCCAGCAAAAAAGAGCAGTGCAAATCTGCGATTTCTTTCATGCTTTGATGTTAATATCATCTAGTTAGACATTATTTAAAATCAGTCTTGCCTTTTCCCTCAACCATAGGCCGATATGCCTAAGGGTTGGGGAGGGAGAGGCTATAGCCCTTCTTAGTTTTTTGTATTGTTTTTATTTAATTTGAATTTATGTTTTAAATTTGCGAATATTGAATCTAAAATTTGCCCCCTAACGCCGAAGGCTGGCCGCCTTTGTCTTCAACTGGAGTGGTCAGTTAACCTTCTGAGCAACTTTTTACCTCCTTTCCGCCACTTTTTTCGATAGTTCGGACAATTATTTTGGTTTTCTTTCCCTTAGTTGTTCTTTCAGTGGTTCAGTGCCTCTAAGAGGCGTTATGATTGGAACAATAGGGCAGCATACAATCCTTAATGACGCGTTTTACTAGGGCTACAACAAAGTTCTCGAGAAGCTGTCGTTGAAGAAAGACCGAATCCGTGACATCCAAGACGCTATCAACTCCGCCGACTTGAATTCGGACAAGCAGTTAGATTGGGAGGATTGGAGACTCGACCTTAAGATGTGAATGAGGCTGTTTTTGAGTGATTAGCTAAAGTTCATGTTTTGTCGGCGATAATGAAATCAAAAGGAAAAAAAAACTTCACGAAAACAAAGCTTACAAGAAAGCTGCTTAGAAACTATGTTTTTTCATTATAGTAAATTCTCTTTCGCTTTGTTCAATATGTGTTTAATGTTTTGTTAAGTGAATGGCTAAAATAACGTACAGTCTATTTTAAGAGTAATGCCGCAATAAATGTAGTTATCGCGAGTTGGAAAAAAGGCAATCCAGCAGATCTTTTCAGATGTTTTGTTTTTTAAAACACTTAATTTTTGTCTAGCATCCTCTCTACTGCTTCTTGCGATCAAACCTTGCATTTAGTAATGTTTTTGAAAACTAGAACTTTCAACTTTGAAAACCCACTTCATGTTACGTCATAAGTGTCATTGACGTCCTTTCATACGTAGTTAGTTGCCTTCAGGATGCCTGAAAATGTTTATTTTTGAAGGCCAGACTTCGACTAGTTTTCCCATAAATTGGTTTCTGTGTGTTCTTTTGGGTGTTGTGCCACAGTTAGTATCTGTTGTATCACTTGAAATTTTCAAACCTTTTTTCTAAATTAGAAATAAGCAATTAATTGTCACCAAAACCTAAGCTTTGCGCACAAACTTTGAACCGACATAATAGTTGACATTGTGCCTTGGCAACGTAGCTTTTCGGCAAGAAATTTCGCAGCGATCGCGAACCATCGGCGACGTTTTATGAATTTGACCATTTCTGGGTTTGAACCCGCGGCCTTCTTTTCCAGGGCGAGCGTGTTGGCAGCTGGCATTTAAAAACCGATCTGTGGTCGACTGGACAAAGCGTCTGCTACCTTGGTTCGATTCCCGGTCACACCAAGAACAATAAAAATTGGGATTTACAACTTTCCTGCGTGACGTTTAGCAATGAAAAAGATGAGTATGAAGCCTCCACCGCGTGTGTTGGGTAGGTGGTAGCTTGACTCGAAGACCGAAAAATCACTTCGCTCTGTCCCCTCTCTATTGGCCAAAGCAACTTTGCGAATAAGCTGAGTTACAATTACGAGTCCCCGGAAAGCTGTTATTTATCATTCGAGTTTAACTTTCGACATTTTTCCAGGCGCGGTATCCCTGACGCCGAGATCGAGGCTGTGTTTGCCAAATACGATCAAGATGGCGACATGGTGTTGAGCGAAGAGGAGCAAAGAAAGCTGCATGAGGACCTCGAGAAGCAAAGGGTGAGTCCCAACTCTTCAAACATAAGTCACAACTTCAGTTAGCCTTCCTTGGAATGTCGGTAGAAATGAATGTGAGTCTCTAACCAACTTTTTCAACCAAAAGGCAATTTTTAAGAATTTAAATTCTTCAGTTTCTGTGATTCTGTGCAAGTACATTACTAAATCACTACTTAAAGCTTTAAAAAAAACGGCATTTTTAATCCACAGTCTCAAGTAGTAATTTTCAGGGAGAGAAAAAACTAAATCAAAATCGATGAAGTAAACATTAACTGTATATGATTGATACAAAATAGGCTTTTCTGACGTGATAAATGATAATTGCGTTATTAATTCGTCGCAACTTGATGCTTCATCACATTCGTGTTTTATTAAATTCCAAAGGTCAGTCATGAAAAAAATTTTCTTTTGGAGTAATGAAATAATCAGAGTTGTTATTGAAATGAAGTATCTTTAGTTTACTAATAATTCCAGTAAAGGGGTTAGAATGTACAGTAACTTCTTACGGGCTACTTAATATGCTGATAGCTTTTCAAGATGACTTTTTACAAAGCATAACATCAATTGATGTTTTGCTTTGTAAAAAATGCTATCTTGATACATATCTGTCACTAGACTGTATTTTTAGCTTAGGGCTTAAACTTTAATTTGCTGGCGACTGATGTTTATCTCTTAAATATTCAGCCTGTTTTGTAATTTCTAATGACGCATTTTTGACTTTATCTTTAGTTTCCGACGTATAGTTTAATCGCATTGACACTTTTCGATAAATATTTAATAAAACTTATTTTTTTCACGCCAAGATGGAGCTGGATGGCGAACAGGTGACCTTGTGTCGTCACAGTAATGTTGGTTGTTGTGCAATAACACTTTGCTATAGTGCGATCTATAATTTAATCATTTTGACGTTTATCAAACATGTTATTCACCGTATTTGATTAGCAATATTGATGATAAGAATACCCATCTGTTGGTTTTTCCGTTTTAACTATGTTATATGCAGGGTTTTATCTGAACCACCTGAAAAAGCAGAAATTTGGCTACTTCAGCCTTAATGGAATCCAGGTCTTAACCAGTAAGACTCCCCAACTTCCAAACTATTTAGCTGCAAAACTGATTAAAGATAGGCTAAATAAACCGGTAAATTTGAAAGCAAGGGTAAGGCATGGTGAAAACCATTGATAATCAATACCAAATTTTTTGTTTATTTTTGGAGCGTTCATAACATGCTTTGCATTAGGTACCACATCTATCAAGGTGCCTGGGTTAGGAGACGTCAAATCTGTCCACCTCTCTGTTGCACCCGGTTGAGTTTCCACGTTGCACTTTTCCATGCTAAACGGCAAGCATGGAAACTGTGAATAAAAAGTCTGGTTTGACCCGACTTGGAATCGAACCCGGCTCCAGCCGCAGAAGCTCTTTCCATTTGCTTCTGCCAGGTCTAACTCAGCTATCTTAATTGCAGACTGACCTGACTAATGAACTGGAAGAAATCGAGCAGAACAAGCAACCCGCCCGCCCCTCGTCTGCCCACTCAAAGGGGGCGCTCTCCCACCTGAGTCACGATTCGATGACGGAGAGCGACGAAGACGATGACGAGGATTTTGATCGCGCGCGATTTAAGAATCTCGTCACAAAAGAAGAATTCCAGATGTAAGTTTACTATATTTGTGACGCAATATTCTTAATTTGTAACCTCGCTAATACGATTACTAACCACACTGCTTGGTTGCGGTATATCTTATGGTTTAATCTCGGTGTGGTAAATAATAACGTCGTTATTGCTGACGTCATCGAAAGTATTCGGCTGTGGGTTTTGGAAATATAGGCACTATTAGCTAATCACGTCTTTGCTACAAGGCTTATGTCAAGCTGAAAGATAGACAGCTTTTTGTGTCTGATCATAATAATTTTATTGTTGCGCAGTCTGACGCGTCGTGTCGACCGCATGGAGCACAGCATCGGCTCCATTGTGTCGAAGATTGACGCTGTGATTGTGAAGCTGGAAGCGATGGAGCGGGCTAAGTTGAAGCGCAGAGAGACGATGGGGAGACTGCTCGATAATATCACGGAGGTAAAATTTCTCGATAACCGCTCGGGTCAATCCTCAGACCGAGTTCGGTTCTTGCTGCTGACTGCAAGATATAAGTTGCGGTTTATTTGGTTGATTAAGGCCGGGAGAATTTTGCCATTCCGTGGGATGGACGCGCCGAAAAATTCCATTAACTAAGAGCTAAAGTGCTTCGAAAGCAAGCTGCTGGATGTTTAGGACTAAGTTGAAGTTCTGTTGGGTTTATCCTGCTTAATTTGTCCACAGACTCTACCAAAACATTTGTATTATTTGATTCGGCTTACTGCCGAGGTAGAGGAAAGCAAGAAATTTTAGCCGTTATGTCTGGAAATCATAGCTTGTCATAGCCGAGGCAAAGCTGAAACGTAACGAACTAAAACTTTTACCGATTGTGGTTTCTGCCCTATATCACTATTATTACGTGGTGTTGTGGTTTCCGCCCTTCCGGTAGATTGAATTGAAGGGCGATGCAGTTTCCGAAGTGCCCCACGGTACAGCTTTCAAGTTCTCCATCATCCTCGTTTGTGAGGCTCTGTTTAAGTTTCTGTGTTTTACAATCTTACCTAGCACCTTTAGCTCAGTTTTTAATTGCAAATTTGATTTGAACTAATCGCTATTTTTTACAAGGACGAGCGAGCAGGTAGATCAGACGACGAGTCTCATCGGGATCAAATGGAGCGGCTTGTGAGGGAGGAGCTCGCCAGATGGGACTCTTCATCATCCATCGGCTCGTCAGCAAGACGAGGAAACCGACCTTTGTCTGGTGAGTTTCATAATTACTCGCTTGTTACTTCGAGAGACTATGTGTACTCAGAATACTAGCAAAGAGTTTTTCACTGCTTTGTTCTGGCTTCAAGATTTGCCATATTTTATACAAGCGACGGATAATAATTTTTGCAATAAATAGAATTCATTAAGCGAAGGGCAACAGATGTAAAATTATTTTCATCCTTTTACAACTCAAATGAATTTTGCTTTTTGCTGAGATCTCAAAACCTAAATCCGTTTGTAAAAAGGGTATTTTGGTGTCGTGTAGACTAAGAGGATATTTATTTTCATTGTCACAGACACGATTGTTTTGCCACAGGTCGCTCTATGACGTCATCAACGTCCCCTTCGACAAACACTGTCCTAAGCAAACTAGAGGGGACGACGGGTGCGAGCAGTCATGCGTGACGGGGGAACTAAGGGGTGATTTGTTGTGCAGTAATCCGTTGTAAATTATCGTTGTGATTATCGCTGTACCGGGCAGAAGCAAGTTCAGGGTGAGACGGCGGCACTACGTCAACAAACAGTTTGCCATTCGTCTTGATTCGGAAGAATTTATTCCGCAGTTTAGTAGGATCAATTTTATATTAAAATCAAATTCTCTTTTTGAAAGCCGTTGCGTCATTTTTAACTCGAACTAAACCGGGAGTAAATTTACCCTTGGGGGTAAGTTTTACCTCCCTATGGGGTAAATTTAGTGATTTGCTTACTGAGGCGAAGTTCAAGTTAGCCTCTGAAAAATGCAAAAAAAAACAACATAAGAGACGGGAAATTTGGTGCCCTCCGGACTGAAGACTTTTTTTTTTTGAGATAACTTAAACAGTCGGAGTGAAAGCAGTGGGTTTTTGGACTGAAAATGTGGGTTAAATTCGATGGGCGTAAATTTCGTAAACCACCAAAATGATGGGGGTAAATCACACTTTTATCATTTGCCAAGGGATAAACGGGACAAAAAAGGTTAAGAACCCCTGAACTTAACAAACATATGTGTTGTTGAGCGTAAAACATTTGCTCGTTGTTAAGTAGTGTTCAATCTAGCTTGTCACTTGTTTTAAACTAATTCTGGAATTTGCGTCCGATTTGCAAAACATAAAAAGAAGATTACAGAATTACGTTGTTGACAAGAAAACAGCGTGAGAGTACCGGATAGAAATTTTGCGCCATTGTACTGTGTAATGGATTGAGTGTGGCTTGCAGCTGTTACTGTCGTATGTGCGGCTTGTGTTTGCTAATCACAGTTGTGAGTTGGGACGGGCTTAATTCGCGCATGATCATCCATACGATCATGATCATCCATTAGTACACAATTATTATTATCGCGTTATAATTTATCAAGTAACCGTATACGTTTTTTAATCCTCGGGCTTTGTTTGGGCTTCAAATCATGTTTCAGGTTCCGTTGGAGTTAGGACCTAAACTAGTTGACCCGTTTACAACTCTGACGTGATGTTTCTCGCCTGGTACAGCGTTAACCTTTTTGTTGACCAATCTAGTGTTTTTGTTTTTAAATTTGTTAATGATTGCCTGGTTTTTACTGTTGTGTATCGGTTATTGCTTTCGGACACAAAATCACATTGCACTCCGTTTTGACCGGTCTCATTTTAACATTTTTTGCACTTGTGGTTACCCAACTACATCACTGCTCTATTACCTTGTTTCTACTGAGTTTTAATTGCATTTTATTGGTATCATGTTGTTGATTTCTTTTTATATTTCATTGTGAGTTACTTTTTTGCCAAACTTTTTCTTTACAGGGTGCTTCTTTTTGTTTTGATTTTGCTTAATTTGCTAATCAAAATTCAGCCCATATTTGCGTTTTTTAACTGCACTGAATTTGTGAGTATTTTTCTAATTTTAACCAAACGGCTTTGCGTTTCGAATTTTAATGGTGCGTGTAAGAAATTTTTTCCGAATTATTGTGATACCGTTTTTTTATATCGTAGAATGTAAGTGGAATAGTACAAGTCTAGAGTTAGAAATCTCAAATCTGAAACCAACTGTTTTTTTATTTCATCAAGTAACTTTTATTGCAATTACAGAGTTGTTCTTGGTTTAATGAATGAATATCTTGCTGTAAAATTGTACATAGACGTTGTAATTATGGAAGTTTAACAGATCTCATTGCTCTGCTTAAACTTTTAAGAAAACTGCGAGTCGCAATATTGAAAAGACTATACGATTTAACTTGATTTGCATTTTACCAAAACAGTTTTTATTTGAGTTTCGGGATTTGTTTTTAAATAGATTATTTCGTTGTGTCTTCTGAAAATATTTTGCCGCGGTGATTATGAGATCACAGTCTTCGTCGTATGCTGAAGCACGAAACCCGGTTATTATCGCCAGAAGTGTTTGAAATCCATGGTCTTCGGCAGCCTTTCCGAATTTTTTCGTAGCTTAGGTGCTCTTTTACGACGCATTTTTGTGCTCATCAGCCATGAAGATGGATAAATTGTAATTTTGTTTCGATACAAATCAATTAACTTGAAGCGCTATTTCGGAATTAGAAAAAGTCCTAAAGAGGTTGCATTTTTGTTAAATTTATGTGCAAAATGACGTCATAGCAATGTCACATCTCCATTGTACGCGAAGAGTAACAATTTGGGTTGGATTGAATTTTGAATTTGAATCCGCTTACGAGTTATTAATGAATTAGAATTCGACTTCTGGAAAGTCAATGAATTTGAATTCAGTTTTTACAAAGTCAATGAATTTGAATTCGACTTTTGAAAAGTCAATGAATTTGATTTAGAATTCGAATTTTGCAAAGTCAATGAAGTTGAAAGTGAATGGATCCAACTCTGGTAACGATGCTATGGCAACAATCAGATCGTAGCTGGGCTGTGATCGTTTTTTCACGAACGAATGGCGAATGTGTCAAAAAAGTTGCAATACTTAGGATAGGTTATACCACAATGAATTGTCATGCGTATATCAAGGCGTCTCGTATTGGCAAGAAAGCAAATACTTATTTTACAGTTTCATGGTGTTGCATTGCTTACTCGGCTAATCCTTTTTTTGTAAAAATTATAACAATTTATCTTAAAATGGCGTATAAAACGTTTTAAAAAAATTGTGACTTTTTGCTTTATGTTTTTGACGAACATTGTTGTAATAATTCGCCGTACAAATGGTACTAATAGGTGCTGTGCTATAGATGTGCTTTGGTGAAGTAAAATATTTGTAGCATCAAATGCTTGCTAATAATCGATGCTATAAAAGCGGTATAGGCGGTAGAAAGATCAACTATTTGTACTTTGATTGCGAACAATTCAGTATTGCAGTTTCGTTCCAGGACGAAAAACACGAGTGAACGCCAAGACCAAGCCTAAGATTTCGTGCCGAAGACTCTTTTTTGGTCTTTTCCTCTGAATTTGTGGGTAAGGAGCGAGATCCGCACCATTAGATTCCACCGCGCCCCGCCAGGCAATGAACGTGCCTCCCCCCCCCCCCCCCCCGAGCGAGACTTGTGCCCGGAAAAAAGGTAAGCGTCCAGGATGAAGACCTATTTTTGGTCTTCCCTCCCAACAATAAGAGTAAAATTGATCTGTGCCCACCCAAATATTTTTTCTGCCTACTCTCCCCCCCTCCCCAGTCACGCTACTCGGGCGCGGGGCATGAGTTGCAGACGAAGAGTTTTCCATCTTTGTTCTTCTGTCACAATCGTGAAGCAGGAGGATCACGGTCGCACTAGCGCTACCCTGTTAAAGAATCCGTACGCGCTTTAAGAGTTGATCGATGACCTTAACGTTTGACTTCTTTCCTTGCAGATACAGAACGGTAAGTCGCTGCTTGTTTAAACACCACCAGGAAGAGATAATCATCGTAAAGCGCAATGTTGAAGAACGTAATCACGTGACGATTGACTCAGATACGGATTGAGGCCAGATGACGCAATCAGGGTCGTACAATGCGATGCCTTTGCCATCTTGGCCACGCTGCCGAGTGACACCTTTACCGGAAGAGGTGGAAATAGACGCAAAAAAACGTGATACCATAAGTAAAACGGTTGTTTTAACTTCAATTTATAATTTTGTAGCTACTGTCTGATCTTTACAAAACTACGCAACTGAGACCAAAAAACTCAGGATTATTTTAGAGCAACCACGCTCGACACCGAGGTTAGAGGCTTTGTTATTGTGGAAAAGTAAATCAGTTTTGTTCTTCGAAAGTAAGTGTGATATGTCCTAGATATTACAATCTTGCATTGTCTAGTCCAGAGGCGTCAAAAGTTTCGTAGAAGCGGGCCGCAATATTTATTTAAATGTTTGGATAATTTTTGTCCCAAATACCGCAGCTGCTCATGTAAGATTTGTATTGCCCAACCTTAGTTCAATTTTTGATGCGTACCGTACCCCATTAATGACATATACGACACGTGTTGACGTCAGTAGTATAGCCGGGGGGGGGGCTATACCCTATCGGCCTGTCAACCAAAATGCAGAATAAGGAAAATACCACGTTTTTAGCTCTTGTGAGACTGTTTTTTGTGCTGGAATGGACTAAAAAGTGATTTAAAGAAGCATCTTTTGAAACATATATTCAGGGGGGGCTAATTTGTCAAAAATAAAAGTCACATATCAATGAAAACTTTGAAAAATGCCCAAAAATAAGCAATCAAATATGATCGCTAATGTGAAAATGCCAAACATAGATTTTATCAAACAAATGCATTATAAGCTCAGGAATAAGGGGGGAGGGGGGCTATTCAGTATTAGTTAATTACCCATCACTTCTCTCAAATATCTTTCCATTAGCCCCCCAATAAATTTTCTTTATAAAATATAAACGAAATAGATTACTCAGTGTGCATTTTATAGATTGACGGAATTTTGTGATTTACCAGCATGTAAACAAGAAAACTACAATGGTATCATTAGCCACCTCCCACGTAGCCCATTAGTGCAACCAGTTGAATCATGTTACGCTGCCAATTTCTATGCTACGTTTTAAAAGCATTATTTTTTATTAAAATAGCCCTAAAATTAAGCTATTTTGCAAAAAATGCAAAATTTTCGAGCGCTGGGGGCTCCGCCCCCAGGCCCCCAAATTAGCCCCCCATAGCGAATTTCTGGCTACGCGCCTGGTTGACGTGTTTTTTGTTTATATCTGATTTGTATCATACCGAAAAATAAGCTTAAGGCAGCGTTTTTTAAAAAGGTGAATGGTTTAACCCAGGGTAAATTAAGTTTTTTTTTTTTTTATGAGGGTGAACCAGTATAAACGGGTGAACCAAAAAAAAAAAAAAAGGAAAGCGGTAGGTAATTGTAACTAACCGTGGTAACACACTTTTCGCTGAAAGATAATGTATCGAAGCAGCAGTTTGTACTAAAATAGTCTAAAAATTGAGCTATTTTTATTGGAAATTCAACCAAAATCTCCCAGTCTTGATAGCTCGCCCTCACACTCCCAGCTTTTTAAAATCGTTTGAAATGATCAATAAATGTATTTTCATCACGAGAGGACGAAATGAGGAACTCTTTAATAAGGGTAAACGGAATCGAAGAAGTTAAACATAACATGTTGAACATAAAAGCTGCTGAGCTTTATAAGCCGATGGATACTTCATTCAAGGTCGTCAAAATTTTATTGAAAGAAAAAATAATGCAATCCTACAAATTCCGGCCAAATATAGTACGAAATTGCGGGGAAAAATTGATTTCGAGAGGAAAACACTTCAATTTCTGGCGAAGACCTCTTTTTTTGGGTCTTCATTCAATTTCGGCGACGGAATTAAGCATAAGTGGGCAAGTTAATGCAAAGCGTTAGCTTCGTTAACCACTGGTCCGTTGACAAACTTCACACCTCCGTTAACGTTAATCCGTTATTTTCAGTTTTAATTAACGGAAGTTAATAAAGTCCGTTAATTCGTTAACATTTTGCGTGTAATTTACATTTCTTTTTATTCACTCGCTTCTATAACAAGTATTGAAGCTGTTGAGCTGATTGTAAGGAAATATTTATTGCTATGATGATCTTTTTGTGTTTTGGAAGTTACATTTTAACGTCTAATCTAATTTCAAGATAGAAAAAAGTTCAAATTCACTAAAGAAGCTGCGATCGGAAAATCTTTGGAAATTGCGAACAGCGATAATTAATAGACATCTGAGGCTGCAGCTTATTATTTGTCACAAAAAAGAGCTCCTTTTTTCGCTCTCTTCTATATAACTCGAGCTGATACGCTACAAGTGCTACCAGTGCAAACTGGTTTGTACCGGTACGATGAATGAATGGTGTAAGATATTAACGATAAAAACCTTAACGGAAGTTAACAGAACTTAACGGAAGTTACTTTAGTCCGTTAACATGAAAAACTTTTTAACGGATTAACGAGTTCAAGAAAAAGTTAGCTTCGTTATTAACGGATTAACGATTAACGGACTTGTGCCCACTTACGGAATTACGTTATCTACGCTAAATTACTTTCGCATGCCAAATGCGTTTGGTCAAGGCTGCAAAAGCGTCCCCCATGCAAAATTTTACAATTTAAGTACTGGCTACAACAATGTGCAATTTTGAAAATTCTGTACTCATGTCTAAAAAAAGAGATCTATAAGGCCGGCAGCGTTTCTTAGCTTGTTTCTTCTGCAGCCCATAATCGCTTGAAAAATCTATATGCAGCAGTAAATGCGACCAGAGGGCACATGACAGAAAGTTCCTCGTTCGCTTTAATTAACGAGTTTTTTTTTAAGAGGCGCTAACGAACGAAATACTCGCTAACAGAGGTGGAGTCCTCGAGGACACATTTTGAAGTCCTTGGCCTTGGCCTCAAAGGTCAAGTCCTTGGCCTTGGCCTCGAGGCCTCAAGTCCTCGAAAATTGGCCTGTCCTCGGCTCGAGGACAGCAGTATTTTTTGAACTGTTAAAATTTTGTGGAGCGCTTGAAAAATTTTTTGGAAAACGTTTTCTTGTGGAGATCGCTTGAAAAATTTTTGTGAAGACCTCTTTTTTTTTTTTTTTTTGGAGATCGCTTGAAAAATTTTTGTGAAGACTTTTTTTTTTTTTGGAGAGCACAAGCGCTTGTGTCCTTGGTCCTTGGCCTTGGCCTCGAGCATTCCTGTCCTTGGCCTCGAGAGTGTCTGTCCTCGGAAAGGCTGTCCTTGGCATTGGCCTCGGATTTTTTTTGTGGCCTTGGCCTTGGCCTCGAGCCTTGTGTCCTCGACTCCACCTCTGCTTGCTAAACGTAAGAGGTCATTTTTGCACTTGTATGTAAAGCCTTGCGAAATCCGTTACGTCATTCTTTCTCGCTTAAGTTCTTCGAGCGATTGCGGAAAGCAGTTCGAATAAACAAACGTCACATTTTCCTCGCCAACTTAAAGAGGATCTTGAAGCACACTTTAAGCGTGCGAGAAAACTTTTTAGTGTAGAAATTTAATGGCGAAATATTGAAAACTTCTAACTCATGCAAATTTTTGCTGAAAATTAATTCAAATCGTCGCCATGTTTGCTATTAGACTGCTAAAAAAAAGCGAATTGCATTGAGAACCATTTGCTGTTTCGATTGATAAAGAAATGCTAAGTAGTGCAAGTTGACAAAAATAGTAACACACTCCTTGTATAAGAACGATTTTCTAAAACAAAAGGCTCATTTTTGCTCAAAATTTAAGAACAAATTAAAAGCACTGCCAGCCTTGGCAGCAAAACAAACCAAAAACAAATAAAAAAAAATCAAACTAATCAAAGAAACTAAAATTCGTCCTGATTCAAAACGATAAAATTTCAGTGATTTTCTTGTGTTTGCAAGCAAAATTGCAACTATTCAAGGTTATAAAGCTCTGTTGCTCTGCGCAAGCAATTGAGAAATTTTTTCGGCAGTTGTTCAACTTGAAAAACGCTTGCTTTTTCGCTTCTGCAATTTTACGATGCTGCAAAAGCAAGAAAAAAGCCTTTACTTAAGTCTTAAGCAGACAGAGCTATAGCAATTAAACAGTGTTTCAAACATGCCCGCTGAAATTTACATTGATGCTCTCAAAATTTTTACAACTGAGAACAAATGAGACTGAATCAGTGGCGTACGGTGAGCATTTTTTCAGGGTGTGCGCTGACACTTCAGTTTAAGTAAACCAGTTATTTTCCCAATAAATATTGCAAAAAAGTCCTTTTCTGTTCACACTAATTTCCGATACAAAATTTAATGGCAGTACAGATACGTCACGTGACACCCACCGACAAAGCTAAAATGCAAATGTAACAGCAAGATGTTGCCTAGCTTGCCGTTAAAATTTAGAAGCGTCAAAGACTAAATAATTAAATAAAGAACTAACAAAGTAACAAACACATTATGGAAATGACGCATATAGTTCACAGATTAGGAGACATTCAGCTTAAGAGTTTATACTTGGCTCATTGTACACTAAGAGTGCGTTGGAGTTTGTCACCGTTTATATTCTGTCAACACTTTTGCAGCAAAAATATTGATTAAAAAAACTACAACAACAAAACAGAAGTGAAATGATTAAAATTTCATTCAATGATTGCCAACCTAAAACTATAGGTTTTCGTGTTTCGGCCAGTAACTTAGGCCATCTTCACGGCTAGCATTTAGAAGCATAAGTTATTCATCTATACAATTTATTATTATAATATACAGTGCGATTGAGCTATCGCGACGCGTTTCGATTTTGCTCAAGGGTCTCATCAGGCGAAAAGAATAACACATATTTAAACATGCGATGATATAAAACTGCAATTAAAATTTGGAAACAAAAATTAGCATCAATTTTAAAATCATTGAAATTCTAAACATGCAATCATATAAATCTGCAATTACCAAATTTGGAAATAAAAATTGCAACGATAAACACATCTGCTTTGTCTATGCAAATTTTATAATGACGTCACACAACTTATGACATGTTTATATAAAAATCACAGGGAGAGCACGAGCTAAATGCATGTGCGACACATTGCTTAGTGAATGAACACTTAACTAAAAAATTTTAAAATTGATGTTAATTTTTGTTTCCAAATTTTAATTGCAGTTTTATATCATCGCATGTTTAAATATGTGTTATTCTTTTCGCCTGATGAGACCCTTGAGCAAAATCGAAACGCGTCGCGATAGCTCAATCGCACCGAATATTATAATAATAAATTGTATAGATGAATAACTTATGCTTCTAAATGCTAGCCGTGAAGATGGCCTAAGTTACTGGCCGAAACACGAAAACCTATAGTTTTAGGTTGGCAATCATTGAATGAAATTTTAATGATTCTAATTTGCTGCTAATTTTTAGAGAAGTGAAATGGTTTTCGCCTCACTTAGTCCACTAAGACGTTCTTGATGTTGACTACACCGAAAGCATGTGCTTATTCGCTTCAAAGCGGAAAATTTCTTTCAGCAGAAGCTGTGTTGCTCGGAATAGTACATATCAATTGACGAAGCTTGTACACTTCTGAAAATCCAGATTGGAGGTTCATAGATTTTATGAATGTGATTAGCTCATGTGCATGTTTTCGAACAAAATCATTGGAGCGGTAAAACACATAAAGTTCGTTTTCTAAGCGAATATAATCAAACAGAGGTCCGTAAATCGTTTGTACTTTGTTTAACAAATCTTTTGGAAATTTTGCTTTATATTCACCATGTTTGGCAGGCCAATGTAGTTGGAAAAAGTCAAGGTTTGAAAAAGACGCATACCTAATTTTTCACTAAAGCCTCTGCTTGAAAACGGCTTTTTGATTATGCTGTTTGCACGATTTTCCATCGAGATTTTAGAAATAATTTAGAACTATTTTATTGATTTAAATGTTCATTTACATTTAAACCTTACAAACAAAACTATAGCGATTAGCAAAACGGAAGTTGCTGTCAATTTCATGGTCTTGTTCTTTTTGCACGCATTTATTTGGCGTCACACCTTGTCTCGTGCTCTTTTCCAAGCGCACGAGCCAATTGTTAAAGGAGGGCTTTATTTCACCGGAAATTTTTATCTAGTTTTTTATTAATTCTGACTCAAATATAACACAAACTCAAATGCTTAGTCTAAAACTATTCCCAAATCGAACCCTAACCCAAACCCTAACCTAAACCCTAATCTTAACCCCTAAAAAAGCAAATGAAAAAAGCGCGGATGAATATTTCTCATTCTCGTTTTATTCTCTCTAAGTTGAAAATTTTCGGTGAAATAGTCACTACCATTGTTAAATCACTATGGTTAAATATGCTTGGATTTTTGACGAAAAAGGCATCCTTACCGTCCGCTATATATCTCCAACCCAAAACACACGGCAAGGTATAGCGTGGCTCAGGTGCGCAAAATTTCTTGAGCAGATCGAACTGTTTCGTTATACTCCAGTAGTTTCGTGAAAGAAAAAAATCATTGGATTGTGTTGCGCTGGCAGAAATGTTTCTAACATTAAATCGATATAATAAAAGTTTCAAATAAATAATTTTTTGTGAGTGTAATTTCACAGGGCGTGCGCCGCACACTCTGCACCTATGGAGAATACGCCCCTGGACTGAATATTTGCAAAAAATTAAAAACAGCCAGTCTAAACTCAAGATTTACCCGCTCTAAAAAGGAAGTGTACTTCGACTTTGATCACTTTTGAAAATTTTTGAAACCTTAAGACCTAAAAAGACTGTTAAAGGCGGTGAATCATCCAGCCAATTCCAGTGGTTACAATAGCTAAAATTGAACTATAATTTTTGACATTTTTTGTTTTAATTTTGGGACTGCGGTTGCAAAGATATTCAACAAATACAAAAAGATGTCCCCCGAAAAAAGTTTTTGGAAACTCTGAGTTTTGTTCTTCCCGCCAAAACCACAGTAGGCCAAATGGTTTAGAGAACTGTGGTAGGCCAAATAGTTTAGAAATAGTTTATTTCTAAATATTTTAGGCCTAATTAGGCCTAACTATCTCTAAACTATTAGGCCTAATAGTTTAGAGATAGTTAGGCCTAATAGTTTAATAAGATTACAGTAGGCCTAATAGTATAAAGAACTGTGGTTTTGGCAGGAAGATCAAAACTTAGAGTTTCCAAAAACTTTTTTCGGGGGGACATCTTTTTGTATTTGTTGAATATCTTTGCAAACGCAGCCCCAAAATCCAAACAAAAAATATCAAAAATTATAGTTCAATTTTAGCTATTTTAAACCACCGGAATTGGCTGGATGATTCACCGCCTTTAAGATATGAGTTTACCCACCAACAACCTCAAGGGCGCTTTACTTCATTCAAAAAATTTTAGTATGGAAAAAGTTTTTCTTATTTCACATTGATCCAAAAATATAATTAAATTCTGTCGTTCATTTACTAATTGCTATCAGTTGAAGAATTTGCTTGCGTAGAATAATCACGCATAGCTTAAAGTATCTTTTTCCATTACAATGTAATACATACAATACGCTTGAACGCATTATTTTGAAGTAGAAATGCATCTGACGTCACAATGGGGTATTTATTACGTACTAACACAAGTTACGAACATCTCCCAAAGAAATTCGAGCGAGCCGTTTTAACGCGTGTTGGGCGAGACGGCTCAGAAATGGCAGTTAGTCGACGAAGATTTTTTGCTCGTTAGCGCTTTTTAGCGAGCGAGAATGGCCTTTACGAGCTCGCTAGCACGTTCTGTCATGTCGCCCCAGATGTCTAAAACTTTTGAAAGCTAATTTTGAAAGTACTCTTATGACAAGTTTATTTTTTGTGGCGTGACATTAGATATTTTTTGAAATCAGTATTAGCTTATTCTAGTGTTGAATTTTGCTAATAGCTACAGTGTTGAGTAAAATTTTGTGACTACCATTGAATATTGAATGTTTTTATTTAATTTAGATGTAAAATGTACTACTATTTCATACCGCACATGAGTGTTATGTGCATTTCTCTCACTTGTTTTTTTCAATGCTGTAGCGACTCTTTTTTTCTGAAGGTCTGCGATTAATATTAAGTTCGTCGTAAAAGAATGAACTTAAGCATACTATTTTAATGTAAATGTACTGTCTGACTAATAAAAGTTTTTATGGCTTGTATGCGAAGTATCATTATCTGTTATAGTTTTGATATATTTACCTAAAGTTTTTTGTATAGTTTTCAGAGGTGGAATCCAGGACACAAGGCTCGAGGCCAAGGCCAACGACACAAAAAAAATCCGAGGCCAAGGCCAAGGACAGCCCTACCGAGGACAGACCCTCTTGAGGCCAAGGACAGGAATGCTCGAGGCCAAGGCCTAGGACCAACGACACAAGCGCAAGTTCTCTCCACCAAAAAAAGGTCTTCAGAAAAAATTTTCAGGCGATCTCAAAAAAAAGGTCTTCAAAAAGATTTTTTAGGGGATCTCCAGAAAAAACCGTTTTCCAAAAAATTTCAGGCGCTCCACAAACTTTTAACAACTCAAAAAAAAAGTGCTGTCCTCGAGCGGAGGACAGGGCAATTTTCGAGGACTTAAGGCTTCGAGGCCAAGGACATCAAAATGTGTCCTCGAGGACACCACCTCTGATAGTTTTGCATCTAAAGTCATTTAATTGAAATATTTTATAGTGTTTTCACAACTGACTGCTATTGTTTTATTAGTAAAACTCAAATTATCGCACAAAAGCGGCAAAACTGCAGTCGCGCTAATAGCCCTTCAAATGTCAAGCGCGAAAAAAGCCTTCGTATCCCAAAGTTGTCTAGATATCCCTTATTTTCATAAAGGTTGTTCCATAAGTACCCAATCTCAGTTCTAATTCAAGTTTCTACCTTCAGCCATTTCGAAGTTATAGCGATTTCGGCCTCTAGTTGCAGAATTTGTAATTTTTTTACGGAAAAAAACAAAGCGACTTTCGACGCAAAGTGTCGTGGAAGTCCCAATTAAACTGCAAAGCTCCCCTTCCATAACTGGTCAAGACAAAAACACGTTTAAAAGCTTGAATATTGGAATGAAATTTTCTGAGGACATGGATAAGGATAAAATTCTTTTTTTTTGCCAAACTGTGGATGCGAGAATCTGCTTCTTGAGGTAGACAGTTTTGCAGCTTGATTAGAAGAAAAAGTTTTTTTCCGTGATTGATATCACATAAATGTTAGTTCAGAAACTAGTATTATTGGGTAGCGTTTGAATGAAACGTAAAAAATTAAAACAAAAATCGTTGCTGTCCTCATGTTTCAACGCAATCTGCTATTGTTCTAAGAAATAATAAAGAAGCCTTCACGGTTGATGGCTAGCAAATAAAAATTGTAACCGATAACCTACTTACTAAATCCAATCCAATATAGTCCTTAAATAATTCGCTTTATTGGATTTTGTGAGCAGGGGCGCATTTGGGGGGGGCATTGGGCCATCGCCAAGATAGTATAATTAGCACAGAATAGTATGCAAAATAGTGGCATGGCCCCCTCTTTTGCTAGCTTTGATCATACAATAGGTCTGCTTTGTACGTTTGTTTTAGGTTTGCACCCAGGTGTGGGCAAAAAACCGGACTAAATTTGAATGAAGACCTTTTTTTTGCTCTTCACCTAATTTTGGGCAAAAAATCGGACTAAATTTGAGTGGAACAATTTCTCGTTTTGATCTTTGTTATTCTCAAATTTTCTGAAGTTCCTGGCCCCCCCCCTGTCTAAAATCTTGCGTACGCTACTGGGCCTCCTACAACAATATTTAAATGGGCCCTCAACAATAATATTGATCCAGGGGGCCCGGGCCCCCTCAATTTAATATTTGCCAACCAATTTAAATGGGCCTCCTACAACAATATTTAAATGGGCCCCTAACAATAATATTGATCTAGGGGCTCGGGCCTCTTCAATTTAATTTTTGCCAAACAATTTAAATAGGCCCCCTACAATAATATTTAAATGGCTCCCAATTTAAATGGGCCCCCTACAATAATGTTGATTAAGGTGGCCCGGACCCCTCAATTTAATGTTTTTCAACCAATTTTAACGTATAACCCGCGTGCAATTAAGGGTTTTTATCGTAGAAGTTGCTAACTCAGGCCCTCATGTAATCTTTTTATGAACGTAATGCAATAACCAGGGCAATAACAATTCACCTCCACCTGGCCAGTTTTTATGTAACAAAATACTTTTGAAGAAAATTAGTTACAGTCAGTATTTAAATTGTAAAATTTTGCATGGGGAGACGCTTTTGCAGCCTTGATCAACTTCACAAAAACTTTACTGGTAATGATGTATTTCCGTCGCCGAAATTGACTGAAGACCAAAATCAAGAAAAAGGTCTTCGTTGGAAATTGAAGTCATTTTTCCCCGAAATCAGGTGAAGACCAAAAAAAAGGTCTTCACCACAATTTGCGACCATTTTCGGCAGAAAATTTGTAGGATTTTTTAGTCCCAGCTGGCTATTTTTCCTCTCGTCATCCAGCGCTCAACTCTCTTTGGGAGGACGTCTAAATCTCGATGGGGGGGACGCTAAATCTCGATGAGTGGACGCTAACTCTCGATGGGGGTACGCGCCCCCCCCTACAATTTAAGTACTGGTTACAGTAAGGGGAATGCACATTGAACAAAATTTTGAATTGAGTGGGCGTGGGCCTCTGGCCGAATATATACTCCTAAAACTAATTGTTTTCGTGACAGAACAATAATCTCTTAAGAAAAATTTTCGAGTGAATTGTGATTCACTGCTAAAATATTGCAGGAGGCAATGAACTTCACTTCCCCCTACCTGGACGAAGTCACTTACAAAATTTAACCCCAAAATGCAAAATTTTCAAGGTGCTTTAGACTTAAATTGCAAGCAAAAGAAAGACTGAACAGCTTAATTTTTTCAGTTGGCTTTCAAATATTAAAAATCTGGTACTTGCAAATAACTCCGAATACGTGCAAAATGTGATCCAATGGTGTTGAAACAGCTTTTTTTTCAAACAATTACGAAAAATTGCCCAGCAGCTGGGGGCTTCTCCCCAGACCCCCATAGCCTCTGGCGGCTGGGGGCTCCGCCCCCAGACCCCCGTCAATAATACTTTAAATTACAGTACACTTCTTTGCTCAACACGTCTCCCAATTTAGACATTTTCACATTTTAACTATTGGTTTAAGACCCCCACACATCTTAAACGAGTTCCTAATTACGTACCAACATCACGCCACGGCTTCTGATCTTCCATTCTACGATATCTTTGCCCCCCCAAAAAATTCCTCTTTCGAAGTTTCTGATGACGTCATCACATGTGATTTGTGGTTTGGGCCCCCCCAATCAAAAATCCTGGCTACGCCTATGAGTCCTTGACCTTGACCTCGAAACCTACCTGACCTCGAAAATGCCCTGTACTCGGTCGACGACAGCACTATTTTTTGATATGTTAAAAATGGGCCAAGGTCATGACCTTTTTTTTCTTCGTCTTGGAGAACACCAGATACCTCGCGGAAAATTTATAAACACCTATTCTGAAATTTCGCGGAAAATTTGCGATTATTTTGGGCGAAGACATCTTTTTGTTTGTTTGGAGAACGGTACTTGTCCTTGGCCTCGGATTTTTCTTGTGTCCTAGGGTTCGAGCCTTTTGTCCTAGACTCCACCTCTGTCTTTAAAGCTGCATTTACACGGCGACTTTTTTGCGACGCGATTGAAAGATTTTTAGCGCGTAAAAATCTCTCTCGCAAAGTGGTCACTCACTCGAGGCGAGACTCGCTTGCCGTGGTCTCGAGTGGCAAGAATCGCCGCATTGTAAGTAACATCTGCGATTTGCGATGCCGATTATAGTTTGAGCGACTCGATGCAAAAATCGTTCTCGCCCGTCATCACTTACACGAGGGCGATTTCAACGTCTCTAGAGTCTCAGTGCAAAGTCGTGCTTGCGTAAACAGCAAATCTTAAGCAATTTACGAGTCGCCCCGGCATAGCGCAATGTACAAATGATTTGCGAGTTGCTGGCTGCGATTGTCCTAAATTTACTTCATTGTGGTCATAGTGTGAAACAGCCTGAGGTGCTTTTACCGTAATTAAATTGTGATTTCGAAACTAATGTTACTTTAGTGTTTCAATTTGCCAAACAGTTTTTCGTAATTGATGAATTCTTAAATTGAAGATCTGCCACGACTTGCCAATCAGAACCGTTTTGTGTTTTCTGCACGGCAGCGATGCGGAATTTTGTAGTCAAATTCAATAACGTGTAGGAGAGCTACGCCAAACTCTTCCAATCCCTCTCTCCTTGGACTAGCTGAAGACTTGATTTAATGATTTTTAATCAAGTTTTTTATTATAATAAATAAAGAAAATTACAGATAAACGAAGTAGTCTCAAGTTCGACGTAAAGACCGATTCAAGGCCTTTCTTCCACTTTATAAGACTGTTTCCTCACAATCAATACTCAAATCCATGAACGATAACGAATTTTTTTTATTGCAGGACAAACACCCAACAGGATAAAATAGCAACTTAATCTGAAATGACAAAACCCCTATAGTTTATTAGACTATTCGAGGGCAAAGCTAATCAAGAGTTTGCAACATTTGATGCTATTTTACGCAAAACTACAGTACATTCTCTTTTATCCAACGCTGCCAAAGCTCTTCGAACAATTTGATTAACTCTCTGATGACATCTGGCTGCTTTTATGAATCGAATTTTTATGTCAATTACAACAACTTGCTGTTTGCTTTGCATAATTTTCAAAAATTGCCATTTGGTCATGCTTGTTGGCCATTATTTATGCTGATTCTCTTTTTTTTTGTGTATGTTTGTGTTTACTATGGACTTTGCTTCATGCTGTTTATGCTTGCCGCTTGTGTCTGAAATAAACAAGTAATAATAATAATGATTTACCGCTTTGAATGGATCACCGCCCGTCGTTGATAGGCCTTTATTGTAAGAGTCACGTCTTTTTTTTACTAATGAATTTTTTCAAATCGAACCAAAGCAGTTTAATTTCTTCTACTGAAAAAAAATTGTCATCTGTAAAATCGATGAAATCAGCAATCCATTTCCATTCTTGATTCACCATGCCTTTTGTCTTACAGGCGGAAAGCGAAGATGGTAGATAGTCATAATTCTGACTAACTAAAAATGGATTTACGCAGTATCGGCTAGTTTTTGTTTTTTTCAGATATAAGCAGTACTTAAATTGTAGGGGGGACGCGGGGGAATGCGTCCCCCCATCGAGAGTTAGCGTCCCCCCATCGAGATTTAGACGTCCACCCATCGAGATTTGAGCGCTGGATGATGAAACGAACAAGAGCCAGCCAGCATGAATAAATCCTACAAATTCCGGCCAAAGATAGTCCCAAATTGCGATGAAGATCTTTTTTTTGTTTTTCACTTGATTTCAGTGAAAAAACACTTCAATTTTCGGCGAAGATGTTTTTTTTGGTCTTCACCTGGTTTCGAGGAAAAAACACTTCAATTGCGGGGACGGAATTACATAAATTCCGCTGAAGTTTGGTCAAGGCTGCAAAAGCGTCTCCTTCATGGAAAATTTTACAATTTAAGTACTGAATATAAGTAGGTGTTTAAGAGACAATTTTATTTACGTAGTTTGAGGGTACCAAACCCCCGAAACCCCCTTCCAAAAGTCACCTTTTGAAAGTTAAATTTAACAATTGCTATAGTCAACTGGGTTTATGTTCTATGCTGGCATAAGGTTAAAGAGACAGGTTTTTGAAATTGTCGTGATTGAACAGAGCTGGGTTCAAATACTTAGTCGGACATCCATTTTGGTTTTACCCAAACCACAAATGATTTAAAATTAAGATTTTTTTTCATCACATAAAATCACTTTGTTTGAAATACTTAGTTGGACATCCGCTTCACCCAAACCACAAATCATTTAAAATCAATAATTTTTTTTTCATCAAACAAAATCACTTTGTTTGCAATGCATACAAGTGAGCTCTGCAGAAATATCGGTAACCTTGGAAGTATGAAGCGGAGAATGTTGATGAAAAGGAACTGGCGGAGGTCCCGTATTATTTTTCCCCTGGAAAATGAACATCTAGTCTTTCCACTGTATTTTTGTTCAGCATTTGTGGATAACGCAGCGGGTAAGGTACCTGCGCCTCACGTAGTGACGTAGCTTGCTTATGCATTTGCTCATTTATTGGCTACTGTGCTTTTGTAATGAGATGCAAATTTAGTTTGATATTTATCCATTCCCAACGAATCGAAGGAATAATCCATTCCTCAAAGAGTTTTTACGAGGAGCTAGTCGTGCAAAATTTACTCAGGGAGCCGCACTCAAGCGTAACGATACGTTGCTTTCGTAAGCTGAAAAGCTGCTGCTACGTAATTGCTATCCCCTCAGGCTGGCATCGCTGCCCTAACCCTAATTGTAATGTAAGGTTTTGAAGCAAAAGAAGATAGTTAAGTACAACTCCTTCCAGGTTCCTGCTTACTGTACCATGTTTGCACAACCCATCTGCGAATTGAACCCGAGTGCGGAGGGTCGAGAGCTGATTGTACTAACCACTAGACCGCTCAGCTTGCAGTATTGTAGTGACAAAGTGTCGTATTTAAACCAAATGTATGAGAAAAAAACAATGGCTCGCGCGTAAGCGTTTGCATGACTAGCTTCTACTAAAGTTTTTACAAGAAGCTAGTCATTCAAAACTTATGCAGGTAGCCGCACTCAAGCGTAACAGTACATCGCTTTCGTAAGCAAAAAAGCTGCTGCCACATAATTGCTATCCCTCAGGCTGGCATCGCTGACCCAACCCTAACTGTAATGCAAGGTTTTAAAGCAAAAAAGATTGCTCGGAGCATTTCCTTTCCTGCTCCTGCATTCTGCGTCTATACTTCAAATACTTCCATTCCACATGTTCGTAACCCAAGCGCGAATCGAATCCAGTTGCGACGGGTGGAAGGCGAACGCGGTAACCACTACACTACGCAGATCGCAGCAATGCAGAAGCAAAATGTCGTATTTGAACCAAATGTATGAAAACAAGGCAATAGAGGCAGTACTTAAATTGTAGGGGGGACGTGGGGGAACACGTCCCCCCATCGAGAGTTAGCGTCCCCCCATCGAGATTTAGACGTCCACCCATCGAGATTTGAACGTAGGGTGATGAAACGATCAAGAGCCAGCCAGCATGAATAAATCCAACAAATTCCTGCCGAATATAGTCCCAAATTGTGGTGAAGACCTTTTTTTTTTCTTTTTGGTCTTCACCTGATTTCAGGGAAAAACACTTCAATTGCGGGGACGGAATTACATAATTTCTACCGAAGTTTGGCCAAGGCTGCAAAAACGTCCCCTTCATGGAAAATTTTACAATTTAAGTACTGAATAGAGGGTTACGCTTAAATGCGGCTTCCTACATGACTTTTGCTTCTACCAGAAATTTTTTTTTTGAGAAGCTAGTCATTCAAAAGTCATGCAGGCAGCCGCAATCAAGCGTAATGCTACATCGCTTTTGTAAGCAAAAAAGCTACTGCCACGTAATTGCTCTCTCTCTGGTTGGCATCGCAGCCCCAACCCTAACTGTAATGCAAGGTTTTCAAGCAAAAAAGAGCGCTTCAAGCATCTCTTTTACTATCTCTCAGTACTCCGTAAATACTCCGTGATTTTTATTCAAATCGTGAAATTTTAGCCGTAAGCTTCTACTAAAATTTTTTCAGCAACTAGCCTACGTGTGAACGCGGTTTGTTAATGTTTGGGTTTGGTAGCGTTAGTGTTTCAACCTTAGAGGATCGCTGAGCACTTTTGATGAGATTAACTCTGGAATTTATTTATTAATTTTAACTTTGTTTATTTGATAAATTGACAGATGGCTGCTACTATGATTAAGTGCAGGCTAAATTACTGGCAGAAGTTTATGTTATACGGTATCCAGCTGGGCTCAGGGCTGCGAACTCCATCGGTTTTTATTCAAATTTAAGTTCAAGTTCAACGTATTTTAGCAAGTCCGAGTTCAAAATCGAGTTCATTAATTTAATTTTTTCAAGATCAGGTTTGGCAAAAGTATCAAGTTTTTCGAGTTTGAGTTCAGGCTAGGTTGCCACAGCATAAACAAGTGACCAACAATCTTAATTTACAGACAGACTCGAGCATGATCAGTAATAAATAGGCTAGGCCTATTTCTTTCCAACAATTCTTTAATTTTTAAACTTCTTGAACTTGAATAGTTTTACCATTCAAGTTCAAGTTCAGAAAAATTGTTTTTCTTTGCAGCCCTGATATCCAGGTAGCCTACTGGAGTCTGCAGTTATGTATTGTAGTCTATATACTGAAGTGTTGTTTGTACTGAACACCAGAAGACCTTTGTAACCCGTAAGCAACTGGTATGCTTTGGCTTTATGTTGCTAAAAGCGAAAAGTTATCAACTGGACCTAATTTTAGAATTTTAGTTCTGGGCCTAATTTTAGAATCACGTTGCTGTGCATTTCATAATGTACTGCAATACGGTAGCTTACTACAGTATTTCTACCTATGTGATTAAAATAACCTACTCTACAAGGTACCCCTTTTTTGGTTTATGTGAGATGTTCCTATATGCTGGAAGTTGTTTACATTGAATGTTGTGGTTATTAAGGGTAATCATCAACACAGTACCGGTAAGCCATAACAAAGATTACTAATAAGTACCAATAGGCTTTTAAAGCTGAATCTGTCGATTTCATCTTGATGCTGCAGCCTTTGTGTTGTGCACTGTGCATAGAACTAGCTAGTGTACTATTACATACCGGTAAATCAGTAAAAATACTTGACTAATTGATTGATTGATATCCATACAGCACATTAGTCTGAATTCTTTCCTCTACATTAGCAGCACCTACAACTGTCAGAGCAAAAAGAAAGCTGAAAGATGCTTTTGCCTTCAGAATTGGTTAGTGAATTCTTAAATTAATTTTGGTATGTGCTATAATTTTAGCTTGGATTGTCGGAGTAGGCTATATGATTAACACCTTTCATCCTGACTAAATGCCTGATTTTAAAATTTGATACTTTTAGCTGCAAATGTAAAAACAAAAGGTGGAAGTGGAAACTGGAAAATCCTTTTCAATTTAGGATTTTTTTGTTGCTGTAAAATGTGGCAAGTTATAGAAAAAGAATGCTTGACTTTTTAAAAGCTCGTTTACATAAGCATATTGTCAGAATCATTTCCTTTAAAATAAAAAGAAAAACCAAATTAAAACCATTGTGTAAAAAATTAAAATTTCTAAATGTTGAAGGTGTATTTAAACCAGAAACTGCTAAATTCATGTTGAAATTCAATACTAACAAACTGTCTTATATACTTACCAAAAAGGTAGTGTTTGGAGTACCGTCAGCGGTTTCCGTCATGAAATCGCTGCTGCATTGGCAGCCTGTTATATTGCTTCTTTCTCATTGATTCGACTTAAATATGGCTCTTTGACACATCAAATGCAAAGCCCTGGCGGGGTAGTTGAAAGCACACTCGCCTGGCAAGCATAGGGTTCGGGTTTCAGTTCCTGCTGAACGCGCTAGGCAAAAATTGGAATTATATACAATTGCGATGCATTATGTTCTTTTTCTCTTTAGAACCTTGCATTAGAGTTAGGGTTTAGGCAGCGATGCCAGCTTGAGAGACGGTAAATTGAAGTGCAAAAGAAATGACCGGTGCTGCCGGTGCAGCAGCAATTTCATGTTGGAAACCGGTGCTGGTGCTCTAGACACTACTTACAAAAAATATGCTAACATAGCCTCTGTACACTTGTATTCCACGCATAGTTCTAGCTCCAATGATTATTTCGTACCTAGATCTTATTATATCGAAACAAACCAGTCTGTACGAATAACGGGTGCAAAAATATGGAATGACCTCCCAAGTGAATTAAAAAATAAAGGTGTTAATACCAGTCATCGACTGATGTTTAAATAGCTCAAAGAACATTGTTACAGCAAACTTAAATAAAGCATTCCAATTCTACCAAAGTTTTACTCTGGTAAGTTGTTTTGTTTGTTAGTTTTAAATAAATTAAACTGTTTTTAGCTTTACTGCTGTTTTACATTATTTAGTAATACTTTATATCATTGTGAAATTTATTTTTAGAAAATTGCTAGGCTTTGTTATTAGTTATTTTTGTAATAAGTTTTCTTTTTCTTATGGTTAGATTAAAATGATGTTTGAATTAAATTTTGTTACCTTGGACTTGGATGTAGAGAAGTCGAAGGATTCCAATTTTACCAAAGTTTTACTCTGGTAAGTTGTTTTGTTTGTTAGTTTTAAATAAAGTAAACTGTTTTTAGCTTTACTGCTGTTTCACATTATTTAGTTATACTTTATATCATTGTGAAATTTATTTCTAGAAAATTGTTAGGTTTTGTTATTAGTTATTTTTGTAATTAGTTTTCTTATGGTTAAATTGAAATGATGTTTGAGTTAAATTTTGTTACCTTGGATTTGGATGTAGAGAAATCGCAGACTCAGCGATCGGCAAGCTATTGCTACAAGGTCTTTTACGACTCTATGAACTAAATGCAGCAATCCGTTTGTAATTTCTCACATTTTTTTGTCTTAACTATATCCGTAAATATTGATTTGTGTTTTAGTTCAAAAAAATAAACTCTCTCTTCAGAGCCATTCATTAGAACGATTGACGCTCGCTTTGTCAGTTTATGTGTTCCTTTGTTTTTACTTGGCCATTTCAAACTAATGAGGAGGAAGTTTTAGACTTTTTGCTTATAACTTGAGAGCAATTTGGTCTAGCTTCATGAAATTTTGACCTCAGTTTAAGGTTAATGAGTTGTATGTTTGTACCAAATTTCAAGGCAATAGGTCACGTGACTTAGGTTTTACGTCTTGAAAATCGCCCCAAAAGTTTGGCATAAAAAGCGGTCTCATTTAAAAATGGCTTAAGTACAGCAAAAAATATTTCACATGGTTATATGTCTTAAGATACCTTTCATCCCTACCAACCCACTTTTGGCTGTGATGAGGTTTTTTAATTTATTTTTTCCTTTTTTGTCCCCTTTTTTCTTCCTCAATCTTGTTATCCTAAACCATAAAACATCAAAATCTGATTTTTTTAATGGTTGAAATTAGATCACCAGTTTTTTTTTGATATCAGCAGATATTTACCAGACAAATATTTTAATGTAATTTGGGAGTACCACCCCCACGGAGACCCCCCAAATGGAACCCTCTAAAACAAATTTTTTCAATGTCTTAGGCTAAGGTGCCAGTTTTTTGATATCAGTAGATATTTAGCAGACAAATATTTTGACGCAATTTGGAGGTACCACCTTCCCAAGACCCCCAAATGGACCCCCCAAAATTAATTTTTTGAACGGCTAAACCTAGGGTGCCAGTTTTTTTGATACCATTAGCTATTTAACAGACAAATATTTTGACATAGTTTGGTGGTGCCACCACCTGGGGACCCCCAAAAATCAATTTTTTAACGGCTTAAGGTAGGGCACTAGTTTTTTTGAAATCTAAAGATATTTGCATCGATCATTCGAAAAGGTTGCTCCTCAGCAAGGTCCCATCTAGTTTTGGACTGGCGTCACTCTTTAGCCTAGTATCAAAACATCACCAAGAATATCAAAATTCTTTGAAAGCGTGTGAATAAGAACTTTACATAATAAGAGCAAGTTATAAAATGTAACTGCTAGATCAGCGGTTCTTAGCCTTTTTTATGTTGTTATTTCTAAAATATTGTGATGAATATCAATTACCCTCATTTAAAAAAACAGCTACTATAATAGCTCGCAATTCCAAAATAAATGCACAAAAAATATGGTTATTTTTAATTACAAATGTCAATTGTTTGAGGCTTTTTGCCCAAGCAGTGCAAAAAGCTATATGATATAATGTCTTCAATACTGCTTTGTTGTGTTTCACCCACATTTCCCCAAATTCAAGGAGCCATTTAGTCAAATGCTCAGATTTTTGCCAAAAGTAGTCTATTTTTTCTACTAATCCGCCATGGCAAGACTCAAGATGCTGCTTTAATTTGTTTGCTTCCTTAGTTTTCTGAGATAAGGTAAATTTACACAGTATCTGTTTTTCGTACGTTTTCGTCCGTTTTTTTACGTTTTTGCTTCTCTTTGAAAAAGTATGCGCTTTTTCATTCACATTTTTATAAGTCCATATACGCACTAAGTAGATTATTATATGTAGATAAACATTTTGTGTATGAACGATAAGAGCGATATTTCGAAATAGAGCTGTACCCCTTTACAAAAAAATTTTTTCGGAAAACTTTTGCCCAGTATGTGACTGTCAGGTTAGTGTGGATATGGACACATAAAAATGCGGATGAAAAAGCGCATACTTTGTCAAGGAGAAGCAAAAACGTAAAAAAACGGACGAAAACGTACGAAAAACATATACTGTGTAAATTCTCCTTAGAACTCTAAATAAATCAATCTGACTTTTCAACAGAATTTTCGCTAAAACTAGTAAACCAAAGTTCAAAAACGTTTCTTCATAACTTCATTTCTTTAGAAGCATCTCAATAATTTTTTGGCGCCAAATTAGCCTTACTATTGCAGCCAAGAACCAAAATCCTCAGCTCATGCCTATTATTAAATAGACTAGACTATCAATTGTTTACGAAACAAAAGAGATGATGAGAGACCCAAGCCGCTCTACTACTGATTTAGTATTTAGCTATGCTTGGCATCACAGAAAGTAGAACAGCACAATGAAACTTTTGGAGTTTGTTGTACCACATGATAATGCTTGCTGCGATAAAAGTTTTTTTTAAAATTAACATTACCCTTTTAAAATGCCAAATTACACCTTCGGGGGTAATTACCCACAGGTTAGAACCACTGCTCCAGATTATATTTCGATGTCTACTGTCCAGACTACATTTCAGCCAAAAATTAGCTGCATTAGTGGCTTTGTTGGTTATTAAAACAAATATAAATTGTCGGAGAACAGTGAAAACAATTAAAAGTTTAAAGAACGGTGTTCAGAACATTAAAAATAGTAATGCAATTATATTTGAAGCACGTTGTGGCAAAAGTTGATAAACGACATTTTTCAAAAAACGAGTTTTTTATAGATTTTAAGTTATATGCTAAAACTAATTTCCCAGAGAAAAAAATTGTTTTAATTTTCAATCAATTTTCGGTAATAAACAGCTTAATATGTGGCACTTGACAACAAGGCCAAATGGGAATTTAAAACTTTAAACGCAATTTACTCGAAACAGCGAAATGCGACTTATCAACTTTTGCCAAAACTTGCTTCATTTAGTAAAATACAAATGTGCGTAGATGAATCTTTGATTTTGAGAAACAAATGTGTTTTATCATAGTTTCATGAGAGGTTTATAATGGTGGCCTTTGGTTGCTTGTTAAGAATAGAATTGATACATGAAAACTGTGATATTTAATTAAAATATTTTTAGCACAAAACACAAAGTATATGTAACTTGTTTCATGAAAATATTTTTCACATTTTCAAAAGTATTAAATAAAAAAACACAAAGCACATGAAATTCGGGAGGTAAAAGAGCTGACAGTTTTTTAGGGGCATTGCTCACTAATTTTTGAATTTCATCACTAAATAGACAAAAAACAACCGATTACAAACGTTTTTGACTCGTTTTTTGTTGTTTGACGTTGAATAGCTTTAACGGGAAAGATTTTGGCTTTATGGGAAAAAATTTAGCTGTGGCGACATGACAGCATCAAATTTGCAAACGTGGTATCAAACTGACGTTGTCATCTGGTAGGTTTTCGTAGGTTTCTGCTGTGGCTTTGGCAAAAAAGATATGTTTTCAAAAGTAAAATTATGCTTATTAGTTTGAATTTTCATATTTTAGCAGTAAGATATTCGATTTCGTGTATTTATAAAGAAATTTGAAAAATAGGCCTAGGTTAATTGGATAACGTTGATAATTTTGGCTTGTGTCGCATAGGTCTACCTAGTTGTTATTTGTAATGGTTATAGTAAATTAAGCCTGGTATGAAAACGCAGTGGGCAAGCTTAGAATTTACAGCGTTCAAAAATCCACTTGTAGGCTACGTAACTAATGATAGGCTAGTCTGCCATTAGGATCTAGGCCTAGTGGCACGCCTATAACGCAAGTGGTGGCTAACCTATTTCATCAAAAATTTTTAAGTCAAAGAGAATAAAACGAAAACAAAGATATTTGCTCATTGTTCATTATTTGCTTTTCTAAGGGTTTAGATCACAGATGGTTGTACGGTACGCCTCAATTTTTGCTAAGATGTACGTACGCTGGTACGGTACGTCTTTTTTGTAATGGTACGAGTACGGTACGTTGGTACGCTGTTAGAATTTGCTACGGTACTTAACGTTTTATGTGTAACGTGCGGCCGTCAATGAAGATTCGTGCGATCGTGCCCGGCGTGCACATTGTCCAGGCTATTCTCAAGTAAACGTTATACCCTCTTAATTTGTCGTTACAATTGTATTATCATGTCACAAGCACAGTCACAATTATGGCCAATTGTGATGTTATAACTATTGCCTGTAAATCAGTCGTTCTCAAACTGGGGTCTGCGGTCCTTTTGGGGTCCGCTAAACAATTTTTTGGAACCGCGAAGCACATTCCTAAAAATCAAACAACGCTCCAGGAAGAATAAATTTCCTATAAAATAAGATTTTCAGGCAACTTACCTTTTCAAACCAAACGTAACAAACACAATTGGCTGAAACCTTACAGGCTGCATTCACATCTACAGTATGATAACACAATAAAATCTATGATGTCGTTTAAGCAATGGCTCTATTAGCGTGAAGTCTGCGGGTGAAGAAGAATGTTCAATAGGAAAAAAGGATTGTTTATTTTGCGGATGGTTTAACAGTAGAAACCTGGTGGGCGGCGGCAGCAGAGTTGGTTTCAGAGAAAGATACTAAAATGTGTGACTGCAGTGTAATAAATTGCTTGTTCTTCTTGAATAAGTTTGCAAAATTTATAAATCAGTAAATAATAAATCCATAAGTACATAAAGTTATGGACGGTTGTTCCAATTTGCAAAACAAAAACTTTGCTCCCTTTCGGCATCTCAATTTTTTTCTTGTTGAAAATGAACTTGACGTCAACGAATGTGTTTTCAAGCTCATGAAACAACACATTTCTATTCTTGGCGAAGAAATTTGGCAGTACTTCTCTGAACTGGAAGATTTTCAGAACTATTGTCGTTTTGTAAACAACTCTTTTGGCAGGCATGGTATGGAATGGAACGGAAATTTCGGTATGGAATATGGAAAGTACCAGAATGGAATGGAACGGAAGATTTCAAAAATGAAATGGACGACAATTTTCCATACTTCCATACCAATTCCATACTAGATTTCGTGCATTGTATTTACAGAAAAATACACACCGATGTGGGTAATTGTGATAAATAATATTGTCACAGAAGTATTCAACTTCAATATCTACGCGTATTATTTGTCGACAAATCGCGGTGCTTTGGCTGTGTACATTGCGCAGACAGTATACGTATTGCATCATTGCAAGTATATTGCAATTTGCAGCATTGATGTTATAGTTGATGACTTTGACAGGTTTGACTTGTTTTTTTTTTGAGATTGACAATTTGCCAAGTCCTAAATTTTGCTTCCTTACATCGCCATGAAAACTCGTGTTTGCTATTTCGTTTCCGTTTCAGCTCAATTTTATTTATATTTTTATTTTTTTAGCTTACAATAATTCTTTTTGGTGTTAAAGCTTGGTATTTCTATTACGGTAAATGTTTTAGTTGATGTGAGGGCAAACTTGTACGGTAATCATTAAACCATGAGCGCAATCATTAAAGCAAACTTCCCCCCTATTGAAAAGCTACCAATGATAAAAATAATGACACAAAATCTTTTCATTCAGTTTCTTTTAGCATTTTTGAACTGCAACAGTACGTGCGTTAGACCTGTCCAAAAAAGGCGACTTTTGAAACGTGAGGAGGTCCGTACGTTTTCCCGTTGCATTACCTCTAAAACCATTGCATACGAATTTTCAATTGGATTCATCAACGTTTACAGGTTGCGCAAAGCGATTTTTTATTTTCAGGATTTAGGAACTAATTTTTAGCAACCGCTAGATGGCGCAACAGGTAGCAAAAGTTTTAAACGATGTTTAGACGCGTTTTAAATCAAGTAATGTGATTTAATGTTACTTGGCTCAATTATTTAGCAACTGGGGCACATCAATCAACGCAATGAGACCAGGAGTAGCTTTAGTTTTTGCTAAAATGGTAGCCTAGCAGGTCCAAACACTTAAAAGAGCTCTGCAAGAGGCACAGACATCTTTGACACCATGCCAGATAAAACTGTGAAACATCAGGCGTTCAAACACTAAAAAATATTTGCAAAGATATCTTCAAAACACACCATACAGTGGTTTGCATAAAGAAAATTTCAAAGAATGTGTAGGAGAACTGTATTGCCAAACAAAAAATTGTGATCGTTTGTTTCTCTACAATCACTGTGCAAATTGCTCAGTCAATCAATCATAACTTATTATTTCACAAATTATTGACAACATTTAACTGAAAGTTTTTTCAAGAGTTACTTTTGCAAAATCTGGAAACTGTTCTCGATGAGCTTCTATCGCTTGCAATAGATCGTGTTTTTGCTGAACATCATCAGTAATTATAGCGGCACATTCAATTGTAAGCTTCGCACCCCGCTCCGCTGCATCGTTTACAACTTTCACTGTTCGCACAAAGTTTCTAGTGCAACAAAAATCACCTGACGTCGGCAGCGTGGCCGAATGGGTAAAGGCGTCGTTTTTAAGACGACCCTGATCGAATTATCTGGGTTCAACCTGCACCCTGGTCACGTTGTTGCGTCCTTGGATAAGACGCTTTACGATGATTATCTCTGCTTGGTGGCTTCGAACAAGCAGCAAATCAGTGGACAAGAATTTGAAGAAATCTACTGGAACATTTGATTATCGGAAACTTCTAAGCAGGTGCGGATTCCTCCAATCACGAAGTAGTCCTGCGGATCGTCCAATAAGTTAGCGTCTGACGCTGTCCGGTGACAGAAGGATAAATATGCGCTACAACAACAGCGCTGCAACAAGTACAACTTCTTAGCAAAGAGATCTTGTCTTTACCTGACATTACTGCTTCCCGCATGTCTTGTTGGTGGGCATCAAAAGCAATATCTTCTTCCTTATCCGAAACTGTCAACAACCGATTTTCACGTATAGTTGCAACAGCATTTTTTGGCACCAAAATCCCAGAGTTTGTCAAGCTTGGAATTAAATAACGCTCGTTTTCCGCCGACAGCTCGAATCCGACTCTTGCCTTTTGCCAAATCGCACCACTCCTTGAAGTTTTTTTGTATCCGCATGACACAATTGCTTTTTGTAATCGTTTTAATGCCGGCCATTCTCCAAAATTCCAGTACACGATCCACTACATATTCAGCTTGAGACCATGCTGTACTCCTGTTTTTCTTTGGTATATTTTTTTCGTGCAAGAGCACTTTAAAAACCTGCCTTAGAATGGGCAACTTGCAGCCAGTAACAGATTAGCTTGGATATCCAATCAAGAAAAAATTTGTTTTCTAGTCCGCTTAACTATCTTCTTTCTTGAAGTGCCACTAGCGAATGGAATGCTGGACATAACTCTCACTGATTAAATTACGAATACTTGATAAATTACAAAGCAAAACAAAATAACTGAAACTCTACGTACAAAGGTTAAACCGATCAATATTCTTTCGTGATAGGCCGTCAGTGTTTTCACTGAATTGTAGCCGGTGTAAACAGATCACTTTAAGATGTTTATCTTCGTAATGCTAAACAGAATAAATCTCATTCATGGCACGAGTGTACCGCTGTTACCAGTTTTTCCTATTATTTGGTACGGCAATAAATCCTGCCTGGACAGCCGCCTTTTTTATCAACTTTTATTCTACAGCTACCATACGCTTTGTAAGTTTTCACCTCTTTAATCTGTTGCCTGGCAGGACTCCTTAGCCACCACAGCTAATATATTCGTGTTCAGTACTGTACGCTATTGCACTTCCCGCCCGCAGAGCTACATAGTAACTACATTGTGTGTGTGCGCCTGCAAGTGATGCTAAGGCCTGCAAGTTGCTATTTTGGCAAATATTATTTCTATTGTTAGTGTCGTTATGTTGATTGATGTGCCTCAGTTGCTAAATAATCAAGCCAAACAACACAAACATCACATTCCTTGACTTAAAACGCATATAGATATCAAATTGAACTCTTGTTACCTGTTGCGCTATCTAGCGGTTGCTAGAAATTAGTTCATAAATCCTAAAAATAAAAAATCGCTTTGAGCGACGTGTAAACGTTGATGAATCCGATTGAAAATTTGTATGTGATGGTTTTAGAGGTAATGCTACAGGAAAACGTGCACACCTCCTCACATTTCAAAAGTCGCCTTTTTTTGGACAGGTCTAACGTGCGTACAAAGGAAATTAGCACTAACTTAATATTAATATTGACTACCAGGAAGCTCAGGCCCTTTCAATTTAAGTTTTTGCCAACCAATTTAAATGCACAAGCCCGCAAAAATTCAGTGTTTTATTCTAAAACGTGCAATCTCAGGCCCTTATTTAGTTGTTTTATGCAATGATACATTTTAGACCCCCAGCTAACTTTTATGTTGCAATAACATGATTAGTAACCATTTACTGCATTTAATGTACCAACTTTAAATTTCCAATTCTAAATAGCAATCTACCTCCATCTCGTCAATTTTCACGCGACAAAATGCTTTTGAAAAACCTAGCTAGGGGAAATGCTTATTGAACAAATTATTGAATTTGAATCGAGGCTCCTGGTCGTACATTTATTCCTAAAACTGGTTATTTTCTTGACAAAACAAAAATCTTCCAAGCCAAATCGTCGAGTGTATTATTTAATGCTAAAAATTTAACTGAAAGCAATGTATCTTGCTTCCCCTGACCTGGGCCAAGTCACAAAATTTAACCAAAAAATGCAAGATTTTAAACGGGTTTTGGACTTGACCTGAAGTAACGGGAGTGATTGTTTCAATTGGCTTTCAAATTTCAAAAATTTTGTTGTTTCAAATGGCTCTGAAAACGTGCGAAATGCGATCCAAATGGCATTGAAATAGCCATTTTTTTTTCAAAAAATTACAAAAAATCGCCTGGCGGCTGGGTGCTTTGCTCCTAGGCCCCGTCTGTGACATATTTGTGTTGCACTAAGTAATTTGCTCATTACGTCTCCCAATTTTGATATGTTATAAAAATTTTTAGCTTGCGGTTCTAGTCCTTCCTCTTTAGCAAATCCTGGTTACGAGCCAAATCAGACCCCCAGCTTTTGATCTTTCATTCTTTGTCCCATAAAAGTCCCTCTTTTCGAAAATTTCTGATGACGTCATTGCATGTGATTTGTGGTTTAGCCCACCCCCCAATCCAAAACCCAGGCTATGCCTACGCATTAAACCATGTGCAAGATGCATACCAGATTGTCGCGATCATTGATATTTGGCTGGAGTACAACCTTTAATCCCTAGAATTGCCCATGTCGGCTGAAACTAGAGAACGACTGAGATGTTAATTGACGAATTGAAAATGACAGTTGACAGTTCCTTTAGCTTTTTGAATCTCAAAAGCAGCACCCCAATCTTAAATTAAAACTTCTATGTAAGATTGAAACAAAAAATAAACTAACTGAGCAAAATCGCTCCACTCACATCTATTACTAAACAGCTCTATGAGCCAACCCCAGATACACAAACTCGGCTTAACTGCCTACGAAACTAATACCTAAAAATCATCCACTTTTAGAACATTAGAATAATAGAATAATGAATGAAAAACGACCCGGCTATTTATACTTCGGCAAAAGCTATCGAATATCCCAGAACAATCCATGACACGTCACAATAGAAAAAATACACGAGCTTACGATAACAGATTCGACCTAATTATGATGTCACAATTTCAAGTCTAAATATAGCAATTAAGAGTCGTAAACAACCCAAACATCGACAACTGCAGAAAATAGTAGAATGTACAAGAAAGGAATTATCCAGAATATCTCGAATTTTCTAAATCACAAAAAAGCGGCAAAAGTAGTAAATCAGTCACGTACGCATTGAAATACAGCAAATAATCATATCTCAGGCATACAAAATTATTATTCGTGACACAGATACCGGTTGTTGCATCTTTGTATTGTTACGCGCACCTTCACTAGTGGTGGCTTACAACATTGCAAAGCAAAATATACGTTGCATTGCTTCCAGTCTAAAATTTCTTTGTATGGAAGTATGGACTGGAATATGGAAGAAAAGTTTAGTATAGATTGAAATATGGAATGGAAGTTTTTTAGTTATGGAATGGAAATGGAATGGAAGAAAATTGCCAGTATGGAATATGAAAAAATTGTCTTCCGTTCCATACCATGCCCTGCTTTTGGAACGAGTGTTGGAGATCTGCCTTCACCAGATACTTTACTTCAAGAAGAGTTTATTGATTTGGTGAATGATGGAAATGCGAGAAGCTTATTTAGTGAAAAGTCTTGCAGTGACTTTTGAATTGATATGGTACATACCTACCCTGACATTTCAAAGATGGTAATTGAAACATGGCGACCTAGAAATACCGGCCATGCCAACAAAAAGCGAGCGCTTCGACTGAAGGCCGATAGAAATTCTCTGTAGGAGAAAAATCTAATTAGGTCAGTCACAAGACTTAGTTGTTGCAATAGAAAACGTCGGCATTTGAGACGATTACTAGTGACAGCAACAACTAATTTGTAGAACAGTTAACTTTACAGTTAAGAAGCAGCGATAGAAGATACAACTATAGTCCACATTAATGTGTAGAACTACAGTATAATTATCGGATAATAGTAGCTACAGTATTTACGATGTTTTATCTGCGAAGTCATTAATTGCGTTTGTTCAATCAAGCAGTTAAACAACTTCAGTAATTTCGATAGAAAGACAGTAACAGTATGAGAAGGTAAGGAAGCTTTTATGATTAAAATGTGCTTAGATAGCAATTGTGATGGCAATAGGCAACAGGATCTAAGGATTGCAAGCTCGATACAAAACTAAGGTTTCAATTACTTATAGTTTTAATATTTCTAACTTAGTTTAAATTTTTCGAAGTACGGATTGCAGATCCGGATGAGCAAGCTAGAATGACGATATCCCATAGCAACAAAATTTTTAGAAATTATTGAAAGCTACAATATAAATTATAGATACTGGTATAGCATGGCTGCGCCTCACGTAGCATACGGTAATTGCAGTATACTGTACAAAAGCTCCTAAAGCTGTATTGCTAACAATACTTTATTTTCGCAGAGAAAAGGCTATTGCATAAACTTAAATGGTTCTTAAGCGTTGTGTAACGCTTTGTAAAGGAAACTATGCTTCCAGTTGTAAAAGAGTACCTGTATACAAACTTCCACAATATGAGAAAGAAAAGAAAAAATGGATTTCTGCCATCCCGAGAGCCAACTTGGTTGTCTCGAAGTATACTGCAGTGTGTGGAAAACATTGGCCAAACGATGCAGAGATGGTAAAATTCCATGGCAAGCTGAGACCAAAAAATCCAGTCTCTGTTTTTCCCGGAATTCCTTCCAAGTTGTCTGTCCTCTCAATTAAGCAGTTCTCGGAAAGCATATGCTCTCTGGAGGCAATGAATATGTGATGCTCGGATGGTTTTCGTCCGATCCTATGGAAAAGTCGTTTGGAAAATTACGAGAAGGTTCAGGAGGAACTTACTTTATAACGGCATAGGATGTTATTGAAAATGTCCACATTGACTATGCCAAACTTTTTCTACAGCTTGGAGTAATTCTGTCCCAAGACAGATTTATTGAACGACAAAGAATGTGAAGTCTTTGATAATTTGCATGCTTTAGAAGTAAGTGTGAAAGAAGAGACATTGTCATCCTTAATATACATTGCTGGGTATGTACAAAAAAAAGGTGGTGTGGTAAACGAAAATGACTCGCTGTTTCATTACCACAAGTTTGGAAAGTATGTTGATGCTTTCAATAGAGGGTCACTTACTCTTCCACAAGACTATCTCGTGCAGTGGTGTACATTTTGCGTGATTTTCTTTCTGCAAGTTTTAGATGCGGGCTATCGAAAATATTTTGTTGACAGTTTTTTTTTAATTTCAGTAAGGTACGACTCCTGTGTTTCAAAAAAACACTGCACTATTTTGTGCAATATATTGTTAAAGAACGACTCCGTGTTTTGCACTTTACGTAGTGGTAAAGAGTCTGGCTGAAAGATTTTGAAACTTTCTTAAATTACTTTCTTAAATTTACAATTTAAACCTCCAACGACTAACTATTTTCTGGCTAATGTGCAATAGTACTTATTATACATACCGGTATCAGCATGTTTGATACAGCATTGTTAGAACACTGTAATGTAGATTATGAAATACCGTAGCACTGTTACTTTCGGTGACTTAAATGAGCGTATAGTTTCGTATTTGGCCAAATTTTTGACAACGTATGCAACCACTTTTTTCAGTATTTAATACAAGATACTTATGTTTACCTTATAATGTTTTAGTGCTTAGTCTTTTAACTTTAGAATGTTTAGCGTTAAAATGTCGACAATGCCTGAATATATTGCGTGAAGTGCACTACCAATACCTAGCGCAGCTGGCTCTATTAACGCGAAGACTGCAATTCTCGGCCTTCAGTCGCAGCGCTCGCGATTTGTTGACATGGTCGGTTTTTCTTGGTCGCCATGTATTGAAAGTACTAATTCCATTCCCAACAACATATAAGTGGAAATCAGCATTTTCGGCGCTACTTACCATCAAGTTAAAAGCTCGAAACCGGTTAGATACGATTCATGATATGAGGGATGTGTTGTTCAAAGCGGAACCCAAGCCGAACTGATAGCAAAGAAGGAAGTGCACCCGTCACATTGATACAATAAAAAAACAAATTGTTGTTTTGTGTTTGTGTTAATTTTTTTTAGGAGACAGCGAGTCATTTAAAAAATTGCTAGAGAACCGTTGCGTAATTTTTTAAAAAAGTTTCAGAACCACTGCTATAGATACTAGGAGCCTAGGACTATCGTGGTATGTCATATATTGAAAAAAAATTTTGAGCGGAAACAATTGCGATACTTTGGCTTAATACGCAGTGGTTTGCAAATCCCAGACTTTTTGCACATTGCGCCGGTTTTTGTATGCAGAGGCAAAAGACAGCTGAAGCCGACGCTAAATGTGTCAATTGAGATCGCTGATTTATAGGCTAGTGATTTCAAAGTTGGTTAAAGTTGCGAGTTGTTAAAAGCACGGATGTCAGTACCGTACGGTACGTAAGTACGTTACGGTACGCCTCAATTTTTGCTGTGAAGTATGGTACGCCTATTTTGTAATGGTACGGGTAAGGTACGTTGGTACGTTGTGCTTCCAAATTTAAACTGAAGTACGGTATGCTGGTACGGTACGGTTCAAGGTGCGAGGTACGTAGTACGCAAATTCCGAACGTACCGTACCGTACCGTACTGCCATCGTTGGTTTAGTTCAAGGTAAGGTTTGAGAAGTTTATGCGTTCCGGTAACCATAGTACTGTAATTATGCTTTCCTAACATTATCGCTGCATCCACACAAGCAACACCTAATGGTTATTGATTCAAAAGTTATTTAAAAAAAATGGCTGGATAGCAGCAAACAGCAGATAAAAGAAATGCAAATATCTTTCAATGTGGACATCGAAGAATCTTGAAATTAGCTTTAAAAATTGAAGAAAAAATTACAATTTTGTTTGGCATGGCCTGGCGTTATGGCAATAAATGAGTTAAAATTGGGCCTCAATGCTCCTTTAAGTGAACTAAACAGTGATAAAGCAAAGGGTTGCATATGAAATCAATATAAAATATCTGTACAAATGCAACGGTAAATTTCGCTAGCAGAAACTAATATTTCGACTAGGACAAAAAGTTCTTAATAAAGTTGTTGAATTTAACAATGTCGCATTTAGAATTTCATTATAACCCATTAATCTCATCATGTTTCTGCATTTTGTTTGAATAGTTTCCACCTTTTGAAATGTTAATAATGTTGTCCACTTGTGCCAGTTGGCGCTAGACAGTCGTGTTGTGGAGTAGGGGTCGTTCAAGATAGCTTCTTTTATTGTTTTTGTATTCAATCTTCCTTTTTGCGTTTTAACAAGTTTTCTTTTTTTGTGTACAACTGAAGCAGCTCTGGCATCTTTCAAGTTTGTTAACTTTCCCTGAAAAATTAAAAAAAAAAAAAATTAATTGCTATTGTCACTAATTAATCGTTAAGTTAATTTTTTCGTACTACTTTCGGCAATTAGTGATGCAGAAAGCATTTGAATGTCATATTATGCTGGTTGAGGAAATTTTTTTCCTCTGCAGTATGACAACTTACAGAGAAGCTAGCGCTAGCAGCACTGCTGGATTGTACTTAAACAATTACTGATTAATTTTAATTATCGTTATTAATTGGTAGCTACAATTAATAACTCAATATCACTGCAATTTGTGACTTCTCATCGCTCATAGTCTGCGAATTAGTAAATAGTAATTGCTGAATCCTTAAAGTGGCTGCTTGACTTGAAGACCGAGAGGTCTTTTCATGGCTACTCCACTACTCCAGCTACACTTAAAATTTGTGCGTACTTATTTGTGTGCACTTAAAATACTATTTTTTGTGAAACGCTAGAGTGTTCACAGATACATGTTGTGGCGAATTATATACTTTTGATGAGTGTTATTAACAAATAAATAACCATTTTAATGCTTAATCCTGTGGTGCTGCTAGCGTTAGTTTCGTGTTTGAAAAGTACTTATGGGCAGTGGTGTAGTATGGAACATTTACGACTTGACTTTCCGCCACCCTCGCTATGCTTGAAAGGAAAAATGTTAAAAGTTTTGCTTGAAATGTTCTGATGTTATGCTCTATGATTCGAGTGCAATGGCATTTTCTTATCGCCACTTTTTATTTTGCAGATTGGGCCGACTTTTTCATTGTTACGTTGTATCTTATTTTAATATTGCTTTACTTAGATAAACCTCTCGTACGTTTACGTGAGATCGATTTTGGGGATTTTTAAAATCGCAAATGTTATTGTGGTTCCCAAACCTAAATCTGTTTACAAAAGTTAATGCTGATTTGCTGACATGAAAGAGATGATCCAAGAGCTAGAATCTGGAACGAAATCTCAAAAGTTTTGCAACCTAAGATTCCTAAAATTATTTCAGATCTTCGTAGTGGAAAATGTCGGCTGAGCAGTGAATCTGATCAGAAAAATTGGAGTGACGTTGCCATTGGTTTCTTTACAAGGTGCGAACCTAGCGTGGCATATTTGTTGTAGAAACGTTTTCGTTTATTCTTAAACCATTATCGATTTTTTTTTTCAAAAAAGTAAACCGAAACGTTTCTAATTCAAATATGTTTTATGTATTATTGGGTCTAATTTTTCTGATCAAGCATAAGATATCGATATACGTAAAATTTTTCAAATCATATCAAAATCTTTTATTATACTCGTTGTATTACGCCAAAGCGTGTAACAAGTTAGTTGGGGGCATATCTCCGCATCATTGCGCCTGCAGCCCTGCATGCTGCGTAGATCCTTTCGAAGAAATGTCGCAGCGGCGGCGGGACATTGGAAACGCTGTGTCTGATTCTACCGGTACGATATATGAACCTCAAACCTCCTGCTCCAGCAACTAACACCTTTACCCTTTGACCAGCTGGCCGGTTTATAAAAGTTTTGCTAAGTGAACCATTATCCCTATGGCTTACCTGGGTGTTGCTGGATATCCAGCTCTTCATTTCCGCTGTCATACGCAGGCCTGCAAATTCATAAATTTTTTCTGCGAATTCAAAAGGTTTCATACAAATATCTTCGTATCTGAAACAAAAGAAGTGGATGTTTTACGAATACTGGATGGAACGAGTCATGTAGTTTTTGATTTGGTTCGAATTAACCTGCGAAAAATTTTGCCCCCGAATCCTTTTATTTTGAGATGTCATTCAATATGTTTTAATCAGTAGTCCTCAATTCACTGACCGTAAAATGGCGAGCGAATTCGTTGTTTGTGTTAAGGTCTAGTCTATACCAGGTTTAATATCGTGAGCGTATGAGTGCATTTTGCTCAGCAGTTGTAGCATGCTGTAGTTTATTTTTAGAAAGGAAGCGATAAACAGACAAAAAACATTGTCACCAAAAAAGTGTATTTTAAACAAAAATCTGTATGCCTGGCGCAGTGCCTTACCAGTGTACAAGCTGCCAGTTTGTTAAAAAAGCACTAAAAATACGCTTGTAAGCTCACGATTTTACGCACAGTATGGATTGGGTCTAAGGAACTACGGTTTGTACGCTGGTAAGGCAGCACGCCTGATGTTCCAAAGTTTTCTGTACATGAACTCTAGATACGTTCGTGCGCTTTCGATTTTACAGCCATTATGGACCTTCTCTAATAATAACTCTACGTTTTTTGTTTCATTTGTTTTTTGTTTATGTAGTGGCGTCAATAAACAAACTTATTTACTCACGTGGCACGACGCTGCACATACAATACCCAGTGATGCCAGCGAGAACTCTTCAAAACACAACAAATTTTTTGAGAGAAAATATCACAAAAACATCAAAACCATAAAACCGGACTTTTTGAGCAAATTTCCTACAGAAGCATCTATGAACAGAGATGAAATTGGGCTGAAGACCTTTATTTTTATTTGTTTTTGCTTGTTTTGGAGATTACCTTTTTTCAACCTTTTTCTCATAAGCTTAAGTATTGAGTGCAGACCTTTTTTTGAAATCACCTCATTTCCAAACCTGTTCTCCGAAATTTGCGTAGTCCACATCGAATTTTAATCAAAAGCATCAGATTAGCTCCTGACAGCAAGTTACATCAGATTTTCATCAAAAACATCAGACATCAGATTACACGTAAAAAACATCAAATTTGATGTAAAAACATCTGAAATGGCATCACTGACTGTACCTCACTACTTTATAAGTATTCACGAGTTTTTCATCAATTTTATTTGTAACGTAATTTAGGCCATCGAGAACGTGGTTACATGTGTGTTGTATATTGGTTGTTGATTGGTCCGTTATCTTGATTTGTTCACGTGAACTTACGATACCACGAGGATCCCGCACCAGATTGAGCACCTGAAACCGTCGTAGAATAAGCTTAGATTTTTGGTGATGAGTACAACTACAAATTAATGGATAATTGAACATACACAATGTAACGCGTTTAGGAGAGGCAAAAAAACGAAATTCGTCGTCAAATATTACCACAAAATGACTGAATTTGCTTCTAAAAATAGAATCCCTGTTTGCTGATTTTCCTGCTGATAGGTTATATAACAAACACAGTATAACCATACTTGCCACGAGACTATTTTTGGTACATTGCAGTACTTTTAAAGGGCCATAGAGTTGAGTTTTTTACTGTCGACTAAAATATTATAAAAAGCCTATAAGATGCATTCTCTCCAACATAGGTGGGCAGTACCACGGTACTGTAGCGCGGTATGTTTTTAGTACTGTTATCGGTACCGTCGGAACTTTTTCAAAAAAGTGCCGTTTTCGGTACCGTCGTTACTTTTTTAGCACTTTTCACTCGGTAACGTACTCGGTACTTTTGTGTGGAACGGAATTAAAATCATTCAAAAGGAGTTAAAATTATGGAGAAGCACTTTGAAACCATTCCCACGTAATTAGAAGTGGTTACTGGATGACTATGGTTTATAGGACAGGGCCATAGAATGCTGTCTATTATGTAGCAAAAATATTGTTCTATTATTGCAGTTCACCAACTAAGTTGTTTTACAGAGCAAATCATAAAAGTTAGCTAATCTGGCAAACCAGCTTGTCCTCTGTATCAAGTCATTTTGAATCGATATTCTTGTCCAAGAACATTTGTTGTCCACAACAAAATGACATTACCGAGGTCTCAGAGCTTCAGATGCACGTGCTAAAATAACCTCTTGCCTTTAGCTAGTATTTCGTTTGTTAGCGCCTCTTAAAAAAATTCTCGTTATTAATGCGAACGAGGAAATTTGTGTCAAGTGGGCCCAAGATCGATAACGTTAACACAGACGCGGCATACTACAAATTTAGAAATCAGCTTTTCGCACCTTTATACAGTTGACTATCTCTAAAATAATTCAGTAATATGACTATGATATCAGCTTTTTGTCGATTGGGGCCAAGTATTTATCCTTTTACCACCCCATTTGCATAATATACTCAGTGTCAGCTGCCTGCAGTAGTAACTTTGCAGTCAGACTTGGTGTTAACTATACAAGCTTAAGAAAAAATGACTTAAGCTTGCTTACTATGCTTAGTGCTGGGGTCGGCAACGTTTTTTATACTGCGGACCAGTAAACAACGGAAAAATTTTTGCGGACCGGTTTTAAAAACAAATGTTTAACAATGAAAATGCAATAATCTTTAAATGCCCCCAATTTAAATGAGTCCCCAACAATAATATTGATCCAAGGGGCCCGGGCCATGCCCCCTACAATAATGTTTAAACGGCCCAATTTAAATGGGACCCCAAACAAAAATATTGTTTCAGGGGGCCCAAGCCCCTTCAAATTAGTTTTTGCCAACCAATTAAGAAATGCCCCTACAATAATATTTAAATGGGCCCCCAAACAATAATATTGTTTCAGGGGGCCCGAGCTCCTTCAATTTAATTTTTGCCAACCAATTTAAATGGGCCCCCAACAACGATATTGATCCTGGAGGCCCGGGCCCCATCAACTTAATTTTTGCCAACAAATTTAAATGGACCCCCTACAATAATATTTATATGGCCCCCACCAATAATATTAATCCAGGGGGCCCGGGCTCCTTCAATTTAATTTTTGCCAACCAATTTAAAAATGCACCTAAAATGATATTAAAATGCCCTCAATTTGAATGAGTTCCCAACAACAATATTGTTTCAGAGGGTCCGGGCCCCTTCAATTTAATTTTTGCCAACCAATTTAAAGGTATAACCCGAGTGAAAAGTAAGGGTTTTTATCCTAAAAGTTGCTAACTGAGGCCCTCATCTAACCTTTTTATGAACGTAATGCAATAGCCATTAACCAAGGACGGATTTAACATATGGCGCAGTGCCTGGGGCCCGCACTCAGATAAGATTTATTTTGGTCTTCACCTGTATTTGGCCGGAAAATATTGCTAAAATCCCAAAGTGCCAGGGGCTCAACTCAATCTAAATCCGGCCCGGGCAATAACATGGTGTGAAGGCGTAATTATCTACAGTACATTTCTCAATAACAGTTTACCTCCACCTTGCCAATTTTCATGCAACAAAATACTTTTGAAAAATATTAGCTACTGTAAAGGGAATGCTCATTTAACAAATTTTTTAATTGAGAGGGCCTGGGCCCCCTGGCTGTTATGTACTCCTATGACTGGTGGTTTTCATAACAAAACAATAATCTTAAAGGAAAATATTCGACTTGATTGTTATTTACAGCTAAAATATTGCAGGAGTCAATGCACTTCACTTCACCTTACCTGGGCCAAATCACTAATGAAATTTAACCCCAAAATGCAACATTTTAAATGTGTTTTGGACTTGAATTGCAAGCAAAAGGAGGACTGAACAACTTAATTTTTTCAATTGGCTTTGAAATGTTAAAAATCTAGTACTTTCGAATGGGGCTGCGAATACGTGCGAAATGTGATTGAATGATATTAAAATAGCTTTTTTTCCAAAAAATTACGAAAAATCGCCCAGCGGCTGGGGGCTAAGCCCTCAGACCCCCGTCTGTGATACTTTTGAATTACATTACACTAATTTACTAAAACACGTTTCCCAATTTACACATTTTCGCATTTTAACTATTTAAGCCCTCTGCTTGAACGAGTTCCTAGTTACGTGCCAACACCAGGACACGGCTTCAGATCTTCTATTCTACGATATCTTTGCCCCCACAAAAAATTCTCCATTCGAAGTTTCTGATGACGTCACTACATGTGGTTTGTGGTTTGGACCCCACCAATCAAAAATCCTGGCTACGCCAATGGTACCGAGTACCAGTAACGTCGGAATTTTTTCTAAAAGGTAACAAATAAAGTACCGTCGGTACTTTTTTAACAAACTAGCAGTAAAAGCACCGTCTGTACTTAAGTACCGAGTGCCCACCTCTGCTCACTAAAATCGAAGTTTCTTTGTCTTCTCTATTTTAAGAAATTGCAGTTCAAAATTAACAATTTTCATTTACTTCAGTATTTCAAATCAAGCAGAATGCCTCAGGAAAGACTCTCCACATAAGCTTTACTTGCCAAAGTAAATTGGAAACGACCAGTTGGACGACCTAGAACTAGATGGACCAATTACATTGAAGATCTTCAATGGAATCGCTTGGGACTTCATCTAAGCGAAATGGTGGAGGTGATGGAAGACTGTGAAGTGTGGCGGCTGAATCTCGAGTTGCTGCCCCCGCGAGCTTCACGGGAAAGCGGGCAATGAAGAAAGAAGACTTTTACTAGAACTTGAAATTACTGACTCAATAAATCAGGCCCGGCGCCAGAGTAGCGTGACTGGGGAGCATAAACAATTTTTGGGGGTTCACAAAAACCTTTTTCACGCGAATTCGACAGTAAAGACCAAAAAACAAAGCTCTTCAACGCAAAATATGTGCGATATTCCACCGATTCTGGGATGAAGATCAAAACTAAAAAAGGTCTTCGTCTCAAAATCCGACAAATAAGCGGTTCTTGCCGACAAATTCTCGGATGAAGACCAAAAAGATAAAAAAAAGGCCTTTATGGCAAAATCCGAGAAAAAACTGTTCTTGCACACGAATTCTGGGGTAATAACTAGTATTTAGCGGGTCTCAGAACCAAGCCCGTTACTTTCTTTGGGGCACTCTTCCACGCTTGGGGGGAAAAATTCTCGTTTGGGGGGGCACGGCCCCGGAATGCCCCCCCGTGGCGCCGGGCCTGCAATAAATGTAGGCAATTAATTGCTTGCTCTTGAATTCCAATAGGTCGCATAGCAAGAAAACCAGTGCCGTTGCCCTTTAATTTGCGTACCATCGGACTCTGACTGACTGATCAGAGATACACATGATCAACAATGCATAGACACATATTTAGTACCTTTCATGAAAAATCATTACACGTGTGTTCTGACAGAGATATTGGAGAGATTTTAAGTTGTGGCACTTTTGTACCAGCTATTTATTTGGACGCAATGTGGATGGTGTGACTCACTATTGCTGTATGCTGTACGTAATTATTTTAATGCGTATGTATTAAGCAGAGGAGGAGTCGAGGACACAACGCTCGAGGCCAAGGCCAAGAACACAAAAAAATCCCAGGCCAAGGACAGCCTTTCCGAGGACAGACCCTCTCAAGGCCAAGGACAGGAATGCTCGAGGCCAAGGACCAAGGACACAGCCGCAAGTGTTCTCCAAAAAAAAAAGGTCTTCAAAAAAGTTTTGGCAATTAACTTTTGGCAATAAAAAAGCCAAAAAAAGTTTTGGCAATTAACTTTTGGCAATAAAAAAAAGCCAAAAAAAGTTTTGGCAATAAAAGGGCTAATGGAAAGATATTTGAGAGAAGTGATTGGCAATTAACTAACACTGAGTAGCCCCCCTCCCCTTTATTCCTGAGTTTATAATATATTTGTTGATAAAACCTATGTTTGGCGTTTTTACATTAGCGATAAAATTTGATTGCTTATTTTTGGGCATTTTTTAAAGTTTTCATTGATTGGTAACTTTAATTTTTGACAAATTAGCCCCCCCCCTCTGAATATATGTTTCAAAAAATGCTTTAAATCACTTTTTAGTCAATTCCTGCGCAAAAGACAGTCTCAGAAGAGCTAAAAACGTGGTGTTTTTCTTATTCTGCATTTTGGTTGACAGGCCAACGGGGAGGGATATAGCCCCCTGCCCCCGGCTACGCTACTGGCCATGTTATTGCCGATCCGGATTTACATCGCGCTTGGCCCCTAGCACTTAGGAGATTTTCGCAACATCTTTCTGCCAAATGTTGGTGAAGACCATAAAAAGTCTTAAGATTTGAGCGCAGGGCCCTTAGCTGGTACTGCGCCATTATGTGGTAAATCCGGCCTTGGTTAATGCATTACGTTCATAAAAAGGCTAGATGTGATCCTGAGATAGCAACTTTTAGGATGAAAACTATCCATTTCTTCCAGGTTTACGTTTAAATTGGCTGGCAAAAATTGAGTTTAGGGGGTCCCGGGGCCCTTGGTCTTCAATATTGTTGTTCGCTACTGGTGTAAACAAAAAACGCTAAAAAGAAACTGAAACTGAAGAGATAATAGGCTTTTTTGTCACATTTTTGTCATTGGTGAAATTTCAATTGGGGGGGGAGGCCCGCTTGGCTAAGCCTATGCTCCAATTGCGCAAAATAAAAAAGTTATTTACAAATTTTCCGCGATGTTTCTGGCGTTTACAACAAAATTTCTACGGTTCAAAAATAGTGCTGTCCTCGAGCCGAGGACAGGGCAATTTTCGAGGACCTAAGACTTCGAGGCCAAGGACTTCAAAATGTGTCCTCGAGGACGTCCTCGAGGCCAAGAATGTCCTCGAGGACTCCACCTCTGGTATTAAGTACAAAATTTGTTATTATCTTGATATTATGACCAGTTGCCACTTGAAAGGGTTTCTGGACCCGGTGAGGTTTCTTTTTCAGGGTGGTTTTTCTTTCCTCGCCATGTCCGGATGAGCTAAAGAAGGTTTTGGGTTGGTTGCGAAACCCATTAATTACCTACGTAACCGTGTCTGGCTTCGCACTGGCTAAGTACCCCCTCTCTTGCGTCTTTATCAATTATTCGAAGGACTACTCCATCCGTTAGATTTACTTACATCATGTGTGCCTGCATGTATAAGTGATTTACATTACATATTGCGTGCCTCATAGGCGTAGCCAGGGGGGGGGGGGCCCAGGGGGCCCGGGCCCCCCCCAATCAAAATACCACTAACGACAAAAAGTTATTACAACATAGCCTGGCGATGTTTAGTTGCAGTTTTTTTTCAGTAATTACGCACATAACAGTAATTAACAATAATATTAATGACAACAAGTGAGTCCCGGGGCCCCCAACTAACAACCAGGGGGCCCTTACTAACAACTAGGGGGCCCTGGAATCCTTAGCAGACAACCAGGGGGTCCGGGACCCCTAACTGAAAACCAGGGGGCCCATAACTTACGACCAGGGGCCCCAGGGCCCCTAACTAACAACCAAGGGACCCTAACCAACAACCAGGGGGCCCCTTAACTGACAACCAGGGGGGCCCAGGCTCCTAACCGACAACCAGGGGGCCCCAGGGCTCCTAACCAACAACCAGGGGGCCCCGGAGTGCCTAACTGACGACCAGGGGACCCCGGGGCCCCTAACTCACAACTAGGGAGCCCCAGAGCCCTAACTAACAACCAGGGGGCCCCTAACCAACAACCAGGGGGCCAGGAGCCCCCTAACCGACAACGAGGGGCCCCGGGGCCCTCCTAATTGACGACCAGGGGGCCCCAGGGCCCCTGACCAACAACCAAGGGGTCTTGGAGTCCCTAACTGACGATCAGTGGGCCCCGGGGCCCCTAACTCACGACCAGAGAGCCCCAGGGCCCCTAATTAACAACCTGGGGGCCTGGGCTCCTAACCGACAAGCAAGGGGCTACGGGGTCTCTAACTGGCAACCAGGGAGCCCAAGGGCCCCTGACTGACGACCAAGGTTCCCGGGCCAGGGGCCCCTTAATGCATATTTTTAACAATTTATATGCAAAACCTGAGAGAAATCTAAGAGTTTTGATCTAAAAGTTGCCACCCCAGGCCCTCGTTTAACGTTATTATGAACTTAATTATTTACTGCTAAAGTATTGCAGGAGGCAATGTTCGTTACTTCCCCCTATAGACTAAATCACTTACAATTAAAATTTTACACCATAATGCAAGATTCTAAGCGTGTTTTGGGATTTAATTGCTAAAAGAGGATTGAACAACTAAATTTTTTCGATCGGCTTTGAAATGTTAAAAATCTAGTTCTTTGAAATGGCTCTGAACTCGTGCGAAATGTGATCCAATGGGATTTAAATAGCTTTTTTTTCCAAAAACTTGCAAAAATTGCCCAGCGGCTGGGGGATTTGCCCCCAGACCCCCGTCTCTGATACGTTTGAGTACACTAGCTTACTCAACACGTCTTCCAAGTTAGACTTTTACACTTTTCAACAATTAGTTTTCGCCCTCTCCCTTTACCAAAATCCTGGCAAAGTGCCATCAGGCTACGGCTTCAGATCTTCCATTCTACGATATCTTTGCCTCACAAAAACTTCCTTTTTCGAAAATTTCTGATGACGTCATTGCGTGTGATTCGTGGTTTGGGCCCCACCCAATCAAAAATCCTGGCTAAGCCTATGGTGTGCCTGCATGTGTATGTTGGTGATTGTGATTGAGTAGGCCTGCATTCAGCATACTTCAGCTGGTCTGACAGGTGCAGCAACTATGCAAATAAAAATCTCATTTTTATCTTCAATGCTCTCTGCATATCTTAAAGACTGACGTTGTGTACTACTTCCTTCTGACTCTACGTGTGAGTATTGTGTTATCGCAGTCACGCAACTTCTCCAACTAATGACGTCATAAAACCAAGCAACGAATTAGCAACAAGAAAAACTCAACTCCAGCTGCATAAGTTAATCAATCTAGCCCATCGCTCATAGGCTGCGCGGTCGAGCCGGTTAACCTCTTGTCCGGCTGGGGAATACCTTCATCACTCAGAGCAGCCATGGATGCTTGAAAAAGTGTCTGCAGCTCTCAATACTACTCCCAATACCATCCCACAAACGCCACACATATCCAAAAACCCAAAAAAATCCACAAAAAAAAAAAAAAAGCTATCGGAACGCGTTCCTTTTTCCCAAAGTGTTACAATGCATTCGCTATTGTTATGGTGGTCAAGAGTAAAAAAATGAATGAATGAAAGACTTCAGTGTTGCCATTATTGTGATAAAAAGATTAACAATTTTTGGAAAGCTGGCTTATTTCCTTGAAAAATAGCTAATTTACGATTCTGACCATTTGCTTTGTCTTGACCACAACTCTGCCGCAGAACACTTATTGAGAATTAAGAACATGCAGTAAGTTTTTGATATTTTGTTTCTATTTGGCAACTCTGGCAAAATTACTAAAGGAAATCTAAGCTATTATATTTTGGGAACCGAAGCTCATAGAAAGCTGAACTTTGGTGAAGGTAGTCTTCGGATCTGTCAAAAATTTTTGAGGAAAACCGAGCAAAAAACCTCCGACTTGTATGTTCTTTTAATTTCGGGATAGGCCTACTTGCCCCGATAAATGCAATGGGATTTTTGGCAATAATTGAACCTCATCTCAAAATCAATTCAAGTGGGAATGAACTCATCTCCTGAATTACGCCACTTAGCGCCGGTCTACACTGCATGTAAAATCGTGAGTGTACGAGCGTAATTTTAGTTAATTTTGAACGGAAATGTGATACGGCCGACCCATCACCTTACCATCGTACAAATTGCCAGTTGGTTGAAATAAATAAAGGATTCGCTCGTGCTCTCACGATTTCACGCCCAGTGTAGATCGAGCCTCAATAGCCGCCGAAGACAGCTGTTGTTTCAAGTTTAAAAAATATATTGTGTTACTTAGTTACCTTTACGTCGAGAGTAGGATCTTCTATTATACTTTTCAAACTTTCCAAGAAGCATAACCGAATGACTTTGACAACCACTATTTCAGCATTCTGGCAAAACTGCCTGGCAGCTTCCAAATCCACTGGCCCGCAGCTTGTACAAGTGAATCGATTGCCGCTCTGACAAAAAGCTTGCGAACATAGTGCGTTGCTTTTATCCCTATATACAATAAGACGGTTGTTACAGCCTAAAAGTGTTTTTTGAAACCAAAAAAACGTGCGGTACCTCTCAACAACATGGCATCAAATTAATTTCTTTGCGCCTTACAGGCCAGTTGGTCGAGCGGTAACGCGTTTGTCTCTGGAGCGGGAGGTCTAAGGTTCAAATTTCGGGCCGGTCAAATTGAACACAGTGTTGCCAACGGCTCACCACCGCTGCGACATTTCTCCAAAAGAAGCTTCGTTGCCCGCAGGCGCAATGACGCGGAGATGGGCCCCGCAAACTCGTTGCACGCTTCGGCGTAATACAGAGTGTATAATGAAAGATTTGTAACCACACTTGTGAAGCTTGGATTCGGTTGGCAAAACCTCTTTAGTTTGAACTTAAAGCAAACATTTAGTCGGAAGCGAAATGAAGCAACATGAGGTAACCTTCGCCAGCCGTCGTAGGCTACATAAATCACGTTTATTAAATACCGTACTTGACTATTACTGTAAAACACAAAACGAACATAAAAAAGCATAAATGCAGAACAATTTTTAACACCGATATTTGTATACAGTGGGGAATTCGCGTCGTCTGGAGGAATCGAGCTAGTCGTAGTGCGATCCGTTACCGTTGCGCTACCCACAAATGATTATTTATCTCTCTTCCATGCTGCTTTGTTTATACCGTGTCTATTGTCCGTATTTGGTTTGAATTAATTTTTGATCATTAATTAGTCTGAATTTAGAAATAAAGTACTTTTTAGTTATAGAGAAAAGCTGCATTAATTTTCACGATTACTCCACAATTTAAGATTTTTTCGGTCAGTTTGACTAAAATGGCTAATTTTTTTCGACTTGTATTAAAAATCACGTCTATAAAAGCTTCTCATTGACAGTAACTAGTAGGTACAGTTACAAATTACCTGTTTCTAAATATTAGACCGTTACATTACTTTTCTGCAAAAAGTAACTAGTTGCAGTTACAAAGTTATAAGACCCCAAAAGGTAACTTGATGTTTACTTTTTTTGCAGATCGAAGAAGGCTGCTGTTTTTTTTTTGAACTTACTTCACTACACACTTACAGCAAAAATTAACTTCGATATGTCAGAATTCAAAAGACCAATTATGACACAGCACATAGAACTAAAAACACTTGCACTCCAAAAATTGAAGATTTAATGCTGGCTACAAATATTAATCCAAAATTTCAAAAGCATGCTATAAAACCAAACAACAAGTCTATGATTAATTAATCATTTTGGAAAAAAAAAACAGAGGCATAATAATTGTTCCACACAGCCTTTTAAGAAAAAAAAAAGAGTATTGGTCAGAACAGTTTCTCATACAAATGACTGGCTATATTTTGTTAGCAACGCGACTTCAAAGTGGTGTGTCATTGAAACTCTCTTGGGCCGCAGAATTAATCGCACTGGATTTACAGTCAGAGCGTTATATTTGCAACGCGTTACTCGCAGGTCTGCTAAAAATTAAGGTAAGTGACCGCTAAATTACCGAAAAAAGAAACCTAACTGTGGTTAAATTTCTCAAACGTTTAAAGACAAGAAGCAAACAGCGATCTGTCTTCCTCACAAGCCTGAACAATTAAGCACTAGAAAAGACGTTGAAATAAAATGTCAATTATTCAAACAAGCGTACATTTCGAGTAAATCCAAAAAATGCATGCTTTTACTCATGAAGAGTTGTTATAAAATGCTGTATTCATGCTATTTTGCAGCATAGTACTTCAACTGAGCATGCTTTCTGAATTTACATTGTACGATTTGGCCTTTGAACAAATTTTCACAAATTGTAAAAATGCATTGTTTCAGCTACGCTAAGTAACGGTTTTTTGATTTAGTTTTTTGCACCACGGCATTATTACGTTATACAGTACTTATAAGCAACATTAGCATGAAGTAAAAACCATGCGATAAAATATGATTGCAACTGTGTGACGTCATCTTTGGAATCGATTGTCTTTTTTTAACTCTTATTCGATCATTGAACCGAAATCACTAATGGCACAAACGCTTTTCATTAACAAAGTGACCTTTTAATATTTTTTTAGATTTTTACAGCCTCCCTCATAGAATATGATTTAGAAATTATGATTTATACAGGGCCAGGCTGCAATCCTGCAAAGTTTGTTGAGGTTCGAGTAGGGTCGTGTATAGGATAGTAAGTTAAACGTCTGTGATTTTTGTGCTTCCTAACGAAAAGAAAGGCAAAAACTTGCTGCCGAAACAAACGGAGTAAGTTGGTTATGTTTCAAATTGTGTCATGCTTAATTTAACTATGGAAAAGCACAACACACGCAATCGTGGATTCATGGCCGACCTCTTGTCGTAACTGCCCAGCTAAATTTTCTGTTAATTAGAGCATGGCTTAAGGGAGCGAACCCGAATTGCGCTAGATAACCCGAGAGGAAGTAGTGACCATTTCCATGTCACACGAAAAGTGGGCAATATTCTTAGCTAACTTCAGCTGTATTGGATTGAATTTTTAGTGGGTAGGCTATCACGGTAGACGTAAGGTGTAACTCTTGGGGTGGTTAATTTATTTTTTGCGAAATAAATAAAGGTAGAGAAGACCGTGAAGTATGGCGACGTAATCTCGAGTCTCAACTCTAACGCAAAAGCGGGCAATGAAGAGAAAATGAGAGATGTATCGAGAATCAATTATTCCTTTGATTGATTGACCGATGCATCTTTAGCCTCCACTCACAAGGAAGAGACGGTGGCGCTTTTATTTTGGACGAATCCGCACTCGCTTAGGAGTTGACCAATTTCCAAACTTTTCGATTGATATTTTTGACTTCTTTTCGCGTAAAGTTGCTGCTTATTCGAAGTCACCAAGCAGAGACAAACGTCGTAGAGCGTCTTATCCACGGCACAAAAATGTGACCATGGTGCGGGTTGAACCGAGATCAAGCGATCAAGGTCGTCGTAAAAACGACGCCTTTACCCTCTCGGCCACTCATCCCTTACCAAAGGGCAAGGTTGAATAGCCTGTTAAACTTTGTTAATCTGGTCATTGGGGTCAAGCTAGCTGCAAATTTCAAAAGAATCCGATCTGGGCTTGGAAATTATTCATTTTACAGCAGAATCAAAATAAGGGTTTTAATTGTGTTTGAAGCTGTTGCTTTTTGCATGCTTCAAAATTTTTGATTTTTTAAAAGTTTTGTGCGATTTGTTTGTCCGATTATTAGTGTACATTCTTAACTCGGTACTGTCACGTTTGGGGCGGAACCTCGTAAGTTCATACTATCAGTTTTCCCTTTTTCTAAATCAAAATCGACATTCATCTTAGCTTTTGAAGGTAACTTATGAGAATATATTTGGGCAGGCGCGTAGCCAGGATTTGGAAAAGGGGGGGGGGGGGGGGCTATTTTGAAAAAGTGAGAAAAGTGCAGACGACCTTGACCCGAATTTTGATTGTTCTTGAATCAGTGTCAGACGGTTTGTCCGAAAATTCAGAAGAAATTTCTCGGAAAGCTCGGAAATTCGAAGGTTTTTTCCGCCCAAAAACAGGTGGTCTCCAAAAAAAAAAAAAAAGGTCTTCCACGAAATTGAGTCCGATTTTTCGGCCAAATTCCGAAATTCAAAGGTTTCAGGGGGGCTGTTTTCTTATGGGGGGGGGGCTATTTTCACAAAAAATCGGCCTCAAAAGCATTAAAAACGTGCGATTTTGAATACTTCACAAGCCAATGGGGGGGCTCGAGCCCCCCCGCCCCCCCTGGCTACGCTACTGTATTTGGGTCAACAATAGATGTGCAACCTATCGCAACTGAATTACCATCTGCAACTAGGCTTGTTTGATTTAAATCATGATTTATACATCAAACAATAAAAATAACCATGATTTCAATAAACTAGTAAAGATGGTTCGAAACTAATGAAATATTGATTTAAAACTTCTGAAATTTCAATAGTTTTTGGTTATAAAACAACTTTAGTCTTTAGAATTAAATGCACCAAAGCCATTTTAGCAAAAAAATGCTACTACTATAATCACGTATTTTGTGCGAAATACAAAAAACCTAAATTTTATTTGATTTCAATTTTATTTAACCAGTATGTTTAAAATTGATTTGAAACATCACTCAGTGAGCAAAGTCTTAGTTGTAGTGTACCACTGTGCTCTCCCCCCCCAAAAAGAAAAACTTTGCTAATGAAAATCATCAGATTTAAATTTAAAAAAAATCCGATTCAAAAGAAAAATTCGAAAAAAACATGATCTTAATTAACCCAGTTCGCAACTTTAATTGCAAGTAGCCTACGCAATTGCGGGACTATTCGTGGGCTTGCACTTAGGCCTACCTTAAAATTATGATCTAATTGCCTCATCATAAACGACCGCAGCTTTAAGGGTCAGAGAGAGCGCTACAAGCTCCCCCCAGCGGGATGTGGGGCGGTGCTCTGGAAACTTTAGAAATTGTAGCATTTTGCTTTAGTCAATAAACTTCAACATAATTGACGATGCAAAATAATAACTGATCGCTTATCGAAGCGAAGGATTCAGTGGTGTTGTAAAATTCAGAATAGATGTGTATGTGTGCAACTTATCAATGAAGTAAATAATATGAATCTTTTGTGAACGAGTACAGCAAGTATCGAGTACCTTGTAAGACAACGTGCTTTCGTGCTTGGCACTCATAGAGTACGCATCCGAACCAACACGTGAGTGTTGGATTCCAGCCCAAAGCTGCCTTTTTAAATAATGAAGCAAATTTGATGCGAACAATACCTGATGAATATTGTAATACTAAGTCTGTACAAATATGGGGCAATAATTAATTAAAGGATACCTGAAGCAGAAGTTATTTCGGGCGCAAGTTTTCGCCCAGATAGATTCAGTTTCATAATCTTCTTGTCTACCTGCCATCTTGAAAACCTCTGACTGGTTGTGGAACCGGCATCGAAAAATATCGTGAAGATACCGGATTTTTGCGCTTGTTGCATTTTCCCTCGAACATTGCTTTGTGAACGGAAACAGAGGCTCGAAGATGTAAAAAGTATTTTTGCGCTGGTTGAAATACTGTCCAAGAAACGTTGACCCAGACCGGTAGTAGGTGTTGATCAGAAGACCTGCGCAAATATTTCAATCCGATCATTTTTCGCCGAAACGTGCTGCCCTGTCAACACTTAATTTTTAACCAAATGTATTAACCATGAAAATTCGTTACCCCGGCAGCCGGCTTACCAAGATACCAGCATACCGCCGCCTACAAGCCTAAAACTTGTGATAAATAAACTAAGGATACCCACGTATACGCTTCGGCTGTACGATAAGTATTTTTCATTTCATTTGTTTGTCATACCAGGCAATTGACAACAAATTACTTCTTGCATCCGTCAATTTACAGCATAGTTTAGACCAGATCCTTAACGAGTTAGCTGGGTCCATCTCTTCGTCGTTGATTTTAGGCAATTCTTACGAAGACATGTTGTAACGATGGTGAGCCGTGACAACTCTGCTCTGATTTCATGGCCCTGGGATCAAACTCCAGATCTCCCGATCCAAAAAAAGAGCGAAATAAATTACTGCAACTACTGGTCTTAACTATACATTTTTATAGCGAGCTGTTTTGCAACTTGAAGATGCGAGCAATGCCATGCAGTTGGGCCCGGGGGGTGTGCTTCCCCCCAAACGACTGTTGTTGCCCCCACTTTTCGGTTTACTCGGAATACAGTTTTGGAACATCACGTAGCGACAAGACAACAGACAATAATGGAAAAAGGAATAATAGCGTTCAAATATAATTCTCGTTTGAAGATTTGTCGATTCTTTGCTTAAAGCACACCCAAGATTTTTTTTAGGTCGCGGTCGGTGGCGCAACCAGGGTAAAGGGGCTTCAGTACCCTTTAGCCAAGTCGTTTAGAAAATTTAACCCCAAAAATTAAACATGTTTTGGATTTGACCTAAAGTATAAGAGGGCAAAAGTTCTTTCAATGACTTCTGAATTTTACCAATTTACTGTAGTTATTCATATGGCTTCAAAAATGTGCGAAATGTGATTGAAATGGCGTTAAAATCGCTATTTTTGCCGCAAAATCGCCCAGCGGCTGGAGGCTCTGCCCTCTGTGATACGCTTGAGTCGCATCAGTTTATTCAGCACGGAGCTTAAATAAGACAAATATTATGCAAAAAAATTTTATTTTTGGTTCAAGCCTCCTCCCTCTTAGCAAAATCTTAGTTACGCTTCTGGTCGCGTTCGCTGCTCCAAATAGATTTTTTTATGCGATTATGGGCTGCAGACGAAACGAGCTAAGAAAGCTTCCGACCTTAAACGTCTCTTTTTTTCAGACGTAAATATAAAATTGCGCATAACTTGTAGCCGTAAAATACCAATTTTTACGTTTAAAAGTTCAGTTTATTTTAGTGCCCCCCCCCCCAATTTGGTAGCTCTGGCGACGGCACTGGTCCATTGGCGGCCTTCATTTAGCAATTAACGATCTCCTTAGGCACGTTTGATTCAGCGCGTAACATCTAGATAAGCGTCAAAATAGCACAGACTAACCTTTCCTCTTCTGCTGCTGATATTGTTGTTCATGGGCTTGATGTTGCGTATATTTTACGGTTACTTTGTTTTCTTTTATGATTATTCCAAACAAGAGGAATAATATGACACAAATTGAAACAAAATAATACCGCATAGAAACGCATTCAAATTTGCGAAACAATTGCAAAACTGTATTGTTTAAAGTTTGCTCAAACTTCTTCATTTTATTGCAAGCTTTTTCATTTACTGTATGTACAGCTTTTTCTTGTTTTCTCTTTAGGCTTCATGGCTTTTGGTTCCATTAGACAAATATTTAGGTCACTTTTAATTCATTCTTTGCATTCCGTCTTTTCAACGTAGTGACATTTTGTAGGAAACAATATCTCCGTATCGTGTCATAACTTAACGTTTCTGCAAAGCATTCAAACGATACAGATCTAATTTTGTTTAACAGACTCAAGAACACAATATAGCTAATAAGCTGATACATTTATACGTTATGTTATTAAGGCGCTTTAACTTTTGTATCAATTTTATTCGATTGCATCTAGTGTTGTTCAATCGCGTTATCGAACACTTTTTGAATTGGCTGAAAAGAAAACTCATTGCTGAAATATAAATTGATTAATTAAATGGAAGTATTGTACAAATAGATTCCACATGAATAAGATTGATAAGGATTTGTACCAGTTGGTCCCTTTCATTAAAAATGTATTCCTGTGTTTTCGCTCCATTTTCCGTAATCCAGTTGCTTCTAAACCCCAATTTTTATATTTCAAACCTATTGTTGATCTACATTTCTCTACAATTTTTTATCTACATTTCTCTACTATTTTTCTCTACATTTCTGTATATTTCTATACTATTTCTTTGTTTTCAAAATATTGATCTACATTTCTCTATGTTCTGACTGGCCCGCACGGGGTCTCTATATCGAGATTTTTTTGTAACTGAGATGGGCCAATAATAAGCAACAAAAGTTTTAACATTGATTCGTAATATTTACTAGTAACTTAATTTCAACAAATAAAACATAGGTTCTCAAAGTGCTCCGTACGGAGCTACAGGGCTCTGCAAGAGAAACCTTAGGTCTCCGCAAGCTTTTTGTTTTATTTTTATTTTAAAAATTTATTGTGGGGCTCAGTAAATAATAGTCAACCTCTTCACGGGCTCCATAACACCAAAAGTTTGAGAACCCCTGAAATACAAAATGCCATTGCCGCAGATGGCGGAGGCGATAGTTGAGTTGATAGAGTGTCGGCCTAGGGTTCGCTGACCCTCGGTTTGATTCCCAAACTGGCAATGCGTCGTTGTGTTCTGAGTAATGCACCGCGTTTTTCCTGTCGTATTCGGACCGGAATTGTTAACTCTTTATTACTCAACCGTTGGGCTTTTGAAACCCACACTCGTTACAAACAGTAATTACTTAATTTTGGTTTGCAATAAAAACTTAAATTTTCATGACTTTTCCTGTTTGTTTTCGCTAATTACGATAATACTTTTTTTGTTTGTGCAACTTAAGAGGTTCAAGAGTAAAATGGGGGTTTTTGACAAATTTTAAAGTTTTTTCCAATTTCTGGTTTTCAGTGTAATAGTTTAATTTCATGCTTAATATTTCTGGTAGAAATTAAGAAGATTAAGAGTAAATTGGTGTTCGAGATTAGATTAATTGGAAAAATTTGCGTAACTGCGATGCGAACAAAAAGCTTCTACACCAGAGGCAACAAATAATTAATTATTGTTAGGGTTCTTTGTTTTTGATTCTACGCTAATTTCGAATGAATAGAGTTATCTTTGGTGTGCAATGCAAGAATTCTTCGCAAACTACAATCGAGCGAAACAATATTATAGCAGAAAACAAATAATGATTCTATTTACAAATACAGATTGCATCAGCTATACGACATCACAAAAAATCAAAATCAGTTCCTCATTAGGCTATGCGAGCAAACTTATGTTAAAACGCGTTAAGAGATTGCGGGGCCCAGCTCCGCGTCATAGCGCCTGGGCAGCACAGTTCCTTTGAAGAGATGTAGCAGCGGTGGCGAGCCGAAACAAAACTGTGTCGGATTCGACCAGACCGGGAATCGACTTCTAACCACCCGTCGCATAGGCAATCGCGTAATGTTTAATTTACTGGTCGCTACAAGCAAAATATAAACTAATGCTCAATGCAGTCTACCCTTAACTTTAATGCCGCACAGCCGATTTACAAAAATCGCAAAAAATTGAAAGCTTACTTTTAGCCTACACATAAAACCATCGACTAGTTCAGTTACACACCCCGAAGTTGATACTTTTTATTATTTATTCATTTTTTTTATATTGCTAATATAATGTGTCTGTAATTACGTGACAATTATGTAGATAATAGTAATAAAAGGATATCGTTACTCAAGCGTAAAGAATCATCAGAAAAGTTTTTAGTTTCTAAATCTTTGAATTTCATATTCCACTTACACATTCCAAATTGGTTTGAAGCTCGCTTTTATTAGGCCTTGCCTAGTGACCCCAGAGCCTCAGGATTTCTGAAGGCTAAGCCCCAAGAACGATCAAAAGTTGTTTTTAGGTTTTGGTCAAATTTTGCATTGTACAGAAAGTGTTTCATGAGATTAGAAAAGCATAAAAACTAACAGGAATGCATTCTACTTTTTATTCAACCAACACTCAGTTTTTGCTTGTTTTTGTTTTAGCAAGCTACAGCAAACAAATTACGTAATTATTGTATGTCACAATTATGTAAGACGAATTCGAAATCGTCAACAAGACAGTTATTCAAATTATTCATTATAGAGAATGGAGCAATAGTTTTTGAACCAAATGAAATAGCAGAGAATTTCAACAAATATTTTTGTAGCATAGGCAAAAAATTGGCGGCAAAAAATAATTGTTCTCAATCGAATGATTTTCGTGATTATGTGACAAATTCAGTGCATTCTGCAATGTATTTGCGTCCGACCTCCCCTTTTTGAGATTTTACGCGTCAAAAAACTACTTAATTCTTACAAAAGCTGTGGAATGGATAGATTTGATGCTAAATTTGTTCAATTAGCAGCTAAAGCTATCGCTCCTGCAATATGTTTGCTATTTAATTAATGTTTGGAAAATGGATTTTTTCCTACGTGTTTTAAAGAAGCCAAAGTTGTGCTAGTGTTTAAATCTGGTGATAAACGAAAATTAACTAATTATAGATTGACCCATATCGATACCGTCCTGTTTATCGAAAATTTTGGAAAAAAATTGTGTACTTTCGACCGATCGATTTTTTAAATTCCAACTCAGCGTTGTGTCCGACTCAGTACGGATTTAGACCAAAACAATCAACTGTTCAAGCTATTTTGGATATAGTCTCAACTTGTTTTGATAACGTCGGAAAGAAGAAATTTACTGGTCTGCTACGATTGGATTTAACTAAAGCATGCGATGCTGTTCAACATAAAATACTTCTCGCAAAATTAAACTGTTATGGCATTCGAGGTGTTGTAAATAATTTTTTTGAATCGTATCTCGCAAGCTGATCTCAAGCTGTTATAATTCGCGATAATCATTCTTCGAAGTCGAATATCGATATAGGGGTCCCTCAAGGCTCATATTTAGGGCCACTACTATTTTTACTTTATATAAATGACTTGCCCAACAGTATTAGTAGCACTCCCCGAGTTTTTGCTGATGACACCTGCATTTTAGTTAAGGCAAATACTTCGAATGAGTTGGAATACTCTCTAAACCAGTGGTTCCCAACCTTTTTCTAACCGTGGCCCATTTTGATTTTGAAAATTTTCCATGGCCTCACTCTCAAAATATCGCTCAAGAACTTGACCCAAATTTTTCGGCCAAATCAGTTTTGAAGTAGATTGAAACGGTTTTTCCTTCCGAAAACAGGTAATCTCCAAAAAAAAAAAGATCTTCACCAAAATTCGAGCGGTTTTTCCGCCCAAATACAGGTGATCTCCAAAAAAACAAAAAAAAGGTCTTCACCAAAATTCAAAAAATTTCAAGCACGACTTTTTCAAAATACGGCTTTTACCAAAATGCTCTGTGGCCCACGGGTTGAAAAGCATTGCTCTAAACTATGAGCTAGCAAAAATCAGTAGTTGGATCGTTGCCAACGAACTAACATTAAATGCGGCTAAGTCTAGTGCTACAAAAATATCACCAAAGCTCTATTCTCCACCACCTGAAATGAACCTTAGCTGTGCGCAGGATCAATTAAAGTAGTTAGCAGCGCTGAATATCTTGGTGGTTTTATTGACAAAGTAAATTTTCAAGATGTTATTAAACATTTAGAAAAGAAAGTCTAGCGCTCAGTGGGAATATCAAGTAAACTAAAAAATTATCTACCAAAGCATGCGTTGTTAAAATTGTACTATACTTTAGTGCATTCGCATTTGCTTTATGGACTTAGAGTTAGGGGAAACACATATCCAACCTATCTCTCCTAATTAACTACACTTCAAAACAAAGCTCTACGTATCGTTACAGAAGGTGGATGGTATCAAAATGTTTTGCCTCTTTATCAAAAGTTTTGCTTCTTGAATCTACTAAATTTACATGAATTTGAGACTGTCAAATTCATACATAATCAAATCAATCAGCGTCTATCTCTAAATTCTAATAATTATTTTACTTTGGCCAAACTCTCGCACAGTCGGCAAACTCGTACTACGGCATCCTTGAATTTAATATTTTCTTTTTACGAAACCAAAAGAACACAGCAATCAATTAAATATTCCGGTGCGAAAATTTGGAATTCCATTCCCAATAATATTAAAGACCTCTCATTGGCAAAGTTTTTGAAAGAAAGCAAAGAAATTCTTTTGAACTCCTTGTGATAATTTTCTTGTCTCGATATTTTAAATTATTCAGGGGCGACTTGAATAATGTTTGTATATTACTCGTATATAACCTTCTAAAAATTATCAGTTAATTATCTAAATTATTTTCTAAAAATACTAAATTTTAGTAACTCTTAGCTAGCACGTTACTATTGTAGCTCATGTTTTGTCTTTTTTTGTTTTTGTTTCCTGGTGTTTTTTTATTTAAGTTTGCTGTAGCTGGAAAGAAGATGCCATATTTTTTATTTTGGGTTCCCAGAGTGGCTGCAGACTCTAAGACCTCGCGGTCCCTTCGCTGTCGCTCAGGCGCTGCTTTCTTCACTAATAATAACACTATACGTACTCTGTTTCATCTGTTTTTATTTTTTGTTTATTTAGTGGCGTCAATAAACAAACTTGAACTTATTTTACGCGCTATACTTTTTATAGATGGACATTTGAAAGAAGCAATACTGATAAATACTCCTTTGAGTTTAAAAACCAACGTCTGATTGGGTATTCAGTATTGTTCATTTGGCGCTTATTTTAATTATTATTCCTGTCTGTGGTTTGACTTTAATTAGTATCTCTATTGTTAAAACCATTATCAGACCGTTTTGTCCATGGTTTTGTAAACGATTCCTACGTTTTGGAGCATAACGGCCGGAGTTTCTGATTAATCTAAGAACAAAAACGATTTCCAAGCGTCTAATAAATTGCTATGCTTAGTTCTACTCTGGCAATCGTTTTTGTTCGTAAATTTCTACTTGTTTCACCCAAAAAATTTATATTTGTTCAATTCTAATTCGTAAGTTAGGCTAATTTATTCTGTTTGAAGGTTATGCATTGCTTTCAGCAAAGGAATAACGTAAAAAAACATCGTTAAAGGACTAAGTTTTTACAGCCTGTGAATTATGACACGTTTTTGTTGCCTGACAGCATACGGAAGATCAAGGTAAAAAAATATAACTTGCAAACTCGCCATATGAAACAGAAGAATTTACCGTTTAAATAATTGTTGTTTCACACGGGAAACTTCTTGTTGTTTTGTTACGAAAAATGATCAACAAAGTGATTGTTTGGCTTTGATAATACATATACTGCGTAAAACTTCAAATAGTCTTTCGACAAATTGCCAGAAAGACAGCGATCAATCCTGTTAGTCCTTTATTCTAAAACGGTAGCCCAAACACGAAATTGCAATGGGTTCATTCATTTAGTCAGCATGCAAAAGTGACTCGAGCATAGTAGCATTTTCATTTTTGATCAATCTGCTATACGAAATTTATACAGATTTTTGTGTTTTCGGTAAAAGACCTAATTAAGTTGTCGCTGTGATTATCAACATCACTTAGTGTAGCTGCTTGACTCGAACCCAAAAATTCTAGAAAAGTTTCGCAGAATTCTTTACGAGAGTTTTACTGTGCTACTGGCAAAGGAGATCATAAAATTTGTCATTTAAACGTAAATACAGAAAACAAAAAAATAATACACTAAGCATAAGCGGAGCGGCCTGCTGAACATTACAACATCATTTGAATAAAACTAGTTGGTGCAACTTACAATAAGCATGAGCATGGTTAAGCATTTGGAATTTCTGAGTGGTAAATTGTTATCATTCACAGGGTAGAAATTAACTTTTTTAACAAATTACCCGTCAGGCAAGTGATATCCACGAGTGGAGTTCACAAAAATTTCGTGAAAAGCAGTTTGTGTCATTTACACAAGTAATTTAGAAGTTTACAATACTTAATGGAAAAGTAAATCAGTTAACTAGAATTGATAGGAACACAAAATAAAGAAACTAATTCAGCGGTGCATGTGAAAACCTCAAGTTTTACCATTCAGCTTTCATTATAAGTTACAATAGAGAGAAGCAATAACAAACAGAATCGTTTCTGTTGAAAACTGTTCAAAAAGCATGTAACTCGTTTCCGCTAATACAAGCCACATCACGTTTTCGTTAACAGTTTCAGTACTCACATCAGAGAATAAATAGGAATGACAGTTGAACAATAATCTAGTCCAGTAGTTCCCAAACTTAAAAAAAAAATTCACAACGGACCCCTTGCAATTTTTTAAATGTTTGGCGGCCTTCTTTGTAAGGCTAAAAACACAGGCACCAAAAGACTGAGCTTCAGCTAGGCCACAGAAGCAGCTATCTATAGTAGTAGCGGCCGATAAACTGAACTTCACTCTCTCTGACGTTATAGGGGGGTCGGGTAGTGTGACCACAACGAACGCATAGGAAGCAAAAATAAATCTCGCAAACATACATTGCGTACATCCTTAACGCACAGGAGTAAAGGAAGCAAAATTACTAAGCTATGCGACAAGTAGGTCTATACCAAATTTCTTTTACGGACCTTCTGAAAAAGCTTTGCGGACCCTAAAAGGTCCGCGGACCCCGCTTTGGGAACCACCGATCTAGTCCGTTCCGTATAGTACTTGCATATGAGTTTCTCATTTATTCTCCGAGTCTAAACTGGACGCAGATTCGTTTGCAGACTTCGAACTAGCCCTAGAGTCGAAACGTCCAGATTTAATTGGAGGCGGAATTTTTTCGTTATTCACGAATAAACAATATGCCTACTCTCCGTGATCAATCCGCCTGTAAGCTTGCTTTTTTAGGGCTTTATTGAAAGAGGGAAGCAACACTTTTTTTCTGGTTTACGAAAGTCTAGGGCAAATATTCTATTACATAGATAGTTCAAGTCTGTTTGCCGTTCGACAGCTTTCTGTCGTCAAAGAGGTCAGCGTTGCGCGCTTTCATGCTCTTACATGACGATAAGATTAGCTGTTTGTCGAAAACACTGCCCAGTTTGACGATAATTAGTCGGCATACTTGGCGTCCTTGCTTGAAGAGGGGCCGCTGTGGAAGCCAATGGATATCGGTTACTTTTATTTGTAATCTAGCAATTTAGCAATTTAGGCAAATTTACCCCCCCTCCTTTTTAAAAACTGTCTGGTAAGTAATAGAAGTACGATTTTTTTACTTTTTGAAGCTATTTTTTGTTAAATGTTTTAAAAATATTTTGAGGTGGTGAGGTCTCGAAAACGACGATGACGTCATCAAAACCAGTAAATCCTTATAACAGCTTGCCCATTTCTCTAAATGTTATTTTCAGTTTAGACTTTGCTATTTCAAAGTCATCTCTGATAAAACGACCGCAGATGACGACGTCATATTCATGATGACGTCGTCTTTACTATATTGCGTTGATTATTATTTGTAACTTTTCGTAACTGAGATATCGTACCATTCACAAAATTTTAGAATACTGCAGTAATATTTTCATTATATCATTCAATAGCTGATGACTATGAATATTTTTTTGATGTAAACGCAATTTATTTCGAGAAACAGCAGAAAAAGCAATAGTTGAACTATGGCGTCATCGATGACGTAATCATGATGCAATACATTTATCAGTTAACAAAATATTTTATTTCGGCTAAAGATTAGCATCGCTGATGAAAATGCAGTAGAATAAATAGGTTAAGTGCGTTTGATAAGCATTCATTTTGCTCATAACTGAATGAAACTCCTTAGGGCCTTTGACAAAGGCAAAAATGACGTTACTTCCAGGCATCCGGCTGACCCCAAAGTTTCTGAAAACGTGTGTAATTAAATTTGTTTTAAAGTCAGGGTGCATCAAAGTAAAACTTTTTTAGTTTAGGAGTTATATTGAAATAACTAAGAAAGGGGGCAAATTTGCCCCCCACCCCCGGTACACATAGGGTTAATCTATCGATACCGTGTACTAGCAAATTCAGTCTTTTGCTATAAGCTTCCAGAGCAACTTCGTCTTGTTTAGCATTAACTCGTTCGTGTTCAAGTTGTTTAACTCGTAGTTTTAATTTTCTAAAATAATTACCAGAAGCTTTCTTGTCCAGGGCTGATTTTAGTTCGTCATATTTCACCTTCATATTTTTTTTCGTTTAGACCTTCGAACATTTCTTCAAATATTTTGTTAAATTTATCAATTTTAGTTTCCATTTTATCCAGCCTTTTTAGAGTAATATCAAATTTCTGTTCTACATTCTTCAATAGAGCCATTTTGGAAGTTAAGCAAAACAAGCAGCCTACAAAGTAACCAGCACTCAAGCAGAATTTCGAACTTTGCAATTATCTTTCAATTTTTAAATCTCAACTAAACAACGATGCGCAGTTTCTAGCTGTGAAAAAACATCTGCACGCAAGAACGCTTTGCATTCACCCTTCTACACACCCTCAGTTAATTTTTGTTTTCTAACTAATTTGCTTTTTGCCTTTAAGCTAATATAGAAGTTGTGCAATAGCATTAAAACTTCGTCGCAAAAATGACTTGTTTATTTAGCGTAAGCATTTTAATTACCTGGTCGTGGGCAATATCACTTCTACATTTTCATTGCTGTCGGTCAGATAACATCATTCGTGAAAACGCATACAGCATCTTCATTAACCTGAGTTTTTTCATCTTTTTGTTTTAAATATATCGCATTGTAAAAAGCAAAAAGTTTACTTCCATTTCGTGTTGTGTAGGAGGTAGATCTTTTCGACCCTTTTTGAAAAAAGGAGGCGTGGAGTAATTCCTCTAAAATCCAACAGCAGGGGATTAGCTACAGAATGATAAAAAATGCTCTTATTTATGATCTAGTTACATTACAGAAATGCTCCAGGTCGTGTTTAGTTTTTGTTACTTGAATATACAGTGGAAACCGGCAATTACAACACCTCAACGGACCGTGAAAAAAGTGTCGTTGAAAGCGAATTGTCGCTGCAGCAGTAAAAATTCTGCCAGTAAGAATACTGTTGGAACCAACAAAAATGTGTGGTTAAAAAGCGAATTGTCGTTATAGCCTATGTTGTAATATTAAGTTTCTACTGTATTTGCCTTCTTTTTCAAAACAATACCTTAAAAGAGGACTAGAAGAGTTTTTTTAGGGTAATTAGGTAGTGGGTGATATGTTTATTGTGTATTAGTTTCTGGTTTTGATTTGTGTTTTTTGTTTTTGTTTTCTTAGCACTGAGGTATGCAAATATTATTCCTTCCAGTTGCTTTTTTTTGCCTTTGGGTATCGTAGTCGTTTATGCTACTATAGTTCAGGTTAATGCGTCTCAGGACGGGCTTTTAGGGAATAGGTGCAGCCGATCCTTGGCTTGACTTTAAAATTAACAGTGTTCGACGTTACGCCGTCGGTGATTCTTTGATGGAACGGACTTGTAGCATGCCAGTGTCTTTTTTTTAAATGCAAATATTTTTTATGTAAACGCTGTTCAGTTAACAACACCGCTTAATGTAGTTGTGGGTGGACGCTTGAGTGTGAATTTTTTCCCGCCTACAGCAACATCTGACGTCGCAGGCCCGCCTCGGACTGGGCTGTTTTTGATTGAGGTTGGTGTAATTAGGGTTGGGTGGGTAACTTTAACCTAAATTTGTATGTTTTGTTGTTCGGCTTGTGGTATTGAATGTGCCTGTGGGTGGGGAGATTGTTTTGTTCTAGTGCTTTCCCTACTTTGTGTTATTTTGTATTATCATTTGTTGCCAAGCTTTAGTTTACGCCTCTTACTGCTAAGTATTGCTATAGGTGCAGTTGACTTAGATGACCGCATGGTCTTTTCACTGATTCCTTCCTGCCTACTTTTAGCTTTTGGTACAATAAACTTGACTTGACATGAATGATTTTCCGTACTAATTAATTTACTGAATATTTGTTCCTACGCAATAGCAAATACAGTAGTTATATTTCAAATCCAAGAAATTAATTGTAGAAGACAAAACAATAAACTTTCTACTTCATGTGAAACGCAGCACTGCAGCAGCTTCTATTATGAGAAAAAAATTAAAAGTATTATTTAGTAATAAATTTCAAGCAATTGCTTGCAGATCTCGTTTTCTCTTACAGCAAAGGTGCGTTTAGACAGTTAGCCTTTTGACGGCTTACGCTGACGTTTCAAGATGAACACAATAAAATAACAAGTCTTTGAATAACCTACTTCTTTACGAGAAAGACAAAAAGTACCAGTAGTCAGCTGGCGCCACTGCTGAAGTGACAACTAAACTCCCCAAATCGTTAACTAAAATCTTAACTCAGTAACGAAAATTACATTTCCAAAAATATTTTCCAAGTTCATTCAGTACAGCGACCAAATGCGCAGATGACCAATCGGGATAACTAAATCCCTGAAATAGAACTGTTCTCTCAGCACTATTCCAGTTTCCCACTGCGACTAAAGTTTTGTTTGAAATAGCATCTGCATTAAAAAACAGAGCAACTACGAACTCCACTGGAATAATATACACTCACTGGGTTCGTCGATGCTCGATTATTAATAATTAACTATAACTCTCCAGTGTACATATGTTCTACCAGTGCTGTGTTATTATCAGGTAGTTCTTGATTTAGCATGCCTACTGCTTGCACTAACGTCTACGTGATCAAATAATGGCTCTACTGTAATAAACAAATACATTACATTTATAAATATTCTTGTTTCGTCTTGCAAAATCAATTATTGCTAGTTTGTTACGTCCCAAAACTGCATTTGAAATTCTGCATTTTAATTTAAGATCGCAATTCAAAACAGGTTTGTTAGGTCATAAAATAATGCAAAGTTTACGTCAAAAAAACTCCAGTGTGGTCAAACTTGTACAAAAATTGGTAACGCGTGTACCATATTCAAGGCAGTGGTGGCCTTAGGAAAGGGGGGGCCCTGTGCAAATTAAATGGGGGGGCCCTTTTCTTTACACACTACTTTAACATGTTTTATCTGCTCTTGCAATTAAGCGCAACAATGCATTTCATAAATAACAAGACCAGAAGACCAATGCAATTGCAGCCCTAAGTAAATCAAATGTTTGTTCATAAGTTCCTCTCATCTAGATTATCAACTCAATTAATTGCAGTAAATTAACGTGAACTTTCAGCAATTGCTTTCAGTATGCTTGTGTTATTACAGAATACGTTTGAGTACTTAGCAATAATGTTTGAATGCTTTATACTGCTTAGCATATGATATACTGTATACATTAGTCAAAAACCTATTACTGCCAGTTGCTGAAAGCAGTTGAAAAAAAACAAGTGGAAAAACGACTACCTGAGTCATAGGCGCAGCCAGAATTTTTGATTGGGGGGGGGGGGGGGCCAAAACCACAAATCACATGCAATAACGTCATCAAAAACTTCGAAAGAGGAATTTTTGGTGGGGCAAAGATATCGTAGAATGGAAGATCAGAAGTCGTGGCCTTGTGTAGGCATGTAACTACAGTAGAAACTCGTTCAAGGAGAGAGCTTAAACCAATAGTCTAGTTAAAATGCGAAAATGTGTAAATTGGGAGACGTGATTAAGTAAAGAAGTGTGCTGTAATTCAAATGTATCACAGACGGGGGTCTGGGGGCAGAGCCTCCAGCCGCCCGAGGTTATGGGGGTCTGGGGACGAAGCCCCCAGCCGCTGGACGATTTTTCGTAATTTTTTGGAAAAAAGTAGTTTTAATACCATTGGATCACATTTTGCACATTTTCAGAGCCATTTGAAAGTACTAGATTTTTAAAATTTGAAAACCAATTGAAAAAATTAAGTTGTTTAGTCCTCCTTTTGCTTGCAATTTAAGTCCAAAACACGTTTAAAATCTTGCATTTTGTGGTTAAATTTTATTAGTGATTTCGCCCAGGTAGGGGGAAGTAAAGTACATTCCCTCCTGCAATATTTTAGCAGTAAATAACAATTCAGTCGATTATTTTCTTTATAGATTATTGTTTTGTCAGGAAAACAACCAGTTATAGGAGTACATATACGGCCAGGGGTCCAGACTCTCTCAATTCAAAAAATTGTTTAATGAGCATTCCCCTTACTAAAGCTAATTTTTTTCAAAAGTATTTTGTTGCATAAAAACTGGCGAGGTGGAGGTGAATTGTAATTAAAAAATGTACAATAGATAGTTATGCCTACAAACCATGTTATTGCCCGAGTCGGATTTACATTGAGATGGGCCCCTGGGCACTTTGAGATTTTATCAATATTTTCGCGCCAATTACAGGTGAAGACCAAAAAAGTCTTATCTGAGTGCGGGGCCCCTGGCACTGTGCCATGTGTTAAATCTGTCCCTGGTTATCGCATTACATTCATAAAAAGGTTAGATGAGAACCTCAGTTAGCAACTTTTAGGATAGAAACGCTTAATTTCACTCGGGTTATATGTTTAAATTGGTTGGCAACATTAAATTGAAGGAGCCATGGCCCCCTGAAACAGTATTATTGTTGAGGGCCCATATAAATTAGAGGGCCATATAAATATTCTTGTAGGGGGCCCATTTAAATTGGTTGGCAAAAATTAAATTAAGGGGCCCTGGCCCCTGGATCAATATTGTTGTTGGGGGCCCTTTTAATTGTTATTGTAGGGGGCCCATTTAAATTGGTTGGTAAAAATTAAATTGAGAGGGCCAGGGCCCCCTGGCTCGATACAATTGTTAAATATTGCTGTACGGGTGTACTGTTGTATGCAAAGATGCTAAAAGAAACTGAAGCTAAAGAAACAACAGTCTTTTTCGTGACATTTTTATCATGGGTAGCATTTCAGTTGGGGGGCCCCTGGGCCCCCCCGGTTACGCATATGACCTCAGTAGCCTAACAGTAGCAAGCAAAAAAAAGGAGTAGTAAGTTGACTTTACCAGTAAATTTTTATTATCTGTTTACTAAATCTGACTTAAAAGTTAAAAGTAATATTGTCTTGGAAAGGGGGATATGTATAATAACACTTGGAATAAGTGCATCTTGAGGAAAGGGGTACATATGTAATGACACTTAAAACAAATGCATAAGCTTTTTATCATAATTTGCTATAGTTTTTCATAATCAAATTTTTCTGCGCGCGATAGGTCAATTGGGGGGGCCCCCCAAAAGTGGGGGGGCCCCTGTGCATTTGCACACTTTGCACATTCCTAAGACCACTACTGATTCAAGGCAATAATTTCTGCTAAGTCAAAACCAAACTTTTTGTCTTTCAAACTTTACGTGCGGAAAGATTACGGTACGGTAAAAATAATACCGTATTTTCGTACCATACTTTTAGCGTAGTTAACCAGAAAATACCGTACGTAATTCCGAACGTACTCTTTTCCAAAATTCAACCGTACCGTACTCAATTCCCTATCCAACAGACGGATCATACTTTAAGGTCTGAGCCAGAGGTTTTAAATGGGAAGAGGAGGACCAATGATTGCACCTCTAAGAGTTTCAGAGGCAGAGCATTCGAGAATTAGATGGCACAGTGTCTGTACGCAGGTGCTGCAGGAATTGTAATACAAAATTAGTTTTTTTTTAGTTTAAATTTTCTATGTTGAAGAGTTAAATAGAGTTTTCCGGCCCTGTGCCTAGTTGAAGTGCTAAATACCGCTTAAACGAATTTTATTTTCCTGAAAATTTGATCAGTTTTTCGTTAATTACAGTAATTCAAACGCCAATTCTACCTTAATTCCAACCCTAGAGCTAACACTAATCCAAACTCAAATCATTACTCTAACCTTTAAAAACTTCTGTGGTTGTATATTTCTTATAGAATTTTCTTTTAAAGTGGTCACTCCGTTCTGTTGTAACGTCGTTACTATAACAACTTACGTATCGAAAAAAATGAAAGCATTACGAAAAATTCGAAGAAAAAACAAGACAAAACTTTGCTGTACAATACATATCGAAAAAATTGAAAGAATTACGAAAAATTCAAAGAAAAAAAAAGACAAAACTTCTTTGCTGTATTACACAGTGCACAGCAAGTTTTAAACTGTTTTCGAAAGTGTGACATTCAACAATTTGCAACAGAGTAGTTTCAAGTTAAATGTTTAGATGTACTTCCTTTCGTGACCAATTTTACTATTTTTTGTTCCTGAACGAGCCAGGGTTGTAAGTGTAGTGATGTGAATGTCTTTTTAGCCCTCATTTAAACAAAAAACGTGTTTGTTTTTTCAAAACATCTTTCTATCGCTTTTTCTCGTCTGCTTGGCCAGTTTTTTTTACTTGAAAAAAATTTTTTGAATAACTTTTTCTCTGACGCAACAATCGCTTTTTTTCGGCTGCTTGGCCAGTTATGCCATCATCTGCCGGTATGATGCCATCAATAGCCTAGTGGTTTTCTTTCAGTTAGTATTGCAGCTGTTTTTTGTTGGTACTGGTGTTTTGGGGAATTAAGTCAGTTCGAGGCTGAGATTAGTTAGGTAGGATTGTTAATAGCCTATTGGTTTAGCTCAGGCTACTGCTGATAATTTCTGTGCGTTCTTATTGTACTTTAGCTTAGATGGGTATTTAGACTTAGTCGCTAGATTGAATAGGTTAGAACGTCATTGGCTAGGATGACCTTTTGTGTGTTTGTCTGATTGTAAAAATTCCAATATTTACCAAGTTACTTTGCGCCTAACCCTAGTATAGACATTAGACAGCCATTACAAAGTAAGCCCGTCGTACGTCTACATGATGTCATAAAAGCACTCAATAGACATCATGTAAATACTGTCACTGTTAAACCATGAATTAGTTTTACAGTGACAGTGTTTTTCATATGCAGCTGGGAGCAGGGGCGTATTTAGGGGTGGGGGGCATGGTGTCGTGGCCCCCTTTGGGTCGCCAGGATAGTATAATTAGCATGGAATAGTATGCAAAATTGCTGCATACCCCCCCCCCCCCCTTTGTAACTTGGGCAGAAAGTTTGAGCACACATAAGGACAGAATCTGGGAAAAGATCTTGTTTTGTTTTTTTTTGTTTGGTCTTCACCTAATTTTGGGCCAAAAACCGAAATAATTTTGAGTGAAGACTCTTTTTTAGTCTTTACCTAATTTTGGGCAGGAAAACTGACTGATTCTACGTGGAGAAATTTTTCTTTTGGTCTGCATTATTCTCAAATTTCCTGGCCCCCCACCCTTTCGAAAATCCTGCGTACGCTACTGGCTGGGAGATTCCATATGTAGGACAAAGTAGACCGAATTTAAAAATAAAAATAAAGAAATAGAAAAGCGGTTGGGGAAAGGGAAATCCTGAATCCGTAAAAGGACCCCTTATCAAAACGATCCCACATTCGTGAAAACAGTGAAATGATCATTACGCTTGTTTTTAATAACGCTGTATTTTTTTCGTTCGTTTTGGCTCTCCCTGCATGCGGTGCTGTAGCAATTGAATGGTAACAAGCTTCATGGCAGTAGAGCAACTATTGTTAAGCGTTGTATACAATTGTTTCCATTTGATGTAGTTTTTGGCTAGTTTCCAAACAGCTCGAGATATTTTTTGTTCGTGCGTATGAACGAAACTCTGCGTCTGTCTAACCAAAGAGTCTATGGTCTAACCACACCAATGCAGAGAACCCTTTTTTTAAGTACTGTTTGCAAGTGTTTTGTCAAGCTGGGCCTCCACTGGGATTGAATGCTTGGTCCCAATGGGAATATGCATTTTAATTGTCTTTGGCAAGGACACAACGACCCATTGCCATTTCGGAAATTGAACCGGGAGTCAGCAAGCTTTCGATTACTTACCCGACACTTTACCAACTGAGCTATTACCGTCACAAGTTTTAAAATAAATTTTTTTGATATTTTTGAAACAAAAATCAACCAAAATACTGTATTTTGTGACTGTGTACAAGGTCGGTAAATAATGGCCATTATGTTAGTGAAAGTCACATAAATCCTTGGCATACGGCGAGACCCTCTCACCTGAAATATACATGCCTATTCTTGCTCCGTGCTCGCTCGTAAAGTTACAAAGTTGAAGATATCAAAAACTCGCACAAATTTGACGTTTTTCATTCTTTACACTTTTTTGTTATTTTGCTTTTGTAACATCTTGTTTAGATAGCGTCAATAATACCTAATTACGTTCCTGTCTATGAGCTAATGTCTATTACGCTTTACAAACCTAATGCTGCTGAAGGTACTTTTCGATTGTGCTAAATTTGCTGTCATTTGCAGCGACGGCGCTACACTAGTACCGTTTTTTGGTTTCTGTGAAGTAAAAAAAAGAGAACCAAGCTTAGGGCGTTGATATTTCCGAACTGTTAGAGATTACGCCCTGTTAGTTCTTGATTTTTTTTTATGTTGTGAATAGCGAAGGGGATCACGGTTTTTAGGTCCGTGAAAAAGGCCTTGTTTTGGTTTTCACTTTTTATTTGGCTGTAAAAAGCCTCTTAGACAAATGGTTATTCACTCGTTTGTATCAATGACAATTTTGTCTCCCGCGAGCAAAATGCTGGCTAGGCCTCTACTGACTATTAAAATAGTCTAACTTACTGTTTTGACTGAGTGTTGAATACATACATACCTGCACTGACTTTGATCACCTTGATGCTAACTCTCCGATTGATAAATAATGTAGCTGCTCAAGTAAAAAGTTTATAAGTTTTGTTTATGAAGCTGTCCATTTTTTGCATTTTTTCCTGCAAAATTTAACAAAATTAAAATCTTGGCTGCAAGCATAAAGTCAACAACTGTAATGGTTTAAATGACTTTTGTTTACTGCTTAACATTAAGGTACTTTCCCATCAGTTAAGATGAATTTACACAGTATCCGTTTTTCGTGCGTTTTCGTCCGTTTTTTTACATTTTTGCTTCTTGAAAAAGTATGCGCTTTTTCATCCGCATTTTTTAAAGTCCATATCCGCACTATAAGTAGACTGTTGTATGTAGGTAAAAATTTTGTTCAAAAATTTTGTGTATGAAGGATAAGAGCGATATTTCAAAATAGAGCTGTACCCCTTTACAAAAAATTTTTTTCGGAAAACTTTTGTTCAGTATGTAACTGTCTGGTTAGTGCGGATGTGGACTTATAAAAATGCGGATGAAAAAGCGCATACTTTTTCAAGAAGAAGCAAAAACGTAAAAAAACGGACGAAAACGTACGAAAAACGGATACTGTGTAAATTCACCTTTAGCTTTTGCCTAATGCAAGTTTTAATTAATCTTTTGGAAAGCAAAAATAAGTGTATTCTACCATTACCCGAACAAATTAATTTTTCGCCAAAAATCTTTGGTGATCAATTTTGCTAAAACATTTTTGATTGCAATAAATCGTGGATCTCTGCAAACTTATGAAAACAAAGCTCAACTTACTACAGCGCTTGCCTCATGCAATTTTCCTTTTTCTGAGTCATCTCACAATTGCAGTTAAATACAGATGTAAATGCAGTTAACGCATGATGACTGGGCTGATTTTCGCCAAACAGTCTCTGATTCTTCGTGTGACCAAAACGAATTAGTAAATATTAGACTTTTAAGGCGCTTCTGATTTGCACTCGCTGAAACCAACCACCAGGAGTAAATTAAGTTACTGCACCCACTAAAATATGCTGACAAAATTCCCTCTGGTTTGAATGTGTATTAGAGTCGTAAGTCGAGCCGGGTTTTTCTGGTGGGGTTCAGGCTCAATTGACAAAACTTCGGGCTTGATACACGTATTTGCCTTGAGCTTGCGTCTTTTGAATGCTGTAAAAACATAATTAAAATAACTTCATTCCAATGAATGACAACTTCGTTTCAGCATCATGCAATTATTATTACGCAATTGTTATTATTACGTTCACAATTTATCTGGACTGACTAGTTTTATTATAATCGATTACGAAGAATAACCGTATGCGTTTTTTAGATCTAGCCTCATTTTCGGGCCTACTTTTGCTTTCAAATCACTTTTCAGGGGCGACATGACGGAGCGTGCTAACGAGCTCGTAAAAAGGCCATTCTCGCTCGCTAAAAAGCGCTAACGAGCAAAAAATCCTCGTAGACAAACTGCCATTTCTGAGCCGTCTCGCCCAACACGCGTTAAAACGGCTCGCTCGAATTACTTTGCGAGATGTTTGTAACCTGTGTTAGTACGTAATAAATACCCCATTGTGACGTCAGATGCATTTCTACTTCAAAATAACGCGTTCAAGCGTATTGTATGTACTACATTGTTATGGAAAAAGATACTTTGAGCTATGCGTGATTATTCTACGCAAGCAAATTCTTCACCTGATAGCAATTAGTAAATGAACGACAGAAGTTAATTATATTTTTGGATCAATGTAAAATAAGAACAACTTTTTCCATACTATAATTTTTGAGTGAAGTAAAGCGCCCTTGAGGTTGTTGGTGGGTAAACTCATATGTTAACAGTAACTTTAGGTCTTAAGGTTTCAAAATTTTTCAAAAGTGAGCAAGTCGAAGTACTTTTCCTTTTTAGAACTGGTAAATCTTGAGTTTAGACTGGCTGTTTTTAATTTTTGTCAATATTTAGTCTCATTTGTTCTTGATTTTATAAAAATTTTAAGAGCATCGATGTCAATTTTAGCGGGCATCTTTGAAACACTGTTTAATTCCTATAGCTCTGTCCGCGTAAGACTTAAGTGAAGGCTTTTTTCTTGCTTTTGAAGCATCGTAAAATTGCAAAAGCAAAAAAGCAAGCTTTTTTCAAGTTGAACAACTGCCAAAAAATTTTCTCAATTGCTTGCGCAGAGCAACAGAGCTTTATAATCTTGAGTAGTTGCAATTTTGCTTGCAAACACAAGAAAATCACTGAAATTTTATCGTTTTGAATCAGCACGAATTTTAGTTTCTGTGATTGGTTTGAATTTTTTTTTTGGTTTGTTTTGCTGCCGAGGCTGGCAGTGCTTTTAATTTTTTCTTAAATTTTGAGCAAAAATGAGCCTCGTGTTTTAGAAAATCGTTCTTGTAAAAGGAGTGTGTTACTATTTTTGTCAACTGGCACTACTTAGCATTTTTTTATCAATCGAAACAGCAAATGGTTCTCAATGCAATTCGCTTTTTTTAGCAGTCTAATGGCAAACATGGCGACGATTTGAATTAATTTTCAGCGAAAATTCGCATGAGTTAGAAGTTTTCAACATTTCGCCATTAAATTTCTAAACTAAAAAGATTTCTCGCACGCTTAAAGTGTGCTTCAAGATTCTCTTTAAATTGGCGAGGAAAATGTGACGTTTGTTTATTCGAACTGCTTTCCGCAATCGCTCGAAGAGCTTAAGCGAGAAAGAATGACGTAACGGATTTCGCAAGGCTTTTACATACACGTGCAAAAATGACCTCTTACGTTTAGCGAGTATTTCGTTCGTTAGCGCCTCTTAAAAAAAAACTCGTTATTAAAGCGAACGAGGAAATTTCTGTCATGTGCCCCCAGGTTCGGGCCTGTACTTGACAGCCCGTTTACAACTCTGGGTCCGCATTACAGACATCTCCTCGCTCGCAACAATAACGAGTATTTTAACCAAACAAAATGCTTGCTAATGGAAGAGTTTATTTCTGCTTTTGCTTGTGAAGATCTGCGAACTTGATAACGTAATTCTCGCTCGCTAAGTTGCATGGATCGATTGCGAAACGCCATTTTGAACCACTCTTCAAGCGTGCAAGAAATCTTTTTCGTTCAGAAATTTGAAGCCGAAATGCTGAAAACTTTAACGCAAATTTTTGCTGAAAAGTAATTAAAAGAAATGGTCGCTGTGTTTGGTATTAGATTGCAAAGAGGAAAGCAAATTGCATGGAGAACCATTTGCTGTATCCACTGATAAGGAAATATTGAGTAGCGACAGTTGACAAAAATAATTAGACACTTTTTTAAAAGAACAATCTTGCATAAACACGATCAGTGGCGGATTTAGGGGGGGGGATGGGGGGGATGCATCCCCCCCCACCAGCCTAAAAGTTACGATTTTGGCCGAAAAATCAGCCTCTATTTTGAATTATTCGGCTCCATTTCGGGATGCATCCCCCCCACCGACCTAAACGTAACGAATCCGGCCGAAAAATCAGTCTCAATTTTGGTGAAGACCTTTTTTTTTTTTTTTTGGAGACCACCTGATTATGGGCGAAAAATACGTTTGAATTTCCGATTGCGGCCGAAAAATCAGTCTCAATTTTGGTGAAGACATCCGAATTTTTGAGGTTTTGGCTTCAAATCCCCCCCACCAAAATTTTCTGGATCCGCCACTGAACACGATGCTCATTTTTTCTCAAAAAAAAACAAAAAAAAACTAAAAACAATACCTGCCTCAACAGTAAAATTAATTAAAAACAACCGAAAAAAAATTTAACTCAATAAAAGAAAGTAATAAATTTAGTGCTGATTCAAAACGATAAAATTTGAGTGATTTTTTGTGATTGCAAGCAAAATTGCAACTATTCTGAAACAATATTGAAGAGCGATGTTGCTCTACGCAAGCAACCGAGAAATCTTTTAGCAGTTGTTCAAGTTGAATAAACCTCGCATTTTCGCTTTGACCATTTTACGATGCTGCAAAAGCCTTTACTCGAGCTTTGAGAATTAAACAGTTTTATAAACATTGTTGCTAAAATTGACATCGATGCTCTTAAACTTTAAGAAATAATTAAGGACAAATGAGGCTGAAACTCAGGCAAAAATTTCAGAACAGCCAGCTTCGACTTAAAATTTACTTGTTCTAAAAAATACTGCGTTTAATTCGATTTGTTCACTTTAGAAAAACGTATAACTTAATGTTACTGTTAAAATATAAGCTTTCCTGCCAACACCTTCATGGGCGATTTCCGCCATTTAAAAAATTGAAGTTTGAAAAAATTTGTTCTTTTGTACATTGATCAAAAAATATAATTAATTTGCTGTCATTCCTTAACTAATCGTTATCCACAGAGAATTTCGAAAGCTTAGAATATTAATGGAGGCCTATTGTATCTTTTTCTTTAACAACAATGAGAAAACATACGCTTGAACAAATTATCTTGTAGTAATGATCTGACGTTACAATCAATGTGTTTATTACGTATTAACGCACGTTAAGTCACATCTCGCAGAGAAATTCGATCGAGCATTTTAACGCATGTTGGACGAAACGGTTGAGAAATAGGGTTTTGTCTACGAAGTTTTTTGCTCGTTAACGCCGTTTAGCGAGCTAAAATAACCTTAACGAGCCTCGCTAACACGTTTTGTGATGTGGGCCTGGTTTGGGCTTTAGATTGAAAAAATTTGGCGTTTAATTTGGTCCTGATACGTGGCTTGTGTTTAAAATAGTTATAAAAACATCACTTTACATTCCTTAATGAAGTCGTGATTTAAGTATCAGTAGTCTATACGATTATTTTCGCACAATGATTGCAGCGTAATTTATCAATAAGTAGTTTTACTTAGTCACAGCTGATCAATAAGAAGTTTTATTTAGTCGCAGCTGACTAAGAAAAGGAGCGATTATCCGTAGACGTTTTTTAGACTTATCACTTAGCATGGCTTGGGCTTGAGATTATTTCTTTGGTTGAAACCTGACGGGCCCGGCACCTAAGTATTGTGTGTTTGGGAGGAGAAAAACAATTTGGGGGGCACCAATATATTTTTATTTTGGGGGGGGGGGGACATTTTGTGAACTAAATATACGAACCTTTCATCAAGAATAATAACTACGGTACTGTTAGACTACTTGAAGCACCTTCACTCAATCTGTCTTGCTGTTTCATTGAAAAGCGTTTGTAGTGGCCTGTTTTTGGGAAAAGTTTTTTGGTACTCTTGTGCTAGTACAAAAGTTTACTCTCGTTTGGGGGTGGGGGCACAAGCAATAATTTGGGGGTGGGGGCACGGCTCCGAAACGCCCCCCGTGGCGCCGGGCCTGAGACCTAAACTAGTCGGCCCATTTACAACTCTGATGCGTTTATTTCAAATTAATCGCCATGACGCATCCAAATTCCAGGAGTGAACGCGAGTAACAATCCACCTAGACCTAATAAGACCACGGTCGTAACAAAAGATTTTTCTAATAAGCTACCGTTGCAGATACTATCAAATATCTTTGCTTTCAATATCGTTTTTCCTTTATAATTATTGCTGTAGAGTATTACACTCCGGGTTTCAAGTTCAACATTTCAGCAAATTTCAAGAGATGCTGTGAAGCTGTTACTGGTAATAATAACCACCATGACCAACAAAACGCTAACAAATTGCACCTAATAGCTATGCCATTCAGATTGTAATAAGTACATTATTTAGCGCATCGCACCGATATATCAAAAAAAAAATTTAAATTATGCATTTATGCAAATTCTTTCTTCACTGCCCGCTTTTTCGTGAGGGTTGCGGGGGCAGCAGCTCGAGATTAGGCCGCCACACGTCACGGTCTTCCGTCACCTCCATCATTTCGCTTGGGTGAAGTCCCTAGCGATTCCATCAAAGATCTTTAATGTCATTAGCCCATCTAGTTCTCGGTCACACAACTGGTCTTTTCCCATTTGCTTTGGTAGGTAAAGCTTGTTTGGAGGTTTTTCCTGAGGTATTCTGCTTACATGACCAAACCATCTAAGCCGAGATCTTTCAATTCGCAGAAGTAGCGGCTCGATGTTAAGAGATTTTCGAATCTCCGAGCTACGCACCTTGTTAAACACTGTAACTCCTTCGATTTTTTGTAAAAACCTCATTTCGGATGCTTGCTCTTGTGATTGCACTCTTTCGGTCATTACCCAAGATTTATGATTATAGGTGAGAGTGGGGACAAAAACTGTTTTGAAAATTGAGAGCTTTGCCTTTTTGACAATTCTCGTTTCATGATAACCGAATAGTGCTAAGCTCGCATTACTGCACTAGCCTTGCCTATTTGGGTATCCAGTTCTTCGTCTTGCCTTCCGTCACTCGTAAATGCAACCCCAAGATACTTGAACTTCTCTACCTGCTTCAGTGTCGTTCCATTCACTTGTAATACGCACTGATCAGGGTTTCTTGAAAAATGATGAACCTCAGTTTTGGCCGTGCATATTTTCATTCTGGCGGTGTTGCATGCATCTGCAAAGCTATTTAATGCGCGCTGGGAGGCCAGATTCTGTGGAAGAAAGCAGCACCAAATCATCAGCAAATAGCAGACGACTGATTTTGTGATTTCCAATCGTGGCACACTCATCAGCTTGGCTGCATTTGTCGATTCAATTCATGTAGACAATGAAAAGGAGAGGTGACAAAATGCACCTCTGTCGGAGTCCAAGGCCCTCATGAAACGGCTTTGATTGCTTGCCATTTACCCGAACACAAACCTCCGGTCGGCAGTAGAATGACTTAATGGCGTGTAACAACTGACCAATGACCATCAACGCCATACTTCTGCAAAACCTTTCAAAGTTTATCCCGAGGGCCTCGGTCATATGCTTTTTTAAGATCGACAAAGAGATCTTTGCTATACTCCCAAGATTTCTCGAAAGTTTGCTTCAGAGTTAAGATTTGGTTCGTGGTGCTACGACCCGTACGAAAGCGGTACTGGCCATTCACCAGTTTGGGTTCCACTATTTCTCGGCATTTCCTTTCAAGGCATTTGGCATATTCTTTTCCTGGTAAACAAAGGAGTGATATCCCGCTGTATTTCGTGCGGTCTCCTTTCTTGAATGTCGGAATAATCACTTCTGTTTGCCAATTTCTGGGAGTTGTGCCAATCTTCCACGCAACTTGACACACTCGAGTTAACCAGAGAATTTCTTATCCGGTCAGTGCTTTCAACGTCTCGGGTATAATGTCATCTTCACCAGCAGGTTTTCCAGATTTCATACCTTTATTTGCCGTTGCCACTTCTGCTGCAGTGAAAACTTTCTCTTTTCCTAAATGTGTCACGAGTCAATGCTTTTACAGGATTCAAAAGATCTTCAAAGTATTCTCTCCATCGTGAAAGGATTTCATTCTCATCCGTTAGAATGTTACTTGCAGAATCCTTGATGAAGTAAGTGACACTCGATCTTTTGCAACGTAAACGGCGGATGGTCTGCCAAAATACTTTGTATGCCGAGAAATAGTTGGAATCCAACCGACGACCGAACGCTTCCAATGACTTCTTGTTTGATTTCTTTGCTGCCGAAGTTGCCGCTTTTCGCGCCTCAGTGTACCGGAATTGCAAATCAAATGACGATCTGTCCTGTAGCCAGGCCTTGGACGCATCTTTCTTTGCTCGAATAGCTTCTTTAACCTCTTGGTTTCATTACACCCTGCGACAAAAGTTTAAGACCACTTAGAAAAACTAGCAATATTAGCATTCTAAAACTCATCATTGGCCACGTAACAGTGTATTCTGTGAGGTCATATTGGTTAAGGGCATTTCTCAGATTCCCGCGCCTCTACTGCAATGTATTCCATTTGCTAATTTGCTTACAACTATACTGTAATTTCAAGGAATTGATCGACAGAGAACGAAAGTATTAGGAGCAAAAATATGGGTAAAAAAGCATCTCTCAGTGTAGCGCAAAAAGCTCAGATCGTTGCATTCAGCAAAATGAAGTTGTCTGATCGTCAAATTGGTAAGAAGTTAAAAGTAAGCAAGACCGCTGTCCATAACGCCATCCAAAAATTCAAAAATGAAGGAACTTTTGCAGATAAGAAAAGAACAGGACGTCCCAAGATTTTTAGCCCCCGAGATAAGCGCTTGATGAGGAAAATAGTAACACGCTCACCAATGACTTCTGGAGAAAAAATTCGGTCTCAGCTACAGGAAAGAGGATGTAAAGTGAGTACAAGGACTGTCCAGCGTCGGCTGTTTACTGAATTCGGACTGAAATCGCGCAAACCGGCTCGAAAACCACGTCTGACTGAAAGCATGAAGAAGAAACGCCTAAGTTTTGCCAAAGCACATGCCCACTGGACTGTTGATATGTGGAAGAAAGTACTCTTCTCAGATGAATCTTCGATGAAACAGTTTTTTGTGCGGAAGTACAGAGTGTGGAGACCTGCAGGAAAGAGATACGAAGAAAAGTACACCACCCCAACTGTCAAACATACCCCGAGCTTAATGGTGTGGGGTGCTATGTCAGCTATGGGAACAGCCAGTTTGAGCTTTCTTCCTCCCAAAACAACGATGAATAGCACCAGATATGTAGCATTGCTTAGAAGCAAGCTGTAACTTCACATGTCTGTGCATAATTGTTCAATATTTATGCATGATGGGGCTCCATGTCATTGGAGCAAGGCTGTGAAGGAGTTCCTGGAGCAAGAAAATGTGGAAGTGCTGGATTGGCCGGGCAACAGCCCGGATCTCAACCCAATCGAAAATCTGTGGAATTTGATGAAGGCCAAAGTTGCTGAAAAGTATCCTTCCAACCTTAATGAACTTCAGCAAGTCATCAAAGAAGTTTGGGTACAAGAATTGTCTTCGGAATACTGCTACAAACTCGTTAGCAGTATGCCAGGCAGAATGCAAGCAGTGATAGCAAGCAAGGGTGGTCACCCTAAGTACTAAAAACGTAATTTATTTTGGCTTCATATTTGAAATTTGTGTTCAATTTAAACATGTAATGAATAAAGTTGATCATAAACAGAGGTATGTGCAACTTCTTATGAGTGAAAGTAACATTAGGTCACTAATCCGACATAATCTGTGAAAATTAGATAGTGGTCTTAAACTTTTGTCACAGGGTGTAAGGTGTTTTTTTTTCTCAAGATCGCACGCCACTTCAAGCCGTTTTCGAGCACAACTTTCAGCATCAGCAACTAATGAAATGATCGCTGATCTAAACAGCAGTCGTTCCTTCTTGATGTCCTTGGATACATTTGTAAATACAAGAACTATATCTACTATTTCGTATCATAACAGTCTGCTGTCATTTCTTTTCATAGCCAAAAATTTACCTACCGGTATAGAAATTAATATTTTACTGTAATATTTTGAACTTAATTAAGATATTTGCTTGGGTTGCTGCTTGACTTGAAGACCATTGGTCCCTTCGCAGCCTCCCGTTGCTGATTATTATTGTGCAATTCTGTGTTATTTTGGTATTTTTATTGGCAACAAAAATAAAGTGTTCTGTTCTGTTCTGTTCATTAGGAAGTTGTGTAAACTTAGATGATATACTGGATGGAAACTGTTTCCTTACTTCTTTATCCTCCAAAGCCTTCCATTTCATCCGGTGAGTCACAAACGACCTGTTGGATTTCCTGTTTGGCCAAGGTTTCGAAAGTCGAAAGGAACATACTACCAGGTGGTGATCTGTTGACAATTCAGCACCTCGCTGCATTCGACCGTCCAGCAGCACATCAGAAAGCAAATTTACTGTTTTGGGGCATTTTACTGAATTTTTTTTGTTTTTGAAAAATATTTTTACGATTTTGTTGAAAAAAAATTAAAAAAAAAGTTATTATAATGTTACTACTCTGCTGAAGATATCCCGTGAAAACCTTTCTTTGCGTAAGAAAGTCTATTGCACTAAAATTCTCTAGACCTGGGGTTTTTATTAAGTGTTGTTTCTCGCAAACTGGAAGTAGTTTTAATAAAGAGGACAACGACGCTTGGTCAGAACACGTTAAAAAAAATCGATAAAACACCTACAAAATAATAACGCCCCTAACATGCTGTTTCGCTGTTGACTGTAAATCTAAAATGTAAAAAATTGAATTAAATCTGGGCAAAAAAGAGTGAAAAGGTAACATCCAATTAGGGTTGCTAGTCCTATTGATCTCCCGCGGGTGCACTCAAGTCAATCGAGGGATATCAAAGCAACAACCACTACCCCACAAGGAAGCACCAATCCCCGCAGCGCGTGACGCGTGGAGACATTTTGGGTAAGGTTTATCACCATCTAATCCTTAACTAATTACTAAAACCAATAACTAACGCGAAAGTTTCGTGATGTTAGATGCAGTGGTGCAAATCTTTGTTGAGCATTGGGGGGGGATAATTTGCCATTTTACCCTAATTTTGCCCTATTTTCAACATTGGGGGGGATAAACCTCGACCAAGACTTTTTTTAGATGAGCAAATTAAGTGAAGACCAAAAAAAAAGTCTTCACCAAAAATGGAACGCCTTTTCCCCGCATTCAGGTGAAGACCAAAAAAATGAAAAATAAAAAAAAGATCTTCACCAGAAATGGAACACTTTTTTCCCGAATTCAAGTACAGACCTGCGCTTAGATGCACACCAGAGTCAAATTATTGGAGAGGATGCAGATGAAGACCATACTCAAATTGTTGGGGGAATACAGTCAAATTATTGGGGGATACATCCCCCCCTCCCGGGTTTCGGCAGCCCTCATTAGGTGGCTCAATTTTGAGCTGTTATACCATCACAAAAGAGCGAGCAATGAAAGGCAAGATAAATTTTAAAAAATGACCACTTTCACGTTTTAATGTTTTATTCTAGCAAAAATGGTCATTTTCACGTACCGTACTTGTTGAATACAGCGAAAAATAATATTTTGATTTGGGCAAAATCTGTTATCTAGTCGTCTGGCTCTTTATCTTCAAAGGGCGTGCAGCATCCTAGTTTACAATAGCTAAAATCGAAAAACAATTTTTGAAATGTTTTGTTCTCATTTTAGGGAGGCTGCAAAGATCTTCAACAAATACAAACAGACCCCATTCAAAAAGTTTTTTGAAACCCTGATTCTGTTTTCTCAGCCTGAACTTTCAGAAAAAAGAGAGACTGAATTGTATTTACCCTTTCAGTAATATTATATGCTGACCTATATCCAATTTTGGTAAAACTCTCCCTTTTTCTGGAAATTCATGGTTGGAAAACAAACTCAGGGTTTCCAAAAACTTTTTTTGGGGATATCTTTTTATATTTGTTGAATATCTTCGTAACTGCTGCCCCAAAATGAGAAGAATAAATTAAAAAAATTATGTTTTATTTTTAGCCCCTGTAAACTGCCGGAATCGGCTAAATGCTTCGTTCCCTTTAGTATCGTGTATGGCGATGAAACCCATTGTATTCATCATTTCTTAGCAAGTATTTTGAATTGTCGACAGTAGGTCACCACCTTCAATTTGCTTTTGCAAATTGCAACACAAAATCAGTAATATCTTTGCAGAGAAAAGGAACCTCAACGCCTACGAGCGTGAACAACCAAGGTTATTTACAAGGTTATTAGAAAGCGAAATGAAGTTTATACAGGCACTGATTGCTGGGTTTTGCGCGATTCTTCTACTTTTGATCTTGCTTCTTGCGATATTTTGCAACAATAAAGACGTCTCTAGGAAGAATACAAAAAATGCACCGCGTTTTCCCAAACAAAAAAGAAAAGGTAAATAAATAAAAAAAGGAGAATATAACAGTGTTTTTATTATCCTACTGTGTGTAATAAACGTGAGATGTTCTTTAAAATTACCGATAGAGGCAGATGTTCTGTGGTTATGACGTAGTTTATTTATTACAGGCCCTAGATCAGGGTTCTCCGAACTTTTTTAAAATGGTACCAAATTAGAGGTCGCAAAAGTGCTCACGTTTTAACGGCTGTGTGATGGTACTACGTTTGCCAGTTATCGGCCCATTATTACTGGCTATAGTGGAAATCAGGCCAGGAAGAAGTTGAAGACAAACACGCTTCCCATGGGCGAAAATCAAAAAAAATTTGCCATTTTTCATTCGATTTTATCTGCAGAGTTGGTTTAGTCGCGATATAGGTGAAAACCGGGCAAGGGCGGGATAAAATTTTATCGATGGTCAGCCTTTGGGCACCTCTGCTCTATATCCATACGTCACAACACACACACACACACAAAAACATTGACATGGAATTTACATTTGGCAAAAAAAGAGCATTGTGACAGTGCATGAAATAAGCAAATTGATAAATTTTCGCCTTTATCTTCTTTCTCAATTGTGTCTTTTTTGCATATACTGTATGTAAAAACTGTGTATTGGTTAGTAATTTTTGGCTAATTTAGAAAATAAATGTGCTACATAATTATAATATAGCATCGAAACTGTCAAATTGCCTCGTTCACCGAACAAGTTACGATTACTAAAATGGCGAAAAAATAAAAAAGACAGTACAAAAATGACAGAATATCGCAAAACATATATTTTTGCATAAAATTGTTTTAACTTGTCTTAACCTAGGTTGCCTGACTGGTGCTGTAGTGAGAATTGAACTATCACCCTCTAGCTGTCATATGCTTTGCCAGTGATGAGCACTTGAGTAATCGCTTACAATCAAGTGCAACGTTCAATCACTAGTTTATTTCCAGGTCTTCTGCTCAACGCCTATTTTCGTTCGGGATCCACGTTCACTGGCCAATTGTTCAACCAGCAGCGGAACGTCTTCTACATGTTCGAACCACTGAAATTATTCGGGGACTGCGATGAAAGGATCGAAACAAATACAAAGAAAGCGACTCAATATTTGCACAATCTTTTTCACTGCAAGTTGTACGACAATTGGATAGCCGCTGCAATGGCTGGGAGAAATGATCAATTTTGTACTACACACAACTTCTGCTTCAGGTGGGCCACAGAAGTAAAACTCTAGGCCTATTTCACGGAAAAATTGCTTTACTTATAGTTTATTAGTGGTTTTAATATCAAGCTAAACACCAGCAAATGTTAATGACCCTAACCCATGAAAATCAGCGGATGAATAATGCTCAATGGCATTTGACGCGTTAAAACTCGGCGAATAAAATTCCATGCCTTTAAAAAAGAACTTCATTTAGGTTATTATTAGAGAAATATTCCATGCTAACGAAGTTAAGTCAGGTCTACGTGATTTCGATAATTTATTTGTGATGTATTTGGTATAGGCTTGAGCAGCAAGTTGCTGGGTAAGTAGCTAAAATTAAGCATGCAAAAATTATCCTCTCAAGATCAATCGGTGAAACAGGGCCTACGAGAGGGGGGCAGAAGGGACAATGACCCCGGGGCCCATGGAGTTTAGGGGGCCCATGAGCTCGAGAGGAGGCCCATCGCAATGACACCGGGAAACGTGGTAATTTCGAGGCCCATCGAAGTCCCATGTGAACAGCGTTATTTTTTTGGAGATCGCTTGACTTCGGCCGGAAAAACCGTTGAAATATATGAGAAGACTTTTTTTTTTGGAGATCACTTGATTTCGCCGGAAAAACCGTTGAAATTTCGGAGAAGACCTTTTTTTTTTTTGGAGATCACATCATTTTTCGGTCCAAACAGCAGCATCTTTTCCGTTATTTTGGACTTTACAAAACCACAATTCCGTCACATTTGAGCTGGCCCCGGGCCCACGTTCGGCTCTCGGCGCCCATGCGGTGAAGCACTGGAACCATAATTCATAGGCTTCAAGTTCGAATCCTGTGCTAGGACAATTTTTTGTACTGCTTTTGCGCTGATAGCTTGTAAGCCAGAAAGCACCATGCGATTCATTCATATAACCTTTTCGGACAGTTCTCCGTTACCTGGTTGGACAAAACGCCTTATTGAAGATTGCGATTCTCCTTTGAAATTGAGCGTAAAAGAGCCTGCTCCATCGCATTTTTTTCCGACAGAGAATGTTAGAATAAGTTCTGTCTAAAAAGATTCATGACTTGTTAAGTTTTAAATGGGCATTGAAGTCTAATTTTGACTCATTTATTGAAACACAAATCAAATTTGTATTTTTTATTTAGTTTTGGAGGCTGATTTCAAAATTCTTTCACTTCTATCCATCGAAATATATTTGCATTTCTTTTTTCCGCTGTTTGTAGCAGTCCTGCCATTTTTTAAATAATTTTTTACTTAACCACAAGGTGTTATTTACATGGACCCAACAATAATGCAAGGTAAGCATAATTACTGTGGCTACAAAAACACATAAATTATCCCAAACCTAACCCTAATTTAAACTCTTAAAAAGTAGGTAAATAATGAAAAGTGTGCGAATTAATACTCGTTAGTTTCGTTTTATTCTCTCTTGAATTAGCGAAATGGCTAAACCTTTGACTTAGTTTGTGGTGAAATAGGCTATTCACTACCAACCTGCAATAGGCCTGCCACAAAGCTTAGCTTCTAGCAGGGGCGGATCCAGGATTCTCCGTTAGGGGGGGCGCAATTTAAAAAATGTAAACTATTCTTGTTAGAGGCAGGAGTCGGGGGTCCGGGGGCTCCGCCCCCGGCCGCCGGAGGCAAAGGATAAATCTAGGCTCCGCCCCCAGCCGCCGGAGGCCCGGGGGTTTGGGGGCGGAGCCCCCAGAAGCTAGCGATTTTTTAATATTTTACTCAAAATAATTCATTTTGGTGAACTATTTATCGACTTTTGTACTCTAAAAAATGTAGAAATTCTTGTGAAATTGCACCTTCCCCCTATGCTAGTGGGTGGCTATTGACCGATGAGCGAATTGCGCTTGTTAGTGTTGAAAATTTTCTCGAAAGACAATACTTTTGCGTTGTTTTGTAAAAGTCTGACTGGCCAATGGGGGGCTATAGCCCCCCCTAGCTACGCTGCTGGTTAGAGGGGTTGCTGAAACGGAGTCCTAGCCAGCGAAAAGAGGGCGCCCCTTGGGTTTTGGGCGCCCCCTGCCCCCCATCTGCATTTACACTTAGATATCAAGAATAGGCTTACTAATGAACAAGAAGTCGTGCAAGTGAAAACATTTCTGGTTGTTTTAAGTTTTTTTTTTAATAATTGACCTCTAAATGTGTTCTGCGTTTAGGGGGGGCGCGCGCCCCTCGCGCCCCCCCCTGGATCCGCCTATGTTCTAGGCCTACCATTACTTAAGTAGCCTTCCAGTAAAAGCTATAAAGCAGCGTTTCTCAACCTGGGGGTCGCGACTTCCAAAGGGGTCGCAAAGCTCTTTTTAGGGGAGTGGTAAAGTTATTCATAAAATATTTTTTATTACAAAGAATTCTGAAACTGTCAAAATTTTCGCAGCGATCGCTTCTCAGTTGTGCCGTAGCAAGTTGCCAACCGGTTGTAGGCCTACTATTGCAAATATTAGAATGCTATGTGCTGCTTACTTGGAAAGCCAAATTTGCTAAGTGATACAAGGAAATATCGCAATGCTTGAAAATTTGTCCAAACCTATTAAAGAATATGAAGAGCTTGATAAACGTTTGAAGACATCGATTACACAGAACCTTCAATCTCTTGAAACTGGTTTCAAACGATATTTTCCTAAGCTATAAGAAAAAGAAGCCGCATTTGTACGAAATCAGTTCTCGACTGCTTTGGATGTTAGTGACATTCTTAATGAATTACAAGACCGATTTTATGCTCTTAAAAATGATTCGTCAGCACGTGATGTTTTTCAGGAAATGGCTCTCTCTCAGTTCTGGTATGCTATGTGGGAATCTTACCCGCAATAGGGTGTCACTTAGTTGGGGTCAAATTTTAAAATACACGTTTTTGTAAGTTTGACCCTCTCAAAAGTTTCCTTTGTACCAAATATTTCCTAATACAAATTTCTAAATACGAAGTTTTTTTCTTTTTTGGTCTTTATCTGATTTTTGGCCCTGGCCTTGGCAAAAAAAACGATATCAATCTTCATAACCCCTGATAAGATTTCTCTATGAGATCCTGACTAGGACGACATGATCATACTCCCAGTACCAGAGTACAACAGTGACTCTCACTGTAAAAACTGCAAACAAGAAGTCATCTGCAATCATAGACTTCACAAACCCAAATATCTATTAAACTCATACAGATAGAGTAAGTTACTTAATAATAATAGTATAGTACTGTATGTCAACTTTGACTCCGTTCTCTGAGGTTGAAATGCTTTTGGATCTCTGGAAATGTGGGCCTTCGTACATTGTTATACCGTAGAATTAGGGCTCTCAAGTCAGAGAAATGTAACAAAACCTTAATTTCGGTGCAAGTGTATGGCTTTTGATACATTTTCATCTTTTTTTAATCAAATCTGCCACTATTTGGATGCCCTAAAGGCTGTGTAGCAAAAATAGCGACCAATTACCAGTACTGAATAGGCTGACTGATATTTTTGCTGTAGGCAAGTTTGATTACGGTATTATGGTGCGATACCAAAACTTAACGGGGAAACCTGAACTCTTGCGGGCTCTCCTAGGTTCGGGCCCGGGTACGATGTACTCCTTGAACCCCCCTCTCGCAGGCCCTGGTTCTACCCAACCCCTTTCGAGGGATGGAGAAGCAAACGAACTTTGCTGAGACCAAATAGTTTAGCCACACGCCAGGGCACAGACATCAGAGCCAAAGGTAGAATTGCATAGAGGTTCAGAGGCAAGACAGTCAAGAGAGATGGTTAAGGTCCTGTAGAAGGTGTCCACAAGTGCTGCAGGAAGAGTTTTCTGTACGACTGACTTACAACAATAGTAAATAGCTTTGACCATGGAAGGGAATGCGGAGAGCTCAAAGGATGTGAGACATGAGAGGACTAATTCCTCTGGGGAAACTGTAGGAACGGGACTGTTAAGACGTGAGGGAATGCGGAAATGCGACGTCTCCATTTGTGAAACAGGGTGTAACGGTTTTTGGCGTTAGCTGGGGAGAGGGACAAGAAACATTGCAGTATTCCGGGAAGCTCCAGTTTTGGGAAAAGAATCAGCATGCTTATTTCCAGGGATACCAGCATGACCGGGGACCCATTGGAAGTTTAAAATGACTCTGTTGGAATGTAAGGAGACATGAAACCAGGCATTTTAGAGGGGTCTTGGTCAGAGATAAAAGGGGGCCTTTGAAAGTAGGGTAAGAGCCAATTGGGCGTCCTTAAAAAGACTTACAGAAAATGGCCAAGTCGTTTTGTGTTGTTTCTCCAAACAAGTCCGTGCTCCAGGGAATGAGTTTCAGGTATGAAACTGGAGGCAATTGGTCTAGCAGAGAAAAAGAGTTGAAGGTATTGCATTTGGATTGTACGGCATACACTCTAGTGCCACTTGTCTAACGAGGGAAAAGAGAGATCTATCGGCTCAAAGATACCCGTCCGAAGGAGGAAGAGAGAGTAATCAATACTTGGCGTATTGAAGGTGGGATGAGCTAGAGCCACTGCAGTTAGGTATGGTAGACAATACTGTAAACTAGATTGGAGTCCAAAAGGGATTGGTGGACATATAATTAATGATTCGCGCAAGGATAAAAGTTTTTTTTTCTTTGGATAAGCTATATGATCACCAGGAAAGTTTCTTCTTTAATCGACTGATCGCCGATTTTCAGCCATAAGCGCTGCGATTAAGTGATTGTAGGAGGAGATACAGAGCACGTCCAAAGCATGAAAGAGCTTGGTGTTTCAAAGTAATTTTCAACAGAGGAAGTTGGGTCTTAATAAGAAGCAATGGGATAGGGGTGGAAGAGAAGCATTCACTAAGGACCTTGCTGGCAGCTCTATGGAGAGTTTTTAATTGGTTGGTCAGACATATCAGCCTTCTGTTTTTGATGACACACTCAACCATTGTTTTGCTTTTTGTGTTGGTCACATCCAGTCGAGTTTGTGATAATGTTTCATCTTCTTCGACATTCTCTGAAACTTTCATCAAGGCACATTTTGCAGTCAAACCTACGCTACGATCAAACAGGCCAAGTAAATTTAAATCCTCTGTAAGATACCTCAAAAGACTAGCCATCTTTGGTAAAAAGCTGCTTTTTTTGAAAAACTGGTTGATGATGTAAACATTGAAATCTGCACATAACTACTGTATATCGTAATCGATACGTCACTGTAGTTCTTTCAGTTTGCTTTCAAAAATTTTTAATTAACACTAATGTTAATTGTTATGCGTGTTAAGGTCACTATGAAACAACAATACTCTGCTGTTCATAGTGGTGGAATAATTCCTATGTAGGAATTAAAAAATACCCATCCAAACTTGAAAGACTTTGCGCCACCTCTAAACTTTGTTTTAAAAGTTTGAAATTTCATGCATATCATTTTGCATTAAATGAAACTATTTGAAAGATTCAGAAGTAAAACTTTTCGAAATGTCAAAATAAGTACACCCTAAGCCACAAGTATCAGAACTGGCTTTTCGAATATTACTTCCATTTGCACAACATACCTCTGCGTGAGCGGTTTTTCAGTTCTAGTACCGGTTCCGCCGGGGACCAAAAGTGGACCCGGGGCCAGCTCAAATATGACGGATTTCCGGTCTTGGGAAGACCAAAATAAACGGAGAAAATGCTGCAGTTTGGTCCGAAAAATGATGTGATCTCCAAAAAACACAAAAAAGGTCTTCACCGAAATTCCAACGGTTTTTCCGGTCGAAATTAGGTGATTTCCAAAAAAAAGTCTTCAGGCTTCACATACTGATTTCTCAGTGTCATTTTGATGGGCCCTCTGATGGGCCCGCTGAAGCCAACGGCCTTCCTGAAGCCCATGGGCCCCCCTAAAGTCCATGGGCCCCGGGGTCATTGTACCCCCTCCAAGTCGAATATCTTTGTGCTAAAAGAAGAAAATTCAAACCAATAGGCATAATTTTACTTTAAAAAAACACATCTTTTTTGCCAAACCACAGCAGAAGCCTGGGCAAAAACACATCTTAACTTTGGGATCTGTTAGATAACCAATTCGGTTTGAAACTACGTTTGCAAATTTGATGTTATTATGTTGCTAAAGCCGAATTTTTGTCCCGGAAAGTTAAAATCTTTCCCGTTAAAACTATTTAACATCAAACAGTGAAAAAACGAGACAAAAACGTTGGTAATAGTGTTAAAATTAAAAAATTAAAGTGCAGTGTCCAACTGAAGTTGATTTTGCTTGTCGCCATATTTAAGCGCATTCTTCACCCTCTCAGAATTGCAGCATGGTAAAGTTTTCACAAGTAACCAAAAAACTCGACGTGTTTTATGACCGTGACTGAAAATGATCATCCAGAAGTGTTTGATAATTTCCACCGGATCAGATGCTAAATTTTTAACTGTAATTTTTTAACAGCCATAGTTGGTTGAGCAATTAAAGTGCTCGTTTCTGCTGCAGGAGATAATGAGTTGATCGGTTTAATTCTTGTGTTGTATCCGCTCAAGTTGGATATAGCGTTGAAGGATAATTGCGGTCGTAGAAGTTGCACAGACCAGGCGCATGAAGGCGGAGATGCTGCCTTCCTATTCACTGCATGCTCTGGCGTAATACAGCAAATATTACACAGCTTAATCTGTTTGTTTGTGCAGGCCTAAAAGCCGAATGATGTGCTTACGTCAGCTTTGTCATCACAAAGGTGAGAAGCGTCAGTGCAACGAATGTGGCCCTGTCAACATCGCAGCTGCCAGGCAAGTTTGCCTCAACGCTGATATCGTGGTGATCAAGTTGATTAGACTTTGCTCACTAAAACATTTGAAGGATATTCTGCAAGATGTAACTCTTGATTTAAAGGTTTGGTACTTGTTAGAATACAACTTGAAGCATTTTTAGGCACCAGTCAAAAAAACAAACATTGAGCCTGTATTTAAGATTTGCCAAGCTTCCCTAACCTAAAGACTGCCTAGAGACAGCCAATCAGTGCTGGTCAAAGGGATAGAGCGTCTGCTGTTGAAACGGAAACTCTGATTCGATTCCCGGTTGGGTCAAACCAAGGGTTATTGAAAGTGATATTCACAGCTTCCTTGCTAGTCATTCAGCAATAAAAAGGAACAGTGCGAAGCCTCCACCGTGGACAGATGGCAGCTTGACTCGAAGACCGAAAGGTCCCTTCGCTGCCTCCTGGCCAAGGCAACTTGGTTAATAATGATGTATTTGCAATTATAAAACTTGCAGTCGTTGAGTCGAAGTGGCACCAGTTTACTCCGTTTTAGCTCTGTCCAGAGTCCACATGTCTGCTTTGTCCAGTGACCGTTGTTTCATCAGTGACTACTTACTTCTAAATTTGAGGTGTTCTTACAAAATTCTACGTTTTTCTAATGAGGTTGTTGCTGGAGTGGCAATGTGTCGAAACTATTGGCAAATTTCTTTCCTCCCATCGCTAGGCACCCTGCTAGTGAGAGTGAAATTTCTGGTTTTGTGTACCAAGTTTCCTGTGCTGATTCTGACTTCTTTGCTTAGGTGCTACACTTAGTGCGCGATCCTCGAGGCATTGTGAACTCCCGGCTAGCATTTGTTGATTTTCCTCATCAGAAAAAATATCCAGTTACTTGTCAAAGAATGGCAGAAGACTTGAACTACGTGATGAGTCCAACTGGTGCAGAAGAATTTACAAACAAGTACAAAGTGATAAGGTATGCTCTACTCGCAAATAAAAGGATTAAGGTATGTTTTGTCCTCATTCTACAAAATCAAAAAAAAATAGATGCAAAAAAGTCACTAACTCAATCAGCCTCCAGTCGTCAGAAACATTTACTGCTGACGAGATTTAAATCCAATATCAATCACGAATCCGATATCAAAATGCTTTTTTATTAGGTACGAAGACATTTGCATGGTACCGTTTGAATACGCTAGAAGAATTTATCAATTCGCTGATTTGCCAATGACAAAAGAAATGTCGAGCTGGCTAACGGAAAACATTCAAGTAAGTTGATTCTTCAGTTGGAATTTTTTTTATTAGCATCAATTTTTAGAAAATTAAGTTAGAACAAAGTCACTGTACAACCATGAAGTATGTGCATGGACTCACGGCATTGGCAACTCTAGAGAGCATCGAACTTTCAACCACGCGTCTTGCACGACTTACAGCTCAGGTTTGTAAGTCGGGTCAGGTTCGGGCCTAAAGTTGACAAAAATTTCGGGTTTAATTCGGACCTGAGACGTGCTTTTTGTATTAGGTGCACAAAAATATAATCAAAATAACTTGGCAAAATTGCTAAATTTTTCAGATCTAACTTAACTTCTGTTTTTTTTCGGGCATGATTAGGGCTTCAAATTAGTTTTCGGGTTTGGGCCAGAACTAGTTCGCCCGTTTACAACTCTGTTACAGCTACGCTACCCTTGTCTTTTTGTGATCGTCAAGTTTGTGTTTTTTTTTCAAACCAGGAGCAAAAATAATTTTTAATAGAATACGAGGCAGTTGTTTGATCTCAGGTATTTAGTATTTATCCGCTCTTACATAATTTGCAGAAGCAGAGAATCGAACTCCGACTTTTCGTAGGAGTCCCACTCCTGAGCGTCTGCGTCGTCTGCAAGTCTTATTTTTATCTCGTCAAATTGATCGTTCTTCGACTTGCCTGTAATTACAATTCTTTGATAAGCTGCATTCACACCAGCCACATTTAGCTGCGAGAATTGGCTTTTTGCGTTTAAGACTTTTGTTTATATCTTCCTTTGTTTTTACTCGGCCATTTTCGAACTAACGAAGTCGAATTAAGTTTCAGACTTTTGTTTATAACTCGAAAACGGTTTGATCTAGCTACATGAAATTTTGACAGCAGTTTGATATTAATGAGTTGCATGTTTTTATCATATATCTAGGCAATTAGTCGCGTTATATTGGTTTTAGGACCCGAAAACCGCCCAGAAAGTTTGGCGTCAAAAGCCGTTTCAATCAAAAACGGCTTAAGTACGGCAAAAAAATATTTCACACGGTTATATGTCTTAAGAGACCCTTTTATCCCTACCAAACCACTTTTGTCCGCCATGGTTTTTTTTCTTTTTTTTCCTTTTTTTTCTTCCTAAATTTTGTACGCTCTTCTTCTCCTAAAACACAAAACATCAAAATCTAATTTTTGCGTAAACTTGTTGAGCTTCAAACGCAATGTTGTCTCTTGAAATTCTTTGGGGCCACTACCACGGGAACTCACCAACATGAGGCCCAAAAAAATTTATTTTTTAAACGGCTCAAGCTAGGGCGTCAGTTGTTTTGATAACAGTAGATGTTTAATAGACAAATATTTTGACATAGTTTGGGGGTACAACCCCCGATGACCCCCCAAATGGACCCCCCAAAATAAATTTTTTGAACGGTTTTACCTAGGGTTAGGTTGCAAGTTTTTTTTTTTTTTATATCGGTAGATATTTGAGAGTCAAATGTTTTGACATAGTTGGGTGTACCACCCCTTCGAGGACCCCCCAAATGTACCCCCAAAAATCAAATTTTTGAACGATTTAATTTTGGATGCCAGTTTTTTTTGATATCAGTAGATATTTAACTGACAAATAGTTTGACATAGTTTGGGGGTATCACACCCCCCGAATAACCGCTAAATGGGCCCTCAAAAAATCAATTTTTTGAACGGCTTAACCTAGGATGGCAATGTTTTTCGCTAACAGTAGATATTTAACAGACAAATATTTTGACATAGTTGTAACGGCTTAGGCTTGGATAGGATGTTTTTTTTATTATGATCAGTCACTATGTTGTCAATTAAACATACATTTGCAGGGTGTCGATAAAGTCTCTTAGAATTAAAAAATTACTACCCCGTCAAATGATGAGATAACGCAATGAGGTTTGTTTTATGTTGATCAGTAATTCACAAATTTTTTATTGGCTCTAAAATTTATTGTCTCAGATAAAATTTTTATGTGTAGCAGATAAAATTTCTGCAAGTGTAATGATTGAGTTATATAATCCCCATAAAATCTGAAATGACTACTCCTCAAGAAAAAGCGCAATGTGTATCCTAGTTTATTAAGACAAAATCAGATGTTTAGACCCAGCGAGATTAGAGTACTAAGTATGGAAGAGACCAACCATCACGTCCTTCAATTCGTTTATGGTACAAGAAATTTATGGAGACAGGGACGTGACGGCTGTAACCTCCTGAGAATCGAAGCCTTTTTCTGTTCAACCAGCTTGTGATGCAAACGCCAACAACAACCTGAACTAGCTTGATTAGCATCACTAGCGGGTTGAACAGAACAAGTTTGTGATACTAATTTTGTTTAACCAACTTGTGATGCTCAACTCACGACTTCGCGTTGCTGTTGGCGTTTGCATCACAAGCTGGTTGAACAGGTTATTTCGATGGGGTTTTTCTTGAGGAGTAGTCATTTTATGGGGGTTTATTATAACTCACTCATTAAACACTATAAAATTTTATCTGAAACAATAAATTTAAGCGTCAATAAAAACTTTATGAAATACTGATTAACATAAAACAACCCACATTGTATTATCTCATCATTTGACGTTGTAGTAATTTTTTTATTTTAAATTGGAAAGAGACTTTTTGGACACCCTGTATATTATATATATATATAAAATTATATTATATATATATATAAAATTTGAATTCGCTCACTTTTTTAGTTTGAGCACTCTGAGATAGTGCTATGTGGATAGAAAATTTTAATTCGAATTACGTTGGGGTCTCTTATTAAAATTTTCCATTGCGTAGAGCTCCATACGTAATGTTTTGCGATATTTTGTATTTTTTGACGATAATGGGCTATTATTCGGTATTAATTTCTATGATTGGTTTCAAATTTATCGTTGTGCAGACCAAACTTGCAATGTTAGCAGTAAGTAGGCTTAGCTTGTAAGATTTCGGTTAGAGGTAGAAGAATTGATTAGTGGTAGATTTTGAAGGTTTGAAGTAGCGAATTAGTAGCCTACTGGGTAATGGTGGTCGGTAAGTTGTCGGCGAAAAGTTTTGGAGTAGCTATATTGCACTGGAAGCCATATAGCCTAGAAACGGTAAGGGGGGCCAATTCCAATTACGGTAATTAGTTTTTTTTGCTTTGGCTAATGAAAACAAAATTGATCTTTGTCGCCTGAAGAGTCCCTTGAGCAAGAACGAAACGCGTCGCGACGGCTCAATTCCATTTATTGTCATTAACTCATTATTCATTTTGTGAAACAATGTCCCAAGTGCTCTTGTCTTGAACCCCCTTAACTGAATTTGATTTACGCTCACCAAGTTAGTGGTTTGAGCACTCTCGGTTTAGGAATCTCTTGACTATGACCCTTGTCTTAGCCTTTCTCAAAATTTATGTATGTATATATTGACAATGTTTGAAATTCCAAATCCTCGTTTTCCAGAAAATATTTCAACTTAATTTCTTAACTAGGAGCGAAAGTTTTTTTTTGAGAATCTCATTGTTCAACATGCGTCGGTCGTTCACTGAGATTGCTTCTCAGCAAGCTCTCATCTAGTTTTTTCAATTGCTGCTGTTTCTTTCTTGATTTGAGAAAGAAAAAAGGGCAAAATGCCGATTTTCGTGTGAATGTGTGAATGCAGCTGTAGGTTTTGAATGCAGCTAAAAGTCGCCCGTGTAAATGCAGCTTTAGGTACATTTTTGTTTTCGAGTTAATCTGCAAAGGTGGTTTGGAAAAAATTTTCTACGCCAAAGGGTGTAGGAGGCTAAATTGCGATTTGCAGACCTAGCTTGCAAACAGAATTAACGAAATGTACTCATCTGCGTGCATGTGTGGTGTACAACTGTAGAGTAGTTATACAGACGCAGATTGCCAGCTTCATACGCATGAACGAGTGAACCGAACTGTTTTTTTTCCACAAACTGTTACGAAACAATGCTGACTGGCATATAGTCTGCTGTTAAGCATATAGTCTGCTGTTGATAATGAAATGATTGACCGGTATAATGCTCCTATTCATACCTTCATCGTCATCATCAAAACCGTTGTTTTGGTTTCCATTCAATTTAAGAGTGAAACTGTCGCTCCTCAGTCATCATAGTCCCCAATTTCAATACTTGCTTTACAATGAGGATTATTATAGGGAATCAGCAGCCGATCCCGCATGGAACACAACAAAACCAATGACGAACCTCCAAGCAAGAGAGTTAAAAGAAACTTGGGTTCATATTCCACCAGCACTAATTGGTGGAAGTGGGTTAAAACTTTGGGCTTCGAAACAGTAAAGACGACTCAAAATGCTTGTAAAGAAACCATGGAAATAATGGGCTACAACACAGTACAAGATACTGAAATCACAAAACCGGATGATTTGATAACGGAGTTTTGTCCCAATCGAAACATAGCGTTTTGCTAGCAACTGCGTTTCATTTTCATTTGGCGTCGTTGAAATAGCAGCTCACAATTTTAAGCTACAGAAAATTTTTTTGGTTCGGTAGCACTGTGCATCTGTGGCTGAGACGAGCACGATACATCAACCGCGTTTCACCATTGAACGCCAAACAGGCGTTGGAAAACTTGGGAAGAGAAAATTGGCTACATTACGTCCAACCGATCAAAAAGTGAGCTCCCAATTACCACACAGGCAGCCGCTGCTACATTAACTTATAGAATGTTGCAATGACGCAGCGGTAAACCTTATAAGAACAGATTTGTAATGTGTTTGAAGTAGAAAATCCGCACAGAATCGGAAAACCGCAGTTTTTTGCAAATTTGGAATGAAGATCAAAAAAAGGTTTTTACCTCATATAGGCGTAGCCAGGATTTTGGATTGAAGTGGGGCTATAAACCGCAAATTACATGCATTGACGTCATCTGAAGTTTTCGAAAAGAGGGACTTTATATGGGATAAAGATGCAATGGAATGGAAGATTAAAAGCCGGGCCTGGTTTGACACGTAATTAAGGTTTTGCTGAAGGGGTAGAACTTAAACCAAAAATTAAAAAGTTTTCAGAAAATGTCTAAATTGGGAGACGAGGTGGAGAAAACGAGTGTAGCTCAAACGTAACAGCTGTCCGTGTTAGCCGCTGGGCGATTTTTCGTGCCTTTGTGGTAAAAAAATACCTATTTTAAGCCATTTAAATAACATTTTGCACGTTTTTAGAGTTATTTGAAAGAACTGAATTTTTAAGATTTGATATCAATTGAAAAAATTAAATTGTTCAGTCCTATCTCTACTTACAGGCCAAGTCCAAAATACGTTTAAAATCTTGCATTTTTGGGTTAAATTTTACAAGCGACTCGGCCCAGGCGAGTGGATGCATTTAAAGTGCTTTGCCTCCTTCAACATTTTTAGCAGTGAATAATATTTCCGTCAAAGATTTACCTGGAGATTTTTTGTTTTGTAAAAATATTTAGTTTTAGGAGTACATGTACGACCTGGGGGCCCAGGCTTCCTCAATCCAAATTCAATAATGTTCAATAAGCATTTCTCATGGCTATTTTTTCAAAGTATTTTGTCGCGAAAAACTAGCGAAATGGATTGTCGTTTAAAGTTGGTAGAATGGATGATTACTAATCACGTTATTGCATTACGTTCAGAAAAAGGTCGGATAAAGGCCTGAGATTGCAACTTCTAGGACAAAAACCCTGAATTTCTTCCGAGTTATACATTTGAATTGAGGCGGACCGTGGCCTCTGATCGCTTATGTTATACTATTATTAATTAATGTTTTACGCGAAAATGCTGAAACAAACTAAAACTAACGTAATAATAGGCTTTGTTGTCATCATTTTTATCATTGGTGGCATTTCAATGGGGGTACGCGGGTCCCCTGCTCCCTCGACTAAGCCTATGCCATATCTGAGAAAACGGTAATTTTTTGCGAATTTAAGTGAAAGTCAAAAAGGTCTTCGCTTCCAGGGATTCCACAAAAAGTTTTTACTTCGGGTTAACCGAGCAAAACCCTGGACAAGGCCTGAAAAATTGGACTGTCCCGGAATGAGACTACGCGCTGTTTTGAATCCGGGTCCCTCGTGTTTGCGGAGAGTCCATGTAAGCGTGAGCGCGGAGCTACGGCATTGTTCTTTTTTTTGCTACCCTAAGATGCATTCTCAAAGCTAACATTTTGAATCCCTTAGCCATTGATATCAAAAACTATTTTGCAGCGGTGTTAACTTTATGCTTGCTTTTACGCTTGCTCGTATTTAAAGCGTCAAAATTTAGAGAGCATTAGGTTGCGCTGTATTTCATTTTATCCTCATTAAATGAATGGCGTTTATGAGATGGTAGTGCGATGGGTCAGACATGAAAAAGTTGCTGGATTTTGTTTGATTCCCATACTAGCAATGCGTTATATGCTTCGGAAAGATGCTATTCTAATAATAAGTCAATTGTGATGTTTTTGACGTATGCTGGCCAGAGTTTTAATGTTTAATCGTTTGCGTGCCATCTGGCCTAAAGGCTTCGACCACAGGATTCAAACCTGCAGCAAATCCAAAGGATGCTGGCTCGAGTCTAGTGGGAAAACAACTTTTTCGCCGTTCTGATGGCTCTTCCCTAGGCTTCCGCGCTGGTAGCCTTTTGTCCAGACGGCACGTAAACGATGAAAGACAAAGATGGGCAAGATCCCCACCTTTTGGTGATCTTGAAGATCAAGATCGTGATCTTGAAGATAAAGATCACTTCACTTTTAGTACTCAAAGAGAAGTAGTGGTGATGATGGGAGAGGGGGGTAAGCTATAAATGTTAAATGCTGTATCAGTACCAGAGGTGGACAAAGTAGTCGAAAAATCTACTTAAGTAGAAGTATTGTTACTTACTCAAAAATGCCTTTCAAGTAAAAGTAGAAGTATGGCGAAGCATTTCCACTTAAGTAAAAGTAGGAAAGTAGTCAAAATTAATTCTACTTAAGTAATGAAAGTAGAAAGTAATTTCGAATTTCACGTGTTTGTTTATTCTACGAAGGTTTGCTGTTGTGACGCTTACGATCAGTGTTCAAGCAAAGCCATACTTACGGTAGCATATCAAAAATCAAAGTTTTATTATTCTCTTGAAATTACACCGAAGCGTGTTACGAATACGATTTAGTAGGGACTCTGGGCTCATCTCCGCGCCTGGACAACACAGCTTGAGAAGAAATGTCGCAGCGATGGCGAGTCGTTAGCAACACTGTTCGTTAGCCGGCTAGGGAATTGAACCCCAGACGGGCCGCAGCAAACGCAACGCCGTTAACCGCTAATCTTTTTCGTATGAACCAGGAGTAATGCGCATGTCTAGTTTGTCTACTGTACCATGCTAATCAGGGTTCGGTATGTTTTTTTTTTTTGGTGAGACTGGGTCAACACCTGGTATTTGATGCAACGCAAAAACACACTACCCTAGATGACCTGTAAATGAATCGGCGTAACTATTCTATAAGTTTTGTAGTACTGTAGAGTAAAACAAACTCGATACGTACTTATTGTACACGTTGTGAGGTGGAATAATGTTTACTTCGTTATTGTACACGTTGTGAGATGGAATAATGGCTAGGTGTTTACTTCTACTTTACATAAAAGTCATTACTACTCAAGTAGCGTTACTTCGAGAGGATTTTACTTGAAGTAAAAGTAGAAGCATCAGAAATGAAAAATACTTAAGTAAGTCGCTCGTTACCGAAAATACTACTTAAGTAGTCTACTTAAGTAGAACTACTTCGTTACTGACCACCTCTGATCAGTACTAACTATCAATGGGCAATGACATTGCTGATTTCGCTAATAGCGTAAGACATTTGACACTCACAAACTTTTTGTAGCTTTTGTACTAGTTTAAATTATCACGAAAACCCTTTTAGTTTACTTTAGCTAGTTTTATATAATGATAACAAAATTCAAGAACAAAATCAAATCAAAAATATCAAATCTTCATTATACTCGCCTAATTACCCTTTATGGGTGCCGCAAGTTTGCGTGACCCATCTCTTCTTCAAAGCGCCCTGGGCACACAATTTAACGTCGCAACAGTGATGGGCCATTGGCAACTTGTGTTACGTTTGATGACACGGGAATCGAACCCGGTCTCCCGCACAAGATTCGCCATTGAAGCCAGACGCGTCTGCCACTTGGCCATCCCGCCTGTCAAGAACAAAATCCTTTTTCATGACATTGCCTATTTTATGACATTGGCATCGTGGATCATAAACAGTAAACTAAAAGAATTTTTTTAGACTCCATTCCGCTCCTTCCATTACACACCAGTTTAGATTCCAGTCCGTGTCGGAGCCCTAAAATAGCTTCAGAATATCACATAACGTGGCCTCGGCTATGCTGACCTTACACGACATTAAAAATGAAAGTGATCTTGATCTTCAAGATCACACAAAAAATGGGATCTTGAAGATCAAGATCAGATCATAAAAGTAATGTGATCTTGAAGATCAAGATCGTGCCCATTTCTGATTGAAGATGCTTTTTCTTAAACATTATACAAGACACAAATCCCCCCCCACCCCACCCCCATTGAACAAGCAAAAGCATTAAGCACGAGTGATATCTGGTGCAATATAAGAATGCAAGCTGTTTAGCCACCATGGTAAACGTCTCACCTGGCGAAAGACCGAAAGTCTTGCGTTGCTAACTGCTAACAATAGAATCCGTAAAGGGTGCTCTGAATTAGAGTGGTTAGATCAGTGATTCTCAACCGCGGCTCTTAGAACCGCATGTGGCTCTTTGTTATCCTCTCTACGACTCTCATTAACCTTAAGAAAATAAATCTGTTTTACTGTTTGTGTAAACTCTATTTAACCATTCTTCATTTCAACAGTAATACCAATACTAATTTAGTTAATTTTTTTATTATTTGGTTATGATCATCCCTTTAGCCAACAGTCGAGGACAACGTTGCTCAGTTCTACTCGGGAGTAACTAGATGTTAATGTTAGCGCATTTGCTTGGTTTCTAAGCTTCGTTCTCATTCCCAATCAAAAGTATTTTTGAACTAATATACAAATGGCAGAGGTAGCCCTAGCTTAGCCTTTCGATAGGTTGTAAGACTAAAGTTGCAAAATACGAGGCTAATGCAGAAGCAAAACCAAAGGGGTTTAAAAGGGCTGAACAACCGTGCTACTGGTTAGACTAAACACGGGCAATTTTTGTAATTCCTCCGCAAAAATACCTTTTTAGCACCATTAGAATCACAATTCGCACGTTTTTAGAGGCATTTAGAAAAAAAAAAATTTTGAAAGTCATAACATAATAAAATTGCCCAGCCCCTTCAGCTCCCCTTTACTTGCAGGTCAAGTTCAAAAATCGCTTTAACGCTTGTATTTTGAGGTAAATGTTTTAATTAAGTGACTTGATCTTGCTGCGCCACTGGGGATAAAGCCCCCTTTAACCAGGTCACTTAAACCCAAATATGTATTCTTTTAAACTTAGTTTGAACTTGAACAGGAAATAAGGGTCCTGAAGAAGCTGAGAAATTTATTTTTGTTCGTTTGTCCAAGGGTTTCCAAATATTAGCATTTTTTCCTTTCGTTTCAAGTGGCTCTATACAAAATGTCCAAAGTGCCATCTAAATTGCGTTAAAATGGCAATTTTTTCGCAAAACTATAAAAACTCTTACAACTGGGGGCACTAACCCCAGACTCTCGTCTGCGTGAGACGCTGACACGTTTTAGCCTTATATTCAAGTACCCACTCTTAGTAAAATCTCGTTGGACACCTGCGTAAATGCTGTAATATGGATTTTTTTTAAATTTGTGAAAGTTTTTAGCTTAGCACAGTGCCGTGATGAAGCAAGCTACTATGGGTTGGTGAAATGTTTTAATAACTTAAAAAATAAAAACTTGCAGCAGTTCCATTCAACTAATTGAAAATTTTTGTTTATTGGTTGCGGCTTCTGTTAACTTCGAGGCTTAAAATTTGGCTCTGGAGTATGGACCAAAAAAAGGTTGAAAACCAATGAATTAGATACAAACTGCGCAGGATGATTAAAGAATACGTCAGCAAAATGTGTGCGGTGCTGGATGGATATCGCCATCAAATCTAAATTTTAGCATGGGCGTATTTTTCATGCATGCAAGGCTCGCATTGCATGCCTAGTCATTTAGCCAAAAAATAATAATGATTGAAACAAGTACAGTACAAGTAAAAATTTAAAACATCATCAAACTAAGTTGCCACAGTTATAGGCATTCAGTTTCAAGCCAAAAGAGCAACAAATAATTTTGCTTAATTCATTGATTTTACTCTTAGCCTGGTTTCAGCATTGTCTTTATATATAAAGACAATGGTTCCGCTAGCAGACTAGTATATAAAGACAATGGTTTCAGTTCAGCATTTTGCTAAATTACAAAATATAATGGCAACACGCATGCAACTTTTAAATTGCATTCAGCGGTTCAAGAGATCGCTATGCTTCGATGAGATTACGAACGAAATTACCGTAATTGGTTTGAAAACTTTGATTGGCGGATTGTTTACTGCAAAATTTCTTTTTATAAGTCTAGTTTCTTTTTTAGTAAAATGTATTCTCTGTTTTCTTTTTAGATTTGTAACAGTAAAATGGCTTAAAACAAGCCAAAGTCTATGCCCCAAGGCATGCCATTTAAATTGGGTAAGGTTAGAATGAATATTATCAACCTTTCCAGTCACATCACGTGACCAATCCAATTTTGATAAAAACACCCTTTTTCATCAAAATTGGGGTTGAGGGAATCAAATACAGCGTATTTAATCCCCCTAACTCTATTTCATCCCCCCAAACCCAAAATAAATGAAAAATGGGGGAATTATCAAAATTGGCTTGGTCACGTGATGTGCCTGGAAAGGTTGATAATATTTATTCTAACCTTTTCCTTTTAAATATTGCATGCGTGTTACCATTTATTTTATGTTATTTAAGCGATAGGCAAAAAAAACGAAGCTGCAGTAACCGGTAGGTATTAGCCGTAGGTAAAGTACGTCTGAGTGAGTTGTTGATATGGTACTGCTCGCACTATGTAGGCCTAATGCCAGCATATGAGAGAGTGAGCAAGCTAGGTATTTAATGCGATTAAACAAGGAGTTACCAGTAGTTGGTCCAGTTAAGTACGTAGTTGGGTTAATTGTAGAGTTTGCATTACGGATTTGCAAAAACGCTCTTAAGGCTATCAATAATTGACCGGTAAGTTGTTAAACTGGTTGTTTCCTTTGTGTTTTACTGGTTATTAGATAAACTAAGCAAGGCGAGGCCTAACCATACTTGCGTTGAACTAGCCTAGAGCCAGAGGGGGAGTCCTCGAGGACGTCCTTAGCCTAGAGGACACATTTTCAAGTCCTTGGCCTCGAAAATTGCCCTGTCCTCGGCTCGAGGACAGCACTATTTTTTAACCGTTGAAATTTTGTTGGAAAACACCAGAAACCTCGCGGAAAATCAGCGAACACCTTTTTTGTTTTTCTCAATTGAAGCATTGGCGTAGCCAGGAGGGGCAGGGGGCCCGGGCCCCTCCACAATCAAAATTTCGCCAATGACAAAAATGCAACAAAACAGCCTATTGTTTCTTTAGTTTCTTTTTTGCATTTTTCGCTTACAACAGTACCAACAACAATATTGAAGACCAGGGGTCCCGGGCCCCCCTCAATTCAATTTTTGCCAACCAATTTAAATATGTGAAATTTAGGGTTTTTCTCTTAAAAGTTGCTACCTAGGCCCTCGTGTAACCTTTTTATGAATGTAATGCAACAATCAGGGCCGGATTTATTCTATGGCAGAGTGCCAGGGCCCCGCACTCAGATGGTGAGACTTTTTTTTGATCTTCACCTATATTTGGCAGAAAGATCTTGCAAAAATCCCCAAAGTGCCAGGGGCCCAGCGCAATGTAAATCCGGCCCGGCAATAACATGGTTAGTAGGCGTAGCCTTCTATTGTATCATTTTTCGGTAACAATTCAGTAATTCACCTCCACCTCGCCAGTTTTTACGCGCAAAATACTTTAAAAAATTAACCATGGAAAATGCTGATTGAGCAAACCATTGAACTTTAATTGAGGGGGCCTGGCCCTTTGGCCAAACATATACGCCTATAATTGGTTATTTTTATGACAAAACAAAAATCTTAAAGGAAAATCTTCGAGAGGATTATTATTTACTGCTAAAATGTAACAAAAAACAATGCACCTTACTTCCAAAATTTAACACAAGAATGCAAGATGTTAAACGTATTTTGGACTTAAATTGCTTGTAAAAAGAGCATTAAAAAATTTCATTTTTTCAATTGGCTTTCAAATTTCAAAAATTCAGTACTTTTAAATGCCACTGAACACATGCAAAATGTGTTTCAGTGGCATTGAAATAACTGTTTTTTCCAAAAAAATTACAAAAAATCGCCCAACAGCTGAGGGCTTTGCCCCCAGACCCCCATATGTGATACGTTTGAGTTACACTAACTTTCTCATCACGTCTCCAAAGTTGGATATTTGTACTTTTCAACTATTACTTTAAGCCCTCTCCCTCTGCAAAATCCTGGTTTAGTGCCAACAGGCAACGATTTCAGATCATCCATCCTACGATATCTTTGTCCCACAGAAAGTTCCTCTTTTGAAAGTTTTTGATAACGTCATTGCACGTGATTTGGCCCCTCCCAATGAAAAATTCTGGCCACGCCTATAAATTGGAGATTGCCTGAAAAACTTTTCATGAAGACCTTTTTTTTTCTTTTTTGGAGAACACTTGCGGCTGTGTCCTTGGTCCTTGGCCTCAAGCATTCCTGTCCTTGGCCTCAAGAGGGTCTGTCCTCGGAAAGGCTGTCATTGGCCTCGGATTTTTTTGTGTCCTTGCCCTCGAGCCTTGTGTCCTCGACTCCACTTCTACCTAGAGCCTACCAGCCTGCTTAATACTACATAGCATCTCTGGCTGTTGCCAGGGTACGATGTGTGATAGTAGGCTAGACGGCACCAGGAAAAAACGCTATGAAAGTAGGCTATGCATTTGCTATTCAGTAAGTTAGTTCAACTTTGTTTTACAATTTACTGTTAGAGTAGTATGGTGCTGGCCGCTTGGCTACTTGTACATAGACCTACACCAACTCCTGGACCAGCTGTCACTGTTTGTAATAACACAAGATCGACTTGTGCACAGTAACGTGTACTGGAGAAGGTAGGCCTAGTTACACTGCTAAATATTAGAGCATGTAGCAGAGTAAGTTGTTTTATTGCCAGATAACCATTGACGTCATCAAAAATAATGACGTTATCAATTATAATTGCATGCTTTTGTAGAAATGCCACGCTACGCCACTGAATTTTAGCTTGGCCTATAGATAAAACGATTTGATTTTTTTTGTTATTTTTCAAGTTATTTGATTTCATGTGACTATTGCATCATGCATATTTCATATGGCTTCATCTCAATCAACCTGGATTATTGCATTATGATTATCACCCAAAATTGGTGGGATACTAATATTGTACAGTTGAACGCAAAAGTGTTAAAATAAACTTAAGCTGAAAAAAGGCTTTGTTGCCATCATTTTTAACATTGGTGGCAATTCATTTCCCCCCCCCCCCCCCCCTTGGCTACGTCTGAGCAATGACATAAAACTAGATGATCCGAAACTGCGTGAATGCGCTCATTTTATTCTCTGCTCGGTCACGCTTGGCTGCAGGCCTCACTCTTCTGCTCTTCTCTGGCACTGGCGATTAGTGCGCAATTTGAAAAAAGGCGGTTGAAGCGCTAATAATGGGCTTGCAAAGTAATTAACTGTGGTTTGAAGTAAACTAATCTGTATTCATGTTTATGTCAGTCTTTGGTAGCCTATTCAGAGTAGGATCGTGTCCGTTCTTAGTCGTTTAAACGGTGTGAACGAAATAGTCGAAGTCTTACTCATCCGCACCAACATTTTTTATAGGTCATGAACTTTTGCTGTAGTCACTCGATCGATCATTCGTATGAACCAGCCACTTTGCGTCTATCTTACCAGTTACCACATCAACGCCTATCACAGGCGTAGCCGAGGGGGGGGGGGCAAATTGAATTGCCACCAATGATAAAAATAATGACAACAAAGTCGTTTTTCAGCTTAAGTGTATTTTAGCACTTTTGCGTTCAACAGTACAATATTAATATCCAACCAATGTAAATGTATTATCCGGAAGAAACTCAGGCTTTTTGTCCTAAAAGTTGCAATCTCAGTCCCTCATCTAACCATGATCTAACCTTTTTGTGAACATAATGCAATAACATGACTCGTAACCATCTTTTGTACTAACTTTGAATAACATTTCACCTCCATCTCAGCAGTTTTATCGCGACAAAATACTTTTGAAAAAAAATTAGCTTGGGAAAATGGTAATTGAACAAATTATTGAATTTGAATTGAGCGAGCTTGGGTCCTGGTCGTTTATGTACTTCTAAAACTGGTTATTTTTATGATAAAACAAAAATCTCCAAGGCAAATCTTTGAGCGAATTATTATTTACTAGCTGCTAAACATATTGCAGGAGGCATTGCATCTTGCTTCACCCTTCCTGGACCAAGCCACTTGCAAAATTTAACCTAAAAATGCAAGATTTTAAACGTGTTTTGGACTTGACCTGCAAGTAAATGGAAGATAAAACAATTTAATTTTTTCAGTTGGCTTTCAAATCGTAAAAATTTAGTGATTTTAAATAGATCTACAAACGTTCGAAATGTGATCCAAATGGCCTAAGAATTGCAATTGTTTCTAAAACATTGCAAAAAATTACCCAGCGGCAGGGGGCTTTGCCCCCAAAACCTAATCTGTGATACGTTTAAGATACACTAGTTTACTCGCCATCTCTCCCAATTTACAATTTTTTGAAAACTTTTCAAGTCTTCAAGTCCTGACCCCCTTTAGCAAAGTCCTGGTTACATGGTAACCCAGGCTTCTGCTTCTGATCTTCCATTTTGCGGTATCTTTATCCCATTAAAAATTCCTTTGAAAAGTTCTGATGACGTCATCGCTTTGCGGTTTGGGCTCCACTTATCAAAAATCCTAGCTACGCCTATGACGCCGAGCACTTTTTTGGGCTCTGATTGCAAGTCTTTCCTCTGGCTGGGCTTCCACTGCGGGTAGACTGCTCGGCCCTAATGGGAAATATGCGTCAGGTGTCTTTCCCATAGGTGGGCAAGTTAATGCAAAACGTTAGCTTCGTTAACCACTAGTCCGTTAACAAACTTCACACCTCCGTTAACGTTAATCCGTTATTTTCAGCTTTAATTAACGGAACTTAATAAAGTCCGTTGATTCGTTAACATTTTGCGTGTAATTTACATTTCTTTTTATTCACTCGCTTCTAGAACACATATTGAGGCTGTTGAGCTGGTTGTAAGGAAATATTTATTGCTATGGTGGTCTTTTTGTGTTTTGGAAGTTACATTTTACAGTCTAATCTAATTTCAAGATAAAAATAAGTTCAAATGCACAACGAAGCTGCGATGGTAAAATCTTTGGAAATTGTGAACAGCAATAATTAATAGGCCTCTGAGGCTGCAGCTTATTATTTGCCACAAAAAAGATCTCCTTTCTTCGCTTTCTTCTGTAAAACTCGTGCTAATACAAACAGGTGTTACCAGTGCAAACTGGTTTGTACCGGTACCGGTACGATGAATAAATGGAGCAAGATATTAACGATAAAAACCTTAACGGAAGTTAACAGAGCTTAACGGAAGTTACTTTAGTCCGTTAACAGAACTTAACGAAAGTTAATTTAGTCCGTTAACATGAAAAAACTTTTTAACGGATTAACGAGTGAATGAAAAAGTTAACTTCGTTATTAACGATTAACGGACTTGTGCCCACCTATGGTCTTTCCCAAGGACACAAGGACGTATTGCAGTCATTAATTCTGAAAAAAAAGTGCATTGACACTTTTTCGCCAGAAGTTGGTAAAATATATAAATCTTCAAAGGTATAGGGGTTTACGCAAGACATCAGACAACATTTAGAGTTTTGGTCGTATGCTGTAGCTGATGATTTATTTTTGCTTTATCCTGCTGTCACGAAACAACGGTGACGCTGTATGTTAGACAAAACTGCATCTGCTTTGGAGTTTCTCTGCGATCAATTTCAAAACATACCCGTGATTTTTCCCGAAATGATTTTGATGAATTCAAATTTTTTTCGCTAAAACGTCTCAAAATCGACGGTTTTCGTAATGAAATAAGCAAAAATTTCTTGAGTTGTGACCCTCCAAAGTAAAATTTGCAACCAAAATTTCACGCAAAAAATCAATCTTTTTTGTAAAAAAAGCAAGATTTTTCAGTGGCAAAAACTCCGCATTCCAAAGTAGAAGTTAATCTTTTTTTATAAAGATACTTCACCACTGGATAACATATCTTAAAAAAAAGAAATCAAAAACGCACAAACTAACTGATCATACATTTTTTTCTAGAACAATTTTATAAAAACACTAGGCTAATTTTTGCTCAAAATTTAAAAACAAATTAAGAAAAATTCCAGTCTTTGCAGCAAAAATAAATTAAGAACAAACGAAAACGAAAAAAAAATCCAAATTAATAACAGAAACTAAATCCTGTACTGATTCAAAACGAAAAAATTTCAGTGGTTTTCTTGCATTTGCAAGCAAAATTGCAACTATTACGAGATTAAAGAATGCTGTTGCGGCGTTGCGCTCTATGCGAGTAACTGTGAAAATTTTTAGCAGTCGTTCAAGTCGAAAAAAGAGCAATTTTGCGTTGCAGCAAAAGCATTAAAAAACGTTCACTCAAGCATACAAAGGTTTGGGACTAAACAACTTAAACAGGTTTACAAATATGGTCGCTAAAATTAACATTCGTGTTTTCAAAATTGAAGAACAATTGAGGCTAAAATTTGGCAAAAAACTAAGAACAGCTAGCCTTACCTTAATATTTATTGGTTCTTATAAAAAAAAGTATACTATATGCCGTTAAAAACAACGGCAAGTTTTTTTGACATTATCAATTCAGTTTATTTTTGCCATTTCTGGCATGGAAGCAACGAAATTTAACATACGCTCTTGACTCTTCAAAGTTCAATGCTACCGTAACAACAACACAAAATGAAACATATAACTGACACTTACATATTTAGAGTAGTTCAATCAACTCAGCGTGAAACATTTAACATATTTTGACTCAGGAAAACAGAAGAAATGAGAAACCACTACAATGAACAAAAATACAACACTTTTCATACATACATTTCAGTGATGTCGTAACATTAAGTTGTGACAACACGTTAATATTTATGTATTTTACGCAAAACTTACTCGAAAATTGGATTTTAGGGGGTAATTTAGTAGTTAACAAAATTTTACGTAGTAAATTACGCAAACCCACAACTTCCAGAGACAACGATATTTGTTATAATTGCTACCTATTTGTTAGTTGAGCAAGGCAAAAGCTGTACACTGTACAGTACAGTCACTGCCAGCAGATCAGCGCAGGCAAAGACAGAGCAAAAATCCGCACAATAAAGAAAGAAAGAGGAAAAAGAGTGGGAAAAAGAGTTGCGTATCATATAGCTTTTTTGTCATGGATTCGAGTTAAATATGGCACTTTAACGCAGCAAATGCGAAGCCCCGGTGGTGTAGTGGTAAGCGAGCTTGCCTAGCTAGCAGAAGGTATAAGGGGTTTGGTTCGTTCTGAACGCGCTTGGCAAGAATCGGAATGAATTTCAACTGCGATGCGTTATGTTTTTTTTTTCTTTTTACAACCTTGCATTAGGGTTAGGGTTCAGGCAGCGATGTCAGCTTGAGAGATGATAAATTGATGTGTAAAAGAAACGACCGGTGCCGCCGGTGCAACAGCGATTTCATGTTGGAAACCGGTGCCGGTGCTCTAGTCACTGCCTACAAAAAAAATTGATTACGTAGCCTATGCACACTCGTATTCCACGCATAGTTCTAGCTCCAATGATTATTTCGTACCTAGATCTTATCACATCAAAACAAACCAGTCTGTACGAATAACGAGTACAAAAATATGGAATGACCTCCCAAATGAATTAAAAAATAAAGGTGGGAATACCAGTCATAGACTGATGTTTAAACAGCTCAAAGAACATTGTTACAGCAAACGTAAATAAAGCATTCCAATTCTACCAAAGTTTTACTCTAGTGAGTTGTTTTGTTTGTTAGTTTTAATTAAATTAAACTGTTTTACATTATTTAGTTATACTTTATACCGTTGTGAAATTTATTTCTAGAAAATAGTTCGGCTTTGTTATTAGAAAGTTTTGTGATAAGTTTTCTTTTTCTTATGGTTAAATTAAAATGATGTTTGAGTTAAATTTTGTTACCTTGGACTTGGACGTAGAGAAGTTGCAGACTCGGCGATCGGCAAGCTATTGCTGCAAGGTCTTTCGTGACTCTATGAACTAAATGCAGCAATCCGTTGGTAATTTTTCACATTTTTTTGTCGTAACTATATCCATAAATTTTGAATTGTGGTTTAGTTCAAGAAAATTAACTCTTTCTTTGGAGCCATTCATTAGAACGATCGACACTCACTTTGTCAGTTTGTGTGTTCCTTTGTTTTTACTCGGCAATTTCAAACTAACGAGTGCGAAGTTTTAGACTTTTTGCTTATAAATTGAGAGCAATTTGGTCTAACTTTTTGAAATTTTGACCTCAGTTTGAAGTTAATGAGTTGTATGCATGTACCAAATTTCAAGGCCATAGGTCACGTGACTTAGGTTTTACGTCTCGAAAATTGTCCCAAAAGTTTGGCACAAAAAGCGGACTCATTTAAAAATAGCTTAAGTACGGCAAAAAATATTTCACGTGGTTATATGTCTTAGATACCTTTTATCCCAACCAACCCACTTTTGGCCGTGATGAGATTTTTTATTTATTTTTTCCTTTTTTGTCCTTTTTTTTCTTCCTCAATCTTGTTATCCTAAACCACAAAACATCAAAATTTAATTTTTGTGTAAAGCTGTTGAGCTGCAACCGCAATTTTGTCTCTCGAAATTTTTTTTTGCCTCTTCCCTGGAAACCCCCCCAAAATGGGACCCAAAATAATGATTTTTTTGATGGCTGAAATTAAGTCACCAGTTTTTTTTTAATAGGCTATCAGCAGATATTTAACAGACAAATATTTTAATGTAATTTGGGAGTACCACCCCCACGGAGACCCCCCAAATGGAACCCTCTAAAACAAATTTTTTGAATGGCTTAGGCTAAGGTGCCAGTTTTTTGATATCAGTAGATGTTAAGCAGATAAATATTTTGACGCAATTTGGAGGTACCACCTCCCCAAGACCCCCCAAATGGACTCGTAAAAATTAATTTTTTGGACGGCTAAACCTAGGGTGCCAGTTTTTTTTGATACCAGTAGATATTTAACAGACAAATATTTTTTATTTTATTTATTTATTTATTTCATGTCGAAGACGCAAAGAAGGCGCAATTTTATCATAGTTTGGGGGTGCCACCACCCAGGAACCCCCCAAAAATCAATTTTTTAACTGCTTAAGGTAGGGCGCTAGTTTTTTTGAAATCTAAAGATATTTGCATCGATCTTTCAAAGCGGTTGCTCCTCGGCAAGCTTCCATCTAGTTTTGGGCTGGCGTCACTCTTTAGCCTAGTATCAAAACATCACCAAAAATATCAAAATTATTTGAAAGCGTGTGAATAAGAGCTTAACATCATAAGAGCAAGTTATAAAATGTAACTACTAGATCAGCGGTTCTTAGCCTTTTTTATGTTGTTATTCCTAAAATATTCTGATGTATATCAATTACCTTTATGTAAAAAAAACAACAACAGCAACTATAATAGCTCGCAATTCCAAAATAAATGCACAAAAATATGGTTATTTTTACAAATGGCAGTTGTTTGTGGCTTTTTGCTTAAGCAGTGCGAAAAGCAACATGATATAATGTCTTCAATACTGCTTTGTTGAGTTTCACCCACATTTTCCCAAATTCAAGGTGCCATTTAGTCAAATGCTCAGATTTTTGCCAAAAGCTGTCTATTTTTCCTACTAATCCGCCATGGCAAGACTCAAGATGCTGCTTTAATTTGTTTGCTTCCTTACTTTTCTGAGTTGAACTCTAAATAAATCACTCTGACTTTTCAACAGAATTTTCGCTAAAACTGGTAAACCAAAGTTCAAAAACGTTTCTTCGTAACTTCAATTCTTTAGAAGCATCTCAATAATTTTTTGGCCCCAAATTAGCCTTACTACTGCAGCCAGGAACCAAAATCCTCAGCTCACGTCTATTACTAACTAGACTAGACTATCAATTGTTTACGAAACAAAAGAGTTGATTAGAGGCCCAAGTCGCCGTACTACTGATTTGTATTTAGCTATGCATGGCATCACAGAAAGTAGAGCAGCACAATGAAACTTTTGGAGTTTGTAGCACCACATGATAATGTTTGTAGCGATAAAAGTTTTTTTTTTAAATTTACATTACCCCTTTTAAAATGCCAAATTACGCCTTGGGGGGTAATTACCCACCGGTTACAACCTATGTACTAGATTATATTTCAATGTCTACTGTTCAGACTACATTTCAGCCAAAAATTAGCTGCATTAGTGGCTTTATTGGTTATTAAAACAAATATAAATTGTCGGAGAACAGTGAAAACAATTAAAAGTTTAAAAAATGGTGTTTATAACATTAAAATTAAAAATAGTAATGCAATTATATTTAGTAAAACACAAATGTGCGTAGATGAATCTTTGATTTTGAGGAACAAATGTGTTTTATCATAGTTCCATAAGAGGGTTATAATGATGGCCTTTGGTTACTTGTTAAGAATAGATTTGGGACATGAAAACTGTGATATTTAATTAAAATATTTTTAGCACAAAATACAAAGTATATGTAACTTGTTTCATGAAAATATTTTTCACATTTTCATAAGTGTTAAATAAAAAAACACAATGCACATGAAATTCGGGAGGTAAAAGCGCTGACTCTTATTTAGGGGCATTGTGCTCTAATTTTTGAATTTCATCACTAATTAGGCAAAAAACAACCGATTACAAACGTTTTTGACTCGTTTTTTGTTGTTTGACGTTGAATAGCTTCAACGGGAAAGATTTTGTATGGGAAAAAATTTAGCTGTGGCAACATGACAGCATCAAATTTGCAAACGTGGGATCAAACTGACGTAGTCTTCAGGTAGGTCTTTGCTAGGTTTCTGCTGTGGGTTTGGCAAAAAAGATATGCTTTCAAAAGTAAAATTATGCTTATTAGTTTGAATTTTCATGTTTTAGCTCTAAGATATTCGATTTCGTGTATTTACAAAGAAATTTGAAAAATTGGCCTAGGTTAATTGGATAACGTTGATAATTTTGGCTTGTGTCACATAGGTCTACCTAGTTGTTATTTGTAATGATTATAGTAAGTAAATTAAGCCCAGTATGAAAACACAGTGGCCAAGCTGAAACTTCACAGCTTTCAGAAATCGCCTAGTAGGCTACGTAACTAATGATAGGCTAGTAGGCCATTAGGAGCTAGGCCTAGTGACAGGCCTATAATGCTGGTAGTGGCTAACCTATTTCATCAAAAAATTTTAAGTCAAAGAGAATAAAACGAAAACAAAGATATTTGCTCAATTTTCATTATTTGCTTTTTTTAAGGTCAGTGATTTTCAACCTGTGTGCCGCGAGGAATTTTTTAGTGTGCCGCGTAGTGATGGATTGCAGCTACTTCATAGCTTTTTCCCGCCAAAACGATTGGACGTCAAAATGCCATTACAAAGCATTGGACGTTTCCGTAAATCAACGTATAATTCCTTCAGTGGACATATTTAAAGGATTTGATTGCAAAGTAATACGTTTGTAGATAGCCTGGCCTTAATTGGTAATTACCAGGAGCGATTTAAGCAGCTTACATGGCTTAGCGGATCTGAAAAGTTACGCTTTTTGTAAATTATCATCATCCATTGCCAGCTATTGTCCATTTTGACCGGTTTTTAGCTTTGGTTCAAATCGCAAATTCGGCCATATCCTTAAATATTTAAAATTCTATGTCACAGCAGTAACACATGGCCGATTAATGTTTAGTTTAAGCACTATTTATAAATAATATTTAACATCACTGCTCAAGTCGAAATAAATCCAAATTAAGACTCGATCAAAGTTATACCGTTACACTGAGGCCAGTGAAATCATTAGGCTAAAGTTTAAATGACATATCTACGAAATAATTCAATGAAAACAACTGCTAATGCATTTTAACTCCTAGCAACCAATAATCATAGCGATAAGCCGCTAATGACTACACGAAATGCAAAAAATCACCAAGATCCTGAAAAATAGACTTCTGAAATTACAAAAGTTTAAAAATGCGCTAATTTTGTCACAAATAAAGGAGATACAACCGTTCCATTATAGCGCCATCAATAGTAAGCCACGAATTTGATTACCAAAACTAGCTACCACCATCCATGTTACATGATTCCAATGGGTTACTTAACAGCAAGCCGGATTTACGTCACTGAAAAAAAGCAAACAAAACCGTATTCTTACTAATTAAAATCTTTTTCAGTTTTTGCAGGCTTTTGCCTAGCATTTAACTTTAATGTTGCAAAGAATCAACTGTTTTATAGCCTGAAAATACGCTCTATTTCTTTGCTATCAGTGTTTTTGCACGCAGTTACATAGCGCCGATTCGCGATTTTGACGTCCAGCGGTTTGGCTAGCAGCGCGATGACGTCACGTGCAATCCATCAATATGTTAGTCTTTGATCGTTTGTATGACTAATCTAGTATATTTTTCTGCAAAACCAAATTGAATTATTCTATTTTGTTGGCTCAATAAAAAAATTTCAGTTGTTTTTTCTGATGCAACTCGTTTGCTCATTTCTTCTTTGTTATAAAACAATACAATTGTTACGTCATAAAACATGTTTCATAGGTGGGTAGTGGGCACAAGTCCGTTAATAACGAAGCTAACTTTTTCATTAACTCGTTAATCCGTTAAAAAGTTGTTTATGTTAACGGACTACAGTAACTTCCGTTAAGTTCTGTTAACTTGCGTTAATGTTTTCATCGTTAATATCTTGCACCATTCATTCATCGTACCGGTACAAACCAGTTTGCATTGAAAGCAATTGTTCCGTATTAGCACGAGTTTTATAGAAAAAAGCGCGAAGAAAGGAGCTCTTTTTTGAGGCAAATAATAAGCTGCAGTCTCAGAAGTGTGTTAATTATCGCTGTTTACAATTTCCAAAGATTTTTCGATCGCAGCTTGGTTAGTGCATTTGAACTTATTTTTATCTTGAAATTAGATTAGACTGTAAAATGTAACTTCCAAAACACAAAAAGACCACCATAGCAATAAATATTTCCTTACAACCAGCTCAACAGCGTCAATACGTGTTCTAGAAGCGAGTGAATAAAAAGAAATGTAAATTACACGCAAAACAACAAATTAACGGACTTTATTAACTTCCGTTAATTAAAGCTGAAAATAACGGATTAACGTTAACGGAGGTGTGAAGTTTGTTAACGGACTAGTGGTTAACGAAGCTAACGTTTTGTATTAACTTGCCCACCTATGCATGTTTCATCTATTTTCAGTTTCCGATAATTCAGCAGACAGAGAGTTATCAAAATGGATGTAACAAGTCACATCAGATTGGACAAGAGAGTGTAATGAGTTAAAGGTAGAGCAGCTCTGAACGTAATCCAGCCTCGTTAAGATTAAGAGTTAACATTTTTTCTTGTTTACGATTGTATTTTCGATTCCTAATTCTTCAATTATCTGTTCGTTTGAAACCATCGAGCAGAGCCAGTACAGGCTTAATCATGAAGCAGCTAGTCGAAGGAGGCAACCACGTGGCTTGGGTGAGAAAAAAAGGTGAAAGCAGAGAGTCTGATGATCTTGGTCGCAGATCTAGCTCAGCTAAGCTTCCGAAATCACGAAGACTATCACATTCTAGCAGAGTCATGTGGTTAAACAAGATAACTTTTTAAAAGTCAAACTACAATATAGTGAACCATGAAATAGGCTTGAGAGCTGGTTAACGCTAAAGTAGGCAACTAAAGCTATGCCTGATAATAGCGGTTTCTCAGAGATAACAGCAGTTGTTTTATAAGTTACAACTGCATTAAGAAAAAACTCCAAAATCCATAGATGGGCAAGTTAATGCAAAACGTTAGCTTCGTTAACCACTAGTCCGTTAACAAACTTCACACCTCCGTTAACGTTAATCCGTTATTTTCAGCTTTAATTAACGGAACTTAATAAAGTCCGTTAATCCGTTAACATTTTGCGTGTAATTTACATTTCGTTTTATTCACTCACTTTTACAACACGTATTGAGGCTGTTGAGCTGGTTGTAAGGAAATATTTATTGCTATGGTGGTCTTTTTGTGTTTTGGAAGTTACATTTTACAGTCTAATCTAATTTCAAGATAAAAACAAGTTCAAACGCACTGACGAAGCTGCAAGATATTAACTATAAAAACCTTAACGGAAGTTAACAGAACTTAACGGAAGTTACTTTAGTCCGTTAACAGCACTTAACGGAAGTTAATTTAGTCCGTTAACATGAAAAAACTTTTTAACGGATTAACGAGTTAGTGAAAACGTTTGCTTCGTTATTAAAGGATTAACGATTAACGGACTTGTGCCCACCTATGCCAAAATCTTAATAAAAATAGCAGAGCCAAGGTTACCGTACTTGATTATATTTAATAAAGGAGACGTTTAGAATAAATCATAATTAAAATAACCTTGGCTCTGTTATTTTTCATGAGATAAGATTTTAAAAAATCCATGCACTAGCGGTCTGTACCATGTTCCGAAATATCTTATGACTAAGTTACGCACTGTGCAGTCATTAGTTTAGTTACTAAACTAATGACTGAGTGCATCCGAAATATCTTAGTGGCCAAAGTATGGAACCACATGAAAAAAGTATTTAAAGATAAAGTTTAGTAGTCAATCCATGGAAAAGTATTTACAGATAAGCGGTACCAGTATCAACAGTGGTGCATCGCAACAGAAAATACCTGCACAAAAAGGAGTCAAGCGTAAATATAAAGAAGACTATGTAAAGTACGGTTTTGTTGCTTCTGGATCCGACGATCATCTACTTCCTTTGTGCATTATTTGCAATCTTACCATGTCAAATGAGGCCCTCGTTCCTAGCAAACTCAGCAGATACTTAGAAAGAAATCACGAATCTTTAAAAGATAAGCCAAAAACATACTTTGAGAATCTCGCATTACAAAAAGATAAAGAAGCCAAACAATTTAACGAGTGTATGAAGTTGCCAGAAAGAGGGCTAGTTGCCAGCTACAAAGTGGCTCATTTGTTGGCTAAACGCAAAAAGGCTCACACTGACGCAGAATCTGTTATTGCACTATCAGTAATCATTATTGTTGAAACTACGCTTGGAAGTGATGCTGCAGATACGGTAGGCAAAGTTCCATTATCAAATGAAACAATTTCTAAGAGGATTGAAGAAATATTTTCGGACATAAATGATCAAATTCGTGAGCATTTTGATGTGCAAGGACACGATGACGAGTTACCTCAACTTTGGGCACTGCAAGTTGATGAATCTCCTGATAGTTCAGGAAAAGCGCATCTTCTTGCTTTCATTAGATTCGTAAAAAACGGGTTGTTTGTAAACCAGTGCCTATTTTGCAAAGATTTAAAAGCCACTTTTAGAGGGGAAGATATATTTGCACTGGTCGACGGAAACATTTTATTGTTGAACTCACAGTGGAAAAACTGTGTTAGCATTTGCACTGATGGCTGCCCATTCATGCTAGGGAAAAACAGGGGATTTGTTGCCCATGTTCGCCACCAAAATCCAAACGTGTTCGTAGTGCATTGTATGATTCATTGAGAAGCTCTGGTCTTTATAGCATTGCCAACAAAATTACATTCAGTAATGAAGCAAGTTATCGAAGTCGTAAATTTCATAAAAACTCGTCCCCTCCAGAACCGACTTTTTACGCAACTTTCTCAAGAAATGGATCAAAATTCAAATGCTTGCTGCTTCACACACAGGTCAGCTGGCTTTCAAGAAGAAAGGTACTGAAACATGTATGCCAACTAAAGGCTGAAAATTTGTTCCTTCGTGGACGCTGAGAAACAAGACTTCGATTTTCTTTACATGACGAACTGTGGTGGTTACGAGTGCAATTTATAGCAAATTTATTTAAAAATGAATGTTTTGAATTCAAGCTTACAAGAGCCATCCGAAAATACAATAAACAGCTACATCAACATTGACTTCTTTTGACGAAAAACTGTTTTTATGGAAGAGCAAAGTATCTGAGGAAAATTTCGATGCGTTTCCTTCAGTCAACAAGTCTCCTCTAAAAAAAGTATAATTCCGGAAACTTTAAACACTGTGTCAGATCTCCAGTTTTCACTCCAAAATTACTTTCCAAAATTCGGTGTTAATAATTATGGGTGGATAATCAATCCATTTGGAAAAAATAATGACACAACTAATCTATCTACCGAAGAAGAGGAGCACCTCATTGAGTTACGAAACAATTGTTTTTATCGGTCCAGTTTTTCCGAAAAAAACCTAAATGACTTTTGGTTGTCCATCGTAAAAAAATATTCTTTACTAAGTAACTATAAAAGCAATCAAAATTCTTCTTCCATTTGCATCATCTTGGCTTTGCGAATTTGGATTTTCCGCACTCACTGAAATTAAAAGTAAAAAAAAGGCAGCGCCTTCTTGCTATTGAAAATGAAATGAGAGTATGTCTGACGTCATTGGAACCTCGATTTGAATTGATTTGCTCTAAAAAGCAAGCACATCCGTCCCATTAAACAGGTATGTTAAAGTTTTAAATATTGTCATGTGAAAGTGTGCCGCGGATGAATTTTTGATTCTTTAGTTTGCCTCAAGCACAAAAAGGTTGAGAACCACTGGTTTAGGTCAAGGATGGTAGTACGGTATGGTACCATACGCCTCAATTTTTGCTGAAAAGTACGTACGCTGGTACGGTACGCCTTTTTTGTAATGGTAACGGGTACGGTACGTTGGTACGGTATGCTTTCAAAACTGAACTAAAGTACGATACGCTGGAACGGTGCGGTTCAATGTGCCAGGTACGTAGTACGCAAATTCTAAACGTACCGCACCGTACTGCCATTCTTGATTTAGATTGAGGTTAGGTTTGAGAAGTTTATGCGTTCTTGTAACCATAGTAATGATGCTTTCCTAACATTATCGCTGCATCCACACAAGCAACATCTAATGATTTAAAAATTATTTTTAAAAAATGGCAGGATAGCTTCAATAACGGAAAAATAAAATGCAAATATCTTTCAATGTAGATATCGAAGAATGTAGAAGTTAGCTTTAAAAATTGAAGAAAAAATTACATTTTTGTTTGGCATGGCCTGGCGTTATGGCAATAAATGAGTTAAAATTGGACCTCAATGCCCCTTTAAGTGAACTAAACAGTGATAAAGCAAAGTGTTTTATATGGAATCAGTATAGAATTTGTGTACAAATGCAATGTTAAGTTTTGCTAGCAGAAACTAATATTTCGACTTGGACAAAAAGTTCTTAATAAAGTGGCTGAATTTAACAATGTCGCATTTAAAATTTCATTATAACCCATTAATCTCATCATGTTTCTGCATTTTGTTTGAATAGTTTCCACCTTTTGAAATGTTAATAATGTTGTCCACTTGTGCCAGTTGGTGCTAGACAGTCGCGTTGTGGAGTAGGGGTCGTTCAAGATAGCTTCTTTTATTGTTTTTGTATTCAATCTTCCTTTTTGCTTTTTGAAAAGTTTTCTTTTTTTGTGTATAACTGAAGCAGCTCTGGCATCGTTCAAGTTTGTTAACTTTCCCTGAAAAATTAAAAAAAAATTTAATTGCTATTGTAACAAAGTAATCATTAAGTCAATTTTTACACACTATACTTTCGGCAATTAGTGATGCAGAAAGTATTTGAATGCCATATTATGCTGATTGAGAAAACTTTCATCCTCTCCTTGAGAAAGCTAATTGAGAAAACTTTCATTCGGTATGACAACTTACAGAGAAGCTAGCGTTTGCAGCGCTGGAGGATTGTACCTAATTAATTAGGCTACCGATTAATTTTAATTATTGTTATTAATTAAAAACTACAATTAATAACTCAGTATCACTGCAATTTGTGACTTCTCATCGCTCATAGTTCGTGAATTAGTAAATAGTAATTACCGGATCCTTAAAGTGGCTGCTTGACTTGAAGACCGAGAGGTCTTTTGGCTGTTCCTGTTGCCTGTGTATTTGTGTGCGCTTAAAATATTAATTTTTTTGTGAAACACCAGAGTGTTCATAGATAAATGTTGTGGCGAATAAACATACTTCTGATAAGTGTAATTAAAAAATAAATTACCAATTTAATGCTTAATCCTGTGGTGCCGCTAGCGTTAGTTTCGTATAGGAAAATCACCTCTTTTTTTTGTCTGTATTACATCTTACGGACAATGATGTGGTATGCAACATTTACGACTTAACTTTCTGCTAACCCCCCGTGTTGCTTTAAAGCAAAAATGTTGATAGTTTTGCTTGAAATTTTCTGATGTTATGCTCTTTGATTCGAGTGCAATGGTATTTTCTTGTCGCCACTTTTCATTTGGCAAGTTGGGCCGAATTTTTCATTGTTACTTTGTATCTTATTGTAATATTACTTTACTTGGATAAACTTCAACTACGTTTACGTGAGATCGATTTTGGGAACTTTTAAAATCGCAAATGTAACTGTGGTTTCCAAACCTAAATCTGTGTTACAAAAATAAATGCTAATTTGCTGACATGAAAGAGATGATCCAATAGCTAGAATCTGGAACGGAATCTTGAAAGTTTTACCCCCTGAAATTCCAAAAATTATTTTAGTTCATGCTAGAAAATATCGGCTTAGCAGTAAATTTGATCAGAAAAATTGGAGTGACGTCTGTTATTGTTTTCTTTCAAGATGCGAACCTAGTGTGGCATATTTGATGCAGAAACGTTTTGGTTTATTCTTAAACCATTATCAGTCTTTTTTTCAAAAAAGTAAACCTAAACTTTCTAATTCAAATATGTTGGATGTATTATTGGGTCTAATTTTTCTGATCAAGTGCACTATATCGATTCAAGAAATATTTTTCAAATCATATCAAATCTTTTATTATACTCATTGTATTACGCCAAAGCGTGTAACAAGTTAGTTGGACTCATATCCGCGTCATTGCGCCTACATGCTGCGTAGATCCTTTGGGAGAAATGTCGCAGCGGCAGCGGGACATGGGAAACCCTATGTTTGATTTGACTGGTACGAAATATGAAGCTCAAACCTCCTGCTCCAGCAACTAACACTTAACCCTTCGACCAGCTGGCCGGTTTATAAAATTCTTGCTAGGTTTACCATTATCAAGATGGCTTACCTGGGTGTTGCTGGATATCCAGCTCTTCATTTCCGTTGTCATGTGCAGGCCTGCAAATTGATAAATTTTTTCTGCGAATTCAAAAGGTTTCATACAAATATCTTCGTATCTGAAACAAAAGACGTTGATGTTTCACAAACACAGGATGGAACGGTTCATCAAGCTTTTGATTAAACTCAAATTTACCTGCAAAAAACTTCGCCCGAAAATCTTTCTATTTTGAGATGTCATTCATCATGTTTTAATCTATAGTCCTGAACTTCACCAACCGTAAAATGGCGAGCGAATTCTTCGTTTGTTTTAAGGTCCGGTCGACACCAGGCGATCGTGAGCGTAGGAGCGTATTTTTAGCAGTAGTAGTAGCCATAGGCATAGCCAGGATTTTTGATTGGGGGGGGGGCCCAAACCACAAATCACATGCAATGACGTCATCAAAAATTTTCAAAAAAGGAAGTTTTTGTGGGGCAAAGATATCGTAGAATAGAACATTTGAAGCTGTAGTCTATTGGCACTTAACCAGGATTTTGGTAAAGGGAAAGGACGAAAACTAATCGTTAGAAAATGCAAATGTCTAACTTAGGAGACGTGTTGGGTAAGCTGGTGTACTTAAACGTACCACAGATGGGGGTCTGGGGGTCTGGAAGCAAAGCCTTCAGCCGCTGGACGATTTTTGTAAGTTTTTGGGAAAAAAAGCTATTTTAATCCCATTGGATCACATTTTGCACATGTTCACCGCCATTTGAAAGAACTAGATCTTTAACATTTGAAAACCAATCGAAAACATTTGATTGTTCAATTCTCCTTTTACTTGCAATTAAATTCCAAAACACGTTTAAATTCTTGCTTTATAGTGTAAAATTTTAATTGTGGGTGATTTGGTACATGTAGGGGGAAGTAAGGCACATTTCCTCCTGCAATATTTTAGCAGTAAATAATAATCCACTCGAAGATTTTCCTTAGAGATTTTTGTTTTGTCATGAAGTTAACCAGTTACAGCAGTACATGTACGGCCAGGGGGCCCAGGACCCCTCAATTCATTTTCCATAATTTGTGCAATGAGCATTTTCCCTAGCTATTTTTTTGATAGTATTTTGTTACCGTTGTTACAATAGATAATTACGCTTACTAAACATGTTATTCCCAGGCCAGATTTACATTGCGCGGGACCCCTGGCACTTAGGGGATTTTTGCAACATCTTCCTGGCAAATATAAGTGAAGACCAAAAAAAGTTTTACCATCTGAGGGCCAGGCCCAGGCACTTAATCATATGGCAAATACGGCACTGGTTATTGCATTACGTTCATAAAAAGTTAAGATGAGGGCCTGAGATAGCAACTTTCGGACAAAAATCCTAGATTTCACCCTGGTTATACGTTTAAATTGGTTGGAAAAAATTGAATTAAGGAGGTACGCCGGGCCCCCTGGTCGTCAATATTCTATGATGTTAATTACTGTTGTACGCGTGTACTGTTGTACGTAAAGATGCTAAAAGAAACTGAAAATGAAGAAACAAGGTTTTTGTCAAATTTTTGTCATTGGTGGCATTTCAATTGAGGAGTCCCGGGCCCCCTGAACCACTACCCTGGCTACGCCTATGACTTTGAGATAAGATCGCGCCCTAAAGTTCTTTCATAACAAAAAACATTTAAAGTAAAATTAAAAAAACTCTTTTTCCAAAACGTGGAAGACTCGAGTCAAGTTACTTGACAGTTGTTTGAAACCTCCAAGAATTGCATGACTTTTTTATGACGTGGACAGGTGGTCGCCATTATTATTACTTGCTTTTGCACGCGTATATCCTAAATTAAAGAATCTGCAATTCTGGACAAGGACAACATACTGGCTATGCTCTCATTATATGTATCATTTATTTCAGTTGGGGGTTTGCATTACCGCCTGTGTTATAGCGTTAAGTTCATAATAACGTTAAACGAGGGCCTGGAATTGCAACTTTTAGCACAAAACTTTTCGATTTTTTACAGGTTTTGCGTGTGCATTGTTAAAAATTAGAATTGCAGGGCTCCTGGTCCGGGACTCTTGGTCATCAGTTAGGGGCCCCAAGGCTCTCTGATCGTCAGTTATGGGCCCCGGGGCCCCCCAGTTGTTAGTTAGGGGCCCCAGGGGTCCCTGGTTGTTAGTTAGGGCCCCCAGGGCCTCCTGTTTGTTAGTTAGAAACCTCGGGGCACCCGTTTGTCAGTTAGGGGCTCCGGGATCCTCTGGTCGTTAGTTAGGGGCCCTGGGGCTCCCTGGTTGTCGGTTAGGGTCCCCTGGTCCTCAGTTTAAAGCCTTCTGATTGTTAGTTATGGGCCCTGGGCCCCCTGGTTGTCGGATAGGGGCTCCCTGGTCCTCAGTTAAGTGCTCTGGGGCCCCTGGTTGTTAGTTAGGGGCCCCAGGGGGGCCCCTGGTCGTCAACTTGGGGCCTCCTGTTTGTCAGATAGAGGCCCCGGGGCCCCTGTTTTTCACTTAGGGGTCCCAGGGCCCCCTGGTTGTCCGTTAGGGCCCCCTGGTTGTCCGTTAGGGCCCCCTGGTTGTCCGTTAGGGCCCCCTGGTTGCTGGTTAGGGGCCCTAGGGCCCCCTGGATGTTAGTCAAGGGCCCTTGGGCTCTCTCGTTGTCCGTAACTGCAATTAAACATCGCTAGGCTATAATATCATAATTTTATATCAATTGTGGTATTTCAATTGGGGGGGGGCGGGGCTCCCTGGGCCCCTCCCCCCTGGCTACGCCTATGGTAGTAGTATAGTCAGAGGTGGACAAAGTAGTCAAAAAATGTACTTAAGTAGAAGTATTGTTACTTACTCAAAAATGCCTTTCAAGTAAAAGTAGAAGTATGGCGAAGCATTTCCACTTAAGTAAAAGTAGGAAAGTAGTCAAAATTTATTCTACTTAAGTAATGAAAGTAGAAAGTAATTTCGAATTTCACGTGTTTGTTTATTCGTCGAAGGTTTGCTGTTGTGACGCTTACGATCAGTGTTCAAGCAAAGCCATACTTACGGTAGCATATCAAAAAATCAAAGTTTTATTATTCTCTTGAAATTACACCGAAACGTGTTACGAATACGATTTAGTAGGGACTCTGGGCTCATCTCCGCGCCTGGACAACACAGCTTGAGAAGAAATGTCGCAGCGATGGCGAGTCGTTAGCAACACTGTTCGTTAACCGGCTAGGGAATTGAACCCCAGACGGGCCGCAGCAAACGCAACGCCGTTAACCGCTGATCTTTTTCGTATGAACCAGGAGTAATGCGCATGTCTAGTTTGTCTACTGTACCATGCTAATCAGGGTTCGGTATGTTTTTTTTTTTAGTGAGACTGAGTCAACACCTGGTATTTTATGCAACGCAAAAACACACTACCCTAGATGACCTGTAAATGAATCGGCGTAACTATTCAATAAGTTTCGTAGTACTGTACAGTAAAACAAACTCAATACGTACTTATTGTACACGTTGTGAGGTGGAATAATGTTTACTTCGTTATTGTACACGTTGTGAGGTGGAATAATGGCTAGGTGTTTACTTCTACTTTACAAAAAAGTCGTTACTACTCAAGTAGCGTTACTTCGAGAGGATTTTACTTGAAGTAAAAGTAGAAGTATCAGAAATAAAAAATACTTAAGAACGTCGCTCGTTACCGAAAATACTACTTAAGTAGTCTACTTAAGTAGAACTACTTCGTTACTGACCACCTCTGAGTATAGTTTAGTTTTGTTTAGAAAGGAAGCGATAAACATATAAAAAGCATTGCCACCAAAAGAGCATACCGCAAAACGTTTATTTGAGCGCCATGGTTCCGTTCTATTTTTCAAACTTTTCCCTATAGCGGCGTTCTATGAAAGGTGGTGTTCAATTAGAGGTGGAGTTCGGTTTTCCGACTAGCTGGTCGGAATTTTGGAAAGATAAATTGAATTGATGAAAAGAAAAAACATCTAACACAGTCAACATCTAACATCTAAAGAAGAAGAAAAAACATCAAACGTAACACAGTTTACTGGTAAGTAATCAAAACTTCACCAGTAAAAATCAAGTGCACGCCCCTTTTGTAGCCGTCCTCGTCATTTTCATCACCTTCCGCGTCAGTGATGTAGGGAACTAAAGTAGGGTGCTTCAGTGATGTAGAAAACCTTTGATTATTAGTTAGCAGAATGAATGTCAAGGTGATGGTCTGTTAGAGGTGGCGTTCAATTGGAGGTTTTTAGGTATTTTAAACAAAAATATGTATGCCTGGCGAAGTGCCTTACCAGCTCACAAGCTGCCAGTTAATTAAAAAAAAAACGCTAGCAAGTTCGCGATTTTACGCACAGTGTGGGCTGGGCCTAAGGAACTACGGTTTGTACCCTAGTAAGACTGCACGCCCGGATGTACCAAAGTTTTCTGAATAAACTATGGCTACGCTTACACGACCTCGATTTTACAGCCAGTTTGGACCTAGGGGGTCATTACATGTCTTTCGTTATTTATCGAATGTTCGTTATTCGAAAAATAGCAAAAAATGGTATTACATGTTCCAAAAATAACGAATGACCGGTAGTAACCTTTCGGAAATTGTCACGAAAAATTCCGGTAGTATCGGATGTTCGATTATCGTAATTTTGATTTATTTGCTCTTCGTTACTCGTTATTTGTTATTATACGCTATTCGTTCGTCGTTATTTGGTATTACATGCTCAAATTATATGAATAACGAATAGCGAATATTCGATAACTGCGTCAAGTTTTTGAAAATATTTTGAATTCTCTAAACGATTTGTTGACTTTATTTTTATCAGTGTTGACACAATATTTTATTGTCAATCAGTACAAAAAGATGCGAAATCGTTTTTTATTTTTATATTGTCTTAGACAAGAAATTGATAGATCGTTTTGAAAAACCATGTTGCCAATAATATGGTTTACCAAAAACTTTAAAAATAAAAAATGCTGATAACTACAAACGTTGAATTGGGCAAGTTTAACTTCCTCGATAACATAAAAATTTTATCTGAAAAGTATTTGCGACATAATACGTAGCCTAGTAGCCTACTGTACACGTACGCTAATGAATGATTTCATCAAATGCGGTAACGGTTAATTAAAGCTAAATTGTTTCTTAACTCAGACTGAACTGAGTAAGAATTCGATCAAATTTTACGATATAAACTTTGGAACAGCATTCTTATAAATGCCTTAAGAAAGAATACAAAAGGCGTTTAATAACAACTGCAAAAATACATGTCACTGAAAATTTGATCACTGAAAATTTTGATCGCCGTTCAAGAATAAGAATACGCAAAGTTTTAAAATCGCTAAAATTTCTTCAAGTTCCAGCTGCATTAATAGACAGAGTACATTCGTTTCACAATATGCTATTAGTATTTGCAAGATTAATGCTCCAGTGAAAAAGAGTAGTTCTTACCATCAAATCGATAATTATCTAAGTTTCCGTGCTCGACCCTTTCCCCTTTTCGTTCATTTGTTTCCGGGTTTATTTTTGAAGACTGTTTTCCGTTATTGAAATTTATACGTACCAGTAATTTTTTTCTTGCTTACAAATAAATGACCCCAGCGAATAAATTGACAGCAGTCGAAGAGATGCGATAATTGTTATAATTGTTATGTATACTGCAGAGCAACTCCAATCAGTTATAATTGATTGCAACGGCTGGAACTATGCGTGATACAATTATGACGTTACAATCGGAACATAGTCAACCAAGTGATTTCATTTTTTTAGAATAAATTTTTCTGTTACGAATAGAGCATGTGATAGCATTCGATTCGTTACAACACAAAAAGTATTGGTAAAAAAAAAACTTCGAAAAGCGCATGTGAATAACGAGAAACGCATATGAATCACGAATATCGAATATGGATAACGAAATACTGTAAGGAATAACGAATGTTCGGTAAATAACGAAGAGCATGAATGACCCCCCTAAAGCCTTATTTAATCGCTGGACATGACTCTGCTCATGCAGTATCCAGTGATGCCAGCCAAGTAAACACATTAAATTTTTAGAGAAAAAACATCAAAACCACGAAACCGGACTTTTTGAGCAAATTTCCAACAGAAGCATTTATAAACAGAGATGAAATTGGGCTGAAGACCTTTATTTTTATTTGCGAGATTATCTTTTTTCAATCTTTTTCCCATGAGCTTAATCATTAAGTGTAAACCTTTTTTTAAGATTTCATTTCCAAACCTGTTTGCCGAAATTTGCATAGTCCACATCGAATTTCAATCAAAAACATCAGAATTGTTCCTGATTGCAAATTACGTCAGATTTTAGTCGAAAACATCAGACATCAGATTGCAAGTCAAAAACATCAAATTTGATGCAAAAACATCAAAGCTGGCATCACTGACAGTACCTCACTACTTTGTAAGTATTCAGGAGTTTTTCATCAATTTTATTGGTGACGTAATTGAGGCTATTGAGAATGTGGTCACATGTGTATTTTATGCTTGTTGATTGGTCCGTTCTTTGGATTTGTTCACGTGAACTGACGATACCACGAGGATCCCGCACCAGATTGAGCACCTGAAACCGTAGTAGAATAAGCTTAAATTTTTTATTACAAATTGCTGGATAATTGCACAAACATGATGTAAACGCGTTTGCGAGAGGCAAAAAAACAAAATTTGTCAAATATTACAACAAAATGACCGACTTTACTTCTAAAAATTCGAAACACTGTTGGCTAATTTCCTGCTGATAGGTTGTGTACCAAGCACAGTATAACCACACACCAAAAAACTATTTTTGGTACATTACTGTACTTTAAAGGGGCATTCAAGTCAAGTTTTTTACTGTTGACCAAAATAATAAAAAGCCTCGTGCATTCTCACCAAAATTGAAGTTTCTACGTCATCTCTATGTTGAGAAATTGCAGTTCAAAATTAACAATTTTTCTTCATTGTTTCAAATCAAGCAGCATGCCTCAGGATAGACACCCCATAGAAGCTTTGCATGCCAAAGCAAATGCGAAAAGACCAGCTGGACGACCAAGAACTAAATGGACCAATTACATTGAAGATCTTGGATGGAATCGTTTGGGACTTCACCCAAGCAAAATGATGGAGGTGGTGGAAGACCGTGAAGCGTGGCGTCTTAATCTCTAGCTGCTGCTTCCGCAAACCTCACGGAATAGCACGCAATGAAAGAAGAAGACTTGTGCTAAAACTCGAAATTACCTACACAATAAATGTAGGCAATTAACTGCTTGCTCGTGAATTCCAGTAGTTCGCATAGCAAGAAAACTAGTGCCGTTACCCTTTAATCTGCGTATCATCGGACTCTGACTAACTAATCAGAGATACACACCATCAGCAGAACATAGACACATACTTGTATTTCTCGTGAAAAATCAGGATATCTGTGTTCTGACTGAGATATCGGAAAGATTATAAGTTATGGCACTTCTGTACCAGCTATTTATTTAGACGAAATGTGGATGGTGTGACTCGCTAATGCTGTAAGTTGTATAGGTATAATTATTTTACTGCATATGCATTGAGTACAAAATTTGTTATTATCTTGATACTATGATCAGCTGCCACTTGAAAGGGTTTTTGGACCGGATGAGGTTTCATTTTCAGGGTGGTTTTTCTTTCCTCAACATGTCCGGATGAGCTAAAAGTAGTTTTGGGTTGGTTGCGCCACTCATTGACTACCTACATAACCGTGCCTGGCCTCGTACTGGTCAACTAACCCCTCTCTTTCCTTTTTATCAATTATTCGAATAACTACTCCAGCCGTTTGATTTACATTACATCTTGTTTGCCTGCATGTGTATGTTGATGAGTGTGATTGATTTGGCCTACATTGTGCAAATGTGCGTACTTCAACTAATGTGAAGGTGTTGCAACTGTGCAAATAAAAATCGCTTTTTTGTCTTCAATATTCTTTGCATGTTTTAACGTCTGACGTTGTGCCGCCTCTTCCTTCTCCTGACTCTGCGTGTTATTATTGTGTTACTATGCATTCGCTATTGTTGTAGTGGTCAAGAATAAAAAAATGAATGACTGCAATGTTGCCATTTTGTCATTATTGTGATAGAAGATTAATAACTTTTGGAAAGCTGGCTTATTTTCTTGAAAAACAGCTAATTTGCAATTTTGATTATTTACAGTACTTTGTTTTGACTACAATTACGTCGCAAAACAAGTATTGAGAATTAAGAACATGCAGTAACTTTTTGATATTTTGTTTCTAATTGGCAACTCTGGAAAAATTTTAAGGGGAATTCTAAGCCATTATATTTTGGTAAAGGAAGGTCGTAGAAAGCTCAAATTTGGTGAAGGCAGTCTTTGGATCTGTCAAAATTATTTGTGGGAAAACCGAGCAAAAAACCTCCGACTTGATTGTTCCTTTAATTTTGAGTTACTTGCCCCAATGAATGCAATGGTATTTTCTCCAATAGTTGAACCACATCCCGAAATCAAAAAGGGTCAAAAACCACTGTGCAACAGTGGCTGCTCGAAATTAAATTGCAGTATACTGTCGAGAGTTTAATGGCATGTCACTGTCGCCCTGTCATTTGGTGAAGAATAATATTAAAAAATATCAAGTGTAAATGAACTCATCTCATGAATTACACCACTTAATGCCGGTCTACACTGTGCATAAAATCGTCAGCGTACCAACGTATTTTTAGTTTATTACAAATAGAAATTCGGTAAGCCTAAAGGGTACACTCGTACTCTCACGATTTTACGCACAATTTAGACCGGGCCTCAATAGCCTAACCACAAAAACAGCCGCCGAAGACAGCTGCTGTTTCAAGTTTTAAAAATATATTGTGTTACTTAGTTACCTTTACGTCAAGAGTAGGATCTTCTATTATATTTTTCAAACTTTCCAAGAAGCATAACCGAATGACTTTGACAACCACTATTTCAGCATTCAGGCAAAACTGCCTGGCAGCTTCCAGATCCACTGGTCCGCAGCTCGTACAAGTGAATCGATTGCCGCTCTGACAAAAAGCTTTCGTACATAGTGCGTTGCTTTTATCCCTGAGTACAATAAGACGGTTATTCCCACCTAAAAGTGTTGTTAGAAATCAAAAAATTTGCGTTTTCAGAAAACATTGAAAATGTACGGTGATAGCGTTGCGTTATGCATTGCGTCAAATATTTGAGTTACGAACCTCGCAACAACATGGCATTAAATTGATGTATTTGCGCTCTACCGTTCAAATTTTGGTGGTTGTAACCGCACTTTCGAGGCTTAGAATTTGGTTGACAAAAACTTTTTAGCTTGAACTTGAAGGAAGCATTCAGTCAGAAGTGAGATGAAATAACATGAAGTAACTTCCGCCAGCCGTCGCACATACATCCGCCAGCCCCTCTCAAGCCCTGAACAATTAAGTACTAGAAAAGACATTGAAATAAAATGTCACTTGTTCAAGCAAGTGTACATTTCTAGTAAATCCAGAAAATGCATGCTTTTAGTCATAAAGAGTTGTTTAAATATGTTCTATTCATACTCTTTTGCAGCATAGTATTTCAACTGAGCGTGCTTTCTGAATTTACATTCTACACTTTGGTCTTTAAACAAATTTTTTAAAATTTTGAAAATGCATTGTTTCAGCTATGCTAAGTTTTTTTTTAACGTAGTTTGTTACAGCACGGCAGTATGACGTTATACTTTTCAGCAACATTAGAATAAAGTAGAAACGATAGAAGGAAATATGATTACGACTGTAAGAAGTCATCTATTGAACCTATTGTGTTTTCTAAACTCTAATTTGATCATTAAATCGGAAACAAACAAATGATACAAACGCTTTTCGTTACATAAACTGACGTTTTTAGATTTTCTTAGATTTTTTTTGCCCCGCTTATGAAATATCATTTTGAGATTATGATTACTACAGGGTCAGGCTGCAAATTTGCAAAGTCTGTTGAGGTTGGAGTAGGGTCGTGTATTGGACAGTAAGTTAAACGTATGTGATTTTTGTTGCAGGATTACAATTTTGTATGAAGCTTCCTAACGAAAAAAAGCCAAAAACTTGCTGCTCTGACGAACTGAGTAAGTTTGTTATGTTTGAGATTGTGTCATGAATAGCTTAACTATGGAAACGCATAAAAGACACGATCATGGATTCATGGTCGACTCTTGTCGCGACTGCACGGCTCAACTTGTGAATAAGAGCATGGTTTAACGGAACCACCCAGCATTGGGCTGGTTAACACGAGAGAGAAATGTCCATTTCCGCTTTTCTTGCAGTATACTTAAGGAGTAAGCATCAGAACTAGCACGTGAGTGCTCGATTTCAGTTCAAAACTTCCTTTTTAATCAGTCAAGAAAAGTTCGTGCAAACAATACCTGATAAATATTGTAACAATATGTCTATTGTTTATACCAAAATGGGGCATAAATTTCAAGATTACCTGAAGCAAAAGTTTTTTTGGGCGCAAGTTTTCGCCGAGTTAGATTCAACTTCGTAGCCTTCCTGTCTACCCGCCATTTTGAAAACCTCTGACTGGTTGTGGAACCGGCATCGAAAAATATCGTGAAGATATCGGGATTTTGCGTTTGTTGCATTCTCCCTAGAACATTGACTTGGAAAAGGAAACAGGGGCTCGAAGATGTAAAAAGTTTTTTTGCGTTGGTTGAAATACTGTCCAAGAAACGTTGACCCAGATCGGTAGTAGGTGTTGATCAGAAGACCTGCGCAAATGTTTCAGTCCGATTATTTTTCTCATTATACGCCGAAACGTGTGCCCTGTCAACACTTAATTATAAATCCATTGTATTAACCATAAAAATTCGTTACCCCGGCTGCCAGCTTACCAAGTTACCAGCATACCGCCGCCTAAAACTCGTTATAAATAAACTAAGGATACCCACGTATACGCATCTGCTGTACGACAGGTATTTTTTATTTCATTTGTTTGTCATATCAGACAATCTTTAACAAATAATGAATTGGCTGGGTCCTTCTCTTTGTCATTGATTTTGGGCATAGGTGGGCACAAGTCCGTTAATCGTTAATTCGTTAATAACGAAGCTAACTTTTTCATTAACTCGTTAATCCGTTAAAAAGTTTTTTCATGTTAACGGACTAAATTAACTTCCGTTAAGTGCTGTTAACGGACTAAAGTAACTTCCGTTAAGTTCTGTTAACTTCCGTTAAGGTTTTTATAGTTAATATCTTGCAGCTTCGTTGTGCGTTTGAACTTGTTTTTATCTTGAAATTAGATTAGACTGTAAAATGTAACTTTCAAAACACAAAAAGACCACCATAGCAATAAATATTTCCTTACAATCAGCTCAACAGCGTCAATACGTGTTCTAGAAGCGAGTAAATAAAAAGAAATGTAAATTACACGCAAAATGTTAACGGATTAACGGACTTTATTAAGTTCCGTTAATTAAAGCTGAAAATAACGGATTAACGTTAACGGAGGTGTGAAGTTTGTTAACGGACTAGTGGTTAACGAAGCTAACGTTTTGCATTAACTTGCCCACCTATGATTTTGGGCAATGCAGCGTCTTACGAAAACATGTGGTAACGATAGTTAGCCGTGACAACACTGCCCTGATTTTATGGCCCTGGGATCGAACTCCTGACCTTCCGATCCAAAAGCGAGTGAAATAAATTACTGCAACAACTATGGTCTTTTTACTATTCCTTTTTTCGAGCAAGCTGTTTGTAACTTGAAGATGCGAGCAATGCCATGCAATTGTAGAAGTAGCACCGCGAAATTTGCGGTTCATTTTGCACTCCAATACATTTGATAGGAATTTTTCCTACGCAATTTAGGCGTCGCATGATTTTCGTGAGCGGGTCCAACCCTGTCCATAGGCAACCCTCCTATAGCAATTCATGATCTCCGTAAGCACCTTTGATTCAGCTTGTTACATCCAGCTCAGCGTCAAAATGCCACATACGAACCTTTCCTCTTCTGCTGCTGATATTGTTGTTCATGGGCTTGACGTTGCGTATATTTTACGGTTGCTTGATTTTCTTTCATCATTATTCCAAACAAGAAGGCTAATATGACACAAAATAAAACAAAATAATACCTCGTGGAGGAGCATTCAAATTTGCGAAACAATCGCAAAATTGTGTGGTTTGAAGTTTGCTCAAAATTCTTCATTTTATAGGGTGCTTTTTCTTGTTTTTTTCTAAGGCTTCGTTGCTTTTGCTTCCGTTAGACAAGTATTTAACTCACTTATAATTGATTCTTTGCATTCCGTCTTTTCAACGTAGTGACATTTTGTAGGAAACAATAATTCCAGTATGATGTCACAACTTAAAGTTTCTTCAAAGCATTCAAACAATACAGCTGTTTAATTTTGTTAAGCAACCTCAAAATTATAATACAGCCAATAAGCTGGTTTATTTATGTGGTATGTTATTTGGGCATTTTAACTTTTGTTTCAGTCTTGTTCAATTGTAGCTTGTGTTGCTCAATTGCGTTACAGAATGCTTTTTGAAATGGCTGAAACGAAAAACTCATTGCTGAAATAAAAATTGATAAATCAAATGGAAGTATTGTTCAAATAGATTCCATATGAATATGCCATTGCTGCAAAGTACTGCAGCGATAGCTCAGTGGTAGAGCGTCGGGCTAGTGATCGAAAGGTTACTGACACTGGTTCGATTCTTTAACTGGCTATGCGTTTTTGTGTCCTTGAGAAAGACACTTTACGCGTATTTCCTGTCGTATTTGGACCTGATTTATTAAATTGGTGCAGTAAATACGAATGTTTTTAAATTTGTGATTGTATCCACTAACTTCACTTGTTCGTTTGTTTGAACAAGCTCCCTGCGTCTGTCTTACTACGCCAACACAGTTCTGTTTGCAAGTCTTTCGTCAGGCCGGGCCATTACAATGGGTAGATTAGTTGGCTCGAATGGAAAATAAGCAGCATTTAAACGGTATAATATTGCATGCGGGCACGCTTTCGCAGCTGGAACCGGACGCATCCTGGAATTGAAACGTTTCAGGGCGGAAAAACAAAATATTCACGCTCAAAATAGGTGATGACCTAAAGCAGGTCTTTTTTCAACCATTTTTACGTCCAAATTCTATGTAAGGCCAGCCAAAGAAGGAAAACAACCACTACGCTTTCTTTCTGTGGGGGGACGCTAATTTTCGATGGGGGGACGCTGCCCACGCGTTTCCCCTACCATTTAAGTACTGGAAATAAGCGTAAAGAGTCGTTGCCAAGGACACAACGATGCATTGCCAGTCCGGGAGTCGAACCATACAAAATTTTGATTCTTTTGAGCAACTGCTTGCATGCAGCATTGATAGAAGCACAGTAGTGCTGTTACTGTATACATTAACTAGCTCTCCATAAACCTTAAGTTGAATAAATTGTCGTGACTAATTGCATACGTAACACAATGTGATTTGTATTGAATAATTGTATATACAGCATCAATGCATGCAATAACCCAACATTAGCTTGATTTAGCTTAATACGACGTATCATCTAAACTAATTATTAGATTACAGTATATATTAATTTGAATAGTAAGTGGTATTGCTTGATCAAAGCTAATGCATTATTTACATTATGCTACTTGCGCTTATATCACTCCCAATATTTTCTATTGAGGCCAAGCAGTTTATCCTATGAAGTGGCGGCCCTGTCTGACCAAACACTTGCAAACAGAACCCCCAAAAAGTGCTCTGTGTTGCATGGTTAGACGTACTTCGAATGCGTAAATCATGAGCATAATTGAAATGAATGCTGCTAATAACCTGCTAAAAGATTCAGACACGCCATCAAGGTTTGCTACTAATCATTCTACTTTTCAATTGAAGAGTTGAGGAGCAAAAGTTGTTTTGTTACAAAATCAAGTAAATTTGGAGAAAAACGACTTTTTATATTCAATGATTATTCAAAAATCATAGAAAGCATCAACCTCAAATATTTTTGATATTGTTCTTCATCTATCTAGGCCGAGCGCAACTTTAGCCCAAAAATTTTGAAAATTGAACCACAAACACGATCGCTATATACACGCGAAAAAGAGTTGCACATAACAACTTTTTCCTCAAAGTCGAAGATGGTTTTGTATTCTTAAATAAAAAGTAAAAGTGAGCAGTTATACAATTTTTTTTTGTTTAGTTTTGATTATACAGTCTTAAAATCGCGCGAAACCGACCGGATAGAGATGACTCGTCATTCATTCATTCTTTTTTTAGTCTTGACCACCACAACAATAGCAAATGCATGGTAACACAACAACAAGACGTAGAGTTTGGAAAAGGAAGTAGCGACACAACGTCAGACATTAAGATATACAGAGAATATTGAAGACAAAAAAGCGATTTTTATTTGCATGTTTGCTGCACCTGTCACACCAGCTTAAGTACTTTGTAGGCCTAATTATGCACACCCAAGTTCGCAATTCGAACAGTTCACTATTGACTAAGGTGCACAAATCTTAATCACTGGAATCGACGTCTTTCGAATGACAGTTGACGCTCGACACTCTGACGTAAACGTACGTGACCCTTTGATGTGACACTTTGACGGTTTTTTAAATAAACACAACACAATGCGATAGATAACCCGCACAGATCGGTTTTAACAGCGTAGAACAATTAACGTTCTTTATAAATGACTTTACATCATTTCAGCTTCAGGCTTTTACGTATAGCATCATCAGAAAAGAGAAATAATTAACAAAGCAAAGTAACTTATCCAAATTCGCAATATAACGTTCACAAATCAACCAAATATCAAAAATAAAATACCCAAAACTCATCAACTATTTGAGATGGTAATGCACAGAATTCAAATCAAGAAATCGACAATCGAACAGCTGATTTATCTCAAATCTACTTCAACCTTTGAGTATTGAAATAATTTCGTATTTTCACAAGGGCATTTATAGAGAAAAATGATAAAGAATTGAATAAAAACCACGTGGAAATTTAGGGGAAAAAGGCTACTTTTCGTAAACATTGTCCAAAACAAGTTTTGTTTCGCGAAAGTGGGTGAATTATTCATCGCCTCCGGCTGGACTAATCATATTAAAACATACTGAGACGGACGCAAAAACAGTAATCAACTTACCACTACATTTCTGTTAATACTAGTAAAATCGGTATAGGCAAAAATAGTAAGTAACTTGTTTTTATCGCGATCCGCTATGCACCATTAGGGGTCAAGAGATAAAAAACTAAACGTGACTAAGCAAAACAATTCGCCTTCTACAAAGGTCTAAAGTATACATGACATCTTATGAATGATCGATGTTGGCTTACCTTTTCTCATGTTACAAAAGGTTTTTCGTTCGAATACGTAGTGGTTGGAATCTTGCAAGGCAAAAGGTTTTTTGCTTGAATCTAAAGCAAGCTAACTTGCTGTAACAGCGAGTGCTACGCCATAATTCAATACCTCCTACAGGCAGTAATTGAAAGATTGCTTCGTCACAGCTAATATATGCTTGTAGAGTTTGAAATTGGCATTTGTACAAAATTAACCCTTTCACTGCTAGTTTACTAGATTTTCAGTTTTATTGCGCTCATTTCCGGACGAAAGTTACAATTTTTGGCCATTTTTTAAAAATTCATTTTTGAAGATAATAAAATTGGTTTCGTAGACCAACATTCCATAATTAGTAGCGTTTAGAAATCTTCTGTGAGATTTTGCCTAGCGAATTGGCTTGTTTTCTAAACATTTTAAGCAATACAGCGTATGCAGTAGCGTAGCCAGGGGTGCCAAGGGGCTATGATTCCTCATTGGCTGCAGACCAAAATGCAGAATAAAGAAAATACCACGTTTTTTAGCACTTCTGTTACTATCTTTTGCACTGGAACGTACTCAAAAAATATAATATTGAGCAGACATGACCGGATCAGCACCAGAATAGAAAAATTTCCATACGCCATCCACATACACGGTTCCAGAGCCACGCCTTTTGGTAGAAGAAACTCCGATAACATCGAGATGATACCGCTTTGCCTCCTCAATCAATTCTGTCGGCAAGAAAGCGCCTAGGGACTCCCAGGTCGCCATTCAGCAAAACCCCTGCGGCGTTCGAGTCTTAGGCAGAGGGGCTCGTTTGAAAAATATGCGACAATATCCATCGGCTAGCTCTGGAGACAGCTCCACCAATGTGCCCGCTACACGTTTGGAGAGGCGAATGGAGGCAACGCAGAGTATTCGTACTCGAGATAAAGTTGCACACTCACGGGTCAAGTATCACCAACTGCTGTTGGGCAATTGGAATATCCTTATCCTCACAGGAAATGGTTAGAATTGGTTGAGGAAGCAAAGCGGTATCATCTCGATATTATCGGAGTTTTTTCAACCAAAAAGGCGTGGCTCTAGAACCGTGAATCTGGATGGCGGATGGAAGCTCTTCTATTCTGGTGCTGCTCCTAGTATGTCTGCTAAAGCGGATGTGGAGATTCTCACAAGCCTCTGGTTGTCAGACTGTGTGTCAGATTAAATTGCTTTGGGATCGCGTGTCTTCATGTTGAAGCTCAAGGTATTGGATCGGCCGGTGTGCATATTGCAGGTGTATGTCCCAATGCTACAAGTGGATGAAGCATTATGGGCATACACCTACAATCAGGGCCGTGACAAGGCAGCCCCAAACCCCCCGGTCGAGGGGGGCCCAGCCAACATGGGGGCTCCACTTTTTACTTTACTACTACTTTAAAACTTGATATTTTTGATCAGTTCTAGTATGTTCCGCAATATTCAAAACAAAATTAAAGCGTATTGTGAATTTGAAATTACATAAGATGCTGAAAATACGCTCGCTGTACCTGTATGTCTCTGCTGCTGCGTTACAATTTCATCTATGGTGTAATAGAATCACGATCGCTTTGTCTTAGCTAGTTAATCAATTCAGATGTTCAGCTTACCAGTCGATTGCATTACAGCCAGTCCAGAGTTAGTCTAATTATGGTTACAGTTAGATTGCTTTCAAATGTCAGCAGTAGCGTAGCCAGGGGGGGAGGGGGCTATACCCTCCCCATTGGCTTGTCTACCAAAGTGAAGAATAATGAAAATGCCACGTTTTTAGCTCTTCTGAGACTGTTTTTTTGCGCTGGAATGGACTAAAAAGTGATTTAAAACGTCTTTTGAAACATACATTCAGGGGGGGGATAATTTTTTGAAAATTATGGTCACAAATCAATAAAGACTTTGAAAAATGCTCAAAAATAAACGATCAAATTTCATCGCTAGTGTAAAAACGCCAAACATAGGCTGTATCAAAAAATATATTATAAACTCAGAAATAAGTAGGGGGGGGGCTATTCAGTGTTAGTTAATTACCAATCACTTCTTTCAAATATCTTTCCATTAGGCCTCCCTGCAATCATTTTTTTTATAAAATATGGACGAAATAGATTACTCCGCGTGAGTTTTATTGAATAATAGGATTTTATGATTTACCAGCATGTAAACATGAGAACTACAATGTTATTATAAGCCACCTCCCACATAGCCCGTTAATGCAATCAGTTAAATCATGTTGCGCTGCCAATTTTTTATGCCACGTTTTAAAAGCATTATTTTTTATTAAAATAGTCCTAAAATTAAGTTATTTTTGCAAAAAAATGCAAAATTTTCGAGCGCTGGGGGCTCCGTCCCCAGACGCCCAGAATAGCCCGCTCATTGCGAATTTCTGGCTACGCGCTTGAATTTTAGCAAACAAGTAAAAATTTATTTCATTAAATCCTAAGTTCCTAGAGTTCAGTACAGATCTTTTTAGGATCATTGATGTCACTACAGCCGTTTGCAAGGATCGCATCTTTAACTCATAATTACAGCTCCAGTACCCAAATTATTTTTCACGTAGCGTTGTAACAATATAGTATTAATAATCTTTGGAATTCAATAAAACTCACTCTCAAACAATAATTTTATTGATTGTACTGGTTTATTTTATATTTTGAATATCATTTATGTAAATTTACCTGTAAATTTTTGTGCTGTTCTACAATCCTGATTTTGGAAAAGTAGTGCGTCTTAGATATGCGAAAGTTAAGTGCATATTTAGGCCGATTGCAAAAATGTGCAAATTTAAGCGTTTCGGAGGGGGCCCCTTCTTGAGTTTTCGGGGGTGAGGCCCCGAACCACCTAGCCACGGCCCTGCCTACAATACTTTTTCTGCTCTCTCCATTCTGACGATTCTTTTTGACAAGTGTCAGACGAAAAGCTACTTCAAAGACATGAATATTTTAGTCAAAGCAATTCTCAAGTTCTGTACCACCAATCAGCTTTTCGAATTACGATAAAATTTAAAAGTATGCAGTTTTGCTTGTTTTTGAAGAACGTAACGCATACGCTAAATTGCTTAAAATGTTTAGAAAATAGACCTCTTCGCTTGGCAAAATCTCACTGAAGATTTCTAAAAGCTACCAAACGTATGGGTGGGCCTACCAAAACAATTTTTATTATCTTGAACAATAAATTTAAAAAAATGGATGAAATTAAAACTTTAATATTATTCGGAATAGAGCGCAATGAAACTGAAAATCTAGTAAATTAGCTGTGAAAGGGTTAATCTTACACATATAGTATTACAAACTCCACAAGCATTTATTAGCTGTGACGAAACAATCTTTCAATTACTGCCTCTATACGTAAAAAATTATGACGCAGTAGTTTGCGTATCGATTTCGAAGAAAAAGTTGTGATCTGCTACACTTTTTTATCTGTAGCGTTCGCGTTTCCAGTTCAATTTTCAAAACTTTTGGGATAAAGTTGCGTTACGTACGATAATCATATGATAAAACGTATCAAAAATTATTTGAGGTTGACGCTGTGGCTGATTTTTGAATTATAATTGAATGTAAAAATTCGTTTTACTCTAAACTTGATTTTGTAACATAACATTTACCTCTCAAAGACAAACTTTTTACGAAAAAGAACGAATTTTTTCCAATTTTTTAAAATTAGCTGTATTAGTCACATATCAACTAAAAACTGCTCTTAACTCAAAAGCTCAATTTTTGTCACATCACAACTTTTGTCTCTCAACCCTTCAATTATTAAACTAAATTTTTTGCTAGCCATTCTACTTTTAAAATGCAAATATTAATATAGGCGGGCACAAACTCCTTGATCGTTAATCCGCTAATAACGAAGCTGGGCCCATATGACAGAAACTTCCTCGCTCGCATTAATAACGAGAATTTTTTAAGAGGGCTACCGAAAGAAATACTCGCTTAAGGCAAGAGGTTATTTTAGCACGTGCATCTAAAGCTCTGCGAGCTGGGTAACGTCATTTTCGCACGCTAAATTGTTTGGATTGATCGCAAGATATAACTGGAGTAAAAAAACGTCACATTTTCCTCGCCAACTTAACGAAGATTTTGAAGCACTCTTTAAGCGTACGAAACATTTTTTTTGGTCAGAAATTTAATGGCAAAATGTTGAAAACTCTAACGAAAGCGAATTTTTGTTGAAAATTACTAAACAACGGTCTCCGTGTTTGCTATTAGACTGCTCAGAGAAAGCGAATTGCATTGAGAACCGTTCACTGAATCGACTGATAAAAAATTGTTAAGTAGCGCCAGCTGACAAAAATAGAATACACTCTTTTCACAAACACAATTTTCTACAAACATGAAACTCGTTTTTGCTCAAAATTTAAGAACAAATTAAAAACAATGCTAGCCGCGGCAGCAAATTAAACCAAACGCAAACGAAAAAAATAAAAAATTCAAATCAATGAAAAGAAACTAAATTTTGTACTGATTCAAAACGGTTAAATTTTAGAGTTTTTTTTTTGTTTGCAAGCAACATTGCAATTATTCGAAGAGTATAGAGCGCTGTTTGAGAATTTTTTTTTCGCAGCGTTCGAAAAAAGCTTGCTTTTTTTTCAAGTTGAACGACTGCCAAAAAAATTGAACGATGTTGCAAAACAGGAAAAACAGCTTTTACTTAGTCGAAGAAAATAGGAAATTAAATGCTGTTGCAAATAAGGTCGCTAAAATTGACAACGATGCTCTGAAAATTTAAGAAAAAATCAAGCACAAATGAGGCTGAAAATCGGCAAAAATTTAAAAACAACCAGTCTCAACTCTAGAGTTACTCGTTCTAAAAAAAGACTGTGTACTTCGACTTGTTTACTTTTAAAAAAATTTGAAATCTATTGTTGACTGTTAACATAAAAGTATACCGACAAACAACCTCAAGAGCGCTTCACGTCATTCAAAAATGTGTGGTATGGTAAAAGTTGTTCTTGTTTTACATTAATCCAAAAATATGATTAAACTCTGTCGTTCATTAACTAATTATTGTCAATAGAGGATTTTGTAAGGTTAGAATAATAACGCTTGGCCCATAGTATCTTTTTTCATAACAATTGCAGTACATTCCGTCATACAGACACGTACAGTACGCTTGAACGCATTATATTGAAGTAGAAATGCATCGGACGTCACTATTAGGTATTTATTACGTACTAACGCAATATCTCGCACAGAAATTCGAACGAACATTTTTAACGTGTGTTAGGCGAGACGGTTAGAAATAGCATTTTGTGTACGAAGTTTTTTGCTGATTAACGCCTTTTAGCGAGCGAAAATGGATTTTACGAGCTCGCTAACTTGTTCTGTCATGTGGGCCCTGACTTTTTTGTTACCTCCTTACTTCGTTAAAAACTTTTTTCATGTTAAGGGACTAAATTAACTTCCGTTAAGTTCTGTTAACTTCCGCTAAGGTTTTTATAGCTAATATTTCGCACCATTCATTCATCGTACCGGTACAAACCAGTTTGCAATAATAACACTTGTTGCGTATTTGCACGGGTTTTGGAGAAAAAAAAGCTAAGAAAGGAGCTCGTTTTTTGTGGCAAATTATAAGCTGCAGCCTCATAGGTGTATTAATTATTATCGCTGTTCGCAATTTCCAAAGATTTTCCGATTCCAACTTCGTTAGCGCATTTGAACCTATTTTTATCTTGAAATTAGATTAGACTGCAAAATGTCACTTCCAAAACACAAATAGACCACCATAGCAATAAATTTTTCCTTACAATCAGTTCAACAGTGTCATTACGTGTTCTAAAAGTGAGTAAATAAAAAGAAATATTAATTACACGCAAAATATTAACGAATTAACTTCGTTAAATAAAGCTGAAAATAGCGAATTAACGTTAACGGAGGTATGAAGTTTGTTAACGGACGAGTGTTTAACGAAACTAACGTTTCGCATTAACTTGCCCACCTATGAATATTAGACATTGAACAATTTATTTTATAAAAATTCAAATGGTTTTGAACTATACAATTTGATTTATTTTATGTTTCATTTTTTTCTTTCAAATTTCAAAGTAGACTCTGAGAGTAAGCTCTGGAATTTCTAGACTTAAAGCAGTAGCTTTTTAAACAGCTTTCTTCTTCTACACACCGTCATTTATTTTTTGTTTACTAACTAGTTTGCTTTGTGCATTCTAGCTACAGGCGTTCTGAAACAACGTTAAAACTTGATCGCAAAAATGGTTTATCTGTTTTGCGTATGCATTTCAACATTATGACCGTGGACACTGGACAGTCAGTTCTACATTTTCACTGCTGTTGGTTAGAAAACATCATTCGTGAAAAAGCTGTACGCGTTTTCATATCATCTTGATTTTCTTTTTCATATCGGGTCCTATCCTGAAGTCTAAGCTTGAGGTTTTAAATGGGAATAGGAGGGCCAATGATAACACCTCTAAGAGTTTCAGAAGCAGGGCATCCGAGAAAGACATTATTAACATTATGCAGTGTACACTGTATACAGGTGCTGCATGAATTGTAATATAAAATTCTCTTTTGAACGTTAAAATTTTATATGTCGAAAAGTTAGATGGAGTTTTCCGGCCCTGCGCCAAGTTGAAATGGCAGATACTGTTTTAAACAAACTTTATTTCCTGGAAAATTTGATCAATTTTTAACCAATTAATTCAAACCCCAATTTTAAGGTTAATTCCAACCCCAGAAGTAACACTAATTCAAACACAAATCATTACCGGTACCCTAAACGTTGAAAACGTGCGCGGTTGAATATTTCTTAGTTTTCCTTTTTGTTGCTTGCAGTTAAAATTTTTTTCTAAAATGATCACTCAATCCGTTTTGTTGTAGCGTCATCGCTATAACAACAATGACAACTTACGTATTGAAAAAACTGAAAAATATCACGAAAACTTCAGAGAAAAAACAAGACTAAACGCCTTTGCTGTGTTGTACGGTGCCCAACTGTACATCGCACAAGTTTCAAACTTTTTCCGAAAGAGTGACTTATAACAATTTGCAACAGCGTAGTGTCAAGTTTCGCGTTCAAATGTTCCTTTTTTCATAACCAATTTTACTATTTTTTGTCCCTCAACGATTCAAGGTTGCAAGTTCAGGACTTGCTTTTCGGGTCGGATTTGTTCTTAATCCAGGGCTGATACGTGCCTTCGGTGTATTTTGGGTGCTATAAAAGCGTAATCAAAATAACTTGCCACAGTAAATGAAGACTTCATTTAAGCATCAATACATATTTATTATCACATTATTGCTATTGCAGTATCGCAATTCTTCAATAGATAGTTATTAGTTTTATAGTCACAGCAGACTCAACTAATTATTAAAAGAAAGGAGTAATTAACTGTATACGGTTTTTAGACCCTAATTTAACTTTCGGGCCAGGTTTGGGCTTTAAATTATTTTTCAGCTTGGGGCCTGAACTCGTCTGCCCATTTACAAAATTTAGTATGAGCCGGACCATTTTAAGGTAGACGGCGTTTGCTTCGGATTTTCCGTAAAAGGAGCCCCTGTGAAAAGATCCCGTAATCGTGAAACCAATAAAATGGCCGTTGCGCTTATTGTTTTTAAAAACGCTAAATTTTTTTTCGATCGTTTTGGCTCTCCCTTCATGCGGTGCTGCAGCAATTGATTGGCAACATGCTTCATGGCGGTAGTGCAGCTATTGCTATGTGTGGTATACAATTGTTTTCATTTGATATAGTTTTTGACTAGTTTCCAAACAGTTCGAGATATTTTTCGTTCGTTCGTATGAACCAAACACACTGCGTCTGTCTAACCACACAAACGCAGTGAACCCTTTTTCAGGTAGGTATCTTACTCTTTGCGAGTCTTTTGTCAAGCTGGACCTCCACGGGGAATTTAGTACGTGGTCCTAAGGGTAATATGCATATTCAGTGCCTTTGGCTCGGGCTCAACGACGCATTGCCAGTTAGGGAATTGAACCTGCAGCCAGCAACCTTTCGATTACTAGCCCGATGTTCTATACCAACTGAGCTATCGCTGCCGCAAGTTTTGAAACAAAATTTTTTGATGATTTGAAACAAAAGTCAACCAAAGTACTATATTTTGTGACTGCGTGCAAGGTCGGTAAGTAATGGCCATTATGCTGGTAAAAAGTCACATAAATCCTTGGCATACGGCGAGATCCTTTTACCTAAAATGTACGTGCCAATTCTTGCTCCATACTCGCATGCAAACTCACAAACTTGAAGATCTCTACGGCCGTTTTTACACTTACTTAGATACCACATTTATCAAAAACTCGCTCAGATTTGATGGTTTCAATTCTTTACTCTTCCTTATTATTTTTGCTTCAGTGACATTTTGTTTACATACTGTTGTGTCAATGCCTTAACAAATAGTGTCAATAATGCCTTATTAGTAGGGCAAGTTTTTGCAACTTTTGCAACTTTTTTTACAGCTTCCGACTGCTTCCTAAATACTAAGAATGTATGCAGTGCTGTGTTTTAAACTGTTTTTAGAAATTTTATTTTACAACTTTTTTCGTTTCTACTTGCAACTTTTTACTGTAATTTTTATTTAGTATGGCGCAAATTGGTAGCGCGATTTAAATAGCACGCTATAAAACTATAACTGCAGTTCTATTGTCTGTGATTTGCATTAAAAAGAGCGATGTGACGGATTGCCTGCGTCTCAATGTTATCTAGGACGCAACAGTTGGTTTACAACTTCGTGCACTCTGGAGCGAAGTTTTAGCATGCTTGGCAAACTGCTGGAAAAAGATCGCCATTTCCCACCAAATAATATTTGCAAATATTTGACATTATATGTAAATAAAGGTCTTGAGTAAATCACGGTCGTTCAAAATGTTTGTGCATAATTGCAACTTTTTGCAGTTTTCATTAGAAATAAACGCAATTTTTTCAATTTTTTGGTGCAACAAAAACTTGCCCTACTTATTGGTTATTACGTTCCTGTCTATGAGCTAACGTCTATTACGCTTGACAAATCTAATGTTGCTGAAAGTACTTTTCGATTGTGCTTAATTTGCTGCGATGGCGCTAAACTGGTACCGTTTTTTGGTTTCTGGGAAGTGAAAAAAAAAACACCAAGCTTTGTGTATTAACATTTTCAAACTGTTAGAGACTACGCAATGTTTGTTCGTGATTCATTTCTTTACTGTAATGAATAGCGAAGAAGATCACGGTTTTTAGGTCCGTGGAGAAACGCCTTGGTTTGGTTTTCACTTATTATTTGGCCGGAAAAGGCCGCCTTGGCAAATAGTTGTTCACTCATTCATATCAATTTCGTCTCCCGCAAGCAACATGCTGGCTAGGCCTCAGCCGACTGTTAGAAGTGTCTGAGTTACGGTTTTGACGAAGCATCGCACACACTCACATACTGGTACTGACTTCGATCAGTTCGGTGCTAACTCTCCGATTGATAAATAGCTGCTCAATTAAAAAGTGTCAATGGCTAATCCAGAGGTGGAGTCGAGGACAGAAGGCTCGAGGCCAAGGACACAAAAAAAATCCGAGGCCAAGGCCAAGGACAGCCTTTCCGAGGACAGACACTCTCGAGGCCAAGGACAGGAATGCTCGAGGCCAAGGCCAAGGACCAAGGACACAAGCGCAACTGCTCTCCAAAAAAAAAAAAAGGTTTTCACAAAATTTTTTCTGGCGATCTCCAAAAAAAAAAAAAAAAGGTCTTCACAAAAATTTTTTAAGCGATCTCCACAAAAAAACGCTTTCTAAAAAATTTTTCAAGCGCTCCACAAAATATTAACAATTCAAAAAATAGTGCTGTCCTCGAGGCCAAGGACTTCAAAATGTGTCCTCGAGGACTCCACCTCTGGCTACTTAATACCGGTATGTTTTCTTTACGTAGCTGTCCATTCGCTGCATTTTTTCCTGCAAAATTTAACAAAATTAAAACCTTTGATATAGCATAAAATCAACAGCTAAAATGGTTTTAAGACTTTTATTGACAACCTGATATTATGGTACTGTCCCACAGGTGAGTTTTTGTCTCATGCAAGTTTTAATTAATCTTCAGAAAGGCAAAAATAAGTGCAAATTTTTTTCAAAATTTAATGATCAGTTTTGCTAAAACGTTTGTGATTGAAATAAATCGTGGGCCTCTGCGAAATCATGAAAACAAAACTCAACTTACTACAGCGCTTGCCTCTTGCAATCTTTTTTTTTTCTGAGTCATCTCACAATTACAGTTTAATACAAATGTAACATGGTGACTCGGCTGATCTTCGCCAATCTGTGATTATCCGCCTGACCAAAACATATCAGTAAATATTAGACTCTTAAAGCGCTTTAGATTCGCACTCGCTGCAACCAAGAACCAAGACTAAGTTGAGTTGTTGCACTTACTGAAATATCAATGGTGAAAGTAAGCCGGAACGGTCCGGTACGCCGTTCCGGTAAAAGATTTGCTGCCGGAACGCCGTACCGGTAAAAGATTTTAAATCTAAATCTAGCCTGTAGCACATTCCGCAAGTCAAACCATCAATCAAAATTCAATAATGGGATCACTTTTATCAAATAAATTTTATTTTCGTATGAAATTAATTTCAAAACTTTTCATCAAAATCAAAATTCTTTAATGCGTACAGCCTTTTGCTCAAAGAGCCCGTAAGCTAAATCAGGGCTGTGAGAGGGGAAATGGGAATACGGAGCCCCGGGTTTGTTTGAGGGTCTCGCCTGCAGCCCAAAAAATTCCCAAAGTTTTGTAGAACCCGCCTAGCCTAGGTATTTTTTTACAAAACTTGGGCCACGTTGACGTGGAAATTGGTATTTTTATGGGAGGAATTAAGCTTACTTGGATTATGGCAGCGGAGATGGCAAAATGTACTCACAGTTGTTTTGTAAGAGCAAAGCAGCACAGACTGTGACATCACACTGTAAAATTTTCTCTCGCGCAAATGATAGCCTCATTTCAATGACGACGTAACCAGTAGCCTACTAGCCTGTTCAAAAGGAGTGCGATGCGACATATTTTGACAGCGAAAAGCGAAAGACGAGTTTCAATGCATACGCACTACTTTGACCAGCTCAGACTGGACTAAATAGAACGCAGTGTTGTGGAGGCAACAGTTTGGTAGTGAGTCTTCTTTGACAGAGGCTGTTTTCGAAACGGCTTAAAAGTTATTAAAAAACCAAATGAAGTTAATTCAAGCTCTGATTGCTGGTTATTGCGCGACTCTTCTACTTTTGATCTTGTTTTTTGCGATATTTTCCAACAGTAAAGACGTCTCGATGAAGAATGCAAAAAATGCACTGCGTTTTCCCAAACAAAAAAGAAAAGGTCAATAAAAAAAGAGTATAAAAATGTTTTCGGTATGTGATAAACGTCAGACATTTTTTACAATTATTACCGGTAGAGGCAGATGTTCTGAGGTTATGAATCAAATTTATTGTCCGAACTTTTTGAAATAGTGCCAAATTAGACGTCACAGAAGTGCCCAAGTTCAAATGGCTTTGTGGTGGTACCACTTTCGTGCCAGATTATCGGCGACCCATTATCACTGGCTGTTGTGGAAATCAGGCTAGAAACAAGGTGAAGGCAAACAGGCTTGAGGCGTTTTTGGACTTAAAAATGGGCGAAAACCAAAAACAAAATCTTATCATTTTTTATTCGATTGTATCTGCAGAGTTGGTTTGTTGGAAAAAAGGTGAAAACCGGGCGAGGGCGGGATAAAATTTCATTGCGGGCCGTAATTTGTACACTCCTGCCGTAGATCCATACGTCACAAAGCACAAACAACCGCACTGAAAAGGAATTAACATTCGGCAAAAAAAAGCATTGCAACAGTGCATGAAATAAATAAGCAATAAGTTGATGAATTTTCGTTTATAGATTCTTTTCCAATTATGTCTTTTTTGCATATACTACACATAAAAACTGTGTAGTGGTCATAAGCGTAGCCAGGTGAGGGGGGGCACCGGGCCCGGCCTCTCCCCCAAATCTAAATGCCACCAATGATAAATATGTAACAAAAAAAGCTTTGTATCTGCGGTTTTTTTCAGCATCTTCGCGTACAACAGTACACGCGTACAACAGTAATTAACAATAATATTGACAATAAGGGGTTCCGGACCCCTCAATTCAATTTTTTTAATCAATTTAAACGTATAACCCGGGTGAAAATAAAGATTTTTGTCCAAAAACTTGCAACCTCAGGCCCTTATGTAACTTTTTTATGAACGTAATGCAATAACCAGGACGGATTTACCATATGGCGCAGTACCAGGGTCCCCGCGCTCAGATGGTTATGACTGTTTTTGGTCTTCACATATAAGCTTGTTTGGCAGGAAGATGAGCTTGCGATAATCTCCATAGTAGCATGAAATAAATAAGATATAAATTCGACTTGTAAATTCGCAATGTAAATTCGACCCGGAAATAAATGGTTAGTGTACCATTTTTCAATGACAATTCACCTGCACCTCGCCAGTTTTTACGCAAAAAAATACTTTTGAAACAAAAAATTAGCTAGGGGAAGTGGTCATTGAACAAATTTGAATTGAGGGGGGCTGGGCCCCCTGGCCGTACATGTACTCCTTTAACTGGTGTTTTTCATGACAAAACAAAAATCTCGAAGAAAAATTTTCTAGTGGATTATCATTTACTGCTAAAATATTGCAGAAGACAGTGCATCTTACTTCTCCTTACCTGGGCCTAATCACTTACTAAATTTAACATCGAAATGAAAGATTTTAAACGTATTTTGGACTTAAATCGCAAGTAAAAGAAAGATTTGAAGTGAAGTGAGAACTACTTATCACAAATTATTGTGTTTAATCAACCAAAACTAAGCATATCTAAAACACAAATATAAAGTTAGCAATAACTCATTAAACAACTTAGCAATACTGAAATATTACTCAAGCATAAACTTTAGTAACTCAAGGATACTATACTATAAAGCTGTAACTAAATGCAAACATCTCAACTAAAACGTAGAAAGATTGAAGCGCCGTTTACAAACTGTCTGAATGCAAGTTCTACAAAAGACGCCGAAAACAAAATACGGTTGTTTGCGTGAAACATTGCCGTTCCAATTACTAATACCACAAGATTGAACAAGTTAGTTTTTTCTATTTGGCTTTGAAATGTTGAACATCTAGTTCTTTCTAATGAATCAAATGGTATTAAAATAGCTTTTTTTTTTCACAAAGTTTGAAAAGTACCATAGCGGCTATGATGCGTTTGAGTTACACTAGTTTACTCAACACGTCTTCCAAGTTGGGCATTTGCACTTTTTAAATATTGGTTTAAGCCTTCTCCCTTAGCAAAATCCTGCTAAAGTGCCAAGCCAGGCCGAAGCTTTTGATCTTCCATTCTAAGATATCTTTGCCTTACAAAAAGTTCCTTTTTTGAAAATTTTTGATGTCGTTATTGTATGTGATTTTTGGTTTGCCCCCCCAATCAAAAATTCTGGCTACGTCTATGGTGGTGGTTAGTAATTTTTTGTTTATTTAGAAAATACACTTGCTACAGAATTATAGTATAGCATGGAAGCTATCCAATGGCCTTGTTCACGGAACAAATTACGAGTACTAAAATGGTGAAAAAAATAAAGGACAGTACAAAAAAGTTTAGCTTGTCTTAACCTGGGTTTGCTGACTGATGCTGGACTGAGAATTGAACATTCACCCTAAAGCTGTCATGTTTGCTCCGCCAGTGACAGCACTTGAGTAGTCGTTTACAATCAATTACAACGTTTAATCACTTGTCTATCTCCAGGTCTTCTGCTCAACGCTTATTTTCGTTCGGGATCCACGTTCACTGGTCAATTGTTCAACCAGCAGCGGAACGTGTTTTACATGTTCGAACCACTGAAATTATTCGGGGACTGCGATGAAAGGATCGAAACAAATACAAAGAAAGCGACTCAATATTTGCACAATCTTTTTCACTGCAGGTTGTACGACAATTGGATAGCCGCTGCAATGGCTGGGGGAAATGATCAGTTTTGTTCCACGCACAACTTTTGCTTCAGGTGGGCCATAAAAGCAAAAACCGCATTTCATGAAAAAATTGCTTTAACCATAGTTTACTGGTGACAGAAGTGGACAGCGCAAGTCAAAAAAGTTGCGCCGCAAGCGCACGCGCAACTACTCTGAAAATCTTGCGCCGCTAGTGCAACCTCAAGCGCACGCGCAAGTGTCAGGTTTTGAAAAGTATAATTCTAATTGATCCACTCCTGAAACAGCGCTAGAGTACGGTATAAAACCAATATTCAAAGCAAATTATGCACGTTACCAAATGAAAAAACAAAAAATTAGTGATTTTCTTTAAAAAATACAAGGATGTATAAATGTGCATTGCTTAATCCCTCTGGGCGAAGAGCGTCTTTATACCGAATGAAAAATGACTTTCAACACCTGCACTTAAATGAATCGGGGGACAAAAAATTCTTACAAGTCTTGATGTGGAGATAAGCTATAATGACCCTGAGTCATTGCTGTTTTCTAACGGCCCGTCAAGGAAATCCTTTACAGCTTCGATAAATATTTTGTGCTTCTGGAGCAATCAGCATCACTCTCTGACGATTGGGGCATGCTAAAAAAATCATCTTGTTTTTTTAAAGAAATTGATCTCGGTATTACTTTTAAGAGCTACCAGTGCTGTTACTTTTGTTTGCAATATCTTTTAAGTTTTCTCGGACTAGCAAAAAGTTGTGACTTAATAGTTTTTGTTGTCTCTTGTTTTTGAATTACAGTTAAAAAAGTCAGACTGTTGCCAGTAACGCGCTTAATGCTCAAAGCAAGTTTAAGACTTTTTAGAAACTAGTTGCGTATTTCTACAAAAACAATTACAAAAATAATTGTTCTGTTTAATATTTGATTTTACAACCATCTTTTAAATACTCTATTGGATGTTTCATTTGAAAAATCGGCAAAAAATATTTTAAAGCGAAACGTTTCAGCGGAAGAAGAATGCCGCTATAAATCCAATAGAAGTTTTGCAAGCAGTATAGACGAATGGAATTTTTTATGATGAGGTTTTTGTGAACCAACCTCGTCATAGGCTTAGCTAGAGGGGGGCCAAGAGGCCCGCTCCCCTAATTGAAATGTCACCAATGATAAAAATAAAAACAATCAGGCTTAATGTTTCTTTAGTTTCAGTTTCTTTTAGCATTTTTATGTTCAACAGTACCCATGCACGACAGACTAATATTAATCTTGGCGACCAGATGGCCCGGGCCCCCTCAAATCAAATTTTGTCAACTAATTTAAATGTATAACCCGGTAGAAATTCAGGGTTTTTGTCCTAAAAGCTGCAATCTCAAGCCTTCATGTAATCATTTTGTGTATTTGATGCAATAACATGATTGCTCAGTACCAACTATTGCACTAGTTTCAACTAACAATCAACCTTCACCTCGCCAGTTTTCACTTGATAAATTACTTTTCACAAAAACTTTTGAAAAGAAAATAGACTTGCTGAATTTAAATTGAGGGGGCCTTAGTCCCGTTGTCGCACATGTTCTCCAAAAACTGGTTATTTTCGTGGCAAGACAAAAATCTCCTAGTTAAGTATTCGAGTGATTATTTACTGCTAAAAATATTCCCGGAGGCAATGTATTTTGCTTTTTCCACCTAGGCCAAGTTGCGTTCAAAATTTAACCCCCGAATTCAAGATTTTGAACGTGTTTTGGAGTTGATCTTTTAGTAAAGGGAAGATTAAACAATTTAATCTTTTCAATTGGCTTTCAAATCTTAAAAATTTAGTTATTTTAAATGGCTTTAAAAACGTGCAAAATGTGATCTAAATTACATTAAAATAGCATTTTTTTCCAAAAAAATTATGAAAAATCCCCCAGCGGCTGGCCCCCAGACTTCCGCCTGGGATACATTTGGGTTAAACTAGTTTGCTCACAACGTCTCCAAATTACAATTTTGGAAACCTATTCAACTTTTGGTTCAAGTCCTTCCCTTTAGCAAAATTCAGGTTACATGACAACCCAGGCCTCGGCTTCTGATCCTCCATTATGGTATCTTTGTTGCATAAATAGTCCCTGATTTTGGAACATTTTTGAAACGTCATTGTGTGTGATTTGCCACTCCCCCAATCAAACATCTTTGGCTACGCGTGTGTACCTCGTTAGTGTTTTTTTCTAAACTTTAATCACAGTTGATTTCAAAACAATAATTCAAAATCGTATTTGAATTGCGCTTGCGCGATTAATTGCGATCAAAATTGCTGAAATATCTGCGGCTCAAGCGTCAGGGCAACCGTTTACAAATAATTGCGTCGCAAGCACTATCGCGAGTGAAATAGTTGCGCCGCAATAATTATGACGCAAGTGCGTACCTTTGACTTGTGATTTTAATATCAAGCCAAACACCAGCAAATGCTATAATGACCATAACCCATGAAAATCTGCGGATGAGTAATGCACAATGTCATTTGATGCGTTAAAACTTGACAAATAAACAATTCGATGCCGTTAAAAAAGAACTCTATTTTTGATTATTAGTATTCCATGCTAACAAAGTTAAGTCAGATCTTCTTGATTTCGCGTAATTAAATTGTGATGTTTTTGCTTTGGGTTGAGCAGCAATTTGCTGGGTAAGTAGCTAAAATTGAGCACGCCAAGAATTCCATGCTAACAAAGTTAAGTCAGATCTTCTTGATTTCGCGTAATTAAATTGTGATGGTTTTACTTTGGGTTGAGCAGCAATTTGCTGGGTAAGTAGCTAAAATTGAGCACGCCAAGAATTCCATGCTAACAAAGTTAAGTCAGATCTTCTTGATTTCGCGTAATTAAATTGTGATGTTTTTGCTTTGGGTTGAGCAGCAATTTGCTGGGTAAGTAGCTAAAATTGAGCACGCCAAGAATTCCATGCTAACAAAGTTAAGTCAGATCTTCTTGATTTCGCGTAATTAAATTGTGATGGTTTTTGCTTTGGGTTGAGCAGCAATTTGCTGGGTAAGTAGCTAAAATTGAGCATGCCAAGAATTCCATGCTAACATAGTTAAGTCAGATCTTGATTTCGCGTAATTAAATTGTGATGTTTTTGCTTTGGGTTGAGCAGCAATTTGCTGGGTAAGTAGCTAAAATTGAGCATGCCAAGAATTCCATGCTAACATAGTTAAGTCAGATCTTGATTTCGCGTAATTAAATTGTGATGGTTTTACTTTGGGTTGAGCAGCAATTTGCTGGGTAAGTAGCTAAAATTGAGCATGCCAAGAATTCCATGCTAACATAGTTAAGTCAGATCTTGATTTCGCGTAATTAAATTGTGATGGTTTTACTTTGGGTTGAGCAGCAATTTGCTGGGTAAGTAGCTAAAATTGAGCATGTCAAGAAATGTCCTCTCAAGATCAATTGGTAGAGCACTGGAGCGATAATCCATAGGCTCCATGTTCGAATCCTGTGCTACGACAATTTTTTCGCGCTGCTTTTGCGCTGTTAGCTTCTGAGGCAGAAAGCACGCATGCGATTTATTTCTCGTAATCTTTTTGAACAGATCTCCGTAACCTGTTTGGACAAAACGCCTTTTTAAAGATTGCGATTCTCCTTCGAAATTGAGAGTAAAAGAGCCTGCTCTATCGCATTTTTATCCACCGTGGAATGATAAAATAAGCTCTGTCTGAAAAGGTTTATGACTTGTCAAGTTTTAAAGGGGCATGACGGTGTAATCTTAACTCATTTATTGACACACGAAACAAATTTTTTTTTCAAGTTTGCAAGCTGATTTCAGAATCCTTCCACTTCTATACGTCGACATTGCATTTCTTTTTTCCGCTATTTGTAGCATCCCGCCATTTTTTAAATAATTTTTTAATCAACCATTTCGTGTTGCTTATGTAAACCCAGCAAAAATGTTAGAAAAGCATAATTACTGTGGTTACAATAACGCATATATTATCCCAAACCTAACCCTAATTTAAACACTAGGTAAATAATGAAAAATGTACGAATGAATAATCTGTATTTTCGTTTTATTCTCTTTGACTTAGTTCGTCTTGAAATAGGCTATTCACTACCAATCTGCAATGGCCTGCCACAAAACTTAGCTCCCAGGCCTACTGTTAGTTAAGCAGTGTACCAGTAAAAGCTATATAGTCTAATCTTGCTCTCTGCGTTTTCATACCGGCTTAATTTACTCCAATAATTACAAAAAACAACTAGGTTGGCTTATATGACGCTAGCTACAATTATGAATGTTATCCAATTCCGGTCAGCGTGGTCTATTTTTAAGTTTCTTTATAAAGTGCACCAAATTGAATATCTTCGTGATAAAAGACGAAAATTTAAATCAATAGGCATAATTTTACTTTAAAAACACACCTTTTTTCGCCAAAGCCACAGCAGACGCATAGGCAGGCATAACCAGTGATGGGCACAGCGGCGCTGTTCACCAGCGGGCGCTACTAGCAGCGCTACTTTTTCGGTAGCGGCAGCGGCGCTGCTTCTTTTTCGTCACCAGCGACAAGCGGCAGCGCCGCTGTTTTTTTAGCCGAAAAAGCGGCAGCGCTTCAGCGCTGATTTTTAAGCAAATTTTCTGCTGCTGCCGCTACTGCTAATAAACTCCTTCCAAGACTTTTTTAATTCACATTGTCACAGGAGTCTTTACTCTCCGCTTGTTTTCACTCTGCTTTTGTTACCTCGTTATTTCAGTTTAGTAGAACATACAAAACCTTTGTGACGTTTTGTCATTGCTCTTATGCTGTATGTAAAGGAGTGTTTTATCGCACATGGTCCGATTTTTTTTCAATCGAAGTTGAACGAATAATGTGGTTTAGTAGCGGGTCAATTTGAACTGATAAAACCGATTTCGAGCAGTATCTCTTTAACGAAAATGCAATCAATAATTAGAGTTCGATAAATTGCTAAAACCTTGCAGATCGCAAAGACCGTTTTCCGCGATATTTCCTCAAAATGCTAGCATTTAGTACAACAAATAAAGATGATTTGTTGGCTATCTCGTCACAGACCACAGTATAGATCGTGCACTGCGAATAGAACAGTACTGTACCTGGCACGGAGCCAGAGTAGTGTGTGTGGGGAAAGGGGGCACAAAAACTTGGGCGGGGGGACGCTTACACAGCCAGACCAGACGAATTCGGAATGCGGCAGCAATCTGGTGAATATTTTGCTCCAAATCTTGTGTTATTCTTTTTTGGTATGAATTTTGCCCTCAAATTTGGAGGTGAAGACTAAAAAAATTAAAAAAAAGGTCTTCATCGCAAAATCTAAGGCTACTTGATTACGTTCACTTGATCTGTCGTGCTGTTTCATGGAAAAAAGCGTTTGTGGTTACCTGTTTTTGGGCAAACGTTTGCTAGTTGTGCTACTACAACAGTTTACTCTCGCTTACGGAGCTCAAGCAGTGATTTGGGGGGACACGGCTCGAAATGCCACCCCCCGTGCATATGTGTAGCCATGATTTTTGATCGGGGGGGGGGGGGGCCCAAACCAAAAATCACATGCAATGAAGTCATCAGAAATTTTCGAAGGAGGAACTTTTTGTGGGACAAAGATATCGTAGAATGGAAGATCAGAAGCCGTGGCCTGGTTTGGCACTTAACAGAGAGTTTTCTAAAGGGAGAGGGCTTAAACCAAAAGTTACAAATGAAAATATCTAAATTGGGAGACTTGTGTAAGTAAACTAGTTTACTCAAACGTATCACAGACAGAGATGTGGGGATGAAGCCCCCAGTCGCTGTGCGATTTTTTGGAATTTTTTTGAAAAAAAAAGCTATTTTAGTGCCATTGGATCACATTTCGCACGTGTTTAGAACCATTTGAAAGAAGTAGATTATTAACATTTGAAAGCCAATTGAAAAAAATTAAATTGTTTCAATTTTCCTTTTACTTATAATTTGGTCAAAAATACGTTTGTAATTTTGCAGTTTGGGGTTAAATTTTTATAAATATTTTAGTAGTAAATAATCCACTCGAAGATTTTCCTTAGAGATTTTTGTTTTGACATGAAAATAACCAGTTGTAGGTGTACATGTACGGTTAAGAGGCCCCAGGCTCCCCAATTTAAATTCGATAATTTTTTCAAAGAGCATTTCTCAAAGATAAATTTTTTTCAAACGCATTTTTTAGCGTAAAAACTAGCGAGGTGGATGGAGGTGAATTGTTACTGAAAACCGTACAATAGATGGTTACGCTTAATTACCATGTTATTGCCCGGGCCGGATTTACATTGCGCGGGGCCCCTGGCACTTTAAAGATTTTCGCAACATCTTCGTGCCAAACATAAGTCGAGACCAAAAATAAAGTCATACCATCTGAGCGCAGGGCTCCTGCCACTGGGCCATATGGTAAATCCCGCCCTGTTATTGCATGACGTTTTTAAAAAGGTTAGATGAGAGCCCGAGGTAGCAACTCTATGATAAAAACCCTTAATTTCAGCCGGGTTATACATTTAAATTGATTGGCAAAAATTGAATTTAGATGGCCCGGGCCCCCTGGTCGTCAATATTATTATTAATTACTGTTGTAGCCAAAAAATGCTAAAAGAAACTAAAACTGACGAAACAACAGTTTTTTGTCACATTTTTATCATAGGTAGCATTCCAATTGGAGGGGGCCCAGGCCCCTTGAGCCTTCCTCTGGCTACGCCTATGCCCCGTGGCGCCGGGCCTGAGTAGTTACGTCAATGTGTGTAAAATAAATTTTGCTACAACAGTTAACAGTAAAACTAAGAATTGAATTTACCGTGCGCTGAGAATCGAACAAACAAATAGAACCAGGTAGTAAATAAGCTTCAAAGACAACTTAGTTATGGAGTTATACTCTTAGAAAAAATACTCTGTGTAAGATGAATTGCATTGAGCATCATTTGCTTAACATGTACGTTATTACTACGTATCTCCTTTGACTTCGTAAACACCAATATCTTAAACGCGCGATCTACTTTTGTGTCGAAGTTGGACGAAATCATCTCAGGGACGTGAATCACCTACCATTTCTACAAAACTCCAAGAAATGTTTTGGAACTCGGTCGATTGATAAATTTTCTTTTCGGACCTCTACGCGAATAATTATTTTAGTACTTGAGGGCCGAAAGTGTGATAAACAGATCGACTACTTCAGAGCTATAAGAGCCGGGACAGATTGTATAGAAGCTGAATACTGTATGTCATTGTGCTTTAATGGCAAAACCTTAACTTATTTGAGTCGATATTTCTAATTGCCTTTTGTTTGTGTAGAAAATGCGATAAGGAATTTAACTTCCTAGTGTAACTTCCAATGGTAACTTCCTAAGTAATTTCTAAAGCGCTAGTTTAACCAATCAGCATTTTGAAATGCTTGTTTTTTAGAAAGGAGCAGGCCAACAACTAATTGAATGGTGATTTGCTTACTTGTCTACCATTTAAGCCTGCTAAGTGCCGATTGTAACCTGAACCAATATCTAAAAGGCTTGAATAATTAACTTTCGTAAATAAAGTTGAAATTTCACCATTAGATATCGTATTTGAATGCCATCGTTCTTTGTACTATTTATTTTTAAAAGTAGCAGCAGCGGCAGCGGCCACTGTTTTACATGCAAGTAGCGGCAGCGGCGCTACTTTTTTATTTGAGAAGCGATAAGCGGCAGCGCCGCTGCTTTTCAAGTAGCGGGTGCCCAGATCTGGGCATAACCAGAGGGGGCTTAGGCCCCCCCCCCAATTGAAATGTCACCAATGACAAAAATGTGACAAAAAAGCCTATTGTTCCTTTAGCTGTAGTTTCAGTTTTTTTTTCAGCGTGTTCGTGTACAACAGTACACGCGCACAACAGTAATTAACAATAATATTGACGACCAGGGGGCCCGGCCCCCCTCAATTTAATTTTTCCAACTAATTTAAATGTATAGCCTGAATAAAATTAAAGGTTTTTGTCCTAAAAGTTGCTACCTCAGGCCCTCATCTAGCTTTTTTATGAACGTAATGCAATAACCAGGGCCGGATATACCGTATTGCATAGTGCCAGTGACCCCGCGCTCAAATGGTAAGACTTTTTTTGGTTTTCACCTAATTACTGTATATTTGGCAGGAAGATATTGCAAAAACCCCCAGAATGCCAGGGGCCTCACGCAATATAAATCTGACCCGGGCAATAACATGGTTAGTTTGCGTAAGCATCTATTGTAGGCTACTATTTTTCAATAACAACTCACCTCCACCTCGCCAGTTTTTACGCGAAAAAATACTTTTGAACCAAAAAATTATAATTATAAAATCACTGTAAAAGGTTAAAACCACAACAGTCTGTTTCGTCCTAAGTACTCGTCAGGTGCTATTGTAATCTGTAAAGGAAAAGTTATAAACTAAAACGTCAAATTCGTAAACGCTAAAACTGCATATTATTGAAAATCATTGAAAAACCTGTCAAGCTAGAACGTTACCACAGACTGCAAGTTGCAGTGTTGAAATACTGCATTGATTAAAATATCGCTTAAAAAATAAAATACTACGCTCGAACGTTTTTCAACTTGTATTTGTTCTTGTGCCTGCATTTCCCCGTATAAGCTCTGATCTTTTGTTAAGCGCAGTGCGTTTGTAAGCTAAAAGAATTGCGAGTTTCTCAGTCAGGCATTAATTGCAGGATCGACACCCGGGTTGGTAAGTAGTGGCTCGATCAGCAATAGACCATTTGATTGAAGGTTCATGGCCAGAATCTTTAGCATTCCAAAATTCTTTTGAGAGTTCTGTCGCATTTCTTTTCTCTCGATATCTAAAAGAGTGGGTGTGGTTGTAATAACGGGTCTTGAATTTCGTTTCGGTGCATCCAATGTAATGTTTGGAGGAGCCATCAGATGTGATCGAGGCTTTGTAAATGACAGGCTTTTCGCGGCATTCTCCATTGAGAGAGCAGTTCGCTGAGTTGCGGCAGTTGCAAGGAAGGATGGTGGTTTTTGGTTCCTGCTTGTTACCGAAAAGGTTTTTGTTGTGGCTGGATATAATTGTAGCCATATTGGACATGCAACTGTAGCTGACTTTTTGGGTACAAAAAATTGGGCATGCAACTGTAGAAACAAAAAATTAGCTAGGAGAAATGCTCATTGAACAAATTATTGAAATTGAGTTGAGGAGACCTGGGTCTACTGGCCGCCGTACGTGTACTCCTATAACTGGTTATTTTCATGACAAAAATATCTAAAGAAAATCTTCGAGTGGATTATTATTTACTGCTAAAATATTGCAAGAGGCAATGTATCTTAATTCCCCCTACCTGGGCCAAACCATTTAAAAAATTTTACACCAAAATGCAAGATTTTAAACGTGTTTTGAACTTAAATCGCAAGTAAAAGGAGAATTGGACTAGTTAATTTTTTCGATTGGCTTTCTAGTTGAAAATCTAGTTGTCACAAATGGCTCTGAACACGTGCGAAATGTGATCAAATAGCATTAAATTAGCTTTTTTTCCAAAAAATTACCAAAAATTGCCCAGCGTCTGAGTGTTTCGCTCTCAAATCCCCGCCTTGAATACGTTTGAGTTACGCGAGTTTACTCTACTCGTCTCTCAAGTTAGACATTTTCCCTTTTTAAATATTGGGTTTAGCCATCTCCCCTTTCAAAATGCTGGTTAAGTGGCAAACCAGGCCAAGGCCTCTCATCTTTCATTCTACGATCTCTTTGCCCCACGTAAAGTTCCTCTTTTGAAAATTTTTGATGATGTCATTGCATGCGATATGTGGTTTGCCCCCCCACAATCAAAAATCCTGACTACGCCTATGAGCAGACGCCTGGCAAAAACATCCTAAACCCGGGACCTACCAGATAACCAGTTCGGTTTTAAACCGCGTTTACAAATTTGATGCCACCATGTTACCACAGCCGAATTTTTTCCCGTAAATTCAAAATCGTTCCCGTTAAAACTATTTAACGTCAATGAGAAAACGGAACGAAAACGTTAGTAATGGGGTTAAAATTCAAAAACTTGGGTGCAGTGCCCCAACTGAAGTTGGTTTTACTTGTCGCCATATTTAATTCAGTTCTTCACCCTCTCAAAATTATTGCTTGGTAAAGCCTTCACTAGTAACCAAGTCATGGTATGGGCTGGAATAGAAGATGATTTTTTCATTTTCCAATTACTCCATACAGACAATTTTTTTCTATTTCATTTCCATTCCTCACTAAAAATCGTTCATTCCATATTCCATTTCATACTTCCATACCAAAGAACTTTAAGTCAGTGGTTGATATCAGGGTTTCAAAAGTGCTCGATAACGGAGTGTTAGAGCAAATATCACAGTTAACCACTACTGTATTAAAAGGGCATCCAGGACGTTTTTGTTTAAAAAATTTTTCTGCGAAACCATAGTGAAACAACTTTGGCAATTTTTTAGAATTTTTTCGCACCTACTTTGATTCTCTTCGGCCAAGAAATCATAAGATATTCGCAATTATTTTTCCCCTTAGACTAAGGAGAAATGCTTTCCGAACATTACCAAACTGAAATGACGTAAGTCAAAATCATTCCAAATGACTGACTACATTAGCAGCTGTGGAGGAAGTGGCTTCGTAGGTACCGACTGATAACCGTGACAAACCTATACGAAAAATGCTAACTAAAATGCTTTGCGCTGAAGTTTGCAATTTATGTTTACGTGAAAAACTAACTGGCCTTATCTGATCTTTAGGCCTAAACCAATTGCACTATAATCGCATAAAACTTACTGGCTCAATAAAAACTAAAATCTTAGTCTAACATCTTGTCAGCTACGATGCTCTAGCCTTCAACAGGCAATAATTTTTTCGGATAGGCTATCTATAGCAAGCAACAGTCACAATCTGCAATAGGCTATAGGCTACTACGCCTAAAGCATTAAAGCCTTATCTTATTCCCACTACTTAGCTAGCACTTGGCGGACAAAGCAGACTATGAAAGCATCTAACTTCTCTGAATTCAAACAGAAGCTGTTCCACTAATTTATTTACCTATACCTTCAGCACTCACCTAGTTTCAAGATGCCCGGTACTTAGCAAGACTCGGAAATAGAAGTTACAAGCTGATTTATTGCGCAATCTACTTGAAACAAGATGGCCGAAATTTGGATTCTAAGGGAAAAACATGAAATTTTTTCTCTTAGACTTTCTTAACCGGATGAGTTGCAAGAATCGCAATGGGGTCATGTTGGTAAACATATTTTTTAAGATTTCGCAATTTTTCAAAATTCGGGTTGAATGCCTTTTTAACACATTAAACATTAAAAATTAAAAACCTATAACCAGGGCCTGCAAGAGGGGGGTTCAGGGGGTACAGCGTACCCGGGCCCGGGCTTAGGAGGGCCCGGGCTCAAGGGGCCCGGAGGAGTTCAGGTTTCCGCGTTAAGTTTTGGTATCGCACCATAACACCGTAATCAAACTTGCCTACAGCAAAATATCAGTCAGTCTATTCAGTACCGGTAATTGGTCGCTATTTTTGCTGCACAGCCTTTAGGGCATCCAATAGTGGCCGATTTGATTGAAAAAAAGCGAAAAATACATCAATAGCCTGTTTACATGTGCACTTTTGGGAACCAGTTCTTAGTTCTAGTGCCTGAATTTTGCTGAGTTACACAAAAAAGGTTCTTGTGACGTAATTTAGAAGCTTTTTTGTGAGTGACTCAGCAAAATTCAGGCTCTAGAACTAAGAACTGGTTCCCAAAAGTGCACATGTAAACAGGCTATAAAAGCTATGTACTTGCACCAAAATTGACGTTTTGTTACATTTTTCTGACTTGAGAGCCCTAATTCTACGGTATAACAATGTACGAGGGCCCACATTTTCAGAGATCCAAAAGCATTTCAACCTCAGAGAGCGGAGTCAAAGTTGACATACTATACTACTATCATTAAGTAACTCACTCTATCTGTATGAGTTTAATAGGTATTTGGGTTTGTGAAGTCTATGATTGCAAATGACTTCTTAAAACTTTTCTCGGTAAAATATTTGGATTTGCAATATTAAAGTCATTATATTGTATGATATTGTGTCAATGTCATCATCCCCCACTTCACATACTTTCTTTCATGTATATCACATTTTCTGCTTGTCAATTTAAGCAAGTTTGGTGCTGGGATGTTGATCAAATGCTGTCGTTTACCCTCGAGAAACATAAAAAGTGTTAAAGCTTCCGGGGCTCCGCCCCGGACCCCGCTAAGGGAGCTCACTGCGCTTCCCCAGACCCCTAACTGGATTTAAACCAATTTTATGTTTAGTCGTGTTTTTCATAGGTCCTAACTGTATGCGAATATCGTTATCCCCTCACTTTTAAATGAAGATCTACACCCAGCGCACTAAAAATGATTTAACTGATTGGGTCCCGATAAGGCTTGGGGAGGGAAGCAATTAGATTTGGGGGCCCGGTATCGACCTTCGTACCCCCTGGAAAACTTTCTCTCTGAGGCCCTGCCTATAACCCAACAGTCTGTTTCACCCATAAATGGGATCATCAGGAGTAAAGCTTAAAATCATTATAATATTAAACAATAATATTAAAGACGAACAGTTAAAATCAAAATATCAAAAAACTAGAATCCAGAATATAAAAGCTGTAGTAGGTTGAAACCTACAAAGTAGTTGAGCTACATTGAACTGGCACAAAATTTTAACAGAACAAGCAATCACTGCAATGTCTCGTGAAACGATGACGTAGACAATAAAGCAATAACAAATGCTGTATATAGAGGTAGTCGGTGGTTCGAAACTGGAGTACGATAAACCTTCCATACCAAGATGAAAAAGGAAGAATATTATGACCAAGGTTTATGTTTAAGTTTACAGTTTTTTAATTTATATTTGTTTTTGTGGCGGCACTTGTTGACGAGCTCAATACGTTTGTTTGACGTTGTGCTGGAGTCTGCCGTGAGGATAGAATATTTTTCGGCTAAGCATAGTTGGCATTGTTTGTCTCCTTGCTGGTGTGGCTTTGCGTGGCAAACAATGCTCCACGCGATGGTGGGTTCGTAGCCGGCGTTTCTGCAAGACCATACGTACTTGGAAAGCTCGGTGGCGTTGCTTTTTTGGCGGTGCCTGAAGGATTGCACGTAATTGTAATATCGTGCTTTAAATTCCGTTTCACAGAGGACAAAGTAGTTTTTGGCCTCGTTGTTGCAGTTTACGGTGGCTTTGTAAACCATACTCTTCTTTCGACACTGTCCAGACATGGGGCACGGTGTCTTTCTGCAGTTGCACGAAGGTAGATCTGGTTTATCTCTTCTCAGATAAGATCTTCTTGTTGTGAGAAGATAGGATGCCAGCCATGTTAGTGGTACAACTGTTGCTTAGTTTGATAGTGTTCCTGTTGAAGATCTTGTGCAATCGGTGCCGTGGTGGGAAGTGCTTCTCCAGGAGATAAAAGAAGCGTTTTCCTACGTCAGTACTGACGATGTCTTTGTAGGGGAGGTTAAACCAAATGATATTACGCTTTCTGGTACGCCTTCTTTGATTTGCTTGCTCCTGCTGGAATTCCAATTTTTGGTGGTGACCACTGGCTTGCAGGGCTTGCTCGTACATTGGTATCCCCTTTTGGAATTCTGATTTATCGCAAGAGATTTGTGATAACCTCTTCTCTATCATTGAAGGCAGTTGCCTTTTGATCGTGGGTGGATAGTTCGATCTTATATCAATGTAAGGTGGGTGGTCATTAGGTTTCCGGTAGGGCCAGTATCTTCCGGAGCTCAGGTCTAGGGTCACGTCTAGGAAGTCTGTGCGCTTTTTTTAGATTGAAAAACTTTTAGATTGAAAGCAATGCTATGCAACAACTTTTAGCAACAAATGCAATGCAGCAACAATGCAATGCAAAAGAACGTTTAGATTGAAAGCAATACAACAACAATTTGCACCTTTGCAATTTGATAAGCCACCACTTCGGTGGGTAACATTACAAAGATGCAACGACCAGTATCTGGTATGCACCTGGTTTAATGATTACCGTACAAGTTTGCATTCACACCAACTATAAAAGCTGGCATGACCAAACTTCTAAAGAACATTTATCGTAATAGTAATACGAAGCTCTTACACAAAAAAGAGTTACAAGCTTAAAGGGGGTGAAGCTTCCACCCAAATCCGGTAGTTTGCAATGGCTAACATTGAAATAAAATTAAAAAAAATTTTTGTTCTAAGTTTGGGGCTGTGATTACAAAGATGTTCAACAAATACATTAAGATACCCCCCCAAAAAAAGCTTTTCGAAACCTTGAGTTTGTTTTCCCAGCCTGAATTTTCAGAAAAAGAGTGGGTTCACCAAAATTGAATGGGTCATGTGATGTTACTGGAAGGGTAAATCTTGTTCAATCTCTCATTTTTCTTCCAAGTTCAGGCTGGGAGGACAGATTTAGGGTTTCCAAAAACTTTTTAGAGAGCATAATCTTTTGCATTTGTTGAATAACTCAGACCTTTGCAACCGCAGTCTCATAATGAGAGCAAAAGTTTTCAAAAATTATACTTCAATTTTAGCTATTTCAAATTAATGCAATTGGTTGGATTCTTTACTCCCTTAACACACTAAAAAATATAACAAAAAAAAAAGTTACATCCGGGCAAATTGTCAATCTCGAAGTGAAACAACATGTCAAAGCCGTCATCTACAGCATCAAGGTTGCAAATAGCAATGTACTTACTATGATGAAATATGTTCACTGTTTGCGTAATATACACACAGCCGAATTACCGCGATGTCAAAAAATAGTGTGCGTATACAATTGATGTTGAATACTTCTGTGAGAATGTTTATCACTACCCGAGATTCGCATATATTTTTCTGTAAAGGCCATGCACGAAATCTAGAATGGGATTGGGATAGAAGATTGATTGTCTTCCATTCCATTCTTGAAATCTTCCGTTCCATTCTGGCATTTTCCATATTCCGTACCGAAATTTCCGTTTCATTTCATTTTCTATTCCGTTTCATGCCATGCCCTGCTAGTAGCCAAAAAACTTGACTTGTTTTATGACCGTTGTATAAAATGATCATCCAGGAGTGTTTGGTGATTCCCACCGGATCGGATGCTGAATTTTTAACAGTAATTTTCTATCAGCCGTAGTTGATCAGTTTAATTCTTGTGCTGCGGCCGCCCAAGTTGGATAAAGCGTTGACTTGCCAGCGATTTTCTGCCGCTGCGGTCGTAGACGTTGCACAGAAGGCAAAGATGCTTCCTGCTTATTCATTACACGCTATGGCGTAATACAGCGAATATTACACAGCTTAATTTGTTTGTTTATGCAGGCCTAAAAGCCGAATGATGTGCTTACGTCAGCTTTGTCATCACAAAGATGAGAAACGTCAGTGCAACGAATGAGGCCCTGTCAACATCGCAGCTGCCAGGCAAGTTTGCCTCAATGCTGATATAGTGGTGATCAAGTTGATTAGACTTTGCTCACTAAAACATTTGAAAGATATTCTTCGAGATGCAACTCTTAATTTAAAGGTTTGTTAGACGACAACTTTTAGGCACCAATCAAAAGCAAACATCAGACCTGTATTATCAAGCTTGTCGTACCTAAAGAGAGCCTAGATACAACCAATCAGTGCTGGTTAAATAGATAGATCGTCTGCTGCTGAAACGAAGACTTAATCGAATACCGGTCGGGTCAAATCAAAGATTATAACAGGCATTCACAGCTCTCCTGCTAGGCATTCAGCAATAAAAGGGGCAGTATGAAGTCTTCACCGTGTGTAGAAGACAGGTGGCAGCTTGACTCGAAGACGGAAACGTCCCTTCGCTGTCTCCTGGCCTAGGCAAATGGGTGAATAAAGATGTATCTACAATTATAAAGCTTGCAGTCGTCGAACGGAGGAGCTACCAGTTTACTCCGCTTTAGTACTATCAATATGTTCAGTGATCGTTGTTCCCGTACCAGTGACTATTTATTTGCTTATAAATTTGATGTGTTCTGACAAAATTCTACGTATTTCAAATGAAATTGGAATTAGAGTGGCAATGCTTCCTAATTATTGGCAAATATCAGAGGTGGAGTCCTCGAGGACACATTTTCAAGTCCTTACCTTGGCCTCGATGCTCAAGTCCTTGGCCTTGGCCTCAAACTCTATTGTCCTCGAAAATCTCCTGTCCTCGGCTCAACGACAGCATTATTTTTTGATTGGTAAAAAAGAAAAAACAAACAAAAGACAACATATCTCGTAGTCTGTCAATCCGTTGTTTCTTTTCGTTATTTGAAAAATAACACAGTGTGATAGCCAACTAAGCTAAGTCATACTAAAACTTATTTTAAATGGCATTGAGTGAGAGCTCTAATCGGAAAATGAAGAGACAAAAGGCATTATAGAAAATTGTTGTTTTTATTTCTGCTTGTACTTACGGTGCAGGCGCTACAAATCGCCAAGCGCTACAGTAAAGCCTTCCAGAGCCATAACAAAGAATCCGGGGGGTTCTTAACAAACCATTATGAGTTGCTAATGTTACAGCATGGCAGAGGCTATGCTGCGTATGAATTCAGAAGAAAGTATACGTGTGATATTGGAATGTAATACAGTATTACCAGGGAAGGCATTTTGATATGTTACAGTAAATTTGTAAATATTGAGGAGGCCAACTTGTTCTGAAACTACGCGAGCGCAAAGAATTTGTTTTGAGATAAGAAAGAATAATTCTAATCACTGGCAAGCGGTCTGGGGGGTAAAACACGTCCACTGAACAATAATTTGCGTGCTGGAAATTGCCGCTAAGAATCCTAAATAACAAACTACTGGATCACAAAAAATGCTGCATGAAGGATTATTAGGAAACTACAGTAAGTGTGAAATTAAATATAACTATAATTGTTCGAATGCCTGGATTACTTATTAAATTTTTTACAAGCTTCTACAAAAAATTGGGCGTTTAAAAAAAAAATAATGGTTTATCATTTTTCCGTTTCAACAATTGTTGACCTCTTGAAGGGCAACACAGGGCAAATGTCTCCAATGCCTTCCTTCTTAATACGAACCTACTGGGATCCACAGGTTTTTTGTAATTAAACACAGTACCTTATGTTGTTCTTAAAGTGTCTTGACGGTCGAAACGTTCGCGCTCATTCATTGGCAGGCATTAGATGTGAGAAAGACAAAATCCATTAAAATGTAAAAAAAGATTGGCTTGAAATTAGAGTGGGGTGATTGTAAGAAAACCAAAGTTTTTCTAACTTAGCATTTACAGTATTTTCTTTTCAAATTGCTTTGAAAATCTAAATGCGTAATCTTCTTTAAAGTCATTCTATTTGAATAAGTATTAATGATGAATTAGTCAATGTAAGCAATTGGATATCAATGATGAATTGGATATCAATTGGATATCAATGATGAATTAGCAATTGGATATCAATGATGAATTAGCAATTGGATATCAATGATAAGCAATTGGATATCAATTCAATATCAATGATAAGCAATTAATATTCAATGATAAGCAATCAATATCAAAGATAAGCAATTCAATATCAATGATAAGCAATTGGATATCAATGATGAATTAGCAACAAAATATTAATGATGAATTAGTCAATGTAAGCAATTGGTTCAAGGTGAATAAATTACCAATTAACTTTAATAAAACTGAGTTTATGGTAGTGACAACAAAACAAAATAAACCTGAACTCAAAGTATCAATAGATAATAATCCAATCAAGCAATCACATTACATAAAGTATCTAGGTGTTCTCATAGACGACAATCTAAACTGGAAACAACAAATCAAGGAACAATGTTCAAAGGTGGCAAGGGGATCTTGGGCCCTTAATCAATTAAAACACTTTGTAGATGAGCAAACCTTAAGATCTGTTTACCACTGCCTCATATACTCTCATCTACAATACTGCATAAGTAGTTGGGGGACTGCTTCAAAATCAACATTAGCACCACTCTTTATTCTGCAAAAAAGAAGCATCAGATTGTTAACTGGAAGTGGATATCGTGAGCATACTAATCCTTTGTTCTATCGAGCTAAATGCTTAAAACTCAAGGATATTTACTCTCTGGAAACTGCAAAGCTATTGTACAAAATTCACAATAATGCACTATCTTTTGCAAATTCAGATAAGTTTAACCTAATAAAAAACTGCTATACACATAAGACAAGATTGAGCCACAAAAACAACTTCTTTCTTCCAAGAACTAGAACATGATTAGGGCAAAAGTCTCTATCATTCGCAGGAATTAAAGTTTGGAATGAAATTCCAAGCAGTATGAAAGAAGTTTCATTCTACAGATTTAAAAAAGCTGTTAAAGCTCATTTTTTATCAAACTATGAAACCGATAAAAGCTAGAATAACAGCTTTCTATCAGCAATGCAGTAGTAATTACAGGAAACATAGTTGCATATTTATGCTTTAGTTCAACAATAACCTATTCTATTGCTTGAATAGCATGAGTTTGGTGCTTTCATCTATCACACATTTATTACAATACGTCATCTCTCATTTTGATGTGCCCTTGAATTATTAGTAATTTTGCAATAACTGACTGAGGTTGATATATAATGGTATTGGAAATTGTACCAGTACTAATGACATATTGGCAAACAATACAAAACAAAGCAAGGAGGTTTTTTTTTTTCACTCCAATTGCCCACTTTAAATTCCATAAAACATAAATAAGCATTATGAACTTTATTAATTTTATTTCCATCCAATCTGTAGTTACAGCATTTTTATTTTTTAGTATGCTTAGAGTAAGAACAATTCTAATGTTGTCTTGCATTTTCTTTACATGGTGACTGTGAGTTTTGTGTATACACTGTACATATCTTTGCAACACTTTTGTTTTAATTTTGCGTAAAATTTTTTATCATAGAAAGTAGCAGACTGAGAAAATCTAGAAGCTGTTTTTTTTTAACCTTAACTTGGTGAGGTGGCAGTAGACTTAGATGACCTTTCGGTCCTTCGCTGTCTCCTCACCAAGTGACTAAATATCGCATTGACTCTGCAAGTTTGTGTGTTGGTTTTAAAGGAATCGCATATTTCGATGCTTTGGTGATAGACCTAGAGGAAGTTGCAGTTGTTTTTTTTTCTTGTGATATGACGTCACTTGGTAAATAAATAAATATGATGATGATGATGATGATGATGACTAAAATTGCTATTTTTTCCCCCAAAAAGATCACTAAAATTATTTAATGGGGGCATGGGGATATTGCCCTCGCCCCAGAATCCCGTATTTTTTCAATGTCAAAAACTTTTGAGGTTACAAAATACCCTTTACGGTACCTCAATTTATTTTAAGAACGAAAAATTCCGAGAAAAGGAATGGCTTAACCAAGCAATATGATTTGCGTTTAGGAAAATACAAAAAATGGGGATCCATAATCAGTAGACGTTTGCATCGAGGCCCTAATGATGAAGTTATGGCCTAAAAATTGACCCATTTCTACGTTTATAATTCAGCTATTTTCAGCGTTTAAACTTGAAATATCGCGTGGGGAGACGCTTAAGCAGCCTGACCAGGCGTATTTGCAATGCGATAGCAAGTTGCTGTGAATTTTGCCCCGAAATCAGAACAAAAACAAAAGCAATCGTCTAATGTTGCGATTTTTTAATAACCAAATTCAAATGAAGACCAAAAAAAGGTCTTTTCCCTAGTTTGTGCGATTGCAATCCGCCTAATTGAAATTAAGACCAAAACAAAAAGGTTTCATTAGACGATTTTATTGTTTGTGGTTTTATTGTGCGATAGATGTGTTTTTTGTGCGATATTTGACCGCCACATTTGAATGTAGACCAAACAAAATAGAAAAAAAAAGGTATTTCCCGCTTACCTTTAGTATGGGGAGGACGATAAATTTTCCATTAGGGGAAGCCAAATCTCAATGGGGGGTGATAACTACCGATGGGGGAACGCGTTCCTCCTACAATTTAAGTCCTGGCTATATTTTTATTCACTGGTTATGGATTTGTTTTATTACTATACGATACCGCTTCAGTGCGAAATCAACATCAGCTGCTAACGTGTAAAACTTCAAAATGGCATTCGTTATTATTTAAAAAACCACTATTTTCGAATTATCACCAAAAACTTAACGAAATACAATATCTTAAGCACTTTCGCGCTTAAAAATTATGAAACATTTTCCTACTTTAATTTAGAAAAATTGTGTCCTCGGTCCTTGGCCTTGGCTTCGACCATTCCTCTCCTTGGCCTCGAGGTGGTCTGTTCTCGAAAAGTTGGTCTTTGGCCTCGGATTTTTTTTTGAGTCCTTGGCCTTGGCCTCGAACGTTGTGTCCTCGACTCCACCTCTAGAAAATATCTTCCCTCCACTAAGGACCCTGTTAGTGAGAGTGAAATTTTTGGTTTTGTGTCCCAAGTTTCCTGTGCTGACTGTGACTTTTTGCTTAGGTGCTACACTTAGTACGCGATCCTCGTGGCATTGCTAACTCTCGGCTAGCATTCGTTGATTTTCCTCTTCAGAAGAAAAATCCAATTACTTGTCAAAGAATAGCAGAAGACCTGAACTACGTGATGAGTCCAACTGGTGCAGACGAGTTTACAAACAAGTACAAAGTGGTAAGGTATGCTCTACTTGCAAATAAAAGAGTTTGAGGTATGTCTTACTCCAAGAACAAAATGGTGAGGAATATCCTCATTCTACAAAGTCAAAAAAAAATTAAAGCAATGAAGTCATGACCTTAATCAACCTCCGGTCGTCAGAAACATTTACTGCAAATGGAATTAAATTTTAATATCCATCACGAATCCAATATCAAAATGCTTTTTTATTATGTAGGTACGAAGACATTTGCATGGAACCGTTTGAATACGCTAGAAGAATTTATCAATTCGCTGATTTGCCAATGACAATTGAAATGCCGAACTGGCTAACGAAAAACATTCAAGTTAGTTGATTGTTCAACCAGCATCAACTTTTTAAAACTTCGTTAGGACAAAGTCACTTTAGAACCACGGAATATGCGCATGAAATCGCGGCATTGGCAGCTCTAAAAAGGATCGAACTTTCAACCACGTGTCTTGCACGACTTACAGCTATGCAATCGACGTCTTTTTTTGATCCGCAAGTTTGTTTGTTTCTTTCAAAATAGGGACAAAAATAATTTTTAAAAGAATACAAAACAGTTTTTTGATCACGGGTATTTAGTATTTATACGCACTTACCAGAGGTGGAGTCGAGGACACAAGGCTCGAGGCCAAGGCCAAGGACACAAAAAAAAATCCGAGGCCAAGGCCAAGGACAGCCTTTCCGAGGACAGACACTCTCGAGGCCAAGGACAGGAATGCTCGAGGCCAAGGCCAAGGACCAAGGACACAAAGCGCAAGTGCTCTCCAAAAAAAAAAAAAAGGTCTTCACAAAAATTTTTCAGGCGATCTCCAAAAAAAAAAAAAAAAAAAAAAAAAAAAGGTCTTCACAAAAATTTTTCAGGCGATCTCCAAAAAAAAAAAAAAAAAAAAAAAAAAAGGTCTTCACAAAAATTTTTCAAGCGATCTCCACGAAAAAACGCTTTCCAAAAAATTTTTCAACCGCTCCACAAAATTTTAACTTTCCAAAAAATAGTGCTGTCCTCGAGCCGAGGACAGGCCAATTTTCGAGGACTTGAGGCCTCGAGGCCAAGGCCAAGGCCAAGGACTTGACCTTCGAGGCCAAGGCCAAGGACTTCAAAATCTGTCCTCGAGGACGTCCTCGAGGCCAAGGACGTCCTCGAGGACTCCACCTCTGGCACTTACAGAATTTGCAACGGGTGGGAATCGCACCTTAACCTTCGTAGCAGTCCGTCTCCTTAGCGTTGCGCCATTGGCAATTCTTATTTTTGTCTCATCAAATAGATCGATCTTCGCCTTGCCAGTAATTGTAATTCTTGTTAGGTACATTTTTTCATCGAGTTAATCTGCTAGGGGTTTGGAAAAATCTTCGTACGCCAAGAAGTGTAGGGTGCTAAATTAAGATTTGGTGACCTAATTTGCAAACAGAACCAAAAAAATGTGCTCATCTGCGTAAGTGCGTGGTGAACAATTGTAGAGTAGTTAGGCAGACGCAGAGTGCCAGCTTCATGCGCATGAATGAGTGAAGTGGACTACTTTTTTCCACAAATTGTTACAAAACAGTAATGACTGGCGTATAGTCTGCTGTTGATAATGACATGGTTGACCAGTAATACTCTAGCTCATGTCTTCATCGTCATCATCAAGATTATTGTTTTGGTCTCCACTCAATTTACGAGTGAAACTGTTGCTGGTCAGTCTTCATTGCGCCTGCTTTCTATTGCTTGCTTTACAATGAAGGTTATTGCAGGGAATCAGTAGCCGATCTCACGTGGAACATAACAAAACCAAAGAAGAATCTACACGCAAGAGAGTTACGAGAGACTTGAGTTCGTATTCCACCATTACTAATTGTTGGAAGTGGGTTAAGACTTTGGGCTTTAAAAGAGTAAACACTACTCAAAATGCTTGTAAAGAAACCACGGAAATAATGGGCTACAACGCAGTACAAGATACTGAAGCGCAAAACCGAACGATTTGATAACAGAGTTTTGTCCCAATCGAAATATTGCGTTTTGCTAGCAGCACCTGCGTTTCATTTTGCGGTCTTAATATTGGCGTTGTTGAAATAGCGAGCTTTCGATTTTAGGCTGACAGAGATTTTTTATGGTTAGTTACTAGGTTTGCCCGCTCTATCAGAATCGAATGATGCATCTGTAGCTGACAAGAGCACAATGCATCAAACGTGCTTCACCATTGAACGCCAGAAAAGCGTTGGAAAACCTAGGAAAAAAAATTGGCTACACTACTTTCAACCGCTTAAAAAGTGAGCACCCAATCAATCACCACACAGGCTGCCGCTGCTTCATTAACTTGTAAAATGGTGCAAATGACGCAATGGTAAAACTTATAAGGATATAGCTACCATGTTTTTGAAGAAGAAAATCGGGACAGAATTGAAAAATCGCATGTTTTAGCAAATTCGGGATGAACACTAAAAAAGGTCTTCACCTCATACAAGCGTAGTCAGGATTTTGATTGGGGGGAAGGTGGCAAACCGCAAATCACATGCAATGACGCCATCAGAAGTTTTCGAAAAGAGGGCCTTTTCATGGGACAAAGATGCCGTAGAATGGAAGATCAAAAGCCGGGCCTGGGTTGACACGTAACTAGGGTTTTGTTAAAGGGGGAAAACTTTAACCAAAAATTAAAAAGTTTTCCGAAAATGTTTAGATTGGGAGACGAGGTGACAGGTGGGCAATACGAGTGCAACTCAAACGTAACACAGATGGAAGTCTGTGTTAGCTGTTGGACGATTTTGGTGATTTTTTGGAAAAAAAAGCTATTTAAATGCCATTTGGATCACATTTTATTCGTTTTTGGAGCCTTTTGAAATAACTAAAGTTTTAAGATTTGAAACCAATTGAAAAACTTAAATTGTTTAGTCCTCCATTTACTTACAGGTCAAGTCCAAAACACATTTAAAATCTTGCATTTGGGGGTTAAATTTTACAAGTGACTTGGCCCAGGTAGGGGAAGCATTTAAGCTACATTTTTTCCTTCAATATTTTTAGCAGTAAATATTATTTCACTCAGAGATTTTTGTTTTGTCATAAAAATATCCAGTTTTAGGACTTAGGAGTACATGTACGACCTGGGGACCCCAGGCCCCCTCAATTCAAATTCAATAATTAGTTCAGTAAGCATTTCTCCTTGCTTTTTTTGGTGAGTAATTTTTCGCGAAAAAACTTGCGGGGTGGATTTTTTTAAAAAGTTGGTACAGTTTGAAAAAAGGTTTGATGAAGGCCTGAGATAGCAACGTTTAGGACAAAAACGCTGAATTTCTTCCGGGTTATACATTTCAATTGGGTGGCAAAAATTTGAATTGAGACGGCCCAGGGATTCTGGTTGGTAATATTGATAGCCTACAGTCGTTAATTACTGTTGTAGACTACGCGAAAACGCTAACAGAAACTAAAACTGAAGAAACAATAGGCTTTGGTGTCATCATTCTTATCATTGGTGGCATTTCAATTAAGTGGGGTAGGCCCCTTTGCCCCCATGGCTACCCCTATGCTTCACCTTGGAAAACCGCGGATTTGAGTTGAAGTCAAAAACTTTTTTACCTCAGGCAGGCTGTCCGCTGTTTTTTTTCATTTTTTTCAACAAATTTCATTTAAAAAATTTTTTTTGAACCAATTTTTACTTTTTTCAGCTGTTTGTGAAAAATTATTAACTTCGATTACAGAATTTTCCGTAAATGCAACTGCGTTTGAATTAAACCAATGTTTGTGATTTGTAGTACTTTTTTGATTATAGAAACGAGGCTTTTTCAGTGACTCGAGTCACTTTGATATACTAACTTAAGTTGAGTCTTGAGAAAAGAAATCGAGTAGAGTCACTAAAACAAAAACAACTCGAGTTTTATGTCAATCTAAGAAAAAATTCTAAAAAAAAATCGTCTCCAGTTTTAACTAAAAAAACTAAATTACCATGAATGAAAAAACAAACTAATGAAAAAAATACACTCGTCCATTTTTGCATGTTCTGTAGCTGTGAAACTGTACGTTTTTCCTAATGTTCTAACTGCTGATATTTTTGCAAACTAAATACATCAGTACCAATCGTGCAACCAGGATTTTGTTATTGCAAAGGGGCTTGAACCCAAAGATAAAGTTTTTTGCTTAAAAAATGAGTCAATTGGGTAGCATGCCAAGCAAACTGGTGCAAGCCATGCGTTTCACAGACGAAGGTCTGGGGGTGGAGCTCCCAGAGACCATAGGGATCTGGGGCGACCATCTTCTGTGATTTTTCACAAAAAATAGCCATTTTAGCGCCATTCAGATCAAATTTCTTATCTTTTTGGAGCCATTTGAAAGAACCAAATCGCTACGATTAGAAAGACAATTGAAGAATTAAACCGCTCAGCTTTTTCGAGCCCCCCAACTCACAGCTCAAGTCCAAACGCGTTTAAACGCTCGCAATCTTGAGTTAAACTTTCTAAATGTCTTGGCTAAGAGAGGTAAGGGGCTGAAACCTCATTAGCTCTCCTGGTTGCGCCATTGATCAGCACCGATGATCAATGGCGATGACAGTCCAGTCGATTCTCAAAGATTTGTGTACTGTAAATTCAAAAACTTATACGAGAAACTTTAATTGGTATACTGTATTGCAGAGGTTGTAAATATGTCTGAGGACTTTTCGGTTGGAGGGGGATGAGGGAGTCTAAGAATCGGTAACGTTTTCAATTTTCATGATTATCATCTGACAAAGGCAGAAAATAAATCTCTGCCAGCAGTATCTATAAGTAGGGTTTGGGAATTGTGCGATGCTCCCACTCGTTAGAGCCACCGCCAAGACACAGTAAAAAAACATTTGACAATAAAAACAGCTCTCCAAAAAAACGCAGTAAATTAACATAGTAAAATAAAATGGAGTATAAACGTATTTGGCATCAACGAGATGGTGGCAGTGAGGGAGATTTTAGATTTGTTTTAGTCCAGGAAGCCAACATAAGTTGTATGACGTATGGTCACAAATTTTAAACAACAGTTCGAGTTCTGTAAGCCATAGGCGTAGCCATGAGAGGGGGCAGGGGGCCCGCCCCCCCCAATTGAAATGACACCAATAACAAAAATGTTACAAAAAAGTCTGTTGGTTTTTCAGTTTCAGTTTCTTTTAGCATTTTTCGGGTACAACAGTACAAGCGTACAACAGTAATTGTTACTGCAAGACACCTTAATATAGATTCGAACCAGAAACCTTTTGATTAGTCGTTTTCTTTACTTGCATCTTACTTGATTACTCGCTTTTCGTTATTATTGAGATTTTGTAATTCACGTAATTGGTTGCCGGTGTAATTTGCAGAAATTGCAAAACACCTGTTTCCACAACCTCGCGATTTTTTCGGTTGTAATTTGGTTTCCTTAATCACTGGCTCTTGAATTTCAACCAATTTTAAAATCCTCAGCATTTCATATACATCTGTGTTTTTTATTAAATTTTGTTATGGTGCTATTAAACCACCGCTGTTATAAAGCACCAATATTCACCATAACAATAAACAAAAACATCAGCTTGATTCGGCAGAGTAAGGACGTCATAATTTCCTGTAAAGTTTCCAGATTTAAGGTTTTGGGCGTGGTCAGAGCTATGGAATTTTTTTGAGTTTAGTTAACTGTTTAGATTACTGTTGCGAACTGGTAAGATTTCGATTTACTGTTGAGATTGCTGTTAAGATTTGAGTGTTTATGGAAGGGTCTGAGTCTCGGAGTCAGTGACGCTTCGTAGTAATTCGTACCTCTGGGAGGTCGGGTGGCGACGGAGACGTCTGGCTGCTGTTCGGTATTCTTGAGATGCGAGTTTTCTGAAACTAGTCCAGACTTTGAGATGCCTTTCGTGAGAGACGTGGTTTTATTTCCATGCGGGTTCTGCTAGTTCTGGGTGTCTTTCGTGGACGAGCGATGTGTCTTTGCACTCTGGGCACTGGCGTTGACATTTTGCTCGTGGGTGCGGATCGCACTTGGCAACGGACGATGTGTGGAAACAAGAGTAATTAATCGAAATGTATTTTTATATTTACTGTATTAGGCTTCATTTTACTGGAGAACTTTTCTGCTGTGTCGTAGAGAAGAACTGTTTGATCTGTTTGCTGCAAAGCAGTCGGTGAGTTTTTGTTATCTTTTTATGTTGCTAGTCCTAAACCTGACTTTTGAGTAATTGAGAATGGGACGCCCGGAAGTACTTTGTGCGCTTTGGCGGAGCTTTTGGGGCGACTTCGGTTGCTGCGACGAGTGGTCGGAGGGTGCGGAGTAGTCTTGGACGTTGAATACTTAATTGTCGCACTGTATTTGTTTTGATACTGTATAAGAAGTAGATGAAGAATATCCGATTATTTAAATCAAAATACGATTATTTCGAAGAATGATATTTATTGAACTTATTTAACTTCATATAGTTTCATATGCATTGTTGGTACCGTTTTGCTTAGCTCCGTCGTATCTTATTGCGCCTTTTTTATAGCTTTTAGTTAAAATGTCTTGTTATTTTCCGCAATATGTATTATCGTTCATTTAATAGAAAACCGCCAAGAATCAAATTTAGCGCGTTTTTGATAAAACGGTCAACTGCAACAACAGTAATCACCAATAATATTGACGATCAGGGGGCCCGGGCCCCCTCAATTCAATTTTCGCCAACTAAAGTGTTTAACCCGGCTAAAATTAAGGGTTTTTGCCTTAAAAGTTGCTGCCTCAGGCCCTCATGTAACCTTTTTATGTACGCAATGCAACAACCGGGGCCGGATTTGCCATATGATACAGTGCCCGGAGCCCCGAGCTCAGATGGTTAAGACTTTTTTGGTCTACACCTATGTTTAGCAGGAAGGTGTTGAAAAAATCTCTAAAGTGCAAGGGGAACCGGGCAATAACATGGTTAATAGGTGTAATCATCCATTGTATCATTTTTCAGCAGGAACAATTCACCTCCACCTCGCCAGTTTTTACGCAAAAAAATACTTTTGAAAAATAGATTAGCTAGGGGAAATGCTTATTGAACAAATAATTGAATTTGAATGGAGGGGGTTTGGGGCCCCTGGCCGTACATGTACTTCTACAACTGGTTAATTTCATGACAAAAGAAACATCTTCGAGTGGATCATTATTTACTCTTAAAATATTGCTGGAGGCATTGTATCTTTCTTCCCCCTACCTTTGCCAAGCCACTTACAAAATTTAACCTCAAAATGCAAGATTTTAAAGTTGTTTTGGACTTAAATTGTTTGTAAAAGGAGAATTGTACAAGTTAATTTTTTCCAATTGACTTTCAAACGTTAAAAATCTGCTTTTAAATGGCTCTGAACTCGTTTGAAATGTGATCCAACGGCATTACAATAGCTTTTTTTTCAAAAAATTACAATAATTTGCGCTATGGCTTTGCCTCCAGACCCCCGTTTGAGTTAAACTACTTCACTCGACGCGTTTTCCAATTTAGACGTTTTCACTTTTTAACTATTTGTTTAAGCCTTCTCCCTTTAGCAATTTTCTGGTTAGTGCCAAACCAGGCCACGACTTCTGAATTTCTATTCTACGATATCTTTGTCCAACAAAAAAATCTTGATTCAAAAATTTATGATGACGTCATTGTATGTGATTTGTGGTTTGCTCCCCTCTCCAATCAAAAATCCTGGCTACGCCTATGCTGTATAGGCTCTATTTCATACCCACCAATAACGTTTTAATCGAGAAAAATTTCTATTTGTTAGGACCAGGGATGCGGAAGCTGGAAGCGGAAGCGGTGGAAGCGGTTAAATTTTTGTGGAAGCTGAAGCACTTTGATGAAAGAGGTTGGAAGCGGAAGCGAAAGTCTTGAAAAGGAGCCGGAAGCGAAAGCAATTTTTTCAATATCAAGTGCTTCCGGATTTTCAATCTGGCTACAACCGTTGGGGTAAAATGTTACAATAATAATAATAATATAGAATCGACAACCAGGGCATGGTATGGAATGGAACAGAAATTTCGGTATGGAATATGGAAGATGCAAGAATGGAATGGAATGGAAGATTTCAAGAATGAAATGGAAGACCATCTTTCATACTTCCATACCAATTTCATACTAGATTTTGTGCATTGTATTTACAGAAAAATACATACCGATGTCGGGTGGTAGTAAATAATATTGTCACAGAAGTATTCAACTTCAATATCTACGGGTAATGTTTGTCGACAAATCGCAGTACTGAGGTTGTTTATATTGCGCAAACAGTGTACGTATTGCATCATTGTAAATACATTGCAATTTGCAGCATTGATGTTATAGTTGACGACTTTAACAGGTTTGACTTGTTTTTTTTTGTTTTTTTTTGAAATTGACAATTTGCCAAGTCGTAAATTTTGATTTCTTACATCGTCACGAAAACTCATATTTGTTATTTCATTCCCGTTTCAGCTAAATTTTATTTCTATTTTTAGTTTTTCAGCTTTCAATAATTCTTTTTGGTGTTAAAGCTTGGTATTTCTATTACGGTAAATGTTCTTTAGCAGCTTGGTTATGACAAATTTTATAGTTGATATGAGAGCAAACTTGTTCGGTAATCAATAGACCTTAAAGGTAACCAGGAGGCCCAGGCCCTCTGCCTCCTCTCCCCCCCCCCCCCAATTGAAATGCCACCAATTATAAAAATGATGACTAAAAGCCTAATTATTCAGCTTTTTTAGCATTTTTTGAGCGCAACAGTAAATGCGTACAACAGCAATTAGCAGTAACTTAATATTGACGACTAGGGGTCCGGGCCCCCTCAATTTAAATTTTTGCCAACCAATTTAAATGTCCCAGCCGGGAGAAATTCTATGGTTTTGTTCTAAAAGGTGCAATCTTAGGCCTTCATCAAACTTTTTTATGCAATAACATGTTTTGGGCCCCTAGCTAACTTTTATATTGCAATAACATGATTAGTAACCATTTATTGCATCTAATGTTCCAACTTAAAATAACTTTAAATTCCACCTTCACCACCTACCAACTTTAAATAACAATCCATCTCCATCTAGTCAGTTTTCACGCGACAAATTACTTTTGAAAAAAATTAGCTTGGCGAAATGGTTATTGAACAAATTATTGAAGTTGAATGGAGGGTGCTTGGGCTCCTGGTCGTATACATTCCTAAAACTGGTTATTTTCATGACAAAACAAATATCTTCAAAAGCAAATCTTCAAGTGAATGATTTAATGCTAAAAATGTTGCAGAAAGCAATGTACCTTGATTCCCCTGACCAGGCCAAGTCACAAAATTTAACCTTAAAATGCAAGCTTTTAAACGTGTTTTGGACTTGACTTGAAGTAAAGGGAGAGATTTGTTCAATTGGCTCTCAAATCTCAAAAATTTCGTTTTTTCAAATGTCTCTGAAAACGTGCGAAATATGATCCAAATGGCACCAAAATAGCCAATTTTTTCCAAAAAATTACAAAAAATCGCCCAGCTGCTGGGTGCTTCGCCCCCAGACTCCCATAGCCTCCGACGGCTGGTGGCTCCGCCCCCAGGCCTCGTTTGTGACACGTTTGATTTGCACTAATTTACTCACCACGTCTCCCGATTTTGATACGTTAGTAAAACTTTTAAACTTGCGATTGTTGTCTTTTCTTTTTGCAAATCCTGGTTACGTGCTAAAGCAGACCCCCAGCTTTTGATCTTTCATTTTTTGTACCATAAAAAGTCTCTCTTGAAAATGTCTGATGACGTCATTGCATGTGATTTACGGTTTAGCCCTCCCCCCAATCCAAAATCCTGGCTACGCCTATGCATTAAACCATGTGCAATACGCATTCCAGATATCGGTTGTGGCATCTTAGTATTGTTGACGCATCTTCACGAGCGGTTGCTTACAACATTGTAAAGATGCAAAGCAGCAAACTAAACGTTGCATTGCTTCCAGTCTACACTTTCTCTTTTGTATGAAAGTATGGAATGAAATATGGAAGAAAATTTTGGTATGGAATGGAAGACTTTTAGTATGGATTGAAAATGTAATGGACGAAAATTGCCAGCATGGAATATCAAAAAATCGTCTTCCATGTCGTTCCATTCCGTGCCATGCCCTGTCGACAACTTAAGTCAAATAAAATAGCTTACAAAGTAAACTTGCCTGCTTTTTTCTTAAACGAAATACAATTAGCTGTTTCATACTGAGCAGGGATGTGGAAGCGGAAGCGGTGGCAGCGGTTAAATTTTTGTGGAAGCAGAAGCGGAAGCCCTTTGATGAAAAAGACTGGAAGCGGAAGCGACCTCGGAAGCGACCAATTCTTTCCGGAAGCGGAAGCAAAAAATTCCAAAGGTGAGGAAGCGGAAGCGAACTCGGAAGCATAAAACTTCAAGAGGAGCTGGAAGCGGAAGCACTAAAAATTTGACTGCTTCCACATTCCTGGTTTGGACCGTGCCATGAAATCCGAAAAAATATCTGCAACCATTACGGTTTGGGAGAGCATTGTGCAGTGCTGTGACCTATTCCTATTATAGTTTGAGTCATGACCTAATAACGCAAGGACAGGATAGTCTGTAAATACTATAGCAAATAAAGCAGGTATAGTTGCGGTATGTTTTTCAAATATTTTGCATCAATTCCGCATCAGCAGTCTTGCTCGTTGCATATGAAATAATTGTCACTGCTAGTTAGTAGCTACAAACTGTCTTGTTTCATTTCTTGGTCTAAGTAAAGTATGGACCGAAGCTCAGAAAGGGGCAAAGAATGGGTACTAAAATAGCTTACGCTCTGCTAATTGTTTTTGTGATTATTTCGCGTGTTTTGCAGAACTTTCTTCAAAATAGAAGTTTTAACAAAAATACCCTCAAATTAAAGTTATTTTTATTAAAAATTTTAAAAGTTTTCCAGCGCTGGGGTTCTGCCTCCTGATCCCTTTGCCTTGACTCTGCTTACTGTGATTAAATCTCTTTGTAACATTAAATTATTTCACACGCATGAAGTTGTAAAAACGTATTCTACAAAAAGAACAGGTCAATTCCAAAATGCCTAAGAAACCAGCCTTAAAATACTACAAAAACCTAGTTTTTATAAATTCATATGATAAAATTGATTTTGACTCAAGCGGGTCACCCTCAGTTATCTATAGAAATAAAAACATAACATAATCAACACTACCACTGTAGAAGTACAGGGTGGGCCAAAAGTTAGGGGGCAGTGATACACAAAAGTGCTTGTGTATCACTGCCCCCTAACTTTTGGCCCACCCTGTATATAAAATTACGCTAAAACCAACCTTCAAATTGGGCTAAAATTTAAAAAAATTATTTTCTGATCAATTTTTTTAACATTCCACAAAAAGAAGGCTAGTTGTTGTTGATTCTTAATTGTGAATAAAAAAATCTAAATTATGCCTATGAGTCGAGTTTTTAACATGTGACTTGAGTTGAGTCCAAGTCATTTCCAAAAAAATAAGACTACTAGAGTCAAGTCACAGACTCGAGTCATTTTAGCCCTGCTTTGATGATGTAAAGCTTTTATTTTGAGATGCTTGAATGTTGTATATTTCGTTCTTGTCGAAAAATTTTTGATTATTTAGTTTGAAAATGTTATATTCGTTTGTCAAAGAGTGATTGCGATATAACTTGGGTACAAGTTTGCGATATCTTTGCTTAAGTGGCATGGTTGCAAAATCTTAATATGTAAGTAGAACTGTTAAAGGATTTTGTCTTTTTTTTGATTTTTTTTTTTTTTCACCAATATTGTCATTTTTTTTCTGTTTTTTTCACACATTTTTTCATTTTTTTCTACTAATTCTGTCATTTTTTTTCATTTTTTTGACAAATTGTTCTCATTTTTTTCATTTTTTGCTATTAGGTGAATGGACAGCCTGCTCAGTTAAACCGATGGTAATATAATCGAAAATTGCTGGTTATAATGTTTAACCGGGCGGAACCCCAGACAAGGTTTCAAAAACTGTATAGTCCCGGCAATAACCAGACGAATGTGTTACAGTGGCTCTGCGCGCTGTTTTGAACCCGGGCCCCTCGTGTTTGCGCAGAATCCATTTTAGGGGGAGCGCGCAGATACTGCATTGTTCTTTTCTTTGGCAACCCTAAGGGTACGGAAGCCCAGAAGTGCGAACCAAAAACATTAATCTCAATCACTGGAAATATTTTTAAACGAGCGCACCAAACTTTAAACGAGTGCCAAAAACTTTAAACTGATCAAAATATTTTTAAACGAGTGCACAAAACTTAAACGAAAAAAAACAAACAAACTGTAAACTGGTTTGGACTACTGGGCTTCCGTGTAAGGATGCATTCTCAAAGCTAACATTTTGAACCCCTTTGTCATTGATTTCACAAACTGTTTTGCAGTGATGCTAACTTTGTGCGTGTTCTTATTTAAGGCGTCAAAATTTAGAAAATATTTAGTAGCGCTGTATTTCATCTTATCGTCATCAAATCAATGACGTATTGGAGATGGTAGAGTTATGGGTTAGAGATTGAAAAGTTGCTGGTTTTTGTTTGATTCCCAAATTAGCAATGTGTTATATACTTCGAAAAAATGCTTTTCTTTAAACATTATCATCATCATTTTACTCCAGGAATGTGCTTCCTTCTATTCCTGGAGCACAGTAGATGTTTCCCGCATGCAGGGGTCAGCCGGTTTTTAAAGCCTAGTCGCTATCTTTCACGATCTTGTCCATCCAACCTTTGTAAACGTCTGGCAATCTTGTCACATTCCAGCACTTCTTTCCATCTCTTTTTTCGGTCTTCTGTGTATTTTCCCATCGACTTCTAAGTGCAGAGCCTTTACTGGGCCTCTTTCTTCATCCATTCTCTCCACAAGCCCCAACCATTTTCCTTAAACCCTCTTGTCTGTGCTTGAACTAGCGATAGCATTAAACACAAGTAATCTCTGGTGCAACATAAGAATGCAAGCTGCTTAGCCATGGTGGTACACGTCTCACCGGGCAAAATACTTGCAAGATGCTAACTGCTAGCTCAATAGTAGAACCCTAAAGGAGGTTCCGAGTTAAAGTGGTTAGATACAAACTGAGCAGTTCATGCGCAGGGTAATTGAAGAAATGTCAGCAAAATGAGTACGGTGCTGAAAGGATATCACCATTAAAAATAAAGTTAAGCTAGACGAAACGATTTGATTTTTTTTTCATTTTTCGAGTTATTTGATTCCATGTGATTTTTGCATTGTATTCTGTTCATATTTCAATATTATGGCTTCATCTCAATAAAACTGGATTGTTGCATCATAAGTAGTTTTCCGAGTTTTAAATGGCAGCGCAGCTGCAGCCCAAGCCGTAACTAAAACTATAATCAACTAGCAGCTTAAAAGATAAGGCTCAGACTTGTTGATTACGAAGGTATAGGGAGCAGAATAGTTCAGTTAATAGGTCAGTGGAGTACCTGTGCTATTTGCAGCATTTAAACGGTAAAATATTGGATGAGAGACGCTTTCGCAGCCGGAGCCAGACGCATCATGGAACGAAAACGTTTTAGGGCGAAAAAAAATTACCTCTAATGATAGGTGATAATCAAAAAAGTTTTCACGTCCGAATCAGCCGGTTTTCCCCAAACTATAAGTCAAGCCAACCAAAGAAAAAAAAACTTCTCTTTCTGTGGGGGGACGTTAAATTTCTATAGGGGTGCGTTTCTCCTACCTGTTATTGGTAAGGCTTAATAAGTACCAGAATGAAAGTTTACCTTTGAAATACTAGGCCTCATAGAGGAATTTCTTAAGATTAACAGGCCCTTCAAGCGTTCAATCCTACCGCTGGTACTGGTAAGGGATAAATTTCTTGGAAAAAAATTCAGAAAATAAATGAACTACCCCATTAGTTACACTCCGAGTCTGTTATGCTAGCCTACCCTCAAATATAGTTGCCTAGTGCTGCTGTTTCAAGTATATCACCTCTCGTCAGTAAGGCTAGCTCGGTAGGCTTATCAACTCTCAAATGACCACTGTGCTACATTGAACAGCTTACAACAGTAATTATTCGAGTCTTGATAGCCCGCTTAACAACCGAAAAAAGAAGAAATGGCGTCAGTGAGTAGTTAAACTTTAATAGTAAAGTAGTTTAAAATGAATTCGCTTCCTACGCAAAACTTCAAAATAATTTATCATTCAATGGTTAGATCATGAGATGTTACTAAAATCCAAATTTTGGTCGAGTTCCAAAAATTTTGAGAACCACTGTTTTTGAAATTGCTATCACAAAAAATATTTCCACTTTTGCGCTCAAAATACATTCCGAAAAAAAGGTTCGGACATATCGTGTAAAACAGTCAATAAAGTGACGAAAGTACCAAGAACGGTACATTTTTTTAAGTATCAACCTTATCCTTTGCGATATTAAAAAAGTACCAGCACCGCGCAACTGCTCAACTCTGCATTATATTTAATTAATTCTACATTCCATCAATCTACAACGTACAGCTAAGTGGAGGTTCCGCACCTTCCTTGTCATAAATCGCGCAGTACAGACATTTATTATGGAATTGTTTCATCTTACTGTGATTCAATAAGGAAAAAATGCAGCAGTTAAAGTTTCATTGAAGAATAATTCCATATAATTTGAAAAGCTACGGCTTCAAAAAGGAAAAAAATTACTCTGGTTTTAAAAAGCCTTTGTTTCCAGTTAAAGCAGAAATGAGGGTTGGTAATCTCATTAAGATCTTTTAACTTTATCAAAGTATATTATTTATAATAATCTTTTTGAATTGGCGGATCCTAACCTATAGCAGATACGAGTCGAATATTTTTAGAGATGAGGGAAACAGAAAATCTAACTTTGAATTAATTGTTATTATTCTTTTCTTGTTGTAGTTTGTCTTTCATTTATGCGTATAAATCAGGCGCCTTGTGTCTGTCTATCCCATTCATAATTATCACCCTTTATTTTGGTTTAATTAACTCTTTCAAATTCCAACACAAAAGCAGTAATATTTATGCAGAAAATAGCAATCTCAGCTCCTACGAACGTGTACAACCAAGGCCCTATGTCGACTCAAAGGCTGTTGAAGAGCAAAATAAAGTTAATTCAAGCCCTGATTTCTGGTTTTTGCGTGACTCTTCTTTTGTTCTTATTTGTTGCCATATTTTCCAACGATGAAGACGTCACGAAGAAGAATATGAAAAATACACGTTTTCCAAAGCAAAAAAGAAAAGGTAAATAAAAAACGAAGAATATATAAATTTTTTCCGTATTTATGAACGTCAGACATTTGTTGATGATCAGCATATTGCAGCAACTAGCACAATTTTTAGAGCAGACATCATTTTTTATTCAACGCTAAACTTTTCGACCATTCTTATGGTCCTTTTCAGAGCAAAAAATCATTCGCTAAATGAGCTTTTATTTGGAATGGTTCAACACTAACACTACAACACATTTTGTATCGAACAAAGCATGCACGAAAATGATGAAAACTGCGAACGAACAAAAACCAAACCAGGACACAGCGAAAATGACCATATACGGTCTTCAAGTCGGTTGCCCCCTCGAAGCTGATATTAAACAAAGGTAAACAGCAAAAACAAAGATAAACAGCAAAAACAAAGCACATAGTCTGAAGACCCTGACAAAATTACGGCTATAATAGAGATTTTGTTGAGGAAATTTTACACAACATGGCAGTATTATTCAAAATTTATGCAGAGATAATGTGTAGAATCAAAATAGGGTTTTAGTGCAAAAGAGCCATAGAAAAAAAAAACAAACATAAACGCTAATAATATAATTAGCCACAGTTTGCAAATTTCCAGTTGGTCAGAGTGAATCCAAATTAAGATAACCATAACCTGATCCTGAGTAGAGATGTTGCTGACTTATTTTTACAGCACTGCGCGCGCACCACAACGCCAGGATTTTGTCCGCACACTGCACCGAAAAGCAAAATATTTGCAAACACTGCACTGCATCCGCGCTGCTGGGCATAAAAACATTAGTGTGCAAATAACTCAATGCTTATTTATGCATGGAATCTCATTAACATGTTCTCATGTGGCTGGAAAGAGCTGGTATATTAGGAATAGCTCACTCTAAAGCACTCTTGCTCTAACCCTCCTTCAACACTGAACAAAAAATAAAGTTTTAGCAGCTTCCTTTTCCCAATGTGTTTGCCAAATCTTATCCAATTTTGAAATAAGTCGAGCAATCACAAGTTTGCTGCCCCCCGCCCAGCCATGTGATCTATCACCACCAAATTTTAATGGAAACAATCTCAACTAAAAACCTATAGCCATTCCAAATTTCAAGTTTCTAAATTTAGTGGTTTTGGAGTTATAGCACACTCCAAAAATCTTGCAAAAGAAATGAAGAAAAAAAAATCTTGGAAATCTAACATTTTGAATGTGGCAACTGAAACATCTCCAGGCGGTTCAAAATCCAAAATTGTTATTCTCCTGAAGTTACTTTAGGTCTACGCGTTTGTTTAAAACTTGGATCAGTTTTTCAGATTAGGGTCTGGAAAACTTGTATCACGTGACCGGCAGCCCCCAAAATTTGTCAAAGTGTTGTTTCATGCGTTCAATCTATCTCCGTTTAATTTAAATTTCATGTTTCCACCTTCTGTTGTTCCGATTTCCGAAGTTATGGTATTATGAGCATCTGCTTGCAGAAAAACGGCTGATTTTTGCCAAAGTAACTTTACTGGTATTAGCTCATTGTTCCTGATATACTGGTGCTGCTCAGTGCGTAATCACTTAATTAGCTCACTAGTCGTTACTATTTTGAGAGAGCAAATCTTAGTACCTAACTATGCGGAGTCCGCAGCCCGCACTGTGCGGCAAAACTCGGCAAAATCTTACGCTGTACCCGCGCGGTGTGGCTGCGGACCGCCGCGCGGTTGACATCTTAAATCCCAAGCACGGCAAGTTTACTTTCATTTTAATAAAAAAGCTTGACGTTCTTCGTGATCGACTCTCGGGAAGTTATAACAACTTTCACAGGCAGTTAGTTCAGTGGCAATATCAACCACCAGCCCTGCAGCTCGAGTCAATCGAGCTCAGAGCTGGAAAGCGCTGTTTCGAGCTTTTAGCTCTCATCAGCAGCCTTCAGTATATTTAAACCAAGAGTATTTTGTTTTTTATTGCAAAATTACGAAAACAAACAAAACACAATATGTCGCAATTATTTTCAAATCAAATCGAATTTAATATATTAGAGCAGGGGTTCTCAAACTTTTGGTGCAATGGAGCCCGTGAAAAGGGTGACAATTATTTACGGAGCCCCACAATAAGTTTCTAAAATAAAAACAAAAAAAAACACATTGCTTCTTACATGTTCTGAGTAAATTGGAAGTGCTTTATTTAATGACTCGGGTGTATTTGATGCGCTTTGCATAAACAAAATATTCAAATTGCGGTTTAATTGAAGTCAGTTGTAAGATTGGATCATTTTCCGCGTTCAGCCGATTTTTATGTTTAGTTTTTGTTGCTGCATACAGTAAGAATGTTTTCTCCCGCAGATAGGTGGTAGGAAATCTTATTAGGACTTTCATAACTTTGAGTGATATTTCTAGAAATTCTTCCATCAGCATGATCCAAAGATTTGTCAGTTTAATTTGTTTAGGTTTACTTTTCAACTCAAAGCTCGAGGGCATATTGATCAGCAGTTTCTTTTGTTTTAATGGTAGGGTTACCATGTTCGAAAAATCTTGAAATGGGTTCTGAATCTAAGCAAAATGTTCAGCGTTGATGATAAAATACTTCTAATTGATTCGGCTAAATTCGTTAGATGCTAGGAGATGGAAACTTTTATATTTTCTAGCAAAACAAGCTAGTATGAAAGAAGATATTCACACAAATTTCCAAAGCATTCGTGTTTTCCTTCAAGGATGCATTCTTTCCATACATTTATTTTCCGTTGAAGTGCAAGGATGGTCTCTTGAGCTATGGCATATGTTACTTTGTTCCCTCGTAACGAAGTATTTACCCGTACTTCATTTAATTGAGCAAACTTATCTGCCGTACACGCCAACCTTTGAATAAGACGCTGTCTGTTAATTTAGCAGCTAACTTGTGCTTTTGATCAGATAAAAAAGCTGTGAACCTCTTCATGTAGCTCATAAAATCTTGCCAACACCTTTCCTCTCGACAACCAGCGAACTTCAGTATGTAACAATAACGCTTTGTGAGTTTTTCCTATATCTTCACACAACAGTTTAAAAATTTTGGAATTAAGTGGCCTAATTTTAATAAAGTTAACAATTTTTGTCACATCTTCCATCACTTGAACTACATCAGGAGGCATCCGTTTAACTGCAAGAGCATGCCGGTGTAAAAAGCAATGAAATGCAACAGTTTCCGAGTTTTTACTTTGTATACGAGCCACAACTCCCAAATATTTGCCGATCGTCGCTGCAGCGCCATCTGTACATACACTTGAACAGTTTTTCCAAGATAGATCATGCTCCTCAAAAAAAGATTGAATCAGAAAAAATATACTTTCACCTTTCGTGTGAGTTTTTTAAAGGTTTACAGAAAAGTAAATGCTCTTCAGTCTTAAAATTATAGATGCAACGGAAAAATACAAGTAATACAGCTAAATTCTCAGTGTATTTCGATTCGTCCGTTTGAAGAGAAAATATCGAACTTTGCTTTACTCTCTCAATCACTTTTTTTGACGATAAGCAAAAATGAGCCTCATGTTTTAGAAAATCATTCTTATAAACGGAGTGTATTGCTATTTTTGTCAACTGGCACTGCTAATCGTTTCTTTATCAGTCGAAACAGCGTTAATGGTTCTCAATCCAAGTCGCTTTTTTTTTAGCAATCTAATAGCAAACATGGCGACGAATTTAATTAATTTTCAGCTAAAATTCGCTTTGGTTAGAAGTTTTCAACATTTCGCCATTTAATTCCTGAACCAGAAAGATTTCTCGCACGCTTAAAGAGTGCTTCAAGATCCTCTTTAAGTTGGCGAGGAAAATGTGACGTTTTTTACTCGAACTGCTTTCCGCAATCGCTCAAAGCAAGTTAGCGAGAAAGAATGACGTAACGGATTTCGCAAGGCTTTACATACACGTGCAAAAATGACCTCTTACGTGTAGCGAGCATTTCGTTCGGTAGCGCTTCTTAAAAAAAACTCGTTAATTAAAGCGAACGAGGAAATTTCTGCCATGTTGCAAGAAAATTATTGCCGTTAGGATATCACCATACTGGACACTGTGGACGATAATTTCATTTGGACAGCAGCTGTTTTGTAATAAATCACAAGAATGGCTTTATTTTACCAGAAAGTTTAAGTTTTTCATTATTTCTGACTCGAATCCAACCTAAACTCAAATCCTTACTCCAAAACAAACCCCAAATCTAATCCTAACTCAAACCTTATCTTGACCCTTAAAAAAACAAATAAAACATGCGCAAGTGAGTATGCTTCATTCTCGTTTTGATTCTTTCTTTAACTTAAAATTTTGTGGTGAAAAAGTCACTCCCAAATCACTAATAGGACTGCAGTTTTTCCTACTGAATAGTACCGTAGTAAAAGCTGGGGGAACGCCAATCTCGCATTAAATTTTCCGATTTTGTGCTTAAAGTCCATTCCAAAAAAAGTTTCCGAAATATCGAGTAAAACATTCAAAACAGTAACGACGGTATCAAAAACGGTACCGGTACTATAGATCTTTTGAAAGTATCAGCGTTGCCATAATAACGGTTCTAAAAAGTCATCGCGAATTACGGTACCGCGGTACTGGCGTTATACTGTCATATTGCATCAAATAGATTAATTCCATATTCCATCAATCTACAACGTAAAGGAAATGAAGGTTCCGTAACTTCCTTGACATAAATTGCGCATTACAGATTGTAATAATTGTGGAATTGTTTCAGCTTACTGTGATTCAATAAAAAAGGAATGCAGCAGTTGATATCATATAATTCGAAAAGCTACCGCTCAAAAAGGTAAAAAAATATTACTTTTGGATTAAGAGCAGAGATGAGGGTTGGTTATTTGGTTAAGACTAGTTATAATCTTTTAAATTAGCAAATCTTAACTGATATAGCATAAACCAATCGACGAGTTTTAGAGGAGATAAGGCACGCAAGGAATCTAATCAGTGCCGTTGCCAGAGCAAAGTCAGTAAGGGGGGACCAATATCGACTGAACTTTTGCACATTAAAACTTATCTTATATGGCTACAGAGTATGCGCAGTTTTAGAAATTCTGTATTCATGTTTAAAAAAGTGAATATAAGGCCAATAGCGTTTCATAGCTCTTTTCGTCTCCGGTCCATAATCAGTTGAAAAATCTATCTGAAGCAGTGACTGCCACTTAAACAACCTTGAGTGTGCTGTGCTCTAACAAAACGTTGTCTACTCCCCGATATACTCGTAAACAGGTGAGCAACCAAGATTTTGCTAAATGAAGAAGGGGGCTTGAACCAAAAGTTAAAATTTTTTTGTTTAAAAAATGCCTCAATTGTGTGGCAAACTCAGCAAACTGGTGCATCTTAAGTTTTTGTTTTTTAATTTTTTTCTAATTATCCGAAGCAAAATTTTCCCTTTAGGGTCGAAGTCCTACAGCTGAATTTTGTACTATTTTCCAGAGAAGGAACAGACTCGGCGACCGTGTCGCTTGATTAAGCGACGTCATTATTTTTGGTCTTTCGCTGCTTCTAGTTGTACTAAATCATGTTTTTTAAAATGTTTCTGAATTTGTGATATATTTGTTTTTGCTCGGCTATAAAAGGTTACTTCTACTGCTAGCACATCATAACTATGTGGGTCTGAAAGCAAACCCCCCAGCCGCTCGGTGATTTTTGTGATTTTTCGAAAAAAAGTAACAATTTTAACGCTATTTGCACATATCTCTTGTTTTGAAAACTTTGATTGCCCAGCTCATTCAGCCCCTACTTCACTTAAAGTCAAGTCCGAAACACGTTTAAAAGGTTTCATTTTGGGGTTAAATTTTCTAGGTGACTTGGCTGGGGGAACCCCCCTGGTTGCGCCACCATTGTTGTAAACCGACCGACAAGTATAGGCCCGAATCCAAAAAGATAAGCCCGAACAGAACCTGAAAAGTGATTTGAAGGCAAAACAAGGCCCGAAAAAGCCGTAAAATTAGATTAGATCTATAAATGTATAGGTTATTGCTCGTATTCGGTTGAAATAAAACTACCAATTGAAAATAATTTGTGACGTAACAATTTTTTTGCATAGTAATAATGCATTAATGCTTAAACGAAGTCGTTATGTACTGTAGCGAAGATATCGTGATGACGCTTTTATAGCATCTAAAAGACGAAAACACAGGGCTAGAAAGTATTCCAAGCCCGAATTAAGCCTAACATTTCGCCAATCAGATCCCCGACCTTGACACGAAAAGCCCGGCACAACTTAAAACTCTGTGCGTCACCATACGAAAACGGTTATAGCGTCCTAGATGCGTATCCAGACCCAAGGTTTGGGAAACACTGACTTCGGGCTTAGAAGGCTTTGAATTGCATATGATGCAAACGTTCGTAGTTTTTAAATTGATATGACTAGCCTAACTACTTCTTGGATTAATGGGTTCAGAGGTGTAAACTTTGAATGTTAAAGCTGGTGTTTGAAACTTGAACCACTAAACTTTTGGTAAATAAAAACTTCAGTATACTGCTAATGTAGGTAACTTTAATCGAGGAGGTAGGATTGTATATTATTGTTCCTTTTTGCATCATTGTTGGTAGTCTTGTCGTTACGTGATCTTCCAAAAAAGTATCTTCCAAATTTTTAGTAAACCACAATTGGGAGGGTGAAGTACAAGCAACCGTTAGGGGGCAAGGCCCCCGCGGCTCCCGTAGCGGCGGCGCTCAATCTAATTTGTTTTTGTTTTTTCTTGCCGTACTTCGTCTATCATTTTTGTGTTTAAATCAGGCGCTTTGTGTCTGTCTATCTCATCTTTTGATCTGATCATATTAACATAATTATCACTCTTTAATGTAGTTTAATTTGCATTTACTCCTGCAAATTGCAACACCAGCGCAATAATATATGTGCAGCAAATAGCTATCTCAACGCCAAGGAACGCGAACAACCAAGGCCTTCTAAAACAACTCAAAGGTTTTTAGAAAGCAAAATGAAGTTTTTGCAAACATTGATTGCTGGTTTTTGCGTTACTCTTCTACTTTTGTTTTTGTTTCTTACGATATTTTGGGACAATGAAGATATCTCGAGGAAGAATAGAAAAAGCACACGCTTCCCCAAGCAAAAAAGAAAAGGTACGTTAAATAATGGAGAATATAACTTTTTTCCGTGTCAATAAACGTCAGGCATTTATTGATGATGAGCCATATTGCAGCAGCAAACAAAATTTTTGAAGGGATATCATTTTCTATTTAACACATTCATGTTTTCTACCAGATTCCTAACCATTCTTCTGGTCCTCTTCAGAGCAAAACATTCTATGTTTTCACATATCAAAGACTTAACCAATTGCTGAGGTACTTTTCTAGTTAGTTTTTAATATGTGAACACGTATTATGGTTTACTCTCAGGTGGACCAGAAGAATGGTCGAAAACTTTTAGCGTTAAACCGTTAAATAAAAAGTGACATCTGCTTTAAAAATTTTGTCTGTTGCCGCAATATGCCCGAATAGATCAAGCTCTATGCCAAAGATGTATTTGTTGACGAATTCACAAATTGCGGTACTGAAGCAGTGTCGTGGCTACAGGCCCAGCGCCACGGAGGGGCATTCCGGAGCCGTGCCCCCCACATGACTGCTTGTGCCCCCCCAAACGAAAGTTGTGCTCCCCCAAGCGAGGATTGTGCCCCGAAGAAATCAACAGACTCGGTGCTACTGGAGTGCAAACCGAAGCCAAAGACACCCAAATTGGTGTTTACAGCCCTAGAATTCGTGAGCAAGAACTGCATTTTCGTAATTTTTGTGAACTTACACCGGATTTCATTTAAGTTTTGGGATGAAGACCTTTTTTATGGTCTTCACTTCAGAATTCATGGAAAAATGCAAGAATTTTGAGTCGACAACCAGAATTTGTGGAAATTTTGGGACGAAGACCTTTTTTTTTTTATTTTGGTCTTCACTTCAGAATTGGTGGAAAATCGCAAGGATTTTGAGACGACAACCACAATTTGTGGAAATTTTGAGACGAAGACCGTTTTTTTAACTTCTCGTGCTCCCGTGCCCCCATCGAATTTACATAAATAAACTTCTCGTGCCCCCCCAAAATTTATTTCTGCCCCCAGTCACGCTATCCTGGAGCCGGGATTGCGTGGCTACAAGGAGACCTTGCCCTCCTAACGACTACTTGTGCCCTCCATTTTGGTTTACTCAAACTGAATTTTTTGGCCACCACGTAACAACAAGACAACAGAAAATGTTGCAAAAAAGAATAATGACGTCCAATCCTATATAACGTTTGAACATAATTCTTGTTTGGCGTTTTCTCAATTCTTTGGGCAATTGCTGGCAACCAATTGCTCTAACATAATTGTAACGCAATTATCCCTATTAGTAATTATCACGGTGCACATGCTTTCATTTTTGCTTATTCAATTTTCATTGAGCTTACGTACAGTAGTTGGTTGGTCAGTAATTCAAGCGAAAGCTGTGTTGGCTCGTTTCCTAGCTCCAGTGCTCCTACAACATCTGCTACGAGTATGCCTATGAGCAGTGGCGTAACCAGGGGTGGAGGACTAAATGGGCTTCAACCCCTTTAGCCAAGTCACTTAGGAAATTTAACCGCAAAACCAAAGCTATTGAAATACAAGCTATTGGTATGGAAATGACCTGTGAGTAAGAGGGACTTGAAGAGAAGAAACCTGGGAATTTAGTTCTTCAATTTATTTTTTAACCTTAGCTATGTAGTTCTTTCAAATGGCTCTGAAAAGCTACGAAATATGATCTGAATGGCATTGAAATGTCTAAATTTTCTAAAACCTTACAAAAATTGCCAAGCTGCTGGGGGCTTCTGGCAACTGATGACACGCCCCGTCTGCGACACGCGTGAGTTGTGCCAGTTTGTTTAGTACTCTGATCAATTGAGACATTTTTCTAGCAATTATTTTACTCTTTTGTTCTACCCTACCCCCTTGTTAATAAAACTATTGTTGTGCATCTGCGTATCGATATAGTCGAGTGAATAGAGCGTCTGCTACTGAAGCGGTAGACTCGGCCTCGATTCCAGGTCGGGTCAGACCAAAGACTATGAAAAATATTTGCTACTGTCTTGCTGGACGTTCTGCAATTACAAAGACAGTGTAAAGCCTCCACCGTGTGTGGCAGACAAGTGGGCAGGTAGCAGCTTGACTAGAAGACCGAAAGATCCGTTCGCTGTCTTCTGGCCAAGGCAACTTGGTGAATAAATACAGTATCGTATGAGCAACCAAAATAGAAACTCTGCCGGCCTTATATCATGTCTCTTTTATAAATATAAATAAAGAATTTTCAAAATCGAGCATAATTTGTAGCCATAAAAACAACTGTCTAATGTACCAAAGGGCAGTCTATTTTAGTGATCCCTCACTTCGTTTGCTTTGGCGACGGCACTGAAACAGATATAGGTTATGACTAGAGCCCGCAAACGTCAATAAAGTCAAATATCTTCAGGGATTAATTATATCATTAAACGCATACCAACATTGATTTTGGATGCTGTGGAGCCAGTTTAGCTGTATTGTATAGGTCAAAATAAAGTCAAAATTTTTGGGTTAGGTCAAAATTGTATGTGATCAAAAGTTCTTTTTCAAAAGCAAACAAAAGGTTTTTTCTTCATTTTTCTGGATATTTGAGAACCTATGAAACATGAGCAATTTTATACATGTTTAAATAAAGTTTTGCTACTCAAATTTCCGCAAATAGTTGCAATATGCCGCAATACACTTGCTTTGGTTAACTTCTTTATAAAGTGTTTTTATTATAACGCGAAACTCCTTTTTTTTAATTAAAACAAATTAAGAATGCCAGCCTCTACATGAAAAAAATAACTAAGAACACTATATGTCCGAATTCAAACATCAAAAAGTCAATTTTTATTACGCAGCACCGTATATCACTACGAATTAACCAGATTTTTGAAGTCTTAGATCTGTACTGTTTTGCATTCACAGCTTTAGCAATCGACAAAACTTTTACACAACGCAACTTTCTACCAAGCAAAATTAAAATTGTGTCAATGTATTTTCCTACAAAAATTTAAGAACAAATGAGGCCGAAAATTCGTGAAAATTTAAGAATAGCAAATTTCAATTCAAAATTTACTGATTATTAAAAAAAAGTGTAATTGATGTGAAAATGTATGTTGATTCCTAGATTTTTGTCTTGCAGCGATTAGTTTTTTAAATCACAAGACTGACTGATTGATATTTTTTTCTGAATGCTGTTAATGAAACCTGAAGAAGGTTACCTGCTTTATACTTACGTGAATTGCGAATAACAAAACTTTTTTTTTTAACAAAAATTTGGAGCTCAATAAGGCCAAAACGGTTAAGGTCAAAATAAAGTTAAAATTTAGTCAAAATAAGGTCAAAATAAAATTTTTTTAGGTCAAAATAAAAGTGGTCCCAGTTATGACGTTATTTTGGTTCATTTTTTACAGACCTTAGGTCCATACATCACAAGCACACACAAAAAAACAACATTTGGCAAAAAAATAGCATTGTGATGGTGTACAACTATATAGAACTAAGCACATCGATGAAGTTGCATATATTTTCTTTTTTGATTACGTCGTTTTTTTATAAGTTTATATAAGACGATAGCAGTCTATTTGTTTCGTTCAAGCGGCAAATAAATGGCAAACAAAATATAAAAGATAATACAAAATCTTTTAAAAAATGATCACAAAACAAATATTTGCAAGAAATTGTCTTAACTTGTCATTATGTTGCTCGTTGAAGACTGAGAATTAAACAGTCACCCTATAGATGCCATGTTCGCTCCGCCAGTGACGAGCACCTGAATAGTCGTTTACAAATGACTGCACCGTTCATTCACTAGTTTGTCTCCAGGTCTTCTGCTCAACGCCTATTTTCGTTCGGGATCCACGTTCACTGGCCAATTGTTCAACCAGCAGCGGAACGTCTTCTACATGTTCGAACCACTGATACCTTTTGGGCATCACTGCGATAAGAGGAGCGGAGCCAATATGAAGGCGGCGACGCGATATTTGCACGATCTTTTCCACTGCAGATTGCACGACAATTCCGAAGTTGCTAAAATGGCTGGGGGAAACAATCAGTTTTGTATTAAAAACAATTTTTGCTTCAGGTAGGTAGAAGTGCAAAGCCCCATTTTAAGAGAAAATCTGGTTTACTATCCATTTATACGGTGTTAGAATATTGCTAATACACTTCTTTTTATAAGAGCCAGTAAATTTTGAGATGAGGCTGCTGGCTGTTCTTAAAATCTAACGAATTTTCAGCTTCGTTGTTCGTTAATTTTATTAGAGAATAAAGTGACACAAATTTATTTCTGTCTAGTTAAGTTGGTTTTTGCTTGATCTTAAACGAGGACTTAAGGCAAAATCAATGGGTATCTAAAGTTGGGCCAATCGCAGAAGACTAGATTGGTGTTGACTCCATCCTTCTTGACCGAGCCGTTCCAGAGATATTTCACTTCAAACACGACGTCGGTGTCTAATATGTTATTAATGTTAATAATTTTATTGGCAACCCTGTCGTTGATAGCCTTAGCGTCGTTGGCGACGCCATCCCAGTTCTAACCTAAAGCAACGCTCCTATTAATTAGGCTACTGCATTGAGTCGTTTCGCTGCGCACTAATCAGTTTGATTTTCTCAGCATAACAGATCCGAGCTGATAAAAAGAGCAGATTGTTTGGTGTCCTAGCGATCTCAGTAAAAATCAAGCTGTCAGATACATTTCTGTCTAAATCATAGCCTAGCCTAGCAATAAGGTTTTTATTACTAAGCTACAAAATACAAACTCATTCCTGATAATAAGAGTGCTAGTATTTGAATAGGCCTAATAATTTATTTGCTTACAATATTTTGTGACCCTAGAATAAATTTTTTCATTTAAATTGCAAGCAATAACGTACTCCATCAATAATTCTACTAGCTTTATTTTCGCTTGTTTTTAGACTTTGTTACCTGGCTACCATACAGTCTAGGCTACTCTTTTTTCTAGCTCGGATCTATGCTGACAAGATCAAACTGATTAGTGCGCAGCGAAACGACTCAATGCTGTAGCCTAATTAATAGCAACGTTGCTTTATGTTAAAACTGGGATGGCGTCGCTAACGACGCTAAGGCTATCAACGTTCGAGTTGCCAATAAACACTGTTAATATTTTTAACATATTAGAGGCACTGACGTCGTGTTTGAAGTAAAATATCTCTGGAACAGCTAAGTCAAGAAGGATGGAGTCAACGCCAATCTAATCTTATGCTATTTACCTAACTTTACATACCCCATTGATTTTGCCTTTAGTCCTCGTTTAAATATTACCAGTGACCCAGAACACGAGCAAAAAATAAAAAGTTTTTAGCTGTTAAAAGGGGTGAAGCATCCAGCTAGAATTATGTGCAAAAGATGAAGAATATTCTGAAACGTATTTTCACCAAAATTCATCAGCTTACGACTTATTGTTTCTGAGATATTTCACTTCAAAGCAAGATCTCCCCAGCTGTGTTGCCAGTTACAATTTCATTTTTCCTATAATAATGCTTATTGGGATCTTTTACATTGGTTTGAAAGCTCCTGAATGCAAGGCTTAAGCATTAATTAGTGTTACAACAGAAATACTTTTACAATTCAAATAGTATATCCAATTCCCAAAAAATAAGAACTCTCAACTTTGAAATGAAACATCTCAGAAACGATAGATCGTAGAAAGCTGAAATGTTTCTTTAATTTTTGCACATAATCCCAGCTGGATGCTTCACCCCCTTTATTGCAATCTCTAAGCAACATACATTTGTTGATTTTTTTGAAATGGGTTAGGTTTTTCTTAAACGAGGACTAAAGGCAAAGGCGATTCGCCTAAGACTAGATTTGCATTGGCTCCATCCTTCTTGACCCAGCCGTTCCAGCGATATTCTACTTCAAACACGACGTCGGGGCCTGTAATATGTAGTAAATTTTAATAACTTTTATTGGCAATCCTGTCTTTGCTAACCTTAGCGTCGTTAGCAACGCCAGCTTTCTACTTCTAACCTGAAGCAACGCCGCTGTTAGTCTACTGCATTGAGTCGTTTCGCTGCGCACTAATCTGTTTGATCTAGTCAGCAGAATAGATCTGAGCTGGAAAAATAGTAGGCTGTACGGAAGCCTAGGTAACAAACGTCTGAGAACATGCGAAAGTCCGGCAAATAGAGTTGTTAGAGTAGTAGGCCATTGCTTGCAACTTGGATGGAAAAGTTTATTTTTGGGTCACAAAATACTAAAAGCAAATACAATTGGCCAACTCAAGTACTAGCACTCTTAATATCAGGTATGAGTTCAGTAGCGTAGCCAGGGGGCGGGGGGCTGTAACTGCCCCTCCCCCCCATTGACCTGTCAACCTAAATGTAGAACAAGAAAAATACCACATTTCAAACACTTTTGAGACTGTTTTTTGCGCTGGAATTGACTAAAAAGTGATTTTAAGCAACTTTTGAAACATATATTTAGGGGGGCTAATTGTCAAAAATTAAAGTCACAAATCAGTGAAAACTTTAAAAAATGCCCAAAAACAATCAAATTTGATCGCTAGAGTAAAACCTTCAAAAATAGGTTTTATCTACAAATATATTATAAACTCAGGAATAAGGAGAGGGGGGGTGGCTATTCAGTGTTAGTTAATTACCAGTCACTTCACTCAAATATCTTTCCATTAGCCCCCCCCCAATTATTTTTTTTTTTATAAAATATAGACGAAATAGATTAGTCCGTGTAAATTTATTGAATGATAGGATTTTATGGTTTACCAACATGTAAACACGAGAACTGCAATGATATCATTAGCCACTTCTTAAATAGCCCATTAATGCAACTAGTTGAATCATGTTGCGCTGCCAATTTCTATGCCACGTTTTAAAAGCATTATTTTTTATTAAAAGAGCTCTAAAATTAAATTATTTTTGCAAAAAATGCAAAATTTTTGTGCCTCCGGCGGCTGGTGGCTCCGCCCTCAGACCCCCAAGACAGCCCCCCCATTGCGAATTTCTGGCTACGCGCCTGTATAAGTTTTTACTTTGTTGCAGGGCGCGTTTTCTCCATGCGTGCATTGCGTGAATAGCATTTAGCCAAAAACGATAATAATAATTACATCTAAAAATTTTAAACAAAATCAAACTATGTTGCCACAGCTACGGGCAATAACTTTCAAGTTAAAGTAGCAATAACTTAAATAGTCCCGCTTAATTCATTGATTTCAGTTTTAGCCTGGTTTAAGCATCGGTCTATTGCTAATTTACAATAAATAATGGCTACACGCAAGCAATTTTTACATTAGAGATGGCAACAGCGCAGCGTACGCTGCCGCGCCCTGTTGTTGGTGTACCGCGCAGCGTAGCAACTAAAATCTGCATTACGTAACAGCGTCAGCGCAGCGCCGCGTACTATAATTTTTTACATTTTTTTTTGTAATTATTACGGGTGAATTATTTTTGTGTACAACAATGGTTAGTCATGGTAAAGCCATAGACTCTTTATTAATAGACTGGAAACTGACAGTTTAGTCTTTTTTTCTTCACGGTTCACTGACTCGACATCGCTATCAAAGTCTCAGTTTCTGTCTGCTTTGGTTGCATCATAGACTCTACAATCAGTCATGGGCTATTCTTAGTAGCAAAATATTTCTAGACCATAGACTCGATTAGGTTAATGTTGTGGCTTATGGACTTCATATAAACAATATACGGTAGGCTAGGTTAAAATAGACTTTGATGCAAATAGTGTTAGAGCAGATCGAACGCGAGAAGCGTGATGCTAGCGATTTAGTGGTATCCTTTTTCAACGATAGCAGCTCCATGCAAGCAAGAGATAGAAATCTTTAAAAAAAAGAAAAGATCTCAAAAAGACGTAAGGTGCTGTAAATCTCAGCAAAGTTTTAAAACGTACGACCCACATCAATGACACTTGAGTTAGGTTCATGCGTCTCGGGTAAAACGTCTATACTCTAAAAACAGATCATGATGATCCTTGAAAAGCTTCGAGTTTAGAATCTCGGAACCTCAACCAACATTCTACAGACCTTATACAAGAAAGGGGAAGCCTATTGTAGTCTGGTACGTAAATCTTGTGAATAGTACAGATAGGGAGGTATAGTACAGACAGTGACAGAATAGTACAGATAGTGAATAGCAGAGATAGGGGGGTAATTGTGCCATGGCCCCCCGTTTTTGGGCCATGGCACAATTCAAAAAATGTGTGAAAAAAGTAAAAATCGCGTAATTATATTACCATAAAGCATGCACGGATTGCACGTGGGAAAGGCTTAGGCTATACCTAGCATTTTAGCTTTATTTTAATCAGCTCGAGGGTAAGAGTGTGCAGATTTCAATTTATGCCGATATATTTCTGCTTTAAAAAGTTTTTCGACTTTTTTTTTGTAACGCATATTTATCCTCCTGTCACCAGATAGCGTCTGACGCTAAATATTGGACGATCCGCGCACTTTTCATTGCAGTAACTACTTCGCGCTTGGAGGAATCCGCACCTGCTTAGGAGTTTCCAGTGATCCAATGTTCCTGCGAATTTCTTCGAATTCTTGTCCACTGAATTTGCTGCTTGTTTGAAGCCACCAGCAGAGATAATCATCGTAAAGCGTCTTATCCAAAGACACAACAACGTGACCAGGGTTTGGGTTGAACCCAGATCATACGATCGCAGTCATCGTAAAAACGACGGCTTTATTACAATCTCGGCCTCGCTGTCAACTTTGCTCAGCTCAAGTTCACCACACTCTAAACTGCAACAAAAAAGGCATGGCACTATTTCTCTACATCCAATGATCGAACCAGACAATGGCTTATTAAGAACTAGAATTTCAACCAGCTGGTGGAGGCACGTTATATTTCAAATGTTTCGCGGCCAATGCGAATAAGCTTGGCATGTTTCAAAAAATTTTTCAAAAAATTCGCGGCCAATGCTTGGCTTGTTTCAAAAAAATTTGTCAACAATAGCTACAAAATTTTTACTTTCTTTCTTGGTTTACGTATAATACTTGTGGAAAAGGATGGCTAAGTATATTTTGTGTATGTTTTGCACGTGTGTTTTATACTTATACATATATGTTTTATACTTATAAGCACTTGTGTTTTATACTTGTGTTTTATACTTATATTTTGTGTATGTTTTGCACTTGTGTTAAATAACTTATATGTTTTGTATACTTATAAGGCCTTCAGTTGTTTTTATACTTATTTTGTGTATGTTTTGCACCGTTCAAAGCATACCTTTTAATGCTAAATTTATTCTAAAAAATCGTAACACTGAGTTATTTTTTTAAAACAACGTAAAAATCTCTGAGCGCTGGGGGTTTCGCCCCCGGACCCCCTTATCATCTCCGGCGGCTGGGGACTTTGACCTGGACCCCAAACTTAAACTGCCAGTTTTAAGTTTGACTCTTGCACACGTCCTAGGAAAATCTTGCCTAAGCTTACGCCACTGTGCATATATGACTAGTAAAATTTCCTGGCGGGCTGAGCTCTGCCTTGCCCCGTCTGCCTATCGTTCCGAGTCAATTTTTTTTCTACTGCGCTATCAGCAAGTCCTTACAAGCATACTCTTACACATTTTGATACTGTTGAAAACAGAAAAAAAAATACATATTTTGTCGAATTTGAAACTCACCTGGATTTTGATTTTCCTGATGCCTTGTAAACAGGCGCGTAGCCAGAAATTCGCAATGGGGGGCTGTTTGGGGGATCTAAATCAATAATTAATAACTCTTAATCAAGTACTATCACTCTTAATCCATTACGTTCATAAAAAGGTTAGATGAGGGTTTTAGTTAGCAACTTCTAGGATAAAAACCCTTAACTTCACTCGGGTTATAGTTTTAAATTGGTTGGCAGACATTAAATTGAGGAGCCCGGCCCCCCCCTGAAACACTATTATTGTTTAGGGGCCATTTAAATTGAGGCCATTTAAATAATATTGTAGGAGCCCATTTAAATTGGCTGGCAAAAATTAAATTGAGGGGGCCCAGGTTCCATGGATCTATGTGATTGTTTGGGGCCCATTTAAATTGGGGGCCATTTAAATATTATTGTAGGGCGTCTAATTAAATTGGTTGGAAAAATTAAATTGAGGGGGCTCGGGCCCCGTGAAACAATATTATTGTTTGGGGGCCATTTGAATTGGGGCCATTTAAATATTATTGTAGGGGACCCATTTAAATTGGTTGGCAAAAATTATATTGAGGGGACCCAGGCCCCCTGGATCAATATTATTGTTGGAGGCCCAATTAAATTGGGGCCATTTAAATATTATTGTCGGGGGCATTTTTAACTTGGTTGGCAAAAATTAAATTGAAGAGGCCCGAGCCCCGTGGATCAATATTATTGTTGGGGGCCCATTTAAAGTGGTTGGAAAAATTAAATTGAGGGGGCCCTGGACCCCCAAGATCAATATTGTTGTTAGTTACTGTTATACGCCTGTACTGTTGTACTCCAAGACGTTAAAAAAACTAAAACTGAAAAAACAATAGTCTTTTTGTGACATTTTGATCTTTGGTAGCATTTCAATTGGGGGGGGCTGTAACTTCTTTACCATTGATTGTGCAATCTCCTTAAAATGCATTTCTCCTTACTGCAGATTGCATTTCTCCTTAGTGCATTTGGCCTTTAAAAGCTTCTGTTCACCACATATCAAACCAGGCAGAGATCGCAATTGAGTAGTTCTGACCGAAAAGTTTATTGCAAAAGGAAAATGGAATCAACTTTATTGAAAGTCATATTCAAATTCTGCACCACCTCAAAATGGTTCATCTTCCAGAGAAGTTGATTTGATACGGTAGAAGGTGATTTGAGACACCAATCATAAATAGCATAAATTGTGTGACACATTTAATTTCATGAGTCCACTGACAGTTTTAAGTAAACTTACATGCATCCAAGAATAAAAAATGTCGATTTTTGCCACGAACAGACATCATCGACATATTGAAAGAGGCCCATTACACAAGAAAAACCAATCCACAAATTTTTAATCTCAGTAAAGAAGCTTTTGGTTGTTTACAGTTTTTACATGGCAAAAGGTGTTCAGTGCTAATGTAGATCCAATTGGTGCAAAAATATTGCTTTTTAATCAACACTATGTTGCCTCTGGTTTTTTAATGGACAAATGATGCCTATTTTTGAGGCTTTTCCATCACTGCTTTCCTGCTTTTCTATCTCTTTCCCATGATTCTGGAACTGGCATTTTATTTTCGGTAGCAAATCTAAAAGCAAGTTCTTTGCACTTCTCTACCAACAAGTCAAAATACATGTCCGCAAGAAAAACAATGTGACTTGCTGGATCTTTTTCCACTGCAGCGGGCAAAATTTGATTACCAAAAAAGGTTGATTGAATTCCAACAGTACATGTTGCATTTGCTTTTTTAATAAATCTCATTAAAGTCATTTTATTCACACAAAATTTTCATCACCTTTTCGATAAGATAGACCTTCCAAAATTTATTTAGCAGCTCTTTCGAGAACATGCGGTGAAGATCGAATGCTTCTATTGTTTTTTTTGACTTATTTAGTTGGCATTTTACTTTCAGACAATTGGACATTAAAGAGTAATTAAACGATATCTGAAATAACAAAGTACAGTAAAGTATCACAGCATTATATTAATTTTGTTTGAAATCAAGGTTCCCATGAATGTATAGTTTTTAATCTTATATGAATCTTATAACTGATCAAATCACCTTCTGTATCAAATTGCCATTCTCTCCCCGGGAAGATAATTTTTTATGATTTTGACACATGCAAATACCGAGTTTCGGTGAGTCATACCAAACACCTGTGACGCAGTTGTGTGACGTTAATTTCAGTTGTACATTGTGTTAACTACATTGGTACACTGTGTTAGTAGTTAGCGACGTTAATTTGTTTGGTTGAATGGATCAGTGATGTTTTAAATGCTGTCACTCAGTACCATCGTAACTGAGAGTAATAAGTTTTTTAGTAGAAAGCTCACAAAATTCCATATTTTTTTATTGTTTACTTTTTAACCAAATTCAAACATTATTCTGCCCTTATTTAAACAAATCAACAATGGCGATATAGAAAAGGCCAAGAAAACTAGGATGATTACTTACAAATCCATTGTACTAGCCAGATTATTTGTAATTAGTTTTTTTTTTCATGATGAGAGAAAGACTGGCATTGTTCTTGATTTATTCTTAAATTTTGAACAAAAATTAGCCTCGTGTTCTTATAAAATTGTTCTTGTAAGCAAAAAGTGCAAACAAACATATTAACATTCCAATATCAACTCTTACTCAACTGCAACGTAAACAAACTCTTGTAACTCATACTCGTATACGCTTCAACTAACACAACGAATGTTGTGACAATATGATTTGTTTTGAAACAATGCAGATGTGTGTATTTGTGCAGGCCTCAAAGCCGAATGATGTGCTCAAGTCAGTTTTGCCATTACAAAGGTGATGAACGTCAATGCAAAAAATGTGGGCCTGTCAACATCGCAGCTGCCCGGCAACTCTGCCTCAATGCTGACATCGTGGTGATCAAGTTGATTCGTCTGTGCTCATTAGAAAGCTTGAAGGATATTCTACAGGATACCACTCTTGATTTAAAGGTTTCACTAGAGTTATGTCACTGGAGTTTAATAGTTTGTTTACGAATGTTTACCTCATTTATCGATCGGCGTCAACTACCTCTGTTAATTACCAAAGATAGAAAAGTAACTTTTTCTTCGAGTCTAGCTGCTGCCTGCCTTCTTGTCTACCTAGATTGCATTGTGCACAGAGATGTGTTCACATTCGCTCCACGTCATCGAACGCTTACCTTTCATAGATGCGTTGGTCTTTCGATTAAAACGATTCCTTGTTGGTAGCATTGGATTTTAATTGCACCCCTGCTTAAATTAGTGGGGGATCGAATAGAGTGAAGCAGGGGCGAATCGAATAAATCGTTGGATGATAATGGGATCAAATAAATAGAAACAAATAACCGTTGGATGTTACTGGGATCGGCTGATGTGATTTAAGGATCGGGATAATACTTGGTCTGTATTCAAATCTATGACGTCAAGCTATTGCCTACGATAGCACAAAAAGTTCATGAAGGTTTGTTAACTCTGAATACTGCTGAGTTTCTCTGGCTTGAATTCTCACATCAATCGGCCGACATATTATCAATCTATTGCTTAATCATAACTAGTTTTGTCTTATTCAAATAGAATGCAAAAAAACACAAAAATTAGCAGTCAATTTAGAAAGACGCCAACACACAGCACACACACTTACCTAAACACTAAACAGCAGCAGCTACTGATTTTGCCTCAGCTATAATTATACGGGACACAAAATAATCGTAAAATATCTGATTTGCTCAAATTTTGGAACTAGAAAACTACAGCGTGATCTAATCAAGAACGAGAGACTTTAGCAAGCATAGCTGCAGTTGAGCTGGAATTTTAAATAAAGCGTTATTCGTATCAACTTTAAACCGATCTATCACAAAAGCAGTGGACAGCATCGTATCAAAAATTAGACAGAAAACAGCAAGTGGTTTGGAAAAAAGGCACAGTTACATAGTTACGAGTGCAATATAGGACTCCACATGAATGTTCTATTGTTCATCTTCTATAACGTTGGACGTAGGAAATACGCGCTGAACCAGGTTGGATAACTTGGGTATGGTGGGGAAGTAACGTTCTCATAACGCGGGAGCTACCAAGCCGCCCACTGAGCGTGTCGTTAGAGGCGACAAATGGGTACCACCTGTGTGGTAATGGGCCACCTGTGTGAAGCACTACCCAACTGCCCACAGCTCTTTAAGTAGTGTGAAAATGTTCACTTTTCTCTCTTGGGTTCTCCAGCCCAGCTAGAGTTTTAAAGTGTAGCATTTTCTCCAAACTACAGGAAAGAGCCGGTAATTCCAACCGATTTTGAACTGTATTTTTGCGAAAATATTTGGTTGCATTGTATTTTGGTCAAAAGCTATGTACACTTGATTAGCGTTTTACATATAAGTATACAGAGGTGGAGTCCTCGAGGACGCCCTTGGCCTCAAGGACGCATTTTGAAGTCCTTGGCCTTACCCTCGAAGGTCAAGTTCTTGGCCTTGGTTTCAAAGCCTCAAGTCCTTGAAAATTGCCTTGTCCTCGGCTTGAGGACAGCATTATTTTTTTTGGACTTCCGCGACGCTTTGCGTCGGAAGTCCTTATGTTTTTTCCACAAAAATTAAAAACGGTTTAACTTTGAAACGGCTGAAGGTAGAAACTTGAAATTTACATCTTAGCTGCGGCAATTACGAATCATTCTTAGTGCATATTTTGGGGGCAATCAGTTGTGCCATACGGGTTTCCGAGCCAAAAAATGAAATGCGAATTTTAGGTTTAAACAGCTCTAGCTCGAAAACTAATGGCACTAGGGGAATAAAACTTTCGAATTTAGAAGCGTCTAGGCATGCACTTTCAGTTCTCAAAAATAAACCATGACGATTCCGATACTTTTTTTTCTATATTTATTTATTTATTCAGCAAATCACATGGTGGTCACAAAAACTCCGAAACCACCGAAGCTAGAAACTTGAAATTTGGACAGATGATAGGTCTTTACATGAACATTTGGAGGCGCTACGTCACGTGGTTTGGGGCATATGCACCCTAAACTTGTGACAGCGATGTTTATTAAGTGATTTTACTCACACACGCGCGCGTGCTGCAAGGACGAATGGTGAAAGTCGCCAGTGCTTGAAGCCTACAACCTGGGCTCAATACTCTGGTTGGTCATCGCTTTTATCAAACCAACGTTATATTGAATCTAGCATACTAATTTTTTTTTTCGATTACGACGAAATCGTTTAGGATATTTTTTGTTTTACACTACATATGATCAGAGGGTATCAGGTTTCATTCTCTGTGAAGACGTCCCACAATTTAGCTTCTAAAGACCTTAAGCTAGCGCGCTAGTTTTTTTTTGCTATCACTACAAAATTTTTACGACAGTAATATTTTTAAGCACTTTGGAGGTAGTCACCTACGCTCGTGTGCTACCGCGGCCAAATGGTTAAATGCGCCAATGCTTAAACCTAAGACCTGGGTTTGATTATCTACTGGGTCATCTCTTTTATCAGACTAAGATTATATTGAATTTAGCATATTAATTTTTTTTCGATTACCACAAAATCGCTTTGAATATTTTTTGTTTGACAATAGGTTTGAAAGGTTTGAACAGGGGGTATCAGGTTTCAGTCTCTGTGAAGACGCTCCCAAAAGCACTATTCTTAACACCATCAGCAAGCACGCTACTTTTTTTGGGTGTCCGTAGACGTTTTTAGGACAAAACTATTTTGACATAATTTAGGGGGACCAACCCCCCAAAACCCCAAATGAACCCGAACAAACATCAGCTTTTTTGACGGCTTAAGTTAGGGTGCTACATCTTTGACATCCAGAGACAATTCGGAGACAAACACCCTGACTGGGGAATGATGGTGCTATGGAACTGGCGGAAGCCAGTGCTTGAAACCTAAGACGTGGATTCAATTAGGCTATCTAGTTGGCCCTCACTTTTATCAAACCAAGATTATATCGAATCTAGCATATTAATTTTTTTTCGGATACAACCAAATCTCTTTCAATATTTTCTGTTCGACACTACGTATGATTAGAGGGTATCAGGTTTCATTCTCTGTGACGACGCCCCAACAAAACACTTTCTAAACACCATAAGCAAGCGCGCTAGATTTTTTGGGTGTCAGAAGAACTTTTTAGGACAAAACTATTTTGACATAATTTGGGGGGACCAACCCCCAAAACCTCCAAATGGACCCAAACAAAAGTCAGTGTTTTTGACGGCTTAAGCTAGGGTGCTACATCTTTAATATCAAGACACAACAGAGAGACAAATATCTTGACATAGTTTCGGGGTACCACCCTCCCGGGGACACCCCAAGTGGCCACCCCAAACATCAATTTTTTGAACTGCTTAACATAGGGTGCCAGTGTTTTTTGCTATCAGTCGATATTTAAGAGGAAAATATTTTGACTGGGTTTCGGGGGTACCGCCCCCCCCCCCCCCTTGCGGAACCAAAATGGACCCCCCAAAAATCAATTTTTTGAACAACATAATTTAAGATGCCAGTGTTTTTTGATATCAGTAGATATTTAAGAGGAAAATATTTTAAGGTGGTTTGGGGGTACCAGCCCCCCTCGAAGACCAAAGTGGACACCCCAAAAATCAATTTTTTTAATGACTCAATTTAAGGTGGCAGTGTTTTTTTGGTATCAGTAGATATTTAAGAGACCAATACTTTGACGTGGTTTGGGGGTACCACCCCCTTCGGGGACCCCCAAAAATCAATTTTTAATTGGCTCGAGCTGGGGCACTAGTTTTGTTGATATCAGAGACACTAATATTTTGACATCGTTTGGGGCATTACCCCTTTGAGGACTCCCAAAATGGACCCCCAAAAACTAATTTTTTGATTGGCTCAAACTAAGGTGCCAGTTTCTTTAAATTCAAATCCCACATTTTCATTCTTTCTTGAAACAAAATTAGTTTGTTTGCATTGCATAAGATTGAGTTTTACAGAAATATCGGTAACCTTCAAAGTATGAAGGGTAGAATGATGGTGAAATGGAACTGGCGGAAGTCCCGTATTATTTTCCCGCGGGAAAATGAACATCTAGTTTTTTGAATGGATAAAGTTTTGTAGATCGGTTGAGAAAATTTTTTCTAGACCGCTTTTTTGGAGATCGCCTGAAAAAAAATTTTGAAGACCTTTTTTTCGGAGAACACTTGCGTTTGTGTCCTTGGTTCTTGTCCTTGGCCTCGAGCATTTCTGTCTTTGGCCTCGAGAGTGTCTGTCCTCAGAAGGGCTGTCCTTGGCCTTGGCCTCGGATTTTTTTTGTGTCCTTGGCCTCGAGCCTTGTGTTCTCGACTCTACCTCTGTAAGTATAGTCATGACAATTTTCTCACTGAGACTCCATAACATAGAGCAAAACTCTTATGATCTAAGCTCTTCATGTTTAGGTGCTTCACCTAGTTCGCGATCCTCGTGGTATTGTGAACTCCCGGCAAGTTGCGGTTGCTTACCCTCATCAGGAAAAAATTTCAACCACTTGTAGAAGAATAGCAACAGGTCTGAATTACGTCATGAGTCCAACCGGTGCAGAAGAATTTACAAACAAGTACAAAGCAGTGAGGTGTGTTATGTGGCGTTGACATGTCTCGAAGTAATCCAGTTTACATAGGAGGTAATGTCGCAGTCACGTAACTGCTTTATTCAAGTGCCGTCATACATCAAATCTAACATAACTACAAGCGAACTCAAATCCACAAGGATAGTCTTATAAAGCATTCCAGACAGTTATATCTGAGGTTGTAATATAGTATTCAACCAAGCCGGTGTATCGCATTGGGGCGCGTCCCACAAGCCTTCAAACCAAATCAAAATCTTCCAGCAAATCGCACCAGTGCAGAGGTTATACAACTTAGCCGGTCGACCGCAGTATAGGACGCGACCTTTGGACCCTGGATGCTAAGGAGTTTATATAGAAGGTGATGATGCATTTGTTTTCAAGAGGTGCACTTTCGAAGAACCATATGTTTTTGATTACCGATGAAAGTTGGAGATGGCGCAGTTATGCAATGTTGCACTCGGACTCTAAAGTTTGAGGTTCGATTCCCTCTGAGGTTGCTGAGTGTGCAGTTCATTTTACTGCGTACTTGAGGCTAAAGAAATGTCTATTACTGCGAGTTAGAACTGTATTGTTGATTGTCGCTCTGGTTTCCCTTGCAAATCTATTGTAATTAAATTTTTAATCACCAAGTTGCGTTGGACAGAATAAAGCGAAGGGACCATTGTGATCTTCGAGTCAATCTGCGAAACTTGATCACCTGTCTACCACACACGTTGGGGGCTTCACACTGTCCCTTTTAATGCTGAACCTCAATCAAGAAATATTTGATTATCATAATTTAGAGTTTTTGATTTGACTTGAGCGAGAATCGAACTACAGTCTATTGTTTCACTAGGAGACACAACGTAATGGTGATTCAAACGTTTCAGCATTTCCTCGATTAGCCAGCCTATTTAGCTCTACTTAGTCAGAGCACAGCGACCTAAAAGTAAACGGTGTTAGGTTGGCCGTTCAATTGGACACTTGTATTGCGATGTGATGTGGAGTTTGGTTTTGGGCTCGGCCTTGTTTGTATGTTGATATCATAGAAACTCCGGCTCCATCATCACGGAATTCTCTCTTTAAATCTTATCTAACTTTTGCAGCGGAAGTTTCTCCATAAAGGATATAAAACAAAATTGGTGCCATCTCTAAAATTTATGTGGAAACGTGTGTACTGTGTAATGTGCAGTGCCATATTGGCTGGATAAATCAATAATTTGTCTATGAATGGTTCGGTAAAACTGATCAAAACTAAATTGCTAATTTGTTGTTCGATTAGTTGGGGAGATAATTGTCGAATTATGTTCAGCCCAGTTTGTTTTGAAGCAGTTTAATGACTTATAGTCCTGTATTCAGGTACGAAGATATTTGCCAGGAGCCTTTTGAATACGCAGGAAAATTTTATGAATATGCGGGGTTAGAAATGACCACAGCAACGACAGCCTGGATCACCAAGCACATTCAAGTAAGTTTGGGATACATTCGGGAATATCTATGACATGCGCAAGCCCTAAAATGGAAGATTCTGCAGAAAAATAACAAAACAACGCAAATCAAACACCAACGCGCGTCACCACAATTTATCAATGCGCCGCAGAGAAGACTTTGTCAAGCTGTAAAAGTAGCGTATTTGCAGGAGAAAAGAAATAATAGTTGTAACCAGAAAGGAACATTTTGTAAAATTTAAACTAACCTAAACGTTCGGTGTGAAATCGTAAGGGCCTTGTTAATTTTAACCATCTGCAGTTTGTGCACTAGTTAGTGGGTGCGCTATGAAAATCGCATCTGGCGAAAATTAACGAAGAAAACGCTCGTTCGTTCAATTTTACGCAAAATGCCAATCGGGTCTTAATCTCGATTTACAGTGCAGTTTACTTTGTTACAGGGGAAAGACCATCAAGCTCAAAATGTTGAAAACCGAGAAGCAGCTGCTGATAGTGGCAAAGACGTACAGCACACTAGAGTTAGAAGATACTTAGGTTCATATTCCACCAGCGCTAATTGGTGGAAATGGATGAAGAGTTTAAATTTTCAAAAAGTGGAAAATACTCAAAATGTATGCAAAGAAATGATGGAAATAATGGGCTACATTGCAATACAAGATACTGAAAATAAAGGGCCGGTTGATATGATCACAGATTTTTGTCCAAATCGAAATATTACGTTCTGCTAGCAGCTACGTTTTACATTGTTGACTTAAAATTTAGACGTTGTTAAAAATTGGGAGCTTTCAATATCAAAGTCTCCAATCATTTTTGAAGAACGAAGGAAATTGATTGAACAGTGCCAGAAGTGCATTCGAGGGCGTATAATCTTCAAGGCCAAGGACAAACTCGAGGTCAACGCCCAGAGCCACAAAGAAAATTTTATGGATGTGATTGGCGATTTATTATTTTTGAACAGAAAGTTCTTAAAAACTGTGTATTTCGCGGGGTTTAAAAGATAATTTCATCCTAGCGTTTCTTATATGAGGGTTAAAAGATAATATTTATGTGAAGTGACGTCATTTTAAAGTTACTCGCGTTCGCAGTAATTTTGATTGCATTTCGTATCGGTAGATCAAGTTATTTTGATACAGGCGCGTAGCCAGAAACTTGCAATGGGGAGACTGTTTTGGGGGTCTGATAAGGGCGAAGCCCCCAGCGCTTGAAGTTTTTGCGTTTTTTTGCCAAAATAACTTAATTGCAGGGCTATTTTAATAAAAATTAATGCTTTTGAAAAGTGGCATAGAAATTGGCAGTGCAAGCATGATTAAACCGGTTGCATAAATGGGCTATGTGGGAGGTGGCAAATTGCAAAATTTTAGGTCTTTTGTTAACATGCTGGTAAAATATAAAATTCTATAGTTCAATAAAACTCAGACGGAGTTTTTTTTTTGTCTATATACTTTATAGAGAAAAATAATTAGGAGGGGGGGCAATGGAAAAATATTTGAAAAAAGTGATTGGTAATTAACTAAAAATGAATAGCCCCCTCCCCCTAATCCTGATTTTATGACATATTTGTTGAAGAAACCTTGTTCAGCATTTTTACACTAACGATCAAATTTAATTGCTTATTTTTGGCCTTTTTTCGAAGTTTTTATTGATTTGTGATTGATTTTTTCTTTTTATTGATTTTCAAAGTTTTTATTGATTTTTTCAAGGTTTATTTTTAATGAATTTGCCTCCCTCCCCCCTGAATATATGTTTCAAACGATGCTTTAAATCACTTTTTAGTCCATTCCAGTACAAGAAGCAGTTTCAGAAGTGCTAAAAACATTGTATTTTCCTTATTCTGCATTTTGGTCGACATCACAATAGCCATGAATTAACCCTATATCCCACTCCCCCGCCCCCCCCCCCCCCCCCCCCCGGCTACGCTAATGTTTTGGTAAAAACGCAATGTCATGAGTTCGAAGCCAAAAGTTAGTGATGGCGGCAAGCTTACAAAACGCTTTGCTATCAAAGTCAAGCAACTATTCAAGTATTTACCGGTAACCGGTGGTATTCAAAATTTTCAATGGTTTGTTTCGCAAAAACAGTAAGAACACGAAGCTTATTTTGACTCAAAATGTTAAAACAAATCAAGAACAATGCCAGCCTCGGCATGAACAGACAATTAAGAACGCCGACAAATTAAAAAATCGATTTCTGTTATTCAGGATCATACCGTTGCGAATATCCAAGTTTAAGCAATCCCAGCAGGACTGGATTTCAACCGTCGTGATTAGAAACAAATAAACAGTTAAGAATAATCGAGAAAAAATAAATCGTGTCATTTAATTTTCCAATAAAATTTAAAATGAGGCCGAAAATTGGTGAAACATTAAGAATATTTAACCTCAACTTAAAATTTACTCGTTCATATGAAAAAAAGGTGTACAAAAAAGATAAAAACAATTATATATCTTTAAGAATTAATGAATGCAAGAAGTTGATTATTATTTATTAATTGCAATAAATTTTATTTATAAGCTGTTTTCGTCACTTATACTTGCTACTGTTTTGTTTGACTTGTTTGTAAACGAACACAGGGCCTCGGAGAGAAATCTCATCAGGTGGTACAAAGACTAATATCGGGCTCCTTTGTCAAAACCAGGTCCGGAAATTAGGTGAAGACCAAAAGAAAAAATCTTCCCCGGAAATCCGGCCGGCTTTTGTATGCATGCACAGTTGCACACCGAACTTCAACTACTTGAGTGCGCGTGAACTTATAGGTCCTCCCAGGCCCCCTAGACCCGGACCCGGGTACGATGTACCTTGTGAATCCCCATCTTGCAGGCCCTGATCGAACCCGGGCTGTTAGTGTATTCAGAATCGCATCGTTGTAGCTTGTTGTTGTTGTTGTAGCGCATATTTATCCTCCTGTCACCGGACAGCGTCAGACGCTAAGTTGTTGGACGATCCGCACACTTTTCATCACCAGGACTACTTCGTGATTGGAGGAATCCGCACCTGTTTAGGAGTTTCCGATGATCCAATGTTCCGTGGATTTCTTCGAATTCTTGTTTACTGAATTTGCTGCTTGTTCGAAGCCACCAAGCAGAGATAATCATCGTAAAGCGTCTTATCCAAGGACGCAACAACGTGACTAGGGTGCGAGTTGAACCCAGATCATTCGATCAGGGTCGTCGTAAAAACGACGCCTTTACCCATTCGGCCACGCTGCCGACTAATTCGTAACGAATAAACAGGTTTAAGTAATTCTAGCAAGACTAAACTACAACAATCATGGCTAAAAACAACAAAGACAGGTTATAATGAAGAAAAATAAATGTCATTTTATTCTACAATAAAATTAAAAAAACAAATAAGGCTAAAAGTTGGTAAAAATTAAGAATAACCAGCATAGATCTAAAATTTGCTCGTTCTCATAAAAAAGAGAGTATGCAAAAAAAAAGGAAAATTAAAACAATTTATTTTGAAAAACTGAATGCAAAAAAGTTATGTGCTATCTATTAATTGCAATAAATTTTATTTATGAGCTGTTTTCATCATTTACATCGGCTACTTTTGTATTTGACTTCTTTGCAATCGCACCCGAGTTTTTAGTCTAATCCTTGGCCTCGAACGTTGTGTTCTCGACTCCACCTCTGGTCACGACATTTGGTTTATTGTATCTATATTCGATGCACAACACAGCGCACAGAATTTACGCAAAAAGTAATGCCGAAGCCATCTGTCACTTTAGTAGGCTTGAAAGACCATGGGTCTAGTCCCAGATCGGGATGCTGCCGAGGAGGTGCATTTAACAATGGGCTTTGATTGTCGCTTTGAGAACGATACAACTATCGCATTAATTATTGCAAGTAGGTTTAATGGGCAGTTTAGCATTGTTATTAGGGTGGAGTGAAAAAAATTTTTTTTGGAAATTCAAAAAAGTGTAGTTTGGAAATCCTGGCAAATGGTCTAAAAATAGAAAAAATCGACTTGAGCCAGTTGCCACCTACCATGGGCTGGCTATCCCCCCAAAAATTGGTCGCGGGGGTAAAATGGCCATAAAATCATGTTACTTGATAACCGCTAGTCGTAGAGACCTGATTTATAGCTCAAAAGTTGCAGAATCATCATGTTTCTATGAGTGCTAAGAGGACTTTTTTGTCTATTTCAATCATTAAAAAAGTTACTGTCAAAAAACTAGTTTTGGCAGGTGTAACATAGCTTTTTTTAAGGATTAGGTAGACGTAGGCTTACGTCTACTTAATCCTTACAAATTTTAAAAGATTTTTTTCTTTGTAGATAAGTAATTAAGTGCTTAGTACTATTAATGAAATAACTTGATAACCACCGTAGTTTATAGCTATGATAACCAGGCGAAGTGCAAGCAACGTTAAAGTTTTACAAAGTGGATACACTTTCACTGGAAGAAAAAGCTTTCCATCCGGTATACTACCCACCAAATGTCAAGTGTTAGAGAGGATCATCCAATTCGAAAATTTTAGAACTGTGGACGTTGCAAATGATGTTGCTAAAGAAATACATGACAGATGGGTGTGGTGTAATGTTTATCCATTACGTTACTTAACTATATCTAAAAAAGTACAGGCACTGTTGGTAGCTTTCAGCAAACTTGATCGGTATCCCAAGAAAAAACGTGGAGCATCTTTTTTGGAAAAAGAAGCGGAGTTCTTGTCAGATATAGATAAGTTGTTCGACGTGTTTTGTAATGACAATGAACAACGAAGACGTTTGGAAAAAGACCACAAGTTGCGAATGACTGATGAAGATTTTGTATTTTATGAAGATCAAAAGAGTCGGCGTATTGGAAAATGTTTTGATGTAGCTTTGCCTTTGACCTCATCTGACCAAACATTTATACGACGTTCAGAATCACAAGTCAATGCCCCAAGTTCACAATGCCAAAATGAAATTATTACTCTGTCAACTACTGATTATGTCTCGGAGTCCGAATCTATGGCATCAACAAGCACAGACACATCACAATCATCTGCAGTTTCTCAGTTCTTCGCGGAAATGCCAAATCCATCCATTCAAAATCGCAAAAAATGCCCAAACCTTGCCAGAGTTTGTGAACGCTACCAGCTATCGGATAGAGCAGCTGTTGCAGTTGCTAACAGTGTCCTAGTGGATGTTGGTTTAGTTACTGAAGATGATAAAACACGCATCATTGATCGTAGTAAACTACGAAGAGAGCGTGAAAGATGCCGAAACGAAATCCGGAGCGAAGAGCAACAAAACTTTGGATTGGTGAACGCAGTGTATTTGGATGGCCACGAAGATGCAACCCAAATTGTTGCACAAGGTCCAAATGAGAAGCATTATCGGTCTGTTCAACTGGAAAAACATTATACAGTAGTTGGTGAGCCAGGAAGTTATTACCTTACTCACTTTTTTCCTGAAGATGGCAAAGGTAGAACAATTGCCCAAAAGTTGTTTGATTCTTTCAGTGGTACGGAATTGGAAGGCAAGCTTGCAATAGTTGGCACTGACGGTACTGCTTCTATGACCGGCAAACACAATGGATGCATTCGAAGTTTAGAAGAATTATTACACAGACCTCTTCAGTGGGTTGTGTGTTTACTACGCACAAATGAACTTCCCTTGCGACATGTGTTTGCTGCTTTATATGGGGCAACAAGTGGTCCAGATACATTTGCGGGACCGATAGGTAAAAAAATACAGGGTCCTGTATCAAGTTGGCCAGTTACTCAGTTTAAGCAAGTGTTCGTCCCTATTTCTTCTTTTCTAAAACTTTCACCTCATGTCATTGATGACCTGAGTACAGATCAATACTACGCTTACAAAATCTTTTTGGCAATTATAACTGGTAATTGTGATGATGATCTACAATATTTGGAAGTTGGCCCAGTGGTGCATTCAAGATGGTTGACTTCGGGTTGTAGAATTTTGCGGTATTACGTGTCACTGGATGAACCACATCAGAATTTGGAAATTTTAGTTAACTTTTGTTTAACTGTTTATTTTCCCACTTGGTTTGAAATGAAGTTATACAACCAACTAACACATGGTTCTAAAGTTTTTTTCAACTTGATCAAAAGAATTAACAGTCTGACAAATCAAGATCTTCGACAAGTAGCTCAAAATGTTGTTCAAAGAAATGGATATTTTGGCCATCCAGAAAGCATTTTGATCGCAATGTTAGGAGATAACGATCAAGCTGTTCGAGACAAGGGCGTGAATCACGTTCTTTCACTTCGCAAGAACGACACCTCAGTTCGTTTATTTCACCTTCCTACTTTAAACTTGGAAGCAGACACATACTATGAGTTGGCTGATTTGGAAATTTGTCAGCAACAACCTTTAGCTATTAGACATTTGTCCGATTCTAAAATTGAAGACTGTCGAATGAAATCCGTAATTTTACACCATCCATGCCACAATCAAACTGTCGAAAGACATGTCAAATTGGTAACGGAAGCATCAGCACAAGTCACTGGATTTGAAAGAAGAGACGGACTTATTCGCCAAAAAATTAGATCTCGCAAATTGTTAAAAAAGTTTGACACTAAAATGCAATTTTCGTAAAATGTTTTTATGTTGTGTTGACTGTTGATAACACATCTATGTTTGCCAGCCTCGCACTCACTTTTGTTGTGCACTTCGCATTACTACAGTAATATGTTGTACGACATACCCCTAAAATCAAATTTCTTAGCAAGTTACGAATTGCAAGAGTTCATGTTAACTAGTAGTGAATCACAATTCTCTATGATGCAATTTTAGCATGAAAAACCGGTTTCTTGACTGTAACTTTTTTTATGATTGAAATAGACAAAAAAGTCCTCTTAGCACTCATAGAAACATGATGATTCTGCAACTTTTGAGCTATAAATCAGGTCTCTACGACTAGCGGTTATCAAGTAACATGATTTTATGGCCATTTTACCCCCGCGACCAATTTTTGGGGGGATAGCCAGCCCATGGTAGGTGGCAACTGGCTCAAGTCGATTTTTTTTCTATTTTTAGACCATTTGCCAGGATTTCCAAACTACACTTTTTTGAATTTCCAAAAAAATTTTTTTCACTCCACCCTAATTGTTATGTCAAGATGACGACGTAATCGTTAGCTAATTTAAGACTGCATTTTCAGGCTACGGAAGATTTCAGTATGAGCGATAAATGCATAGTATAGATACTGGGAACAGAGCGAGAAGCCTACGTGGACTTTCTCCCAGCTGTATTACCTCACTCAGTCCGCAAAAGATCTTTGCCTTGTATTTATCAACTATTGTATTAGCATTATCGATAAAACGTTCGAAAACTAAAATTCTGCATATAGCAATAAAAACATCGCTGGAGAAATCAACAACACGATCGTTTAGGAAAGCGCAAGAAGGCTTTCCCTGTCGCTATAATGCATTCGAGCCAAAATTTTAATTCTCGACATCGATCAAGTTATTTGACTAAACCATAGTAATTTTTAGTGACTATAAGACCAAACTATAGGAAACTTAACTAAAATTGTTTTTGCGACATTCTATGCAGACTTATATTTCGGGCCGGGCTTTTTGGGCTGAGTTTGGCCTTAAAATTGACAAAAAATCGGGCTTCATTCATTCTTTTTCATTCATTCTTTTTTTATTCTTGACCACCACAACAATAGCAAATGCATGGTAACACAATAATAACACGTAGAGTCAGGAAAAGGAAGTAGCTACGCAACGTCAGACGTTAAGACATGCAGGGGATACTGAACACAAAAAAGCGATTTTTATTTGCATGGTTGCTACACCTGTCACACCAGCTCAAAGTACATTGTAGGCCTAATCAATCACAATCATCAACATAGACGCAGGCACACAAGATGGAAGTAAAACTAACGGCTGGAGTAGTTGTTCGAATGATTGATAAAAAGAAAAGAGAGGGACAGTGACCAGTGCAAGGCCAGGCACGGTTACGTAGGTGGTCAACGGATGGTGCAACCGGCCCAAAACTATGTTAAGCTCAACGGAGCATGGTGAGGAAAGAAAAACCACCCTGAAAATGAAACCTCACCGGGTCCGGAAACCCTTTCAAGTAGCAGCTGGTCATAGCATCTAGACAATAACAATTTTGCAATCGATACGTATGCATCAAAACAATTATACACAACATATAGCAATATGAGTCACACCATCCACATTGCGTCTAAATAATTAGCTGGTACAAAGTACCAAACCTGTGATCTCTCCGATATCTAAGTCAGAACGAAGGTATACCCACGAGAGGAACTAAATTTGTGTCTATGCAATGTTGATGATGTATATCTCACACCAGTTAAGGTAGAGTCCGGTGATACTCAACTTAAACGGCAATGGTTTTAGTCACCTTGCTGCGCGATGTACTGGAATTCACCGGCGAGCAGTTAATTGTCTATTTATCATGAAAGCAGTTTTAAGTTTTAGTAAATCATTACCAAGTCATCAGGTTTTGTACTAAGTTTTAGCACCCCAGGACTCTACCAAGGCGTTCAAGCAGCAGTCAGAAATAGTAACTTAATAAAAAAAAAAAAAAAAGACACAGCCAAAAAAAGAAAGTAAGCTACAACAAACGACAGATAACGAAAACAAGTGAAGACAATAGCTGCTATTTTTAAAGGGCTTAAAGGGATGCTGCTTGAATTTGGTTTCATTGAAAAAATGAAATTACTTGAAGTATAAAGTAATTAAGAGGTGCCCCAAACCTTTTTTTACAATTCTCTTTATTCGCGAAAATACGATTTAATCCGTTTGATTCAGTACCATTGGCAACCCTGCATTTTGCAATTTCGTGACATCACAAAGGCCTATTGTCGAACAGTACTGGTAGACCAGGTGTGCAAGAAAGGGTAGCAGTAGCCAAGTTTTCAAGATTTATTTTGGCTTCTCACTGCTATAAATAGATAAGTTAAGGATACTACTTAGATTAGGCCTACAGCAACCGTATTATTGTGCTATTTTTTAATTACAGATCTCTGAGATCTGAGATTAGCTTACAATATATATACAGCTATTTTATTGTTGGTACAAAAATTTAGCTTAGTAAAAAAAGTTGGCAAGAATATTACTGGTAGGCCAGGCTGGTGTTGTTTTAGAACTGTTATAGTCAGAGGTGGAGTCCTCGAGGACGTCCTTGGCCTCGAGGACACATTTTGAAGTCCTTGGCCTCGAAGCCTCAAGTCCTTGGCCTTGACCTCGAAGCCTTAGGTCCTCGAAAATTGCCCTGTCCTCGGCTCGAGGACAGCACTATTTTTTAAACCGTTAAAATTTTGTTGGAAAACGCCAGAAACCTTGAGGAAAATTTGCAAATACCTTTTTTGTTTTCCGCTAGTGGAGCATAAGCTTAGCCAAGCGGGCCTCCTTCCCAATTGAAATTTCACCAATGACACAAATGTGGCAAAAAAGTCTATTGTTTCTTCAGTTTCAGTTTCTTTTTAGCGTTTTTTGCTTCACCAGTAGCGAACAACAATATTGAAGACCACGGGCCCCAGGACCCCCTCAAATCAATTTTGCCAGCCAATTTAATCGTAAACCTGGAAGAAATGGATAGTTTTCGTCCTAAAAGTTGCTATCTCAGGTTCACATCTAGCCTTTTTATGAACGTAATGCATTAACCAAGGCCGGATTTACTACAATATGGTGCAGTACCAGCTAAGGGCCCTGCGCTCAAATCTTAAGACTTTTTGTGGTCTTCACCTACATTTGGCAGAAAGATGTTGCAAAAATCTCCAAAGAGCCAGGGGCCCAGCGCGATGTAAATCGGGCCCGGCAATAACATGGTTAGTAAGCGTAACCATCTATTGCACCATTTTTCAATAACAATTCATTAATTCACCTCCACCTCGCCAGTTTTTACGCACAAAATACTTTTTTAAAAAATTAGCCATGGAAAATGCTGATTGAACAAATCGTTGAACTTCAATTGAGGGGGGCTGGTCCCCTGGCCTAACATGTACTTCTATAACTGGTTATTTTCACGACAAAACAAAAATCTCTAAAGAAAATCTTCGAGTGGGTTTTCATTTACAGCTAAAATGTTGCACGAGACAATGCATCTTATTTCCCCCTACCTGGACCAAATCACGTACAATTAAACTTTAACCCCAAAATGCAAGATGTTAAACGTGTTTTGGACTTAAATTGCAACTAGAAGGAGGATTAAACAATTTAATTTTTTTAATTGGCTTTCAAATGTCAAAAATGTAGTGCTTTCACATGGCTTCAAACACTTGTGAATTGTGATTCAATGGCATTAAAAAAGCTTTTTTTTCCAAAAAATTACAAAAAATCGCCCAACGGCTGGGGGCGGCGATCCCCAGACCCCCAAAGCCTCCGGCCACTCCCCCAGACCCCCGTCTGTGATACATTTGAGTTACACTGACTTTCTTAAATCGTCTCCAAAGTTACGTATATGCACTTTTTAACTATATTAGTTTAAGCCCTGTCCTTTCACCAAAATCCTGGTTAAGTGCCAACAGGCAAATTTTTGATGTCGTCATTACATGTGATTTGTGGTTTAGGCCTCCCCAATCAAAAATTCTGGCTACGCCTATAAATTGAAGATTGCCTGAAAAAAGTTTTTTAAGACCTTTTGTTTTTGGAAAACACTTGCGGCTGTGTCCTTGGTCCTTGGTCTTGGCCTCGAGAGGGTCTGTCCTTGGAAAGGCTGTCCTCGGCCTTGGCCTTGGCCTCGAGCCTTGTGTCCTCGACTTCACCTCTGGTTATAGTTGGCAATTGCCTAAAGTCTGCAAGAAATTTTGAAAAATCAGACTTTTGTGATGTCACGAAATTGCGAAATGCAGGGTTGCCAATTGTACGGAGTCAAACGGATTAAATTACATTTTCGCGAATAAGAGGAATTGTAAAAAAAAGGTTTTAGGCCCCTCTTTATCACCTCAAGTAATTTCATTTCTTCCATGAAACCGATTACGAGCAGTGTCTTTTTAAAGCGTATTTTCAATTTGCAAGCCATTTCAATGCAAAGATCGATATAACTCCAGGTCACTGCTACGTCACAATTCAAAAGCTGCACAGGTATGACTACGCAGCGCCAATATTATCATTAATAATGGGCAGCGGTGCAGGTGAATCGGCTACCGTTAGGCAAAGTCCACTTACACTTTGCGCAGACCTCATTCCGGCCCATTGCAACTGTAGCTGCTATGTTAGTGCAGTTTTGTATGGTTACTGGTCGAACTCAGAAAGTCTTCCAGCTTCCTTTACGGACGTGGCCAGTTTGTTAATGTTACATTTCGTTACCTTAGCCTACTGTGAACAGTGGTCTTGGTAATTCCAAAATATTTGACACAAATATTTTGGTGAACACGAATATTTTCGTGAATATTTTGAGTTCAACCCGCACCATGATCACGTTGTTGCGTCCTTGGATAAGACGCTTTGCGATAATTATCTCTGCTTGGTGGTTTCGAGCAAGCAGCGAATTTACGTGGGAAGAAGTCAAAACGTCAGCAGGAAAGCTTGGAAAATGGTCAACTCCTAAGCGGGTGCGGATTCGTCCAAAGCATAGCGCACCGTCGCTTTCTCGTGATAGGAGGATAAAGATGCACCAATCAATCAATCAATCAATTTGCAATTGCCTACATGATGATCTTGTGTTTCATCCTCTAGGCTACATTTTGAGCACAGAGAAGACTTACCACGGCCTCTAGTTTTCTTGTGTCTCAGTTGATTGTATCGCCAGTTAAAACTGGCACTACTCTATTTAATTGAGGCCTCTCAAGGTTAAGGAGACTTGATGTTTGTGGGTGAAAACGTCCAACCTACACACTTCTTCACTCTCAAGCAGTCTTTCCGTGTATTCCACATAGATTTATTTATTTGTTTATTTATTTCACGTCGAAGACGTAAGGAAGGCGCAAAAAACACATTGAGCGTTATAGCATGAGACGCAAAAACATTAAAATGCAAACGATATAAAAAGTAGGCACTTAAGTAACACGACTACATGCATGCACCACCTTGCAAACAAAAGTAAAATTAAATATGACATAACGAAAAAGTTTCCAAGAAAATGCTGACCAATAGGCCTACCGTAGGTTCAATTCAAAATACGCAATTTATGTATTTAAAATTGTCGTGAAATTTCTGGAAAATAATCACGGTTTCAGGAAAATGAGAAAAACTTACGGTAGCCTACTGGCAACGAGTATTTACAATTAACATCAATTTATACAGTTAAAAAGACATTGTATACATTATGTGCACAGTTGATTAACACGAAGCAACGAGTTATGTTACACTTACGATTAGCTTATCATAAAATTTCAGCTATTGATATATGAGTAGGATTATAAATTTGTTTTTATAGTTTTATTACCATCTGTTGACCTGTCTTTAATCGTGCTAACACAACTGGCATGTGACGGGACTGTAATAAAATATTCAGGAACTTGCATTTTGATTTAGATCCTGATTTGGCTACATACTCTGCCACTTCATTACCATATACCCCTGCATGTTCACTTGTCCAGGAACCCGGGCAATAGTGACGCGGTCTTGTTTACCTAACTGATTTAGGTTTCTAATGTAGTTGAGCGCTGTAATTGATGTTGCAGTGCACTTAAGAGTGCTTTGATTGCTGCCTGATTACGTAGCAGCACAACAATACTTTGATAGAGCATTTTTTCCAAAAGCAGGTCTTTTGCCACTTCTGAAATAGCTAGGACTTTTACTTGGAACACAGTGCTGTATTCCAAAGAGGAAAAACGCTTGTTTTGGGGAGTTGTTTGTGTATTTCGCATAAAAACCCAGACTTACTCTCCCATCTAGTTTCGAGCCATCTGTGTAAACCCTGAGAGTGTTCTGATTTAGAACGTTTTCAAATTTCATAGCATTCTTTATATCCATAATTTGACATTCGAAATTTCTCTCAAATACCTTTGTTTCTTTATTCGGTCAGCTGGCATTTGCAGCAGAGGTAAAAATCTTTTAGTCTCATTGCAAACATCAACATGGCTTAATCACTTTCCCAAAGGAACCGACGGGGTTGACACGCCAGAGTCCACGAAGAGCGATTCTGTATGACCTTCGTACTGCCTTAACTAACAAGAATTTCTCATTGGGAATTATGTTGAGCAATATTTCCAAAGCACTAGAAGGGTGGAGGAGGGGCAGGAAAAGCTGACGAAATCATTAGGCAGCAAGTCTCTGCACCTTTGTGAATTTCCTCACTAGATACTTTTTGTTGAGACCGCCAGCCCAGGACACACTTGGATACGAAATGATTGGGCGTATCATAGCTGTGTATATCCATTTCGTCGTAGATGGTATACCCATTTTGTCGTATATTCCCCACGTTTTACCCACAATTCGTCTATATTGCATTAATGTTGTAGTTGCTTTGCAGATAATTCGAGTAATATGTGGTTTCCAAGTTAGCTTGCTGTTCAGAGTAACACCTAACAGCTTTGATTCCTTGGAAAGTTCTAGTTTTGAACCATTCATTAACAAGGAACCCAAATCTGGATTTCGTTTACGAGTGAACGGGACAATTTTGGTTTTCTTGCTGCTTAAGTTTAGCTCTTGTTCGGCAGCCCAGTTTGCAGCAATATTTATTGCTTTCTGAGCCATACCTCTGACCTAAATAATATCAGCACCAGTGACCAACACTGCTAGACCACCGGCATAGGCTTAGACATTAAACCCCCACTACGTAATTTTAGCAACAGGCTGTTTAAGACACAGTTTCACAGAAAAAAGGACAGGAAACCACCTCGTGGGTTCCCTTTACCACTTCCCTTTTAACTTTATCACCATATAATTCTACTTGGACTGTGCGATATCTAAGTAAATTCTCTATCCATGAGGTGAAAATCTGAGACATGCCCAGCCCGCGCAAAGCCGCAACAAAGCCAAGGAAGGTGACATTGTCGAAGGCACCGACAATATCTAGAAATATACTCAAAGCCGGCTTTTTTCCAACAAGACGATGCTCCACACAGCGCATAAATTAATGCAAAGCAATTTTCGTAGAAACACCTGCACGAAATTCATACTTGATGCGATGCAAGAAGCTTTGCCCGCACGTTATTATCTTCATTAATATGATACAAAATTTGTCTTTCCAACCATTTCAGTTGGAAAAAAGTTAAAGTGATCAAACGGAAGAATTTGCTTAGCTTCAAAATAGCTTCCAGCGCAGCGCATATGCTCGAGGTCAAGTTGAAGTGCATGGTGTACTTGACTTCATCGAAGTTGTTGGTAAATGGGCTGCAGGCAAAACAAGACAGAAATAAGCGTCTCAAACCTTGTTCAACCACTCTCCTTATTCGCAAAAATGTATTTAATCCGTTTAAATGGCAACTCTGCGTTTCGTAATTTCGTGACATTAGAAAAGAATAACTTTGCAAAATTTATTACAGAATAAGCCAGGTGATGCTCGGGCATTGAATGTTGCATTGCTTAGTCTGCAAGAAAATTTTGCCAAGTCATCGTTTTCTGATGTCCTTGAACATCGAGTTAGTTAGTCTGCAAGAAATTCTGCAAACTCATCCTTTTATGATGTCATGAACGCTGGGATGCTTATCGCACGGTGTAACGTCGCTTATGTTTTCTTGTTTATACCTGGTTTCGAACACTCGCTCTACTGCATTTAGCTTTTCGTGTATATTTGGCTGCTAAGGATTTCCAATGACGTAATGCTACACAACGCACGTGATGTCACCGATTAAGCGTTTTACCGCGCCTTTTCTACTGTATGCAAATTATCTATTGCGCAACTTTTTGAAACTGTTTTCTTGAATTTTCGCGCTATAACTCCTTTGTTCTGGGTCAGTCAAATTTGGTTGTAGTCGAGGAAGGACGTTAAAATTTTACACTCAGAATTACCAAGAATCTTTAAATTTGAAATTATTAAGTATTGGATTGTTACAGAAATTTAGCAAGCTTTGGAGTTTCAGAATTGCAGTCCTTTCTCGAGGTCTTAAACTTGTCCTGGGTGGGTCCCATCTTATTTATATTTAGGACTTTTGTCCCCTGAGCTGTTGCTCTTTATACTTGGACCTTTTGTCCCCAGAGCTGTTGCTCAAGTTTGAGAATTATTTACTGGACTATTGTCCTCTCATCAAGTGTTTCCGTACCGTTTCCCGGGGGCCCACTTCAGAGATTGCATTCTTTGAAGACTTCGATTGGAGTTAAAGCTTACTGTCTGCCTGAAGACGAAACCATCGGTGAGTTTGGGTTTTTATTGCAATTATTCTAATCAGTATTCTCAGTCTGATTCTTAAATCGTAATTATACCGTAGTTGTTACTTTCTGTTTGGATATTAGGCGTACTGTGTGTGTTCAAATTGTGGGAGTTATTTGGTGCTGCGCAGTAATATTTACGTTCGTTTTTGATTCCGAAATTGCTAATTGGCGTACTTTCTACAGAAACCGTTGACAATATAAGAAGATAAGTTAACGCGTGTAGAGGCGTCAGACACGGCAGACAGAAGAGATTTCGCGTCGTCTACAAAGTTTCGATGTCTCTTCTCTTGTTGGCTACAAAGTTTGATGATACTAATTTCAACTTCGACAACAGTCTTTCAAGAGATTTCTTCGTTCACATCTCCAAATTCATCACATGAACATTTCCAACAACATATACGGTATTTCGGTTTATTAAATTGTACTGATATTATTCCAAACAGCGCTGTTGCAATCGACCCGCTGATCGTATTTAACTGCCGGTTATTCGTGGTTACCATATCCAAATTTGAACCGATAGACTTCGACTGCTAATTGTAATAATAGGTACGGAGTTTGTTGAATCCATTCCTGGATTATACTATTTTGTGCTATTTTGTGCTTATATACTTTACATTAGAGCGTGTGTTAGTGGAGTGTTTTTATACGTTTATTATGGCATCCGAAACCAATCTTACGGATGTAGAGCGTGCCATTAATCAATTGCAAGGCGTTCTGAATGAAAATTATTTAGCTGCTGAAAAAATTATGGCATTACGTACCCCTAATACTAGCGAACTTAAGGCTATTTTGGCTAAAATTGACAAATCTTATGACGAATTAGTTGGGGCTATGGCATCCGCACGTAAAGATACTGAGGCCATTGTAGCAGTAACGCAAAATCAACACGAATTTAATCTACGAAAGAAAGAATGGTTTTCAACTTTGGATAACCCATCATCTTCCACTGCTGCTGTTCCCGAACCATCTACCATTGCTCCCAGGCCGTCAAGTTTTGTGTCTCCCAGCTCTTCCCGGCATTCTTCCAGATCTTCCAGGAGTTCTTCTAAGTTGTCTAGTAGCTCCTCTTCACGAATAAGTGCTAAACACTTAGAGGCGACAGCTAAGTTAAAGATTGCTCAGTTGAAGCTTGTGCACATTGAAGAGCGAGCTAATGAAGAAGCGCAACGGCTTCGTCTTAGAGCTAATGAAGAAGCGCAACGGCTTCGTCTTAAAAAGGAAATTGAACAAAGAGAGGCTGATCGTGAAATTGCCTTGGCAAGGGCGGAGTATGAGATCTACAATGAATTTGCTGCTGAAACCACGCGACTGAGTGATGACGTCACCACAATCTTGAGTAGTGACAACGAAAACACTGTTGAAACTGTCGTTCCAAAAACCTGTTCTGAACTAACCTTTGCTCGATCATCTTCGCTCCTTTCTAACAATCTTTCTGGAAGTAACACCTTGTCTTTGGGGGGTCTTCCGCCAGCCAAGTCTACCATGTCTGCTGGTCCAGTCCTGGGTGTCCCACCCATCCAGTCTTCTATGTCCACTGGTCCGGTCCTGGGTCTTCCGCCCGTCCAGCCTTCCATGTCCACTGGTCTGGTCCTGGGTCTTCCGCCTGTCCAGTCTTCCATGTCTACTGGTCCAGTTCTGGGTCTTCCGCCTGTCCAGTCTTCTATGTGTACTGGTCCAGTCCTGGGTCTTCCACCCATCCAATCATCCTCTTCCACCTGTCAAGTCTGGAGCTCCTCATATGTTCACGGTCCCCTGCCTGCACATCCTGATATTTCCGCTGGATCATCTCATATGCAAGTGGCTCCTTCAGTTGCTCACTCTTATAACTTCAACAGACTTCCTGCTTCTAACCCTTTGGGTCCGCCGCCCAGTAGTGCAGATTTACCAATCTATAGCCACGTTTCACCACTACTTTATCCTGGTGTGTACAATCAAAACTTCGTGAATTACGACAGCTTGTTTCTTCCTCGTCCGGAGTTTCCAAAGTTTTCTGGCGATCCTCTGGAATACAAAGCCTTTATGAACAATTTTGAAACGCACATTGAACCGAGAGTGCGCGACGAGAAGACTTTGATTTGCCTGCTCTTGCAACATTGCTCAAAGGATGTTAAGGATCGCATAGAACACTTTGCTACTAGCGAAGTTCAACCTTATACTGTGGCTAAGCAAAGACTAAACAAAGAATACGGTTCACCATGGGTTATATCTGATGCGTGCGAGCAGCGATTGAAAAAATTTCCTTCAGTAAGATCTGGCGATGGAAAGCAATTAAGACGTTTTGCAGAACTTCTCGAAAAAACTGGCGTAATTGTAAAGGACATACGACAATATACCAGTCTAGACTCTTTAGATATGCTGACAGAATTGGTGAACAAATTGCCTTACGATCTTAAAAAGCGTTGGGTCAGCAAGTCTGTTCAAATCCAGAACTACCTTGGACATCTTGCCAATTTCTTACATTTTGTGGATTTTGTTCGCAAGGAATCAGACGAAGTAAACTCTCTCTTTGGTCTTCGCTCTCTCCATCCTAAGACTACATCCACGAAAACAAAGGCTTCTTCATTCGGATCGGTCATGTCCAAGACATCTGCGAATGTCAACTCCAAGTCTTCTATCTCTGGTTCCAGACACGTTACTCAGGTTGGTTCTTGTTGGTATTGTAAGAACACTTCCCACATACTCTTTGACTGCAAGGACTTTAAGCAAATACCTGTTGAGGATCGTATCTCCTTTGTCAAGGAATCCAAGTTGTGTCATAAGTGTTTAAGCTCGAAGCACAAAACACGAGAGTGCAAGAGGAGTAAACTTTGCGCAGTGACTGGATGCAAAGGGTTATATCATCACACTCTGTTGCATAAATTTGCTACGACAAAGGAGCACCCTCCAAAGACGTCTTCAGAGGATAAGGCGGTTGTGCCAGTGACTTGCGGATTTACCAAGTCAGAGTCTTGCAGTAATTCGGACAATTCCCACGTTTACCTTTGTATCGTTCCTGTTAGAGTGTCCTTCGGTGAAAATGTTGTTTCTACCTACGCCTTTTTGGATCAGGGATCAACTCAATCATTCTGCAAACGATCTTTATTGCAAGAGTTAAAGGCTTCTGGCACTCGGGAAAGGTTACAACTCAAAACTATTACTGGAACTACTAATGACATGGATTCTGTTTCTTGCAATCTGGTTGTATCTGACTTGGATAGCGACAGTTCTTTTTCATTATCCAATGTACATTCCGTCGAAAACATACCTGTCCAGCCTAACAACGTTTCGGTTGATGCGGAAGTATGTAAGTTACCGCACTTACAGGATATAAATCTGAAGTCACTCCCTCACGCTTCTGTCAATCTCTTAATTGGAGCTGATGTCCCAGAGCTCTTTTGCATTTACAGCGCTAGGAGAGGACCTCGAGGCACACCTTGTGCAATTGAGACTCCACTTGGATGGTCGCTTCTAGGGCCGTCTTTATCGCCTTCCCAAGGAAGTAATTGCACTGTAAATTTCATCGTCAAGAAAGACGCAACAGAGATGGTAGCAAGAATGTGGGAAACTGAATTTGAACCAGGAACTTCGATATTTGACGATTCCTTTTCTAAAGAAGATTGTTTAGCACACACCTTGATGCAATCAGAAATCTGTACTATTGATGGCCACTACCAACTCCCTCTGCTATGGAAGGAACCTTATAAGAATCAGCTTCCCAATAATCTACCCTTAGCTCAACGTAGACTCACTAGCTTGAAAGGACGACTTCAACGTGATGATAATTTGAGAGTGAAGTATGGCGAAGTTGTCGAGTCTTATCTTTCTAAAGGCTACGCTCGCGAGGTGCAGCAAGCTTACCTGACTGAATCAAATGACCCGATTTGGTATCTACCTCATCATCTGGTAACTAATGTTCATAAGCCAGAAAAGGTGAGAGTTGTATTTGACTGTGCAGCTAAATACCACGGATTGTCTTTGAATGATACGTTGATGAAGGGCCCAACCTTTATGAACAATCTAGTTAGAGTACTGATTCGTTTTCGAAAGAACAAGATTGCCCTAGTTGATCTCTGTCCTAGTCCCTCGGCTGTTGAATCCCTTGGTCTGACTGATCTTGTGTCTGGTTGCCTAGCTACTGGGTCTCATGCTCTAGCTGATGTAGGTCCTGAACTCCCAGCCGCTAGTCCCCTTGCCTTAGCTGATTTTGGTCCTGGTCCCCCGGTCACTGGGTCCTTTGTCCTGGCTGACCTCGGTCCTGGTCCCCCTACTACTGGGTCTCTTGCCGATACTGATTCTAATTCCTCAGCTTCTGTGTTTCTGCTATTCCTGAGTTTGGTCTATTACCTTACGTTTCTGGGTTACTTTGCTCTGTGTGATTTGGTACCTGCTTCTCTTACTGCTAAGTCTTTGACCCTTTGGCGTTCAGTCAATGTGTTAGTGTATACCGAGTACGTCTCTCGTACGTGTTTGGTCACAAGTACTGCACCTACTGTGATGCTGTTTTTTCTGGAATCACTCCATATCCCTGAGTTTAGTGAGTCCATTACCCATGCTGATCCAATTCTTGGATTTCCAGTGATTAATTTTTTGACGTTCTGGGTCTTTTTGAATTCTGTTCATGCCTCCATTCATGTGCAATTCATCTCACAAGTTGCTTCAGTTTTAGAACGTTCAATTTCGGGATTTTTGATTAGTCCAGACCTTGACGTGAGTTCTGCGGGCTTTACTACTCCCTTTATATTTTCTGTCTATCTCACTCCATCTGATTTCAATCTTGCTGTTCTGTGGTATATTTCTATACCTCCTGGTCTATTTTCAAAAAACGATTGTTATGTCAAAGGAAGATGGGCACAAATACAGTATCTTGCCAATCAATTTTGGAAACGTTGGATGGATGAGTTCGTCCCTAATTTGTTACAACGACAAAAATGGTTTGAAGTGAAACGGAATTTTCAAGTCAATGATGTTGTACTTCTTGTGGAAGATACTCAGCGGCGTTCCAAATGGGTTTTGGGTAGAATCCTTGAAACTTATCCTGATAAACATGGCTTAGTTAGGACTGTTCTGGTCAAGACCCAAACAAGTGTTGTTAAACGGCCTATAGCTAAGTTATGCCCTGTTGTTACACACGACTGATTTGAATAACCTGCTTATTGATGTGCTACATGTTACACGTTAGATTTGCTCTGTTTAAATTTTGTCTTTGAGTGTTCTTTGAATATGACTTTCGCGACTTAGTGTTATAAAAATGTCTAGAGTACCCATTTTTAGGGGGAGTGTAACGTCGCTTATGTTTTCTTGTTTATACCTGGTTTCGAACACTCGCTCTACTGCATTTAGCTTTTCGTGTATATTTGGCTGCTAAGGATTTCCAATGACGTAATGCTACACAACGCACGTGATGTCACCGATTAAGCGTTTTACCGCGCCTTTTCTACTGTATGCAAATTATCTATTGCGCAACTTTTTGAAACTGTTTTCTTGAATTTTCGCGCTATAACTCCTTTGTTCTGGGTCAGTCAAATTTGGTTGTAGTCGAGGAAGGACGTTAAAATTTTACACTCAGAATTACCAAGAATCTTTAAATTTGAAATTATTAAGTATTGGATTGTTACAGAAATTTAGCAAGCTTTGGAGTTTCAGAATTGCAGTCCTTTCTCGAGGTCTTAAACTTGTCCTGGGTGGGTCCCATCTTATTTATATTTAGGACTTTTGTCCCCTGAGCTGTTGCTCTTTATACTTGGACCTTTTGTCCCCAGAGCTGTTGCTCAAGTTTGAGAATTATTTACTGGACTATTGTCCTCTCATCAAGTGTTTCCGTACCGTTTCCCGGGGGCCCACTTCAGAGATTGCATTCTTTGAAGACTTCGATTGGAGTTAAAGCTTACTGTCTGCCTGAAGACGAAACCATCGGTGAGTTTGGGTTTTTATTGCAATTATTCTAATCAGTATTCTCAGTCTGATTCTTAAATCGTAATTATACCGTAGTTGTTACTTTCTGTTTGGATATTAGGCGTACTGTGTGTGTTCAAATTGTGGGAGTTATTTGGTGCTGCGCAGTAATATTTACGTTCGTTTTTGATTCCGAAATTGCTAATTGGCGTACTTTCTACAGAAACCGTTGACAATATAAGAAGATAAGTTAACGCGTGTAGAGGCGTCAGACACGGCAGACAGAAGAGATTTCGCGTCGTCTACACACGGATTAAATCTAATTAAGTCGCGGTTAAGGGAATATTAAAACAAGGTTTACAGCACTTCTTTATTATCTCAAGTAGTTTTCATTTCTTCTATAAAACCTATATCGAGCAATGTCTCTTCAATTCAAGCTTGATATACATACTTGTAAATTGTAATTTTGCAAATTGAAAAAATTGGAAATTTTGGTGGATACAAGGTTTAACCAGACGCTCAGCCATTTTAAATTCGCTGTTGACATAATGCACAGTATAATGCACACAACAAAGCAGCATTGTTCTGTCTATTTCAATTTTTTTTTTCAAAAAAAAAAAAAAAAAAAAAAAAGACAAACACAATGTCAGCATCAATGTAAAACAATTTTTGATGAAAAGTGTAACATACGAAGATGTACGCTGTGCCATCTGCAACGTTCTTTATTTAAAGAAGACACAACCACTATTTGCAAATAGAAGGCACAAGGTGGAGCAGCTTCCAGTCGCGAGGAAAAATGACTACCGATGGGATTCGAACCCATGCCCAAAACAACCAGAGACATACAATGGTTTTCGGAACGTTTCTGGTTGTAGGTGAAACCTGTGTAATTGTGTATGTCTGATTGTTTTGGTTATGGGTTCGAGTCTCATCTGTAGTTATTTTTTCTGACGACCGAAAGCTGATCCACTTGTATTAGTGTTTTACAAAATGATTGCGTCACTCTTTTCATTATGGGCGCTAATGTGTACTTCTGCGGGGTAGAATAGGGAACTCGTCTATCCGATGTGTTGTTTAAGAGACCGATGGGTACCCACCAACAGTGGCCAGCTTTGCCTTAATCGGTTGCTCACTTTTTCGGACAAGAGCGAAATGGTACATCTTTTTCAGGGCATCGCTGGTCTTCTATAGTGAAACTTTTTTATGCACCAGGATGCTCTCCTACAATAGAAGTTGAGCAAATCCAAACAACTCTTTGCTTAATTCTTGGCAATTAAATTTCTTTTAGCCTGCAGAAATGATCGGATAAGATAAGCTCGAAAGTTTTACAACGCCCGAATGAACAGCGTATATTTAAGGGGTCTATGATGCGCCATGCGCCATGCACTTTTCGCCTAAGCCCCAAATATTTTGTCTAAATTAACAGAAAAAATCAGTTGAGATTCATTTATGCCCCCCTCACCGCTATAAATTGTGTTACTGGCAGTGCTGTTGGACTGAAAGGAAAACAAAGGTTGACTGGGATGAGGAGAGGACCCTATTTTTTGGTGATCTTCACCTTTAATCCGCCCGAAATGATGTCAAGGATCCACCAAAATATGACAAAATTTAAGCGAAGACCTTTGTTGGTTTTTACCTTAATTGCATACAAAATCAAAAATTCATTTTAGCTAGATTTTTAAGACTGTTTGAAGTCGTAACATTTTCAGTGTTTGTACCCACTCCCTCTTCGCAAAATTCTGTCTACAACACCGGCCCGAATAATGAGTCCGCAATGTACACCAAAGCGTTAAAGGTAGCAGAACGTAATGTTTCGATTGGGACAAAAATATCTTATCAAATCATCAGGTCCTTTATTTTCAATGTTTTGAATTGGAAGGTAGCCCATTATTTCCATCATTTCTAGACAAGCACTTTGAGTCGTTTCCACTTCTTTGAAGCTCAAGATTTTGACCCACTTCCACCAGTTAGTGCTGACTTGATGTACGGCTTCTCTAACCATACTGAATGGTTGATCTTTGGTTCCGCCAACCTCAATTTGAACTTTGTTGTTTTTTCTCTGCAATGAATCGCAGTGTAAAACAATATGATATTTGCCAGAGACGCATTGAAGACAGGAAATGGCGCTATACTCTTTTTTTTTTTTTAAGAGCATTTTTATAAGAACACGCATCCTATTTTTGCTGAAAAATTAGGAACACATTAAGAACAAAGCCAACCTCAGCATAAAAAAACTGATTAAAACCACGGCCTATAGTCAGTGCGTGCAACCTGCACACTTTCTTGGCCTTCTCTGCATTTCTATGGTTGATATGTCTAACAGTCATCATTGTGTACATCGAAAAACAACTTCTATACCCGAGCAAGAATAACTTTGCGTCTCTTTATTTCCAAATAAATTTAAGAACAAAATGATGCTGAAAAATTGTCAAAATTTAAGAACAGCTAGCCTTGACCCGAAATTTACTGGTTCTTTGAAAAATAAACCGTAGCGCTGTCTTACCAATAGCGTCTTCCACTAAAACTCTCCAAATGTGAGTTCCTTTTCTCCAGTGTTGATCCCTGTTAAGCTATCTTCCAATTTTACTTCAACACTTTTGGGCATACCTTCCTCTTTTAACCTCACTCCAAATTTATTGTGTTTCATTCGACAAAAAGCCTTTATCCAGTCCTCATGCTACAAATTTTAACTGAGTTCCGTAGCCCTAAGCTCGATTGCCTTCGCCACCTGAGGAATCCACAAACTCTCATCTCGACTGAGCAAAGCCTTTGTGATACCGTTTCTTTGACACAACTCTCCTAAATGGTTCACGAATGCAACACGCCAAAGAACCAAATAAAGTCACTGTTCTACTTGCAGCGCCATTCAACTCATAACTGAATGCCCCAGCATTCCATTCCCCCTATGTCACTGATCTTCAAGGACCACAACCCTTACCTTGAAAATAACTTTTGAACACCCGGATATATTTTGCTGTAAACGTGCTTTGCACTAACCCTGAAAACATCTACCGGTACTTTTGATGAACCGGTTCAAGAAGAAACCCTCCTTGAGGTCATTTTGCATCCCAATCGGTCATCTCTCCTCTTTTTGTAATTCCCGGATTTTTTCCCTCAATGCCACCTTTACAGTATGCTTCTTCGTGCCTCACAGCACTGGTTCAAACTTAAATCGTCTCGAATCTGGCCAAACTTTATTGCCTTTTTTTTACCTCTCAGAGATTTACTTCTGAATGGACGGCGCTAACGCTTATTTTTTTGATCTATCGGAATGTCCGTGCTGCTACGTACGCTACACGCTAACAATCATCAGACCTGCCACTTTCGTTCATTTATTTTCTTCACTGATTCTTTTTTGTGCTCTACTCGATACCCTCGTATCTTCTACAAAATCCGTTAGGAATGTTAGGTCTCATGCTCCCTACGTCATCTCCAATTGCTCTAAAGTAAATCTTAAGTGGGTTTCTGCTGGTCCTCATCATCTACCCAGATTTACTGATTTTCTAGCCAAAGTTGGGCCTCTCTCAGCCCGCTGACACAATCCCTTGTCCTCTCCCATTGCCATTTCAAAACTAGACACAGTAAACGCACAATTTTGCTTTCTCATCTAACTTGTTCAGTTCCTCCAGTCTCTACGAAGGAACTAGCCCTACCTCCTTCTATTCGTTATGAACTCTCCCGCCATCGCTGAAGCCCTTTCTTGCTCTCCTTTCAAAAGAATTGCGGATTGCACAATGCACATCCATAAGTTATGGAATGCACGTAGTTGAAAGTTTGATCTGCTCTGGCGTTGCTAACTCTGCTAGACAATTCGCATACTTTATGCTCCTAAAATGGCTTGGTCTTGCCTTATTTTCAGAAATTGGTTCGCATAGTCTACGGACACTCAGTCTTCAATTAAGTTATTGTAAATAAAATTGATATATTACCATCTTTTTTCACCGAGTTGAAATTGGCAAGCTACAAAAAGGGGGAATCTTTTCGTCTTTGATTGAATCAAGCCGCCGCCTACCCACTCGTTTTCTCCTCGCGTTAGAAGCTTCACACTGTTACTTATAATACTCAACGCTAAGCAGAAAAACTGTGAATACCAATTTTTACATATTTTTTTGGTTTGACCCAACAGGGAACCAAACCCATGTTTTCTTTTCACAGCAGACGCTCTATCCACTCGACGAAAATGGTACTAAATAGTTGATGTCTATTACAAAAAATCTAAACAAAAGAATGGACTCACTTGAATGCTTTTTCGAAGCCAGATAAATAATTCTTTTGTCATTGGCAAGCCAGCGTAATGATAAACTCTTAAAGCGTGTTTGAAAGGTTTCATGCAAATGTCTTCATATCTATATGATAAAAGTATTTTGCTAGCATTAAGAGCGACATTGGGGAATTTACATTTAGGTCATCTTCAAAGGGGGCCCCGCCAAAGAGCAAAAACCAAAATACTTGTTAGGAGGAGTGAGACTATTTGCAAAAGCGTCCTGCTCATAAAATTACATATCAATATCCGAGTCCAACTCACAAAATACAAACTTCCCACACCTTGATGGTGGTTGGTCACTAACAAATAAAAGAAAGAATGGTTATCAACAGGTGAAAAGACCATGACCTATAATTGAAGCGAGACAAGGAGGAGTTGCGTCTGTTTGAGGAGGTGTTTAAGAAAGGAATAGGTAATCCGGTGGGGCCTCGAAGCTGTGAAAGAAGAGACCTTAAAGAAGGCTTTAGCGAGCTCATTTAAAAAAAGGGGGTACAGAAGGAGTTGTGGATTACAAAACCATTTACGCAGCAGGCCAAGCGGAAGTTATTCATACTGACGCCATGCAACGCGCGAATGGGTGCTTGAGGAAAAAGAGTAGTGGGAAAAAGAGGTGTCGTGGGTATTGTTCATTTTGCCACAAAGGAGCCGAACATGGCACTGGGGTTGGATCGGGGAGAGAGTTTGGTGCAGGTAGCCAAGGTTTTAGCTTTGGCGTGATAGGAAATCAGCAAGGGCAAATACGCTCTCCGATATCCGTCTATATAGCGGAGGAGCCAAGCTTCAGAAAGATATGACGTGGAGGTAACAATTGGATGTTCTCCGACGACTGTGTTTGCTTTCTAGAACCATCAGGCTTTGGGAGTGCAGTCAAGACTACCAAAAGATATAGAGGTCTTGGCAGCACTGAAGAGGAGTATTGAGCACTTTAATCGAAAGTGAATCCATCAAGATATTGGAGAAAGTCAGTGATGTAATTATGGCAGTCATTTCATTGAATCAATTTAAAGCTAAAGAAGAAAGCGATATTGAGATGGCGTACTGTGGAGAGGCGGTCCGAACCCAGACCAGGAAATGCCCATCACTCACAGGTTGAACGTAGTGATGCAGGATCTAACGATAGTACTCGTAACCTTTTATTGCCAAATATACATAAATACATCACAAATTCAGCAAACATTAAAAATGGCACAATTTAGCACGACGAGAAATGAAAGTCAGAGGAAGAACGACTCCCAGTCAAGTTAAGGAGAAGGGTGGGAGTCACAGGGTTGTTTAGAATGTCCGGGCAGCATTTTTCCGAAGTGCACCCCATATTGTAGCAATCTGTCGCATTTTTCTTTTTATCTTGAGTTAATACATTTTGAGTTTCTTTTTATTGAAATGATGCATTACTCCTATGTAATTTTTATGTTTGAACAATTTTTTTATTTTCCCGGTATGGAACGCAAACATCAAATGAATCGTGTTATTACAGTATCTTTTGCTTTTTCTAGAGCATGATACGTAATTAGAATAGTAACATCACCCAACACACCTCACTACTTTGTACTTTTTCGCAAATTCTGCTGCACCGGTTGGACTCATCACGTAATTCAGACCTGCTGCTATTCTTCGACAAGTGGTTGAAATATTTTCCTGAAAGTGATAGGTAACGGCTGCTTGCCGGGAGTTCACAATACCACGAGGATCGCGTACTAAGTGCAGCACCTAAGCAACATAAAACAAACACAATAAGCATTCTGCTTTATGTTGTTGAGCTTCCAAAAGGATCGTAATTACTACATATAAAACGCAGATCAAGGGTATAAAACCATTAAGTAATTGCGAATACTTTCGCAAAAACATGCGTTAAAGATCGATTTCATCAACATGAATAGCTTTAATCAGAAGATTAACGAAGAAGTCAAATAAGGGTAAACGTAGCTGCAGAATATTTGCTCTTGGTTATCGAACATTTTTTGAAACTATGATATCAACCTCACATCAAGGATTAAGTTGGATGTCAAACATAAACCCGCTACCGTACTGTGTGATCTAAACATCAGGTGGACAGGCAGCAGCTTGACTCAAAAACGAAAGGGAACTTTGCTGTCACCTTGCCTATTTGAATCATACCGAATATGACCTTTAATCAAAATAATTACTTTCGTCGCCACAGCAATTATTTAGTGTAGCAATCTAACCAAACCTTTCTCGTTTATTGCAGGAATTGGGGGGCTGCAGATCGAGATTGACCACCGCTATTCATGATCCACCATCACCTCCTTCTTTTTGCTTGGGAAAAATCTTAAGCAATTCCATTTAAAGTCCTTAATATGTTTGAACCATTTTTGTTCGAAATGTTCTACCGCTTCAACCAGCTTTTTATTTTTTCTTAAGCAAGTAAAACTTGTTTGAAAAGCTTTTTCGTATTACACGCAATACACCTTGTCAAATAACTCCTTCAATTTTTGGTAAAAAACTCATGCATCTTGTAGAATATCCTTCTTGTAGATGTAATAGTGAATGCAAGCGGGGGCACCTTGAATCGAAAGCCATGTCTCCGTAAACAAAATATGTACTTCTGGAGCCATATAGAATCAAATCAAACCTTTAAGTTAAGAGTTTCATCTTGAAGGATATCCTTCAAATTTTTCAGTGAGCAAAGTCGAATCAACTTGATCACCACGATATCAGCATTGAGGCAGACTTGCCTGGCAGCTGTGATGTTAAGAGGTTCACATTTACGGCAATCATGTTCGATATCTTCGTAATCGCAGAGCTGACTTGAGCAGAGCATTCGACTTTGATGCCTGCACAAAAGAAACAGTTTCGCTGTTTTCAAATTAAACGAGGACTGCATGCAAATTCAATTGCCAGTGGAGGTTTCTAGGGCAATGGGACTAGATTGGCGTTGACTGCTTTCTTCTCGACCAAGTCATTACAGAAATATTTCACTTCAAACACGACTTAGGGGCCTCTTTAATTAAAAATGTGATTGGCAACCCTGACGTTGATAACATTGGCAACGCCATCCCAGTTTTATCCTAAGGCAACGCTGCTATTAGGCTAAGCCAAAGAGGCCAATTATACCTTTTATGTAGGTTGATATAGGGCTCTGTGGTCTTGTTGAAACGTCAGGGTTGCCAATACAAATTTAAATCACGGAGACCCATCCGGCTTGTATGAAGTAGAATATCTCCGGAACGGCCCAGTCAAGAAGGATAAAGTAAACGCTTATTTAATCTAATGTGATTGCCCAAACGTTAGATACCCCAATTGATTTTTCCAGCAGTCCTAGTTTAAATCAATTCATCATAACACTCACGATATCACGCTAAGCGTGTAACGAATTTTCGCGTCATTTTGGGTCAGAAAGAATTTGTGTTTAGATCAAGAGTCAGGGCTTGAATGTTCCAAATGCTGATATATTATAAGACAGGCGACATTTTTTCGTGAAATAGGGCTTTATTTTTTTGTATAACGTACCTGAAACAAAAATTGTGTTTATCACAAAAATGATTCTTCTCTCTTTTGGCCATTTCGGTGACTTTCGAATTATTGTGCAATCTGCAATGAAACAAACCGTGCAAGTATTGCATCGCCGTTTTCATATTGAGTCCGCTCATATTGCAATGATTCCCGAATACCATCAGTGGTTCAAACATGTAGAAGACGTTTCGTTGTTGGTTAAAAAACTGGCCCGCGAAAGAGGATCCAGATCGAAAATAAGCGTTAAGCAGAAGACCTGGGACAAAATAGCGATTAAACTTCTTTCTTTACGTTGAACAAAAAACAAGGCCATGAACCAAAAGTTGATATCAACGCAGGAGGCCTTTTTTTTTTCAACACCACAACAACTTACATACGCCACGCACTTTCATTAAAGTAGCAATGATAAAGAGAACCGAGCTTCCTGTGGTCTCAAGCCACGTGCTAGCACTGATCGAGCTAGGATCGAGCACATATAGGACGAACTAATACAGTGACTATTCGATTTTCAGTTTATAACTAACCAGTCAAGCAAGAAACCTATAATTCGAAGTAAGTTAGAACATTTAAACCTATCAGTGGTCGAGTGGATAGAACTTCTGCTACTATAAGACGATAAACTCGGGCTCCATTCCAGGTAAGGTTAAAGCAAAGATCATAAAAATTGGTCATCACAGCTTCACTGTATGGCAAAGGTAACGTGGTGAATAAACTGTAATTACGATTTGTATAAATGTATGTTTTCAAATGTATCATTTCTTTGCTTCATATTTTTGCGATTTAAGTTACGATAGTTTTCCGCTAAACTAAATTAAGACCCCATCTGCCGCCAAAAAAATTCGCTCAGCCCATAGTTTAAAGACTACGTCCTAACGCAGTGCTTTCATTTGTTCTTCTTTCCAGCCAACAATAGCTCGGCCTTTTCTTTATAAAAAAAAAGTGCTGTTTTTTTTGCGCTCTCCAATCTCCATTCTGAAGTCTCTTCTGGACAAGTGTTAGACAAAAAGCTTTGAAGAACTGAACATTCTAATTTATGCAATACTCAGGTACTGTACCACCGACCAACTTGATAAATATTTACCTTTTCTTTTTTGTTTTGGGTAACGGGGTGTGATTTTTGTATTTTTTCTCAAGATGTCATCATTGTCAGAAAGTATCACGAGTGACAAGATCAAAAGTAGAAGAGTTGCGCAAAAACCAGCAATCAGTGTTTGTATTAACTTCATACTAATGTGCAAAAACAGTAGTCTAAAGGGCAAACAAAACTACTATTAACAGCCCAAGACATACTGCTTCGAAATCGACTTTTGTCTTATATCACTCTTCACAATGGCTATAGAACTGCAAGTATGAACACGAGCGCAGAAAAGCAAAGAGGTAATGCAAATTGACCAGACCTTAAATGAGTTGCCCTTTTTTTATAAGAACAACTTTAAAAAAACAGGGCCCATTTTTGCTAAAAAAATAATTAAGAATAAGGGCTAATACAATGCATTTGCAAGTAATCAGCAAAGCTTTCTAGGCCATTTCTGTATTGCCATTGTAGATTTGTTTAACAGCAATCAAGCGAGAATACTGTACATTTAGGTCAGATTATTTTCCTCTCAGGATAAGCCCAAATCAACAACAAATAAGGCTGAAAATTTGTGAAAATTTAAAAACAGCCAGTCTTGATGCAAAATTTATTATGTTTCATAGACGAATAAAAAAAGTGCAACCCTATACCATATTAACTTGTCATTAATTTCTTAGTACCGGTACTGTACATTGTTCTTATCACTTCATATTGCAATTGAAGAATATTTTAGTCGTTCCATAGGGCCTTAGAAGTTAGAATTTAATTGCTTGTCACGTGCAAGTATGCATGATTATGTGTTTCAACCAGTAGCGTAGCCAGGAAGGGGGGCCATAGCCCCCCCCCCCCCCCCCATTGGCATGTCTACCAAAATGCAGAATGAGAAAAACGCTTTCGACCGGAAAAATTGTTAAAATTTTGGTGAAGACCTTTTTTTTTTGAGACCATAATTCGGACAAAACTCGGCATTTTCTCCGTCTGTTTTGGAGTTTACAAAACCGGAAATCCGGCATATTTGGGCTGGCCCCGTGCCCAAGTTCGGCTCTCGGCGCCCCTGGGTCTGGGGGCGAAGCTCCCAGCATGTGCATGATTTTTTAAAATTTTTTGGAGGAAAAGCTGTTTTAATAATATTGGATCACATTTCGCACGTGTTCAAAGCCATTTTGAAAGACTAGATTTTTAACATTTGAAAGCCAATAGAAAAAATTAAACTGTTTAATGCTTCTTTTACTTGCAATTTAAACCCGAAACACTTTAAAATCTTGCATTTTGGCGTTAAACTTTGTAAGTGATTTGGCGCAGGTAGGGGGAATTAAGATACATAGCCTCCTGCAATATTTTAGCAGTAAATAATAATCACTCTAAGATCTTCCTTAAGGGAATTTTGTTTTGTCATGAAAATAACCAGTTTAGGAGCACATGTACAACCAAGGAGCCCAAGGCCCTTGTATTCAAATTTAATAGTTTGTTCAATGAGCACTTACCTTGATAATTTTTTTTAAAAGCATATAATCGTGTAAAAACTGCAGAAGAGGAAGTGATTTGCCATTGAAAAATGGTGGAATAGATGGTTACGCGTACAAACCATGCTGTTGCGCGGGGCCCCTGGTACTTGGGGAATTTTGTAATATCCTCCTGCCAAAAGTAGGTGAAGACCAAAAAAAGTCTCTCCGTCTGAGTAAGGGCCCCTCGCTCTGTGCGATAAGTTAAATCCGTCCCTGGTAATTACATTACGTTCATAAAAAGATTAGATGAGGGCCTGAGGTAGCAAATTTTAGAACAAAAACCCTTAATTTCATCCGGGTTAAACGTTTAAAATGGTTGGCAAAAAATAAATTGAGGGTGCCCGGAGCCCCCTGGTTGTCACTATTATTGTAAATTACTGTTGTACGCGTGTACTACTGTACGCGAAGATGCTAAAAAAAAACCGAAACTGAAGAAACAATTGATTTTTTGTCACGTTCTTATCATTGGTAGCATTTCACTTGGGTAGCGAAGGCGGGCCCCCTGGCTATGTTTATGGTTACTGGTCTCGTGAATCTCCAACTGTGCTGCATTCAGTTTTCAGTGGGTTGCTGACCACACGGACCTTTCTGGAAATGAGTTAGTTGATTCCTTGGCAAAGGTGAAGATTTTTGCCTTGTGACGCAACCTCTTGTCCTTTCTTCTCCGCCGTTGCCAAAATCAAACGGTTTTTCTGCGGTTCTGCCACACCTGGAGACGAAAATTTTTGCATTCCTTTCTATATTGACAATTCCTTCCTTCTGCCCGTAGAACTAACCCTGTCTCACCATGCATGCAGTAAAATTACTCGCCTTTGCTGCCATGGTCACAACCCACAATGTCTTTACTTTCCTATCTACATTACTACCGGCACGTAAAACCAATTGTTTGCAGAAACCATATGCGCTTGAGAACACTCTCAACCAGCCCCTACAGTCAGTAGCGTAGCCAGGGGGGAGGGACGGGGAGGGGGCTATAGCCCCCCCCCCCCCCATTAGCCTGTCAACGAAAATTCAGAATAAGAAAAATACCACGTTTCTCGCTCTTCTGAGACTGTTTTTTTTTTGCGCTGGAATGGATTAAAGTGATTTAAAGCATCTTTTGCAACATATATTTTGGGGGGGGGGCTAATTTATCAAAATAAAAGTCACAAATCAATAAAAAATTTTTAAAATTTCCAATACTAAGCAATTAGATTTGATCGCTAGTGTAAAAACGCCAAACATAAGTTCCATGAACAAATATATCATAAACTCAGAAATAAGGGGGGGGGGGGAGCTATTTAGTATTAGTTACTTACCAATCACTTCTCATAAATATCTTTCCATTAGCCCCCCCACAATTTATTTTTCTCTCTAAAATATGACGAAATAGATTACTTCGTGAGAGTTTTATTGGATAATAGAATTTTATGATTTACCACCATGCAAACAAGAGAACTACAATGTTATCATTAGCCACCTCCAAATAGCCCATTAATGCAATCAGTTTAATCATGTTTGCACTGTCAATTTCTATGCCACGTTCTAAAAGCATTATTTTTTGTTAAAATAGACCTAAAATCAAATTATTTTTGCAAAAAAAGCAAAATATTCGAGCGCTGGCGGCTCCGCCCCGAGACCCCCGTACCTCCGGCGGCTGGGGGCTTCGCCACCAGACTCCCAATGGCCTCCGGCAGCTTGGGGCTACATCCCCAGACCCCCAAGATAGCCCCCCCATTGCAAATTTCTGGCTACGCGCCTGCCTACAGTACCGGTAGGCCAAGTGATTCTTTGCTAAAACTTTTGTAGCCCTGGAAGTTTATTCCTGAATAGCATATATTGTCTTTTGACTGCATGTCGGCATAAGTAGAAACAGGCATATTCTTAAATGAACGATTCCTATGCTACCTATTACAATTGGAGCAGATGTTAGTTTCAAGGTGAAAACATCTGGCTTTAGCCTACTATTTAAAATAGTCTATAATATGTAAACCGACAATGATCCAAAACTGAGGTGCTCTTGAAAGTCTAATTGTGTCGTACTCTCACGATCACAATTCGTTTTTGTGACGCAACGTAACTATATCGAACAAGTTTTTCCGCTAAGCTAGATAGACATTGAAAAAAAAGGGTTTTTTTACACTTAAAAGTAATTTTACGAGCAGTTTAGTTATTAAGAGCCATTGAAAAGAGTATAGTAGCCCTTGCAGTTCACAGTAATTTGGAGGTCGAGTACAAAACTAGTTTAAAAACAAGCGAATTTGGGATAAATTTTTTAAGATCGTAGACTAACCGTATCGGGGCGGCTCCAACACAATGCTGCAAAATAATAATACGTGAACAGGTTGGATTTACCATAGGACACAATGGCATATTTCTATGTGATACAAAGCCAGGGGCCCCGCGATTGCATGGTAAGACTATTTTTTATCTATAAGTTTGGCAGGGAAATGCTGCAAAAATACTAAAAGTGCCAGGCAGTAGCGTACGCAGGATTTTGAAAAGGGGGGCCAGGAACCTCAGAAAATTTGAGAAGAACAAAGGTCGGAATGAACATTGTTTCACTTCAATTTAGTCCGATTTTTTGCCCAGAATTAGGTAAAGACCAAAAAAAAAAGGTCCACTCAAATTTAGTCCGATTTTTCGCCCAAAATTAGGTGAAGAGCGAAAAAAAAGGTCTTCACTCAAATTTAGTCTGATTTTTTTGGGTGCGGGCCAAAAACAAAGGTCTTCTCCTACCTTTGTGTGCTTAAAGCTTCTGCCCAAGTTACAAAGGGAGGGACCATTCCACAATTTTGCATACTAATCTATGCTAATTATACTATCCTGGCGACCCAAAGGGGGGCCATGGACCAATGGCCCCCCTAAATATGTGCCAGGGGCCCCGTGCAAAGTAAATTCGGCCCTGATCACCCTGATCAAGGATCCTATACACCTCTCCGAAAAACAACTTTAAGAAATTACATTTCCCGGAAAAAGATCTGGCGGAAACTACATTATCTCTAATTTGCAATTCTCGGAACGTGCACTTGTGAGAAATTACTTTTTCCAAGAAAACTCTTTCAGAAATAACATATTAGCCCGAAAACTCATTTAGAAATTGCATTTCCCCGAAAAAAATTTTCAGAATTTACGCTTGCCAGAAATTACATTTCTCCGAAAAAACTTATTTGCGGGCAAGTGTTTTTGAAATTTTGATTTAATTATTCAAATAGAATTTGAATAAGATTTAACTGATGATGCCTCGTTGGGGTCAAACGATTTTAGAAAATAAAATACAGTGGTATACAAATTTCGACTGATTTCGTATGTACCTGATGAGCTTAATTGTGGCTGTAAGTTATTTTACCGATCCCTAAATGCGAAGACGTCGGAGTTTCATCTTTCCTTTGTTGCTTTTGCTGGTGATTTTCATCCAAAACTTGGCCTCAAACAATGTTTATTTGAAATGAGTAACAAATACAGTATGCAATCACCATTGTTTTAATGAAAAATAGTTTTCAGAAAATGAATTTTTGTGCATATGTAATTCTGGAAAATAAATTTTCGGAAAAATGTAACTTCTGACACACGTAATTTCTGGAAAGTATAAATTCTGCCAATGTGTTTTCGGAGAAATGTAATTTCTGGAAGTCAGTTTTCGGGTGAAAAGTATTTTCTGATAAATGTAAATTCTGGAAAATAAGTTTTTGGGAAAATGTAATTTTGGCTAAATGTAATTTACTGTAATTCTTGCTAAAATAAATTCTGGACAGCAAGTTTTTGGGAAAGTGTAGCCTAACTTTGGCCAAATGTAACTTAATTTCTGGCACGTGCAAATTCTGGATTAGTGTTTGGGGAAACTTCTGGCAAGAAGTGTGATTTTTGACAAGTTGGTAAGTGTGATTTTTGACAAATGCTAATTCTTCAAAACGAACGTTCTGGTAAATGATTTTCTAGAAATGTTTTTTTCTGTGAGGTGTAGCTAAAGAGTAATGTTTCAAATGTATACAGGCGTGAATGACAAACCCTATACAGTTATAGCCTCGTAGGGTCTCATGCACCAACGCGTAGTTTAACTTTCATCTAAGGATTAACAAAACTTTAAGGGAATAGTTAAAACTGGCAAATTGCTATGATTAAAGCGTAATTCAAGAATAGCGTCTCTGAAGTCTGAACTTGCAAATTTAGTTTGTTTTAATCTAATAAGTCAATTGGTGTAGCAGACAGAAAATTGCTAATCCGTTGATCAAAGTTAACCCACGTTGATGCATACGACCTTTAGTGTAAATTTTGCGGAAATATATTCTTTTTGTTAGAAGTGCTTGTGCTGATGAACACTGGCGGAAATGACGGAAAGAGGGCAGGAAGCAGGGTATTTGCGCCTTCAGATGTATGCCTCCCTTTTTAGAAGTAGGATACCCAAGTGCAACGAGTTTCTGGTAGGCAAACGGAATAAAGTCTCCCCCTAAAAAAAACAACAAATCGCCGGTGAAGACCTTTTTTGTTTTGCTCTTCACCTACCTTCGACAGAAAAAAAACACCGAATTTTTGGCGATGATCTTTGCTTTGGTCTTCACCTAAATTTGATGGAGAAAAACATCTAATTTTCGCTCCTGACATACCGCTACTCGAGTTCATCACAAGCGAGGTCTGAGAGCCAGAGCCTACAAGAAGGGGGTTCAGGGGGAACATCGTACTATGCAGGCCTGGGCCTACTGGCCCCAGAAGATCCTAATAATTTACCCGCTGTGTTCTGTAAAACGTTGTTTATTTGTTTTATTGTACTGCGTATAGGCAGTACGTGAAGAAAAAAGAAGTACAGTATATACCATAAAGTAAAGCAGGGCTGCCCAACCTTTTTACTGGTACGGGCCACATTTACGGGAGAAAAGTTATTGCGGGCTACATGCATTTTTGCCAAGAGTAAACTCCAAATAATTGCAAGTTTGTTGTACAAAATCGGTGCTAACTTTGGCCAGTATTACGGTATCTGTCCCCAAAAGTAAGTGAAGTCCAAAAAAAAGAAAGGTCTTGGCCGCAAATCGGTGCTGATTTTCGTCAGTATTACGGGAATCTGTCCCAAAAAGAAGGTAAAGACCAAAAAAAAAGTCTTCGCCGCAAATCCGAACTGATTTCGCGAATACCACACAAAACAAGGTTTTGGTTTAGACCTTTTTATTTGCCAGAAAATGCTAAGTAAGCCTTTCCATAAGGAAATCAGTCACACAAAAAGACCTCGCGGGCCACACAAAACAGCTTCGCGGGCTAAATGGGGCCCGCGGGCCACGTATTAGGCAGCCCTGAAGTAAAGAATAGCACAAATAAGAGAAGCAGCAAAAACGCCAAACGTTATGGCATAGGCGTAGCCAGGATTTTTGATTGGGGGGGGGGGGGGGGGCAAACCACAAATCACCTGCAATGACGCCATCAAAATTTTTCGACAGAGGAACTTTTTGTGGGATAAAGATATCGCAAAACGGAAGATTAGAAGCTGTGGACTGTGTGTTTTCACATAGCCAAGATTTTGCTGAAGAGAGAGGGCTTAAACCCAAAGTTAAAATGGCTAAAATGTCTGAATTGCGAGGCGCGTTGAGTAAACTACCGGCCCCGAAACGTATCAGTGTATCACAGACAGGGGTCTGGGGTGGCGAAGTCCCCAGCTGCTGGCCAATTTTTTGTGTTGTTTGGAAAAAATAGCTATTTTAATGCCATTAAATCACATTTTGCATGCTTTTAGAGCAATTTGAAAAAACTAAACTTTTTAACATTTGAAAGCCAATTGAAAAATTAAATTGTTCAATTCTCCTTCTACTTACAATTTAAGTCCAAAACACCTTAAAAATTTTGCATTTTGGGATTAAATTTTGTAAGTGAGTTAGCCCAGGTAGGTGGAGTACGGTACATTGCATCGTGCAATAGGTTATAAGTAGTAAATAATAATCCGCTCAAAAGATTTGCCTCAAAGATTTTTGTTTTGTCTTGAAAATAACCAGTTATAGGAGAGCGTGTCAGGCTAGGGGCCCCAGGCCACCTTAATTCAAATTTAATGATTTTCTTAATGAGCATTTCCACTCCCTAATTTTTTTTCATAGTATTTTGTCGTGTAAAAACTGGCTAGGTGGATGTGAGTTGTTATTGAAAAATGTCGAGGCCGGGCCCTTGGCACTGCACCATACGGCAAATCCGGTCCTGGTTCAAAATGGTATAGTGAATCCGACCTAACGTAGCCAGGGGGGGGGCTCGAGCCCCCCACTGGCTTGAAGAGTTTGCAAAATACCCTCTTTTAGCACTTTTGAGGCCGATTTTTGCAGTAATAACGGAAATAGCTCCCCCCAGCACTGGTATTGAGGATGATAATTGGTCAAGAACCTAATGTAATATCGACCAGAAAAACTCGCTTTCAGCTAGGATAAAGACCTTTTTTTATATTTTGGAGATCACCTTAATTTGGTCAGGAAAACCGACTCAATCTGAGTGAAGACTAATCAAAACCTGGGTCAAGATCGTTTGATGTTGTTTCCAGCCACCAAAACAGCCCCCCCCCCCCCACTGCAAATTCCTGGCTACGCACCTGCCCTGGTTATTGGATTACGTTCAGAAAAAGGTTAGATGAAGACCTGAGATAGAAACTTTTAGGATAAAACCCTTTATTTCACTCGGACTATATATTTAAATTTTTAGAAAAATTGAATTGAGGGGGCCCGGGCCCCTTGGTCATCAATATTATAGTAAATTACTATTATACGTATGTACTGTTGTACACAAAGGTGCTAAAAGAAACTGAAACTGTAGAAACAATAGAATTTTTTGTCACATTTTTGTCATTAGTGACATTTTAATTGGGGGGCGGGCCCCATATTCCCCCTAGCTACACCCATGCGTTATGGCACACCAAAATCAAAAATGATCTGTATTTGTTTTTAGTAAATGTGGCTGCAACACCTAAAACAAAGAAAGGTAATAAAATTTAACTAACAAAAAGCAACGGTTAAATTTGCAAAATTCAACAACAACACTAACTTTATTTCAATTAAGCATTCATTCACACACACAGTCACTCAAAATGGTCAAACAGCCACCTGACAACATTATCACAGATACACACATACACAATACTTAAATTGTAAAACTTTAAATTGGGGGGACGCGCTTTTGCAGCCTCGACCAAACTTCAGTGGAAATTATATAATACCGTTTCCGCAGTTATACAAAAAACAAAAACAAAAAAAGGTCTTCGCCGAAAAGTAAAGTGATTTTTTCCCGGAATTAGGTGAAGACCAAAAAAAAGGTCTTCACCGCAATTTGGAGACTATATTCGGCCGGAATTTCTAGGATTTCTTTGTGCTGGCTGGCTCTTGTTTGTTTCATCATCCAGAGCTCAAATCTCGATGGGGGGACGTCTAAATCTCGATGGGGGGACGCTAAATCTCGATGGGGACGCGTCCTCCCGCGTCCCCCCTACAATTTAAGTACTGCACATACAGCATTTACAAATACTGCAACAGCATACACAGTTACATTTAGACCTCAGTATTTTCCTAAATGAAGTATATATGATCGAGTCAATAATCTCCATTATTCATATTCAGGGATATCTAGTAGATTTCCCTCTTTTTTATTATTCTATAGCTGTTTAATGAGTGCTGAGTATAGGCTACCGAAATAGATAAGGCAACCTTTTAACATATTATAGGGCATATAGAGCCATGCCTTCAAGGTAACTCCTTAATAAGGTAGTGACCATTTCAACTACAGAGTCAAAATGTTCATACATCGGTAGTCTGTTAGACCAAAAGAATATTCTGCCACCACCAGACAGCATGGTGGCAATATAATCTGGTCCTTCAATGGTAGAAGTTTTTTGGCACTTCTGCTTTTTCCTGACTGAAAGCGTTGCAATTAGCAATACTAGTGGATTTAATTAGGCCCAGAGCGATTGCTCCCGGTGAGGCAGTACGGGTCCGAAGTAAAGCATTCGGACCCATCTTGAGTTGGACCTCTCCAAAGATGTCCCTACTTTATTTTAGGTAGAATGATATGGTAATTCCATTCGTCTTCCTACCTCAAAAAATAAGAATTACCACAACTGACTCAACTCACCTTCTCCCCTCAAAAAACTGCTGCTACCGAGAATCGAACCCCATATACCTTGAGCATATCTGACCCAACTTTTAACCTACCAATTTTGGTCATATGATGTTAATCGAATGCTGTATTTTTACCCTCGGCATAAATCCAAAGGGCTGAAAGATTCCGGGCTCGGATGTATCCTGCTGGGGGAACTTACACCGTTCTCCCAACCCTGCGTAGATGAATATAATCAAACGAATGTCATTATTTTCTTGTTTTCAAAGCTCTTCAACCATAATATGAATAATGATTAATCTCGACAACAACGAAGGGGTTCCATGACGTTTGGTAGGACGGCAGTAGCTGTCTTCGTAATTTGTACACCTGAAAAAATTCTTTGAGGCTGTACCAAGAGCGCCACTTCGCTCATTATGCAGTTTTGCGCCACGTCGATCAAAACGTAGGTTGCATCATGCCGATTAAAACAGATAAAATGAGTAGCAAATTTTTCTATAAAAACTTCTTCTTTCGTTCTATGTTAAATCCAGCATTAACCATATTTAAACCCTTGAAGAAAAAGTATTTTTAAATCGCATTTAGGTGAAAATAGACAATTAAACTTCCAGCAGTCCAAACCGAACTTTTCGTTGCGGCAGGGCTTTAGCATGGGAATATTGTATTTCCATACTAATAGGTATGCCAATCAAGAAACAACATTACAATAAAAATAAATTTAAACTTTTCTGCAAAATTCTGTTTGTATAATCTTTATTGGTGTGATTGAACATTAACTCCGTGTATGCATTGGCAGATATTCTGGCTTTTCCCGTTCCAGCGGTCCAAGCCAAACTTGCCATGTTAAATTTTTCACATAAGACTACCGCAGCGCTTTGCTTCGTTTTTGCGCCACGCCGATGTTATATTTGCGCTTACCACTGAGTAATTTGGCGCAAACCAAACAAAATTTGTGGATTATGCAATGATGCCTCGCCTATAGATTTTTTTCTAGATGAGGGTTCCCAACCTATTTCTTGCTGTGAACTACTTATGGACTTATTCTGTAGTTGCGTACCACCTACCTTTGAATAACGTTTGACAATAATTAATGGCTTAAATAAAGAACTGCGCTAAAAGGTTAACATATACAATAACATAAAAATATAAAAAAGTAAACAAGCATGCAATTAAAAAAGATACAAAAAGCAAAAAAACAATGAACATATAATTTACATAGACATAAAAAAGCAAAACATATAATTTGTCGACCAACAAATACTTGTAAGTTAATGCGATGGTTGCGCTTGCTTTTCTGCAATTATTTTTGGAAGCCGTGGAGATATTTTGTTCAAAGAACCTCGAAAATCGAGTGCTTACTTTACCAGACTATTTCTTGTTTTATTCTTGATTGTAAGAAAAGTAGAAAACCCTTGTTCGAATTTTCATGTTGTTGGAAATACAAAAAGCTTAAAAATTGCATTTTTTGCTGGTGTCGGATAGGATAAATTTACATTTAACCAGAAGTTGGCCAATGTAAAATCTTTAAACTTCTCCTGTGCACGTTCATCGCATTGCAAATCAATGAGTTCTTCTTGTTTACCAGTTCCCACTGGCAGATCATCAAGCTTAGCAGTGAGTGAATTCCGAGTGTAAGTGCATACTCGTGCATTACCATCATTGACGAAGTAATGTTTCATTTCATTTTTCAACGGAAGAAGGTGTTTGGTAATTTCTTGAACAAACGCACTACTAGGCTCCCCTCCAAGTGACTTCACATTCTCACGCATTCCAAACTGTCTGTTCTCGATGTTTTTTTTTCCACAAATCGAGCTTTTTGACAAACGCAGTCAATTTGGTTGTAAAATCAATGATGCTGCTTTCAGGCCCCCTGAAGATAACGATTGAAGTGATTTATAATTCCAAAAATATTTGGCAGGTAGGCAAGGTAAAGAATGAAGTAAAAAGGTTTCTCATATAGGCAAAAAATCAAATTTATTCACAACAAAAAAAGCTTACTCGCTACTACGCATTGTCAGGTTTGTTGATATCATGCCCTGTTACAAGAATATGCAATGGAGGCTGGAACTTTGTTCGAAAATCTCCACTGATGACTCGTAAATCTCTTATGTTCCTAGATCAATTCTCAGAGGTGTTCTGTTCTGTTCACTCTTCAATAACGTGAACAAAATAACTCAAATGTATTCCGAAAATTTTGGTTCATAATTAACTTCAAATCAAACTTCCCGATAAAAGACTGCGAACATTTACACTGAAATTCACTCCAATATTCTCTGCCAGTATCCTCTGGTATCAGAACCACCAAAAATCTCACTTAACTCACAACATATTCTCTCGACTATTAAGCGGAATTTCAGTCCCAATTAGTCTGAACGTAACTCAGTACCACACTGAGTACTTTCAACAATAATTACTCATTCAACAGTAACCCGTTGAAACTAGAACAGCAATATTATCTAGCATAATCATAAATCACAGCAGCGCTATTTATAAACAGACCATAGGGTTCCAGAAGGTTCAGAACAATTCTGGCCATTTCTGGTAAAGAAAGAAAAACTATCACAAGATCACTCTGCGAATTGCAAGACATGACCATTGCGTCACAAAGTCAAATCTGCTAGAAAGTTCTCCAAAGTTTCGGTTATGAAAACATGTCTGTTGAGACTGTTTCGTAACAAGCAATGTTAGTTTGAGTCAAATCTGAAGCAAACACACAACCTTTTTACATAATAATAAGCCATAAACAGCATACAGAGTCTTATAGGCACAATCAAACCTTTGATTAACTCCGAGGACATACTGTTTCGGAATCGACATTCGTCTTTTATTCCTCGTCAGTATAGCTAGGACTACATGTATAAACATGAGCGTAAAAAGGCAAGGAATCGCGAATTAACCAGATCATGCCACAATTTTTTTCCCCAAAATATAAAGTAATCACAATATTACAAGAGATAATTCTAATAGTTCAATTCAAAATAATTTCCAATAGCATGCCTTAGACAGCTGTTTCGCCCAATCTCAGGGCTCATCAGTAAGGCTAGTAAGGCCAAAAGACCAAATATCACCAGTGATAAAAATCTTCAAAACATGCATCTTTACTAGGGTTGGATTGAATTTGAATTTAAAAATTAAAAAAGAAATGAATAGATCCAACCCTGACCTTTACCAATTTATCAATCAATGAATAAGTCTTTACCGATCTGCCAATAACGTTTATAATACATAAGTCTTTACCCATCATTCAGTTAATTTTAGCCAAAATAGGAAAATCTTAGCTGAAAAATCCTTACCCAATAAAACTAGAGCTATTAATTAAATCTTTACCAAATGAAACTATTGCTATAAATCAAATCTTTACCGACTACAGTATAATCTTACCTTACATATCGCAGAAGAACCATAGCCTAGCTAACAAAATAAGTAAACCTTAACTGAAAAATCTTTACCCAATGAAACTAAAGCTAGATTTATTCATTGATTGATAAATTGGTAAAGATGCATGTTTTGAAGATTTTTATCACTGGTGATATTTGTTCTTTTGGCCTTGCTGGCCTTACTGATGAGCCCTGAGATTGGGCAAAACAGCTGTCTAAGACATGCTATTGGAAATTATTTTGCATTGAACTATCAGAATTATCTCTTGTAATATTGTGATTACTTTACATTTTTGGGGAAAAAAATTCTGGCATGATCTGGTTAATTCGCGATTCCTTGCCTTTCTACGCTCATGTTTATACATGTAGTCCTAGCTATACTGACGAGGAATAAAAGACAAATGTCGATTCCGAAACAGTATGTCTTAGGCTGTTAATCAAAGGTTTGATTGTGCCTATAAGACTCTGTATACTGTCTATAGCTTATTACTAATTTTCTCAGTACATTGTTCTTAATAAACTTGATTTTGCAATGGTGTTTATGAAAATTTTCAACACTATTTCGTCATAAATATTGGCTATTACATCACAGAAGCTAGTATCACGAGTAGTATTACCGTATAAAAGCATTCATAGCAACTGTGATATCTTTTTTGACAAAATAGTGTTGATTTTTTTCATGAACACCATTGGAAAGCCTCATATAAAAAGATTGACAGAAATTTAAATCGATATCAAGAAATTCAATTCTAAATCATGCTATTGACAATTTTTGTTACGTAGATCTGTAGCTTACATATCATTTTCATGTAATGCATTACAATTGAGAAGCAAAATAATTTGTTTGGGAATTCTCTGAAAACAAATACTGTATTATTTGCATCTATGGAAAACATTTCGTGTACCAGTTGAAAAGCTTCTGCATACCCTGCATACCACCAGTGATATGCGTACAAGAGGTTGGGAACCTCTGTTCTAAATCTAGTAATTTTAACTCATATCTACTGTAGAGATGTTGTGATTTTTAGAGGCAATCTAGTGATTTTTTGCTAAAGGAAAAAGCTTAAGAATGAGACAACAAAGCAGCTTGTAATGAGAATGCCAAACTTTTGCTGCAGGGAGATGTACGCATAAACTAGATGGGGGCTGGCTCAGAAGCTCTCTCAGTGAATGACCGACGCATGTTGAACAATGAGATTCTCAGAAAAAAAACGTTCGTTTTCTCGTCAAGAAATTAATTAAAAATATCTTCTGGGAAAAGAGGGTTTGGAATTTAAAACATAAGTTAGTCAATGTATATATTTAATTGACAACACTGTATCGCAATGATCACAATAAAAAAAACATCCTATTTAAGCTTATGTCGTTGAAACTATGTCAAAGTATTTGTCTCTTAAACAACTGCTGATATCAAAAAAACTTATGCCCTAACTTGAACCTTTCAAAAAAATTCATTTTTGGGGGGTCTCCGGGGGTGAGAGAGTGGTACCCCCAAACTATACCAAAATATTTGTCTGATAAGTATCTGTTGATATCAAACAACAATGGCACCCTATCTTGAGCTGTTCAAAAAATTGATTTTTGGGGGTCCTTGGGGGGCCACCAGTGCCGTTGCTACGGGGGGGCCAAGGGGGGCCGCCCCCCTAACGACTGCTTGTGCCCCCTCATTTTGGTTTACTCAGAATAAGCTCACGTTTTGGAACATCACCGAACGACAACACAACAGGCAATAATAGTCGTTTGAATTTTTTTCCATTCTTTACAAAATTGCTGGAGCCCACTAACTACTGTCCATAAATGTGAAGCAATAATATGTCTTATTAACACGCCTTTACGGATGTGTGGCGGAATAGAGATGAAAGCCTACAGAATTGCTATCGGTAACTCGTTCGTGATTATGGGCTGAAACAATACGTGAAAGCAGTTTTTAAAAGACCAGCTGTTTTTGTTTTTTTAGAACACATTCAAGCATTTTTTAGGTCGCAGTCAGCTCGTTGTGCAACCAGGGAAAAAGGGCTTAGGGGGCTTCAGCCTCTTTCAGCCAAGTCATTTAGAAAATTCAACCCCCAAATACCAGCGTATTTAAAAGTGTTTTGGACTTGACCTTAAGTATAAGGGGGGCTGCAGGGGCTAGGCAATTTTATTCCCTCAATCACTTCTGAATTTTAGCAATTTACTGTGGTTATTCATATGACTTCAAATACGTGCAAAAAGTGATTGAAATTGGTGTTAAAATCGCTACTTTTTGCCGCAAAATTACAAAAAATCACCCAAGAGTTGGAGCTCTGCCCCCCTGTAATACGCTTGAATTGCATCACTTTGTTCAGCACAGGGCCTAAATTAAACAATTTTTGTTCCAAAAAAAAAAAAGCTTTTGGTTCAAGCTCCCTCCTTTATAGTAAAATCCTGATTGCGCTTCTGGTCGCATTCACTGTTGCAGATAGATTTTTCAAGCAATTTTATGAGCCGCATTCGAAGCGAGCTGAGAAACGTTGCGGGCGTTGTACGTCTGTTTTTTTCAAACATGAATACAAAATTGTTAAAATAGCGCATAGTTTGTCGTCTTGAAATATCAGTTATTACTTGCAAAAGTTCAGTCTATTTTAGTGCCCGCCCACTTTTGGCTAGTGCCCCTCGATTCCATTTGTTCTGGCAACGGCACTGGGGGGCACCCCCAAACTATGTCAAAGTGTTTGTCTCGTAAATATCTACTGATATAAAAAAACTGGTGCCCTAGCTAGAGCCGATCAAAAAATTGAGTTTTTGGGGCTTCAGTTTGCGAGTTTCCCTGGGGAGTCGCCCAAAAAGATTTCAGGAGACAAAGTTATGTTTGCAGCTCAATAACTTTACGCAAAACTTAGATTTCATTGTTTTGTGGTTAAGGAGAAGAAGAGCGTACAAGACTTAGAACGAAATAAAGGGAAAAAAGAAAAAAAAACAACTTACTGCCGTACTTACGCCGTATTTAACTGAGACGGCTTTTTATGCCAAACCTTCAGTGCGGTTTTCGGGTTTTAAAATCAAAGTCACGTAACTAATATTATCTCAAAGTTTGGTACAAACATGCTACTCATTAATCTCATACTGCTGTCAAAATTTCATGTACCCAGACCAAAGCATTTTTGAGTTATAAGCAAAAGTCTGAAATCTCACACTCGTTAGTTTGAAAATGGCCGAGTTAAAACAAAGGAACAAGCAATGCGTTGGTCAACGTTCAACGTCGGTCGTTCCAATGAGTAATCATAGCTTTTTCAGTTTTTGTGTTGAAAAAGCAAGTCGGACATCAAGAAAAAAAAAATGCTCCAAAATGCTCGAAATGTGTTTCCAAATGTAGTAAACACGCTATTTTTTCAAAAAGTCATTAAATTATTTAGTGGCAGAGATCTTTGCCCCCAGGCATCCATGGCAACTGGTGGCTGGGAGCTAGTGATTTTTGGAAAAGAGCTTGTAACAGCATTGAGTTTGTAAAGCTGGACGCGTGAACTGTAAACGGCCAGGTTGGAAATTTCAGTTACATTGCGCTGGATTTTTGCACTAATCTAAAGCTCATGCAATTTTTGCGGCGCGGCAAACAAAGTGCAAGAAGCGCGCCAATTTAAGCGGATAAAATTTGGTCCAAGAATTTCGACAATACTCTGGCCTTACGACTTAATTAATACCTATAATTGGCCTTACAATTACAATTACAATTACAATATAACAAAAAAAAGGTTGTCACTTCTCGGGAACCGCGAAGATGGGCAATTGGGCATTTGCGCCGCGCCAAAGCTAAAAAGGTGCAAAATTTTATAATCTTGTGCGCCCGGCGCATCATGCAAGCTTTCAACGTGCTTCCAATGTGGGTGAAGGATGAAGATTTAGATTAAGTAGAGTAGATGGTAACCAGAGATGGGCAAGATCACCACCTTTTGGTGATGTTGAAGATCAAGATCAGATCATCACAAAAATGTGATCTTGAAGATCAAAGATCAGATCACCAAAACACTGTGATCTTGAAGATCAAAATCAAGATCGTGATCTTGAAGATCAAGATCAGATTATTACCGTAAAATAATGTGATCTTAAAGATCAAGGTCGTGCCCATCTCGGACGGTAACTATACTGGTAAGTAGCCTATACTTTTGTGTTTTATTTGCCAGTCACAAATCACGAACACATCTTACGTCTCAAAGTTACTAGTTAGAGTTAATTTCATAGATAGGGTTAATGGTACGCTAAACTTAGCCCCAGTTAATGCCTGCAGTTCTGTTGTTGGGCTTGATACACTTACTGTTAGCACATTTACAGCACAGGTAGGCTTACATATCACATCATAAAAAAATTTAGGGTCGGGTTTAGTGTTACTGTTGATTAGTTAGATTTGGTGCTAAGTTGAGGTTAAAATTTTTCCTATTCTTTAAATTAACTGTAAAACTAAAAGTTGATGAAAATTTCTTGTAAAAATCAGAAAACTACTGGTAAATTACTTACACCGGTAGTCTTTTACATTTTTTTTTCGAAATGACAGGCCGTTAATTTTAACATTACCCTGCCAGTGCCATAATAAAATTCCTGTAAAAAAGTTAAAATATAAATGAATTGCCTCTTGAGTTAGCCTACACCACATCTGACATGCCTGTCATCGTATCAGTTAAGGTTTGGATTAGGGTTGTGTTGTCACTAAGCTAATTTTTGTCAGTGATTCAGCAATTTGTTTGATCACAAGCAAATAACTTTTGGCAACATGATGAATGTAGACAGTGTCTAAGTGTTCTCTTACGGTAGGTTTTAGTGAGTTAGATCGTGCTCAAACATGAAACAACGATTTTCCAATAGCAAACAATACTCTGTAGAAAATTTAGAAAAAGGACTTAAAGTGTGTCCCTCTAAAAACGCTTATTTGCTGATAAAAATCAGCTTAAGTTAATGGTTACATAGAACATTGATTTTAAAAAGTCAAGAAATTTGAAGAAATATGGATTTTCAGTTTAAGTATATTTCTGCACCAGATTAGAACAAAGCTTGGAGCTTATAAATGTCTTTTAACAGCTTTAGGCACAATTCAATTGTTTCAAAAAAGTTATGACGCCTCCAGTCCTGATTTCTGTAGGTTACTGGTTAGTCAAAAAGTTAGAGGAAACACTGGCTAAGGTTAGGTTTGGGGTTACTTTTAGAGTGACCATTTGAGTTTGGATCAGAATTAGTAAAAAGGTAGATAAAAATTTCTGGTAATGTGTTTTCCTTCAAGGAGTAGCCTACCATCTCTAATCCAGAATCAGCTAGGCTAAGTAGTAGCTAAGTCAGTGATGGGCCTTTCAATATTAACCCTTGAATGACTGCTGTGCCACATTTTAGCAATTTGCAACAAAAAGCAATCATCATAGTCAAACCATCTAACAACCAAAAATATAAGGCTCCTCTTGAACTGTGAAAACAATTAACCTGTATATATGCTACAAAATCGAAATAGCAGCTATAGTATGATGCCAACATAACCATTGAATTATAATGTAAAGAATTTTCCATTTATTAGGCCCATTCATACTTCCCAATTGGGCTTATTTGATAGAAGTGTAAAGTAATTTTTCAATAAGACAGCTCTTTACTCTGCCATTTCGTAAGGAATAAATTTAAAAAAAAAATTTCACCACATGTCATTGTTATGTGTGGAGCTGGACAATGCTGTTTCAAGTTCCCAGCTCTTTATCAGCAGCCACCAGCATTCCCCATCATTAGGGATGTCCATTTCAGAATACCGAATCCTACGGAGCCTGCTCTTATTTTGAACCAGTTCCGTTTTTAGCGTTCGGTTTAGTTGTGAGAAAAATTGCAAAGTGATAAATTTGTTCAACCCAGCTGGTCAACCGTGTTGGGATGCGTCCTTTGACCCGAATGTTACAATGGCATATTTTCTCTAGGATGGTAAGCCCCTATGGTTGCAGGCCTGTTTCCTTTCCATGAAAACAGCTAAAAATGATGGTTAAAATGAAAACAAAAAATTCAGAGAAACTGATGAAGCATTGCAGAATTAGAATATCCAATAATCATGTGATTTATAGTGCTGTAATTCTTGTACTGGCTATACATTAATTAAAAATGAAATGAAATATTGGACTTTCTTGTTTTACAGTAGTCTAATCATTGGTCAAGCAGTCAAGTGCTGTATTGATATCAAAAAATACTGACGTCCATTTTATTGATTTAGGGTTCCAAATTCTGGATTTAGAAAAAAAAATCGGAATTATTCTAGAGTACATTTTCTGAAATGGACATCCCTACCCATCATCATCAGTAATTCAGTTTTGATACGGATTATTTCCCATCTGGAACATGACTTCTTTTGGCATGTATGTTTAGGTACTGAAGTTTTGAGTGCCAAAACTTTTATGCGCCAGAGGTAAAACAATTTTTTGCAAAACTTTTTTAAGAAAACTTATTTTTGCCCCCAAATTTTTTTTCAAAAAAACACAATTTTTTTAATTTTTCTTTTTTCAAAAACGTATTTTTCTTTCAAATAAGAGCTTTTTTCCAAAAAAAATTTTTTTCAAACAAAAAAGTTTTACTTTGATTAAACTGTTAATATTTTCAAAGTTTTTCATCTGACACTTATCAAGAGGAATCATCAGAATAGAGAGAAGAGGAAAAGGAGTGCTTATAGGAAAAAGTTGAGCAGTGATTGGCTGGAGAAGGATCGATGAGAGAGCGTCATTTGTGTACAGTGTTTAAGTCAAGAACGAATTTTTTTTGTCGGCAGAGGGTGGGGTTAGAAGTTGTGATAAAAGTGACTTCAAAAGCAGATACATGGAAGGAGAGTGAAAAAACTTATATAAAAAATTGATTTCTTATTGTTTTGTTTTCAATAATGTCACTTTAGCAAAACTTCTAACCCCACCCTCTGCCGACAAAAAGAATTCGTTCTTAATTTAAACATTGTATGCAAATGACGTTCTCTCATCAATCCTTTTCTGGTGCTCTCTATTCTGACGATTAATCTTGACAAGCGTCAGATGAAAAGCTTCCAACATATTAACATTTTAATCGAAGTAAAACTTTTTTTTGGAAAAAAGCTCTTATTTGAAATAAAAACACGTTTTTAAAAAAAATTTTTTTTAATTATTTTTTGAAAAAAAAACTGTTGAAACGAAAAATTTTTTTGGCCAAAATAACTTTTTTCTAGAAAACGTTTTTTTGAAAAATTTTTTTACCTCTGGTACCTAAAATCTCGGCACTTAAAAGTCCTTGTGCATAATCAGCAGTGTATAAATGTCCTGCGCCTAAAAGTTGTAGACATCCCCATCAATGGATTTGGCTGTATTTCATATGGTCATTGACTTCACCATGCCCCACTGTTTAGTTTGATCACATGCATTTTCTTCCAACAGTCCTTGTTTTTTTGTTTTACCCTCCACTTGCTTTTTTGTACTCATTTCAGTTGTCGTTAAGCCATTTTGTACAGAATATGACTTAAATAAAACACTTCTGCTTTCTGTGGATGAACCTGATTTCTATGACTGAATATTTTGAATTTTTTAGTCATTACTGTTATTTCATTATGATATGTTTCAGGTGTATACTAGAAGTTTTATGATTTTTCCAATATCTGTTAAAATCATGAGATTGAGTTTGTGGCATCTTTTGATAGTGACTTTAGTAATGTGAAACTGTTATGACAATTCTAACTTGTCGGTTATTTTCTGTTGTTCATTCAACTTTAAAAAGTTCAAACATTCAATCCTACTTGTTGCTCAGAAACCGATGGCCAGGTAGAAAGTTATTTCAATTTAGTTCAAGATTTAATCAATTGGTGATACAAATACAACCGAAGTCTAGCATTTCCAAAACCAAATCACTCTCCACTTATATCAGTTTGAGGCCAGTCCAGCTTATATTAGTTGATGATGATATTGCAGACCCAGATTCACATTTTAATAGCTTGAATATCTTACCTGACTCAGGCAGAAATATAGTTGCTTGTTCCATGGGTTTGCAGAAACACATAACTAACCTGCAAACTAATCATTACAACAAAACAATTGATGATATGCAATTTGATGAACTATTGGAAGATATTGATTTGACAATGCTTGAAGAAAATATTACTGAAGATCCCAAAGAATCATCTTGTGAAAGTATGGCTAGCAGTGATGAGTCAAACAACGATATTGGTGAAAATTTGATTGTACCTAAAAGAATAAAATCTAATTTTGTGATTGATGATAAAAGCAAAACACCTGCAGAATGGGAAGAATGCATTAAAAGTTTAAAAACAATATGTCACGATTATTCCAAATCAATTCTGTTTAAAAGTCTTGTTGATTTTTTTCTGGACATTGCAGAATTAAAGAATATAATTGAACCCACTGTTAAAAGTTGGCATACATCACCACTCTTTGTATCGTTTATTAACTATCTTGTTGAGCATGAAGAAAACTTAGAAATTTCTCAGCCTGCCTTGAATAGATACTTGACTTTCTGTGTGAGAAAAAGCGATTTTGATATGCTTAAGTTTGTCTATAACCGAATCAAAGGTCGAGTGCCAGTTTACAACAGCACTTTTCTTATCACATTGATAAAAGGCTTGAGCTTTGATGGCCGTTTAGAAGAAGCTAAACAATTGCTAAAAATGCTTTTTCTGTTTGAGGATAAAAAACTTTTGTATAGGCACAATGGTCTAACAATTTTTTGTATTGGTTGTTTTAAAAACAATGATCCAATAACTGCAATCAACATCATGCAGCTACTTATGCAGGAAAGTGGTATTGCAAGTCCAAGTTTAGTCGAACCATTTTTGAATTACTTTTCCTATTCTGACAATGCTGTAAAATGGAAGGAAAATTATGAAACAGTACTTAGCTTTTTTAACTGGCTCTATGCAAATGACATAAGTCTGACGTCAGAAGGAGCCCTGCATATCGCAAGATGGTTTGAAAACATTAAAAGCGAAAACTGGACCAGCGCTACTTTTCCCAGCTATCGAATTAGAAGAGGATTGTGCCCGATTACTCAACACAAAATGAAGGAATGTAAGTTGTCGCAAAATGAGTTTAATTATCTTGAAAAGAGCATTTCTAGACTTCTCTTGCAAAGATCGGTTGAAGATGTCAGTCTAGAGCATTTCAATCAAGATTTAACTTCAACGAGTAATGCCTCGTTTGAGCTTTTCCACCAAACATCTTTGAAAGATATGCGGGCATTTTTAGAATATCTTTATGCTGAAGGGCCTTTTGATTTAATTGTTGATGGTATGAACTTTGCGCACACTTTAAATCCCAAATTTAATCAAAGTTTTTTTGGTAAGCATAGATACAAATCTGCTTTTCGGCAGATGGCGCGCGTGATTACAGACTTTACGAGAATTCATTCGATCGAAAAAAAGCACGTTTGTGTGATATTCCGAAAACATCTTTTTGACGACGTTAAAATTGACGGCAGCTTTCTGTATGACGTCGGCAATGTATATTTTGCGGGTTCGGGAATCGCGGACGATATATTAATGCTTTATGGATCGATTTCAAGCGGACCTCAATGCTACTTTGCAAGCCATGATTTATTTCGGAATTATCGCAATGTTATTGCAAATAGCGGAGACAGGAGACTTTTGTCACTCTTCGACCGCTACCAATCATCCAAGCAAGTCTTTTGCAAGGGAAGACGAGACAAACTCTTTCTCACCAAGGGAATGTCGTTTGAACCTGAGATTCAGACAACCGACATGACTTGGCATTTTCCTTACGTAATCGGTCGGAATCAGAAAGCACTCGGAGAGTATAGTAAATTGCTTAGAAACTGGTTGTGCGTCTCAAAAACTATCGAAGTCTGAATTATGCAAAAATTTTGCCGATGCGCGCAAAATAGGTTTATGCAGCTTTATGTGCTACATTCTAATTTTGAACATAGCGGACGTGTTGGGTTCATCCACTATCGGGATGGCTATGCATGATCACTTCATACTACTGATAAAATTCTCGATTTGCTTGACGTTTTGCCTCCGAAACCGCCAAGATTTTGTGAAGAAGCCTACCCGTTTGAAAAGTGAAAACTCAAGTAAATAGAGAATTTCATGGGTAATAGGAAGTGATTATGTATCTACCTAATTTTGTTTTCAAGTTGACGTAAATGTTTAAAAAAATCTTTATTTTACCCGAAAACTTATCTGCTGGCTGGTCTAGTGGTCTGCTCCACCTTGGAGCAGTAAAACTGGACTTCGTGTTGACAAAAAACATGGACAAGAAAAAATTTAAACATACCCTTTTTAGTATGTGTGGTTCTAACTTAAATCTTACATTCCCAATGGTGTTGAAATTCACTAGAATTTATCTGATTCGTCATATTACGTTAGTCCCAGCAAAAATCGTATGTTTCGTGTTATTCAAGTTCACTTAATTCGTCTTCGTTGAATTCGCTTAATTCTGCTCCTTTTTACTACCCCTGAAGCAGTTTGCTTGCTTATTTCGTTACTTTCTCAAAATGTAGCAAGATTTGCCAACAATTTTGCCGCTTATTTGATTATCGTTGAGCTTGTATATCGTCCTGTCACCGGACAGCGTCAGACGCTAACTAATGGACGATCCGCTTACTTCATTGCATTAACTACTTGGTCCTTGGAGGAATCCGCACCTGCTTACGAGTTTCCAGCGATCCAAGGTTCCTGTCAATTTCTTCGAGAATTCTTGTCCACTGAATTTGCTGCTTGTTTGAAGCCACCAAGCAGAGATAATTATCGTCATCAAGCGATCAGTGGTCGAGTGGATAGAGCGTCTGCTGGGAAGCGGTAGGCTCGGGTTCGATTCCTTATCAGGTCTAACGAAAGACTGAAATATATGGTATTCACAGCTTCTCCGCTTGACGTTCAGCAATTAAAGGGACAGTGTGAAGCCTCCCCCGTTTGTTTTAGACAGGTGGGCAGGTCGTGGCTTGACGCGAGCACCGAAAAGTCCCTTCGCTGTCTCCTGGTTAAGGCAATCATTACATGTTGGATCCGGTATTATCCCCGTCGACGGAGTTACCGGATATCGTATAGCTCATGCATGAAACTTCGTGAAGAAAATGTAATTACAAGGCGACTTGGTGAATAAAATGTAATCACAATATAGCGCCTTTTCCAAGGACGCAACAACGTGACCTGGTTGCGGGTTGTTGTTGTTGTAGCGCATATTTATCCTCCTGTCACCGGACAGCGTCAGACGCTAACTTGTTGGACGATCCGCACACTTTTCATCACCAGGACTACTTCGTGATTGGAGGAATCCGCACCTGCTTAGGAGTTTCCGATGATCCAATGTTCCTATGGATTTCTTTGAATTCTTGTCCACTGAATTTGCTGCTTGTTCGAAGCTACCAAGCAGAGATAATCATCGCAAAGCGTCTTATCCAAGGACGCAACAACGTGACTAGGGTGCGGGTTGAACCCAGATCATTCGATCAGGGTCGTCGTAAAAACGACGCCTTTACCCATTCGGCCACGGTTGAATGGAGATCATGCGATCAGAGTTGTTAAAACGACGCCTTCACCCATTCGGCCACGCTGCCGACGAACTCTACTACATTTAAACCAGAGGCGGGCACAAATAACATTACATCAAACGCGCAGCGCAACAGAGCGAAACGTTAACGATCTTTTCAACTAGTAAATGCGCAATTTAAATTTTTGTAATTTCTGAAACGCAGCGCAACTTCCTCAATGAACTTATTAATTCAGTTGAAGCTCAGCACGATTCCGCAATTATGGAACGGCATTTTCGTACCAAGTTAAAGCTCAACCTAACTTCCGCAATTGAAATTTCGCAACACTCTGCAAATACCGCATTTTTTCGCGATTTTTGACAGAAAAAGAGGAAATAGTTTGCTAAAGAAGGCCGACATTTATCAATATTACGATCGAAGAAACAAAATTAAGTTCAATGTATAGAATTGGGCTATTAACCGAAAAAAGATTTTGAAAGGGCAACGCAACTTCTGCAATGTTTCAAAATAAAAAATTAAACTTCCGCAAATGCGAAGGTTGCGCTTCTAATTGCGCTTTGCCCACCTCCGTATTTAACCTAATATGTTTAAAATCTATTTGCAACATCAATCAGTATTCTGGAAGCAAAATATTGACGGTTCCCTAAAAAAAGTTGAAAAAACAAAACCAAAATATTTGATTTAAATCAAAAAATTTGAATTTTTTGAAATAAATATGATTTTTATCAAATCTGTGCAGTATACCAGTTTTGTCTTAATAGTAGGCCATTTTAAACTTAGCTAGTTTGCACTTAAAAACCTTATTTCGAAATAGCGAGCTATGTTAAATTAAAAATATTAATGACTTTTGAAGTCGCAACGAATATAAAATGTAAGTAACAATATTTTTCGAGTACAACAGTTAGTAACAACAATATTGACGACCAGGGGGCCCGCGCTCTCTCAATTCAATTTTTACCAACCAATTTAAATGTACAACCTTGGTGAAGTTAAGGGTTTTTATCCCAATGCCCTTATCTAACTTTTTTGAACGTAATGCAAAAACTAGGGCCGGTTTTACCATTAGGCAGAGTGCCAGGGGTTCCGTGCTCAGATGGTAAGATTTTTTTGGCCTTTACCTATATTAGGCAGGAAGGTGTCATAAAAATCTCCAAATTGCCAAGGGCTAGCGCAATGTAGATTCGGCCCGGGCAATAGCATGGTTCCTCAGCGTATCCACCATTTTATTGTACCATTTTTCAATAACAATTCACCTCGCTAGTTTTTACGCGACAATGAAGCACTTTTGAAAAAAATAAGCATGGGAAATGCTCATTGAATAAATTATTGAATTTGAATTGAGGGGCCTGGGCCCCCTCTAATTCAAATTCAATAATACATTTACTCGTACGTGTACGTACTCCTACAACTGCTTATTTTTATGAAAAAACAACAATCTCTTAGGAAAATCTTCGAGTATATTATTATTTACCGCTGAAATATTGCACGAGGCAATGTACCTTAATTTCCCCTACCTGGGCCCAATCACAAAATTTAACCCCAAAATGCAAGATTTTAAACGTGTTTTGGACTTAAATTGTAATTAAAAAAAGGCTTAAACAATTTAGTTTTTTAATGGTCTTTCAAATGTTAAAAATCTAGTTCTTTTAAATGGCACTAAACACGGGCGAATTATGATCCAATGACATTAAAATAGCTAGTCTTTAACAAAAAATTACCAAAAATTGTACAGCAGCTGGGAGCTTAGCCCCCAGACCCCCGTCTGTAATGGACTTGAGTTACACTAGTTTACTCAGCACATATCCCAATTTCATAGGCGTAGCCAGGGGGGGGGCCCGGGCCCCCCCCAATCAAAACTCCACTAACGACAAAAAGTTATGACAACATAGCCTGACGATGTTTAGTTGCAGTTTTTTTTTCAGTAATTGCGCACATAACAGTAATTAAACAGTAAAGCTAACGGTTTCGGCCGAAAAACCTCTCTCAATTTCGGTGAAGACCTTTTTTTTTTTGGAGATCACCTGATTTTGGCGGAAAAATCGTTCGAATATCCGATTTCGGCCGAAAAATCACTCTTAATTTCGGTGAAGACCTTGTTTTTTTTTTTGAGATCACCTGATTTTGGGCGGAAAAATCGTTCGAGGCCCAAAATTCACTCTTAATTTTGGTGAAGACAGCCGAATTTTTGAGGATTTGGGCCCCCCCCCAATCAAAAATCCTGGCTACGCCTATGCCCAATTTACACTTTTTCACTTTTATTTTTGGTTTAAGTTCTTTCCCTATAGCAAAATCCTGGTTACGTGCAAACACACAGGCCACGGCTTCGGATCTTCCCATCTACAATATCTTTGTTCCACAAAAAGTTCCTCTTTCGAACATTTCTAAAGACGTCATTACTTGTGATTTGGTCCCCCCAATCAAAAATCCTGGCTACACCTATGCCCCTGGTCGTACATGCACTCCTGCAATTGGTTATTTTCTTGACAAGACAAAAATCTCCGAGGAATTTCTTCGAGTGGATTATTATTTACCAGAGGAGGAGTCCTCGAGGACACACATTTTGAAGTCCTTGGCCTTGGCCTCGAAGCGTCAAGTCCTCGAAAATTGCCCTGTCCTCGGCTCGAGGACAGCACTATTTTTGAACCGTTGAAATTTCGTAGGAAAACGCCAGAAACCTTGCGGAAAATCTGCAAAGATCTTTTTTTTTGGTTTCCTCAAGTAGAGATCGCCTGAAAAAGATTTTTGAAGACCTTTTCCTCCTGAAAGAAATTTTTAAAGACCTTTTTCTTTTTTTTCAGAACACTTGCGTCTGTGTCCTTGGTCCTTGGCCTCGAGAGGGTCTGTCCTTGGCCTTGAATTTTTTTTGTGTCCTTGGCCTTGGCCTCGTGCCTTGTGCCCTCGACTCCACCTCTGTTATTTACCACTAAAATATAGCACGAGGCGATGAACCTTACTTCTCTCTACTTGGGCCAAATCACTTACACTTAAGTTGTGAGTAAAAGGAGGATTGAACAATTTAATTTTTTCAACTGGCTTTCAAATGTTAATCTACTTCTATGAAATGGCTCTGAACACTAGCGAAATGTGATCCAAAGCATTAAAATAACTTTTTTTCCCAAAATTTTCCAGCGGCTAGGGGCTTCGCTCCCAGACCTCCATAGCCTCCGGAAGGCTCCGCCCCCAGACCCCTGTCTTTGAAACAATTGAGTTATACTAGTTAAATTTACTCAACACTTATCCCAATTCAGACATTTTAACTTTTTAACGTTAGGCAAACCATGCCACAGCTTCTCGTCTTCTTTGCTGCACAAGTTGCACAAAAAGATCTACGATATCTTTGTTCCACAAAAATTTTCTTGTTTGAAAATTTCTGATGACGTCATTGCGTGTGGTTTGGGCGGGCCCCTCCAATCAAAAATCCTGGCTACACCTATGGTCAACAGCAGGATAAAAATTAATCGCTGCAGTTCCATGGCATTCATAAGAAAGAATTCCTGTTGTAGTTTATTTCTATAATTTAGTTGTCTTTAGAAGATGTCAACTACTCAAAAATACTTAAAACGATTTTACTGTATAAAAGAAAACACACAAAAAAAAACGTAAAATTTGTTCCTCCTTGCAGTTTATCTCTGCACTACAGTAGTTAGGCCTAATCTTTAACCATTCAAGTGAATGTTAAAGAAATACTAGCGGAGGTGGAGTCGAAGACACAAGGCTCGAAACCGAGGCCAAGGACAAGGCTACAAAACAATCCGAGGCCAAGGACCGACCATCTCGAGGCCAAGGAAAAGAATGCTCGAGGCCAATGACCAAGGACACAACGCTCAAGTGTTTTCCAAAAAAAGGTTCTCCTTAATTTTACCGCGAGTCTCTAGCGCATTCTCCAAGACGAAGGAAAAAAAAGGTCATGACCTTGGCCCATTTTTTACAAATCAAAAAAATAGTGCTGTCCTCGACCGCAAACAGGGCATTTTCGAGGAATTGTAGGCTTGGAAGCCAAGGCCAAGGACTTTATCTTTGCGGCCAAGGCCAAGAACTTCAAAATGTGTTCTTGAGGACGTCGTTGAAAACTCCACCTCTAAAAAATAGCATTGCTATTTAAGATAAAATTAATATTTTTTTTTGCATAAGTCACAGAAAAATTTGTATTCTTTTTGCCTAAGTCACTTTGCCATCGAGTAGGATGTGATCAAGCAAAATCACATAGATCATCGTTGATATAATCATTTTGAAGTATTTTTGCCAAATTTTGGCCACGATACGTTATTTCACTAAAAAATCAGAAAGTTTTTTTCGTTTTTCTCAAAACTCAAAAAAACGACTTAGACATTTTTTTTATTAGGGTGACGTTATGGAACGCATATATCAGTTGCAAGTTTAGAAACATTTTTCTCGATTGACTTGGATAACGATTCTAACAATAATCAAAATGATGAAGACCTTTTCGAAAGATTTCAAGCCCACATTGACCAATATTCTTCTACCCACTCCAGGCCATGACATTTGATTATGTAGAAGCCGAGTCCGCCAACTTTAAACTGTAATAAAACAAGAAATGAAATGATTAGAAGCTACAGGAAAAAGACCAAGCAAATTGGATCAGCTATTCAGAGCGTTATTAAGCTTTCCACGGACGTCAGTTGAAGCAGAACGAGCATTTTCCGCCGCAAGATTGTTTGCTAAAAAAACTAAGGTTACGAATTGGTGGCAAATCTGTGAACGCATCTATAGTTCTTTAAGCAATCATTACAGTGCCGTTTCCAGAGCAAACGCAGTGAGGTGGTACTAGCAGTACTTAAACCGTAAAATTTTGCATGAGGAGACGCTTTTGCAGCCTTGACAAACGCATTCGGAATGCGAAAGTACTTCAGTGGAAGTTATGTCTTTCCGTCACCGAAATGGAGTGAAGACCAAAAAAAAAGTCTTCATTGCTATTCGGGACTAAATTTGGCCGGAACTTGTGGGATTTATTCGTGCTGCCAGGCCCTTTTTTGTCTGTTCAAGCAGCGATCAAACCTCGATGGGAAGACGCTGAATCTTGATGCGGGGACGCTAAATCTCGATGGGGGAACGCGTCCCCTTTTCAATTTAAGTACTGGGTACTAGCCAAAAGAGGGGGGGCAAAAATTTACTTACAAAAACTGGTCTTCAAATCTTGTACGTCTACAATTATGCGCAAAGTTTAAAATAAGGCCGGCAGCGTTTCTTAGCTCGTTTCGTCTATGGCCCATCACATCACCGCTTGAAATTTTATCTACAGCAATGAATGCTACCAGACGCGCAACCAGGATTTTGCTACGAGAGATGAATCAAAAGTAAATTTTTTTGCACAAAAACTGCCTAATTTAGCTCCCGTGCTGAACAAACTGATGCAACTCAAGCGTGTGACGGACGGGCATAGTCACTTAAAATTTAGTGATTGCGTACTGGGGCCTGGTGGCGGAGTCCCCCGCCGCTAGAAAATTTTGCTGCCAAGAAATAGCGTTTTAACGCCATTTTAATCACATTTCACATGTTTTGAAGCCATATGAATCACTAAATTGCTAAATTCAGAAGTCATTTCAAAGAATTAAATTGCTTAGCACCTTCAACCTCCCCCCTTACTTCAGGTCAAGTCTAAAATACTTTGAAACGTTCGTATTTGGAGGTTAAATTTTCTAAGTGACTTGGCTAAAGGGGCTAAAGCCCCTTCACCGTGGTTGCACCTCTGACTGTGAGCTCAAAATCTTAAGTGTGCTCTAAAAATCAAAACAGCCGGTCTTTAAAAAGGAAAATGTTTTTATGTCTTATTTCACGTCATAATCACCAACGAAGTACCGGTGACGATTCTGCATGCTTACATGTCTTTTCCGCAACACATCCGTAAAGGCGTGTTAACAAGACGGAATATCGCGCCAGATTTATCTAAAGCAGTTGGTTACCAGCAATTTTGCAAAGAATCGAGAAAACGCCAAAAGAGAATTGTGTTTGAGCGTAATTATTCCTTTTTCCATCATTGTGTGTTATCTTGTCGTTACGTGATGTTCCCAAAACAGTGTTTTAAGTAAGCCAAAATGGGGGGGGGGCACTAGCAGCCGTTCGTAGGGGTATGGCCCCCAGGCCCCTCTGTAGCGACGGCAGTGAGTTATTATATGAAGCAAAATTAAAGCAAACTAGATGCATTTGTTGTTTGTACGTTAGTTGTTTTTTGTATTGCTATATAGCAATACACATAGAATAATCCCGGTTTTTTCCGGGATACCAGGATGAGGTAAAACATTCCCGGATTTCTTTCAAAACCCGGAAATTGGAAACCCTAGGTGCAACCTCGGGCCCTCGTCTGATCTTTTTAGGAACTTAATCCAATAGCATGGTCATCAACTATAAATTACAATGCAACTCCACCTCGCTGGTTTTTACGCGAGGTGGAGTTGCATTGTGCCAACTATAAATTACAATGCAACTCCACCTCGCTGGTTTTTACGCGATAAAATAATAATAATAATAATAATAATAATAATTGCAATTTATATCCCCCTTGAGATAACACCAACAAGTGTCAATGCATCTGACTAAGGGGCCAAAGTAACATTCAAATAGCTTTACAGAAATAAAATTAATACTCAACAGAGGTACTAATTCTACAGCCATAAGCAGCAAAATGCTGGCATCAAACAGTGGTAATATCCTCAAAAGCTAAATTAAAATAAAATGCTTTTAGACGTTTCTTAAAAAGGGACAAACTTTCAATTTCACGCAGAGATAGTGGCAACGAATTCCATACTTTGGGTGATGCACACGAAAACATAGATTGGGATCTAGCAAAGTTTAAGCTAGTCACCGTTTGAAGCAGCCAATTATCATCATTAACACGCAAGCTATATCTTTCCGAAACAGAACGAGAGTTGATTAAATTTTTCAAATATGTAGGAGCATAACCATGCAGGCACTTGTGTGTGAGCAAAGCAATTTTGAATTCAATACGATATTTCACTGGTAAAAAATGAAGGCTTTTCAAATATGGTAGCATATGCTTACGCAAAGCATAGATCCTACAAAAAGATTTTTGTAGGATCTATGCGCAAAGCAGAACCACGAAGTCCAAAAATAAATCTCACTGCAGAATATAAAACTTTTGTCAACTTGTGCAATAAATATTCTGGTAAGTTATAAAACAAGGCATTGCAATAATCAATATGGGACAATATCAAAGAATGAACTAGCTGAATTTTTAGAGGTTTAGTAAGCTTAGATGCAATTCTGCCTAAATTACGTAAATTGCCATAACAAGTACTAACTACTCTATTGATATGCTTCTCAAGGTTCAGTCTGTCATCAAATATTACACCAAGAATCTTGACAGAATCATTAGGCATAGGCAAAGAACAGCTATCATCAATTTGTATGTCAGAAATTATTCTGGATTCAATGTTACGGTTAGATAAAATTTCGATGACTTTGGTCTTACTTTCATTCAGTTTTAGAAAATTACTAGTCATCCAATGCTTTAAATCTTGCAAAAAGGCTCCAATTTTGTGTTTAATCATGTCTACAGAAAAGTCTTTATCAAAAGAAAGATAACACTGCATATCATCAGCATATGAATGCACAAAAAGACCATGTGAATTAGCAATTAATTCAGCACTTTTAAAATACTAGTTAAATAGCACTGGCCCTAAAATTGAACCCTGGGGTACACCAGACTTAACATCAACTGTATGAGAAGTACAGCCAGCACCTTTAACAAAGTAGCTCCTATTATTTAAATAGGTTAAAAACCATTCTAAAGCTACATCAGAAAAACCAAATTCAGCAGACAATTTACTAAGCAGGAGATCATGCTTAACCGTATCAAAAGCAGCTGACAAATCAAACAAAAGAACAACTGCATTTGACTTGGCATCTAAAATTGACAAAATATCATTGTGTATTTTTACAAGGGCAGTCTCACAGCTATAGCAAGATCTGTAAGCTGATTGCGAATAGCCATACAATGAATTTTCACACAGATATGTATTAATTTGGAGAAAAACACATTTTTCTATTAATTTGCCAAGAAAAGGCAAATTGCTTACAGGTCTAAAATTTTTAATATTATCATTATCCAAGTTCTCATTTTTAATCAAAGGAGTAACACATGCCTTTTTGAGAACATCTGGAAAATAACCCTGACTCAATGAAAGATTAACAATATGATGAATTGCAGGGAGTAATAAATCAATGCACTTCTTGAGAATACTGGTTGGTAGTGGATCAAGATCACATGTTTTAGATGGCATAGACTCAATTATAGCTTTTAAACCAGCTAGAGATAGCGGTTCAAACTTTCTAAATTTGGAAGCACATGAAGATTTAACTACATTTATATCAACATCAAGTGTATTGCAATTATGGCAAGACATGTCACTATAAATTTGTTCAATCTTAGCATTAAAATAGTCAGCAAATTGACATGCTTGTGCAGTGCTTGTGATAGGTGGATGATTTCCCAAAAATTTATCCAATAATTGATTCACAACATTATAGGTGGCTCTGGCATTATCTTTGCAATTATCTAGTTTTCTTTGAAATCTTTTTCTCTTTCAATGCAATAGATTTTATTAGCCTGTTTACATGCTGCATAAAATTTAGATTTATTTTCTAAAGATTTATTCTTCCTAAATGCTCTTTCAAAAACTCTTCTGCGTCTTCTAGCATTTTGACATTCCGAATTCCACCATGGCGTTTTAGATGTTTTGATATATTTTTGAACAAGAGGAGCATGCTTTTCTATGATTTTACTAAGTATATCACGATAGACAACAATAGAATTATTCAAGTTTTGACATTGCAATACCAACTGAACTATACCAGACTGTTCCAGATCATATCTTAGTAATTCAAAATTAATTTGCTTCAAATTTCTTACAATTTTTTTAACCAATGGAGCAGAGGTGGAATGTAATCCAGCAGCGTCTACAACAGCAGTAACCAAGTAATGGTCGGAATTGGTTCCAGTGTCAACTACAACATCTAAATTTTTCATGAAGTTTTTATCCATCGCATTTTTTGAAATAAAATGCATCAAGAACCCCACCTTTGCAGTGCGTGGGATTACTTTTAAAACTATCCAATGGAGTAAAACCATAACAGTCAATCATGTTAAGAAATTTGACTGCATCTGCTGAATTAGTTTCATAATGGAAGTTAAAGTCACCACACAAAATAATTTTATCTGACAAAGTAACTTTATTGCTTAAATAATCTTCAAATTCTGACCAAAATAGTGATGTAAAGCTAATATTTTCTTTCTTAATTCTTTTAGGCTTGTTAATTCCAGGTCTGTACATTAAGCATATCTTAATCCTTTCTTGAGCTAATATTACTGCTTCAGTCACTTCAAATGACTTAAACTTTATAGATTTTTGATTCTTAATTGGAAATCCACTCTTGAAAATGAAACCAACCCCACCTCCTCTTCCAGCCCTTGGTGCACTGAAAATATCGAAACCCAATTCATGTAGTTCTCTTATCTTAGCTTTGTCTTTAACTTTTAGCTTTTAAAAAATCAGCAATGGGAAATGCTTATTGAACATATTGTTGAATTTGAATTGAGGGGCCCGGGCCCCCTGGTCGTACGTACATGTAATCCTAAAACTGGTTATTTTCATGACAAAACAAAAATCTCCCAAGGCAAATCTGGAAGTGAATTATTACCAATTTTTACCGGTACTGCGAAAAATATTGGAGAAGGCAATGTAGGCCTACTTTGCTTTCCCCCCACCTGGCTAAGTCACTTACAAAATGTAACCCCAAAACGCAAGGTTTTAAACGTGTTTTTGGACTTGAAGTGTAAGGGAAGGAAGGACTGAATAATTTATTTTTTTCAATTGGTTTTCAAATCTTAATTTTTTTTTCTAATGGCGCTGAACACGTGCGAAATGTGATCCAAATGTCATTTAAATCTATTTTTTCTAAAAAATTACCAGTCGCCCGGGCTCCGTCTGCGATACGATTGAGTGACACTAGTTTACTCACAGCGTCTCCCGAATTTTAGCAAATAAAACATTATAACTTTGGTTCATGTCCTTCCCTTTAGCAAAATCTTGGTTGCGCGCCTGCCCGGCCCTATTAGCTTCTCATCTTCCATTATACAGTATCTTTGTCCTATAACAAGTCACTTTTTTCGAAAATTTGTGATGAGATGGGGAGGGGGTAAAGTGAGAATATAAGCTTGTTAGGTGGAGATGGAATATGAAATGTAGGGCTTGTTATCAAAAAAATTGCTAGACATTTTTTACAATGGAGCGAACATGCTGTAGGCTGTAGTTAATTTACTGGATAAGAATTATTTTGTATATCATTTCCTCCAGGCGCAAAAGCCAGAAATCTGAAATAATGGTCTAAGGGCGAAATACCCTGCCGCTGGAGACCATCAGGGCTCCTCCGAAGTTGCTCCCAGCCGCCGAATGCAAGGGGGTCTGGAGCTGAGCCCCCAGATTTTGCGATTTTTTTTGCAAAAATAACTTAATTTTAGGCCTATCTTGGCAAACACTAATGCTTTTGAAACGTGGCATACAGTGCCGTCATTACGGGAGAGGGGGAGCGTGCCCTTCCTAACGGCTGCTTGTGCCCCCCCATTTAGGTTTACTCAAAATACTGTTTATGGAACATTACTCAATGACAAGACAACACACAATGATGGAAAAAGTAATAATTACATTGAAACATAATTCTTCTACGACGTTTTCTCGATTCTTTGTGAAATTGCTGGCAACCAACTGCTGTGTCACATAAATCTGACGCGATATTCCGTCTTATTAACACGCCTTTACGGATGAGTCGCGAAAGAGAGATGTAAGCATGCAGAATCGTTGCTGGTACTACGTTAGTAATTATGACATGAAACAATACGTGATACACTTTTTTTCAAAGTGTTTTTGCATCAAAATCGCAAAAATTACTACACGTTTAATGACTAAGTCCCGTCTGTGATGCGCTTGAGTTGCAGTAGTTTGTTCAGCAAGGCGGTAAATCAGGCAGTTTTTGTCCAAAAAAATTTACTTTTCATAATTGGCTCACCCCTCTTAGCGAAATCCTGGTTGCACGTCTGGTAGCATTCACTGCTGTAGATAGATTTTTAAGCGACTATGAGTCGCAGACGAAACGAGTTAAGAAATGCTGCCGGCCTTAATTTAAAACTGCGCATAATTGCAGCCGTTTAAGATCTGAAGATCAGTTATTACATGCAAATTTTAGTGCCCTCCCTTTTTTGGCAAGTACTTCCTCACTTCGTTTGCTCTGGCCACTGCACTGGTGGCATAGCAATTAGCTGTGCGAAACATGATTAAACTGGCTGCGTATATGGGCTATGAAAGCGGTAGCTAATCGTAAAATTTCACCTTTTTTTTTACGAATTAGTAAATCATAAGAAAATCTCAAGTTTTAACTTTTAACTCAGTTCGTCCGCATTAAAAAAAAAGATATAATTTAGGGAAAAAGGCTGATGGAACAAGATTTGAAAGAAGTTGTAGCAGATCAGTCATAATTACGCGTAGTTACAGCTCCATAATTGCTCGGAGTTGCATCATCATATAATTGCCATTGCGTGATGGTCGCATTATCGTGGTTTCTTTTTTTCTTGACGTCACTGTATCCAGGGGTGCCGAAACAAGGGGGGATGGGGAGATATATCCCCCAATAATTTGGCTGTATCCCCCCAATAGTTTGAGAATGGTCCACATCTGCATCCCCCCCAATGATTTAAATGGGTGTACATCTGAGCGTAAATTTGTGGAAAATAGTGTCCTATTTTTGTTGAAGACCTATTTTTTTTGTTTTATTTTGGTCTTCACCTGAATTTTGGGGAAAAAGTTTTCCGAATTCTTTTTTTTTTTTGGTCTTTACTAAATTTCCACCTCTGAACAAAATCGTGGTCGAGGTTCACCCCCCTCCAATGTTGAAAATAGGGCAAAATTGGGGTAAAATTGCAAATTATCCCCCCGATGCTCAACAAAGATCGGCACCACTGACTGCATCTATTTGCAATTTCAGTAATTTATCGTAATTGGTGTAGAGAAAAACTTTTCGGCAATCACAATACAAAATTGATCTTTTCTCAAAATTTTGATTTGTAGAAATGAGGACAATCTGCCTGCACGATCGTTAGCGAACATTCCGCCTTGAGAAACAAAGGTTTCTTACCGGTGAGGCTAGAGAGAATAGTTGTTACATCCCACTACAAAGTGATTGGTATTTAGCTAAATTAAAGGCCAAATAGCCACTCTCCTAATTCCACACAATGTTTTTGAAGCCTACGTTTAAGTATTTCGCATCAAGCGATTTCATTTTTTAGCTATTTAAAATTTTTTTTACTATTTGTAAGCTTTGGTTTTGACACATATTAGCCCGGTTAGTAAATATTTTAAAAGTGACTTTAAATCACTTTGAGTCCATTTCAATGCAAAAGATTACCACAGAACTGCGAAAAACGTAGTATTTTTCGTATTCCGTATTTTGTCGACAGGCTAACGGCGGGCTGTTACCTCCTTGGCCAGGTTACTGATTCCTTCGGTTACAGTCACATTTGATCTCATTAAGCCACCTTCAAGATAGATTTTTATGGCTCTAACTTTTAAGCTTAGGTTGATAGTGTTTTGACTATTTGATAGCTGGGTGACGTCTGGCGTGAGCATGGCGGTCTTTCAATCTCTCTATGGCAAATAAGTATTTTATTGTGATTGTTTTGTCATGTTATAATGTGCGTTAACGTTTTTCTTGTGCCTCCTTTTTTGGTGTCAACGTTGTAGCAGGTTGTTCCTTGGCATTCAAAATAAAACTCAGTATCAGTATTTATTCACCAAAAACGCAACAATACGCTCTCAGGTAGGAACAGCGAAAGACCAAGATGGTCACCAAGTCTAATAAACCTTTGTGAGACATACAGGTAATGCGATGAGTGGCAACAAACACCGGCGATAGTAAGGCGTAGAAAAAAAAAGTTTTAATGATAGCGGTTAGCTGAAAACAATGTGATTTATAACAACAACACTTAGGTACTAGTTGTGAAGAATGAAAATTATTACAATCAATACCTAGATTTTTAAGCGACTATGACTACAATGCCTAGATAATGCCAACGTAAATCCAGCAGCGTCATCAAAATATAACTCAAGATTTAGGCAAAAAATCACACGGCAGCAAACCATAAAAACAGAAAAGTATTAGGTTATACAACGATCAGCGTCTGAGGGAAAAATTATAATGATATTAGTAACAATAATACTTAAACAAAAATCAGTTTTCTTTCTTATACTGGGCAAAAAAATTTTGCTAAATCTGTAATTTTTACCGGTAATAGTTAAAGGGAAAAGAAAAAAAATCGTTTTAGAATTCAGACCCTACATGAAAACTTTTACTAATTAACAATGCAAATAATAAAATAATGATAATAATTAGCTTATTTAATTTTTGCGGTGGACTCCTGCTGACAGCAACCAACTCTTTATCTCTAATTCAGCTCAATAAGAAGACCATAACAATGCTAACGACTTGTGCAATTTCTGCTCAAAGACTTAATTTAAAGTCTAATTTAAAGTCTAATTGTAACCTTCTAGGACAGATTGTTTACACACGTTTTTTAACTTAAAATACGAACAATTCTTTAGTTTTAAGGGTAATTTTTCTTAAACCTCTAGCACTGCACGTTGCAATCTCTTTTTGCCCCACTCAGTGCTAGCATAAGTGTGAAAAAAGTTTTTTTTGGTTTTTGTCTGGTGTTGTGTTGATGAACTGTTCCCAAATCATCCAAATAATTTTTAAAGTAATCGGGTAACATGTTGTGGCTGAATCGGTGTAAAAATTTGGCGTATTCCATTGCTAGCATGTCTTCTAATTTTAATTCTCCAAACTCGCTATTCATGACATTTTGAGGACAACGTCTTTCACAGAATAGACTGGCACGTAAGAAAGAAAGAAAAGTTAGGATTAACCCTATCTCTAAAATTAATCGTTCTTGAGATTAGCTTGTGACGTCAGATGTGAATTTATTTGAGGTTAGCTTGTGACGTCAGATGTGATTGTAACCGAAAAATAATATGCCAAAGAAATCTCCACAGAGTTTGGTTGATCATTAAAAATGTTGATGGAATCATTAATTTCATGCATGAGTGACGCGTTCTTGGTGACAACAAATACGCTTGGAATATCAACGGACCAGAACATGTGACAATACAAAATTAATAGCGGTGCCTTTCAAAAGACATTTTTTTCTTTTGAAACTATGTTGCTAGTTTCAACAAGCCCTTGTTTGTATTTTGATTGTGTATCAAAAAGTTACGATGGCTATTAAACCTAACGGATAACAGATAAGGTTTAGGCTAAGCATAGGCCTACTAACTGAGTGATAGTGATAGGCTACTCAGTATCGGTAGTGTACCCACACTGCACCAGGTACGGTAGGCCGGAAGCCTTAAAACTTAACTTAAACCAGACCAGGTAGGCCTTACTGAGGTACCGGTACTATCTCAAGCTGGTGGCTCTGGTAGGTCTTTAAAAATTGGTGTTCACAGTTTTGATGTTTAATGTTCACAGTTCAATAGCTAGGCTACCGTATCATTAAAAATACAGTACTGTGAAGAGTTGTTGTTCAGTAGCCTTGTTGCATTCCCTGCTGATTAATACTGTAAAGTAGTAAACTACTTTTAGTTTTACCATAACGGTGTGAAGCCTCCACCTTGCAATGTGTATGGTAGCCTGAAAAAGGTCTGAGGTGGCAACTTAACTCAAAGACCTGAAGACTGCAAGATCCTTGTGACTGTCCTTCTTCTGATCCATTAAAATACTGTATATAGAATTGAAAAGAACGCAAGAATTAGGGTTCTTCTTTCCTTTCACTTTTGGTTCATGCTCTCTCGTGCTTTTTTATGCAGCTCACCTGGGCATCGCTTGACCAGGGCAACTTTGGTAACGTAGACTAGATGTAATATCTGATATACCAGTAATTACTGCACTCAACTAATACCAATTACCTCACCATAATTTAGAGACTTTGAGAGTTGGATGGCGGTTAGTCTTGTATATAGTGTTCAAAGGTAGAGATTGAGCTTGTGACAGTCTAATAATGTTATCATGTATGCTAACAGTTACAAGTGAACAAGTGGTTGCAACATTGATTTTCATGAGGATACTGTATACCAATTAATATGTGACATGCTAGGCAGCTAGCTAAGTTAACAAATACACTCTCTGCTCTCCAGCCAAGTTCGAAATTTCAAAATACCTGCATCAACCTAGTACTGTCACAGACAGCATTCATAAAAGTTTTGTGCTTTGAATTGGATTATTTCATGTTTATGTACTTTTTGTGTGATGTGCAAACTTTCCAATATGGGAGCCTACAGTTACAGTTTTGAGTAACAGTACTAGTACTTGGTTTCCTTTGGAACCAAGTGTACTGTCAGTTTAAATCTGAAATGCTGTCACCTGGTTTATCTGTCATTCAAGATTTAATTTAAAATGTAACTGATACAGCAAAATATTAAATATATACTATGCTGTAGTATTGAAATAATTTTTTTAAAAGTGGCAAGTGTTATCAATTTGTTATGTAGTGCTTATAAAGAGAATAAGAGAGCAAAGTGTGGGCCCTCATTTGCTCGGCAGTGATTATTTTTCCAACAGCTTTTAATGCTATTTTGCCTCCAGTGTAAAAATAGCCTTAACCCAAACAACAGAGGCAAAATACTATTTTGCCTCTAGTGGCAAAATATAGCCACTTCTTGTACTTTTTTTTTTTCAACAAATTATCGTTTGAGTTTGGGTTAGATTTTAGTTTGGGTCAGGATTAAGGATTAATGCTAGGGTAAGAGTTTTGGTTACAGTTTCAGTTAGGGTTAGGGCTAGGATAGCGATTTTCTTATTCTTATGTAATGTCAGACTCAGATGTAACAGCAGCATTCGGTAGCTCATTGATTTTGCCTGGTGTTCTCTTTTTTGAATCCACATTATTGGAGAGCTGACTATAGGTAACTATATGAGTGAATTTTATCTTTGAACTCAGCTGCATCAGACATCAAGTATACAATAAAGAAATTAAACAAATATTTAAAGCATAATAACCTGATAACCAATATGATCAAAGAATATATGAGTAAATTGAACATGTACTCTGTAAGTATAGGTGTAATTAAGGTGTTCCTTGTCATTTCCACTATGACCTAAAACATTTGAAATAATATTATTAGTAATGTAAGTTGTGCACTTAAGTTGTAACGCACAGCATTAAAGGAAAAACAAAAAGAAAAAACTTACAAAAACAGATTTGAATTACTGTACACATGTTAAGGAAATATTGATAATGATAGAATTTAAATAAAAAGAAATAAAATTTGATTAATTTCAGGATTGGTTATGCAATTGTATATTTGTAATTGTAACTTGTATTATAGTAAAAGTGTTTGTATATAGTTCTAAGTTGTACAAAAAATGAAGCGCAATATGGGTGCTCTATGGGATGGAAAAGGTGATGAGAGTGGATCTACTAAAAAGCAAGGAAGTCGAATTCCTTCACCTTCTAGAATGCCAGCAACATACACAAGAAGAAGCAGCCAAGCTTCAACCCCTCAAAGGTATTTCGTTAAGAGTTGTGCAGTTATTTAGTTTTCATAAAAAAATAGATAAAGTGTATTATTTCATATAAAAATGGATAAGTATATTATAAATTGAAACAAATTTCTATTCAAGTATTTTTCATTTTCTTGTTTCAAATGATAGATTGTAGAGTTTTAAAGTTATGGGCTTAAATTAAATTTAGCTTATTAGTTGTGGTAACATAGATAGATTAAGCTTTTGTTGTAGTAAGTCCTGAAATGTCCTTGGTTATTTGAGAGCAAGTCGAACAATAAATGAAATAAATTTGTTATACACCAAAGCAAAAAAACTAAATATATATTGTTTTTGTATATAAATCTGAAATAATTATAGTGAATCATTTTTTTCAGTATACTTTTTGTGTGTCTTCTACCACATTTTTTTTGGACTGTAGAGCACACCAAAATGTAAAGAGCAGTATCAATAATGGCTTCTGCTGTTATTTTCTTACATAAAGTGCATTAAATGAAATAAAACTTATAAAGCTCTATACAACTCCAATAAAGCTCTAAATTAAATCATGAAGAGAAAAAGAGTATAACCTGATCCATGTATGAGGTGCACATGAGGGTAATAGGTATGCTCAATTTTTTAGAAATGGTAAGTATTTTGCTTGTGGCTTATAGTCCAAAAATGCAGTATAATAATAATTTTTTGATTGATGTTTGGAACAGTTAGTGTCTATTGTAAATTTCAAATTGATTTAATTTATGCTAGTTTATGTTTAGGTTATTCAAATTAATTTTCATCACATCTTTCACTATTTGTACTTAAGTAACAGCTTAATTTTTCTCAAGAAATGAGGTCACATCCAAAGATGACTAAATGTTTGAACTGATTTGTTGCTTACGCCTCCATAATTTTTTTAAGGAAGAGGCTTGGCCAATGCTCCAGTTGTGCAGACATTTTGAAATAAAGCCTAAAAAAACTAACCCTAAGCCTTAACCCTAATCCTAGCCCTAACCCAAAGCCTAACCTAAACTTTAACCCAAATCTATAAGTGTAATAATCAAAATAAAAGTTCCCGAAAACAAGTGTTGTCACTAGAATCTTTGTTTATTTTACTGCGCATGTTCCATTTGCCAAGTCACTTCGTTTTTTTAATCATAATTTTGTAAAAGCATTTGACCCTTTCATTGTTTTGTGCTATGCGCTTTGTTTCTCAACCTGTGTATAACCTCTCGAGCTGATTTTTTTTAGCATATTTTTTTGTTGAGCACAGGTTAAGTTTGATATTGCTAATTGTTGTTGTTTAATTAGAAATTAACCTACCTCGACATTTACAAGGAAACATTGCAAAAAAATTTCCAAAACTTGTGCGATTTTAAATTTTTTATTACTGCTTCTCTGTTTAGATCTCGTTCATCCAGCCAGTCTCCCACTCGTGGTGGTGGAATCAGTCCTACATATTCAAGTAGAAGTTTGGAAAACATAAGTCCAATTCGACCCCCTGATGTCCGAGCATCAAAATCTAATGAAATTTATCCTAGTAATTTAAAATTTGTTACTACCATCACTCCATCAGTTTCGTTGTTTATTTTTATCTTTGCTAATCACGACGTGGTTCGGTAATATACATTTATGCAGCTGAAAAGCCTACAAATCCATACAATTGCGCAGCGCAACTTTTGTTAAATTTCAATTTTTTTTTAGGTGGTAGTTTGATTATTAGAGGTTAGAGTTTTGGTTTTTTGATATACATTTGTTTCAGTGAAAGTCTTTGTTAGATTCTCATCTTAGTTGCATTGTTGTGTTTTCAGATACGTTTTACCTGGCTGTTGCTTTTTGCTTGAAAAATAAGATGATCATAAAAGTAAAAATAATTGAACTGCATAGTATATATACTTGAACTGAAATTGTAATGCACAAAGTTCTTGTTATTTAAAAATTTTTTTTTTATTTTTTATGATTTTGTAGTTGGAAGCTCTGGAAAAAATTTGGTTCGGTACATCACGGTAGAAATGGTTCGCAAATTAGCCAAAGAAGACCAACTTGAACACATTAAATCACTTACCTTTTCACTGAGCGGAGAAAAAAAAATTCGGGTAATGTTTGAAGATGGTGTTTGGGTGTTTCATGCTGCTCTTGTTTATTTAGAGTATCCCTTGCATTGTTGTCTGCATTCGTTTTCTCTAAATATCTTAGCAATGTTCTAAGCGGTAGCTTAGCTAGAGAGGCAGGGGTTATAGCCGCTCCCCATTGGCATGCAGAATATGGAAAACATTTTTTGGACTTCGATTGATTTTGGACGCAAAAACTGTTACAATTTCGGATGAAGACTTTTTTTTGGTCTTTAGTTTATTTCAGACAGAAAAACCGTTCAATTCGAAGTAAAGGTTGTTTTTTTTGATCTTCAATTAATTTTGGACAGAATAATCTTTCCAATTCAAAATGAAGACCTTTTTATGGCGCCAGACACGAGCAACAGCCCCCCCATTGCATATTTTTGGCTACGTGCCTGGTTCCAAGGTTGAGTGGTAAACAGGTATTGAGCTTATTAATCGGCATGATTACTACAACCATAATTATTCTGTTGCCTTTTGTCGTAATTACTGCTTTCGTCTTCAGATTTTTTCTGGTATAGGTTGCAGTGAAAATGGTATGACCTGGAGCTAGACCGATATGACTTTTTCAGGCAGATATCGATACCTATATTTTGGAAATTTTTAGATTGATACTGATAGTCGATATATTAACTTATTAACTACAAACATTTTGTCACCAATTTTTAATTAATCGCAATATATAGCAACCACAAAATTTGGTGCATTTTAGGCTTAGGCCTATCACTTTTATTTATTTACATTATTTACAATTTCTCTAAACGAACGTTTTCGGCACTACCACTGGCCCTCTTCAGGAATATCTAAATAGCAATAATAACTTTAAGAATCCGAATCAAATAATAAACTAATCTTCAAAAGGTTAAAACATTGCTGTACTTTTTTAGTGTCTACTAGCCTACGTTAAACTCAGCAAGAACGATTCAAATTTACAATTGAAATGACAAGAGTTAGCAATTATGACGAAACAAGCATTATGATTTCAGAAATATAGCAAACACTAAGTATGTCCAACAACTGTCATTGAATTTTATGGTTAAAAAACTTGCAGCAGAAATGATGATCCTTTTGCGTAAAGTTGACGATTGAGAGCAGGAGAGTGTTTCTTGATCAGGAGAGCTTCGTGAATTTTGGTGTCGTACTCAGAACGGCATTTTCGAATTATTTTGAATGAATCCAAGCCAGTTTTTTTATTAGAGCAAATGTTGCAGGACATTATGTGGTCTTTAATTGAACTTTTCTGGTTACTATTGAAATTTAGATGTTCTTGGACTCTAGTGCTCAGATGTCTGGAGGACATACCAATGTATGTCTTGTTCGTGTCACACGAACATGTAAAATGATAAACAACATTTGAACACAGAGCCACAGGTGTTTTGGATTTTAGTTGAAAATAAGATTTGACCTTAAATGATTTGTAGATCGGGATAATTTTAACATTCAGTTGATTTCTGATTATTTTTGAAAATTTGTTAACAAATCGTCGTGAATCTTTACCAAAATACGGAATAACAATTGGATATTCATGGGTAGAACTGCTAGAAGTTTGATCGGTATCAACGGAAGACTGATTACTGTTGTTTTGGCTTTGAAATTGTTGCAATAATTTGTCAAAAAACTTGCTGGGATAACCGTTGGCCTTAAACATAGCTTTCATATTTTCTGCTTCTTTCTGGAATAGTGTGTTGTTGGAGCATATTCGTTTAGCACGATTTAAAAGGCATAGAATCAAACCAGATTTCCACTTGAGTGGGCAAAATGCATTAAAATTTAGTAATAAATTTGTATGAGTTGGTTTCTTCCAAATCCATGTGTCTATGCCAGAGTGATTTAGTTTAATTTCAACGTCCAAAAAAGGGATGGTTTCAGAAGCATGCTCTACTGTGAATTTGATACTTTTATGTTGAGAATTTAGAAGGTCCAAAAATTTTGAGCAAGACGTATCATTATTAAAAACAGCAAAAATGTCATCGACGTAGCGAAGGTATAGTTTTGGCTGAAAGTTTAAGTTTGAATTAAGCAATTTATTCTCCATGTGTGAAAGGAAAAAATTGGCAATGGTTGGACCTAAAGGGGAGCCCATACTAACACCGTCATGCTGTTCATAGAATTTATTGCTGTGCATAAATATTCCTTTGGTTGCTAGCCTTAAGAGTTTTGCAAATATCTCTTTGTTTACAATTGGCTGATTCTGGCTCGATTGGTCGGAGTATATTGTATCAGTTATAATTTGGATCGTTTCTTCTACTGGGATGTTCGTAAATAAGGATGAGACGTCAAAACTTACTAATTTATGAGCAGGATGAAATTGAAAATTGGCTAGATGATCAAGAAATTGATTGGTCGACTGTAACATGTATGTTTGCGGAATGTACGGTTTAATCAACGAATCAAGAAATTTAGCTAATTGATATTCTGGTGTGCCGATCATGGATACAACGGGTCTTAAAGGATTGTCACGCTTGTGTATTTTCACTAATCCGTATATTTTTCCGGGGTTGCTGCCACTCGGAATTAGTCTTCGCATAGTTTCTGGACCAAAATCTTTAAGATATTTGCGCACATAATAACTAATCGATTTTTCTTTTGCAATTACCGGGTGAATTTTGGAATTCACTTTAAGTTCATGGAATTTGGATTGGTCGTTAACGATATCATCTAATTTTGAGTAATAATCATTAGAGTCCATAATTACTACACCTCTTCCCTTGTCGAAATTACACACTTTAATGTCCGGTTCTTGACTTAGGTTATATAGAGTCCGGTGTAGTGCTGTGTTTTTTCGATCCGAACATAATATTTTGGCATTATTGGTAAAATCCTTAGTGGCAAATTTTATTTCATCTCGGATTTCGTCATCAACTGCCAGTCCTTCAATCGTTTTGAGTGAGTGCAAGGTTCGTTCTATACTGCACTTAATATCATCAACCTTTGGTTTATTTGGTAAAATATGATTATCGAGACCAAATCTTAGGGTTTCTTTTTCTAGTATTGTTAATTCTCTTTTACTTACATTGATTATGCATTCTGGGCTACATCTCCGTTGCTTCAACCAAAGTTGTGTAAGCTTCTTTTTATGAGTCACAATGGTATCATTTGCTGCTTTTTGAAACTTATCTTGTAATAGAGAAGAAAGACATCCTTTTTCTACTATTCCTAGATGCTGTAAGACACTTTTCTTTCTTACATATTCTATTTCTGTTCTTGCCAAATCTTTTCTCACTTCTTTCAGTTTTTTGCTAACAACAATTTGATACAGTTCTGACGAGTTTTTGTAAACTTTTAATTTTGGAGCTTTGAACTTGAGGAATTGTGGACACAGGCCTAAATCAGTACACGTTTCAAAATATTTGACATCCAATCTTAGTTTCAAAACTTTGTAGCCAAACTTTTCAACCTGCCTCAGGTCTCGAACTGTTACACCTCTTCTGTTGCTAATGGCAAAATATAGTTTCGGCAAAGAGGTCGATTTTTTATACCAAATAATCGCAATATATAGCAACCACAAAATTTGGTGCATTTTAGGCTTAGGCCTATCACTTTTATTTATTTACATTATTTACAATTTCTCTAAACGAACGTTTTCGGCACTACCACTGGCCCTCTTCAGGAATATCTAAATAGCAATAATAACTTTAAGAATCCAAATCAAATAATAAACTAATCTTCAAAAGGTTAAAACATTGCTGTACTTTTTTAGTGTCTACTAGCCTACGTTAAACTCAGCAAGAACGATTCAAATTTACAATTGAAATGACAAGAGTTAGCAATTATGACGAAACAAGCATTATGATTTCAGAAATATAGCAAACACTAAGTATGTCCAACAACTGTCATTGAATTTTATGGTTAAAAAACTTGCAGCAGAAATGATGATCCTTTTGCGTAAAGTTGACGATTGAGAGCAGGAGAGTGTTTCTTGATCAGGAGAGCTTCGTGAATTTTGGTGTCGTACTCAGAACGGCATTTTCGAATTATTTTGAATGAATCCAAGCCAGTTTTTTTATTAGAGCAAATGTTGCAGGACATTATGTGGTCTTTAATTGAACTTTTCTGGTTACTATTGAAATTTAGATGTTCTTGGACTCTAGTGCTCAGATGTCTGGAGGACATACCAATGTATGTCTTGTTCGTGTCACACGAACATGTAAAATGATAAACAACATTTGAACACAGAGCCACAGGTGTTTTGGATTTTAGTTGAAAATAAGATTTGACCTTAAATGATTTGTAGATCGGGATAATTTTAACATTCAGTTGATTTCTGATTATTTTTGAAAATTTGTTAACAAATCGTCGTGAATCTTTACCAAAATACGGAATAACAATTGGATATTCATGGGTAGAACTGCTAGAAGTTTGATCGGTATCAACGGAAGACTGATTACTGTTGTTTTGGCTTTGAAATTGTTGCAATAATTTGTCAAAAAACTTGCTGGGATAACCGTTGGCCTTAAACATAGCTTTCATATTTTCTGCTTCTTTCTGGAATAGTGTGTTGTTGGAGCATATTCGTTTAGCACGATTTAAAAGGCATAGAATCAAACCAGATTTCCACTTGAGTGGGCAAAATGCATTAAAATTTAGTAATAAATTTGTATGAGTTGGTTTCTTCCAAATCCATGTGTCTATGCCAGAGTGATTTAGTTTAATTTCAACGTCCAAAAAAGGGATGGTTTCAGAAGCATGCTCTACTGTGAATTTGATACTTTTATGTTGAGAATTTAGAAGGTCCAAAAATTTTGAGCAAGACGTATCATTATTAAAAACAGCAAAAATGTCATCGACGTAGCGAAGGTATAGTTTTGGCTGAAAGTTTAAGTTTGAATTAAGCAATTTATTCTCCATGTGTGAAAGGAAAAAATTGGCAATGGTTGGACCTAAAGGGGAGCCCATACTAACACCGTCATGCTGTTCATAGAATTTATTGCTGTGCATAAATATTCCTTTGGTTGCTAGCCTTAAGAGTTTTGCAAATATCTCTTTGTTTACAATTGGCTGATTCTGGCTCGATTGGTCGGAGTATATTGTATCAGTTATAATTTGGATCGTTTCTTCTACTGGGATGTTCGTAAATAAGGATGAGACGTCAAAACTTACTAATTTATGAGCAGGATGAAATTGAAAATTGGCTAGATGATCAAGAAATTGATTGGTCGACTGTAACATGTATGTTTGCGGAATGTACGGTTTAATCAACGAATCAAGAAATTTAGCTAATTGATATTCTGGTGTGCCGATCATGGATACAACGGGTCTTAAAGGATTGTCACGCTTGTGTATTTTCACTAATCCGTATATTTTTCCGGGGTTGCTGCCACTCGGAATTAGTCTTCGCATAGTTTCTGGACCAAAATCTTTAAGATATTTGCGCACATAATAACTAATCGATTTTTCTTTTGCAATTACCGGGTGAATTTTGGAATTCACTTTAAGTTCATGGAATTTGGATTGGTCGTTAACGATATCATCTAATTTTGAGTAATAATCATTAGAGTCCATAATTACTACACCTCTTCCCTTGTCGAAATTACACACTTTAATGTCCGGTTCTTGACTTAGGTTATATAGAGTCCGGTGTAGTGCTGTGTTTTTTCGATCCGAACATAATATTTTGGCATTATTGGTAAAATCCTTAGTGGCAAATTTTATTTCATCTCGGATTTCGTCATCAACTGCCAGTCCTTCAATCGTTTTGAGTGAGTGCAAGGTTCGTTCTATACTGCACTTAATATCATCAACCTTTGGTTTATTTGGTAAAATATGATTATCGAGACCAAATCTTAGGGTTTCTTTTTCTAGTATTGTTAATTCTCTTTTACTTACATTGATTATGCATTCTGGGCTACATCTCCGTTGCTTCAACCAAAGTTGTGTAAGCTTCTTTTTATGAGTCACAATGGTATCATTTGCTGCTTTTTGAAACTTATCTTGTAATAGAGAAGAAAGACATCCTTTTTCTACTATTCCTAGATGCTGTAAGACACTTTTCTTTCTTACATATTCTATTTCTGTTCTTGCCAAATCTTTTCTCACTTCTTTCAGTTTTTTGCTAACAACAATTTGATACAGTTCTGACGAGTTTTTGTAAACTTTTAATTTTGGAGCTTTGAACTTGAGGAATTGTGGACACAGGCCTAAATCAGTACACGTTTCAAAATATTTGACATCCAATCTTAGTTTCAAAACTTTGTAGCCAAACTTTTCAACCTGCCTCAGGTCTCGAACTGTTACACCTCTTCTGTTGCTAATGGCAAAATATAGTTTCGGCAAAGAGGTCGATTTTTTATACCAAATAATCGCAATATATAGCAACCACAAAATTTGGTGCATTTTAGGCTTAGGCCTATCACTTTTATTTATTTACATTATTTACAATTTCTCTAAACGAACGTTTTCGGCACTACCACTGGCCCTCTTCAGGAATATCTAAATAGCAATAATAACTTTAAGAATCCAAATCAAATAATAAACTAATCTTCAAAAGGTTAAAACATTGCTGTACTTTTTTAGTGTCTACTAGCCTACGTTAAACTCAGCAAGAACGATTCAAATTTACAATTGAAATGACAAGAGTTAGCAATTATGACGAAACAAGCATTATGATTTCAGAAATATAGCAAACACTAAGTATGTCCAACAACTGTCATTGAATTTTATGGTTAAAAAACTTGCAGCAGAAATGATGATCCGTTTGCGTAAAGTTGACGATTGAGAGCAGGAGAGTGTTTCTTGATCAGGAGAGCTTCGTGAATTTTGGTGTCGTACTCAGAACGGCATTTTCGAATTATTTTGAATGAATCCAAGCCAGTTTTTTTATTAGAGCAAATGTTGCAGGACATTATGTGGTCTTTAATTGAACTTTTCTGGTTACTATTGAAATTTAGATGTTCTTGGACTCTAGTGCTCAGATGTCTGGAGGACATACCAATGTATGTCTTGTTCGTGTCACACGAACATGTAAAATGATAAACAACATTTGAACACAGAGCCACAGGTGTTTTGGATTTTAGTTGAAAATAAGATTTGACCTTAAATGATTTGTAGATCGGGATAATTTTAACATTCAGTTGATTTCTGATTATTTTTGAAAATTTGTTAACAAATCGTCGTGAATCTTTACCAAAATACGGAATAACAATTGGATATTCATGGGTAGAACTGCTAGAAGTTTGATCGGTATCAACGGAAGACTGATTACTGTTGTTTTGGCTTTGAAATTGTTGCAATAATTTGTCAAAAAACTTGCTGGGATAACCGTTGGCCTTAAACATAGCTTTCATATTTTCTGCTTCTTTCTGGAATAGTGTGTTGTTGGAGCATATTCGTTTAGCACGATTTAAAAGGCATAGAATCAAACCAGATTTCCACTTGAGTGGGCAAAATGCATTAAAATTTAGTAATAAATTTGTATGAGTTGGTTTCTTCCAAATCCATGTGTCTATGCCAGAGTGATTTAGTTTAATTTCAACGTCCAAAAAAGGGATGGTTTCAGAAGCATGCTCTACTGTGAATTTGATACTTTTATGTTGAGAATTTAGAAGGTCCAAAAATTTTGAGCAAGACGTATCATTATTAAAAACAGCAAAAATGTCATCGACGTAGCGAAGGTATAGTTTTGGCTGAAAGTTTAAGTTTGAATTAAGCAATTTATTCTCCATGTGTGAAAGGAAAAAATTGGCAATGGTTGGACCTAAAGGGGAGCCCATACTAACACCGTCATGCTGTTCATAGAATTTATTGCTGTGCATAAATATTCCTTTGGTTGCTAGCCTTAAGAGTTTTGCAAATATCTCTTTGTTTACAATTGGCTGATTCTGGCTCGATTGGTCGGAGTATATTGTATCAGTTATAATTTGGATCGTTTCTTCTACTGGGATGTTCGTAAATAAGGATGAGACGTCAAAACTTACTAATTTATGAGCAGGATGAAATTGAAAATTGGCTAGATGATCAAGAAATTGATTGGTCGACTGTAACATGTATGTTTGCGGAATGTACGGTTTAATCAACGAATCAAGAAATTTAGCTAATTGATATTCTGGTGTGCCGATCATGGATACAACGGGTCTTAAAGGATTGTCACGCTTGTGTATTTTCACTAATCCGTATATTTTTCCGGGGTTGCTGCCACTCGGAATTAGTCTTCGCATAGTTTCTGGACCAAAATCTTTAAGATATTTGCGCACATAATAACTAATCGATTTTTCTTTTGCAATTACCGGGTGAATTTTGGAATTCACTTTAAGTTCATGGAATTTGGATTGGTCGTTAACGATATCATCTAATTTTGAGTAATAATCATTAGAGTCCATAATTACTACACCTCTTCCCTTGTCGAAATTACACACTTTAATGTCCGGTTCTTGACTTAGGTTATATAGAGTCCGGTGTAGTGCTGTGTTTTTTCGATCCGAACATAATATTTTGGCATTATTGGTAAAATCCTTAGTGGCAAATTTTATTTCATCTCGGATTTCGTCATCAACTGCCAGTCCTTCAATCGTTTTGAGTGAGTGCAAGGTTCGTTCTATACTGCACTTAATATCATCAACCTTTGGTTTATTTGGTAAAATATGATTATCGAGACCAAATCTTAGGGTTTCTTTTTCTAGTATTGTTAATTCTCTTTTACTTACATTGATTATGCATTCTGGGCTACATCTCCGTTGCTTCAACCAAAGTTGTGTAAGCTTCTTTTTATGAGTCACAATGGTATCATTTGCTGCTTTTTGAAACTTATCTTGTAATAGAGAAGAAAGACATCCTTTTTCTACTATTCCTAGATGCTGTAAGACACTTTTCTTTCTTACATATTCTATTTCTGTTCTTGCCAAATCTTTTCTCACTTCTTTCAGTTTTTTGCTAACAACAATTTGATACAGTTCTGACGAGTTTTTGTAAACTTTTAATTTTGGAGCTTTGAACTTGAGGAATTGTGGACACAGGCCTAAATCAGTACACGTTTCAAAATATTTGACATCCAATCTTAGTTTCAAAACTTTGTAGCCAAACTTTTCAACCTGCCTCAGGTCTCGAACTGTTACACCTCTTCTGTTGCTAATGGCAAAATATAGTTTCGGCAAAGAGGTCGATTTTTTATACCAAATAATCGCAATATATAGCAACCACAAAATTTGGTGCATTTTAGGCTTAGGCCTATCACTTTTATTTATTTACATTATTTACAATTTCTCTAAACGAACGTTTTCGGCACTACCACTGGCCCTCTTCAGGAATATCTAAATAGCAATAATAACTTTAAGAATCCAAATCAAATAATAAACTAATCTTCAAAAGGTTAAAACATTGCTGTACTTTTTTAGTGTCTACTAGCCTACGTTAAACTCAGCAAGAACGATTCAAATTTACAATTGAAATGACAAGAGTTAGCAATTATGACGAAACAAGCATTATGATTTCAGAAATATAGCAAACACTAAGTATGTCCAACAACTGTCATTGAATTTTATGGTTAAAAAACTTGCAGCAGAAATGATGATCCTTTTGCGTAAAGTTGACGATTGAGAGCAGGAGAGTGTTTCTTGATCAGGAGAGCTTCGTGAATTTTGGTGTCGTACTCAGAACGGCATTTTCGAATTATTTTGAATGAATCCAAGCCAGTTTTTTTATTAGAGCAAATGTTGCAGGACATTATGTGGTCTTTAATTGAACTTTTCTGGTTACTATTGAAATTTAGATGTTCTTGGACTCTAGTGCTCAGATGTCTGGAGGACATACCAATGTATGTCTTGTTCGTGTCACACGAACATGTAAAATGATAAACAACATTTGAACACAGAGCCACAGGTGTTTTGGATTTTAGTTGAAAATAAGATTTGACCTTAAATGATTTGTAGATCGGGATAATTTTAACATTCAGTTGATTTCTGATTATTTTTGAAAATTTGTTAACAAATCGTCGTGAATCTTTACCAAAATACGGAATAACAATTGGATATTCATGGGTAGAACTGCTAGAAGTTTGATCGGTATCAACGGAAGACTGATTACTGTTGTTTTGGCTTTGAAATTGTTGCAATAATTTGTCAAAAAACTTGCTGGGATAACCGTTGGCCTTAAACATAGCTTTCATATTTTCTGCTTCTTTCTGGAATAGTGTGTTGTTGGAGCATATTCGTTTAGCACGATTTAAAAGGCATAGAATCAAACCAGATTTCCACTTGAGTGGGCAAAATGCATTAAAATTTAGTAATAAATTTGTATGAGTTGGTTTCTTCCAAATCCATGTGTCTATGCCAGAGTGATTTAGTTTAATTTCAACGTCCAAAAAAGGGATGGTTTCAGAAGCATGCTCTACTGTGAATTTGATACTTTTATGTTGAGAATTTAGAAGGTCCAAAAATTTTGAGCAAGACGTATCATTATTAAAAACAGCAAAAATGTCATCGACGTAGCGAAGGTATAGTTTTGGCTGAAAGTTTAAGTTTGAATTAAGCAATTTATTCTCCATGTGTGAAAGGAAAAAATTGGCAATGGTTGGACCTAAAGGGGAGCCCATACTAACACCGTCATGCTGTTCATAGAATTTATTGCTGTGCATAAATATTCCTTTGGTTGCTAGCCTTAAGAGTTTTGCAAATATCTCTTTGTTTACAATTGGCTGATTCTGGCTCGATTGGTCGGAGTATATTGTATCAGTTATAATTTGGATCGTTTCTTCTACTGGGATGTTCGTAAATAAGGATGAGACGTCAAAACTTACTAATTTATGAGCAGGATGAAATTGAAAATTGGCTAGATGATCAAGAAATTGATTGGTCGACTGTAACATGTATGTTTGCGGAATGTACGGTTTAATCAACGAATCAAGAAATTTAGCTAATTGATATTCTGGTGTGCCGATCATGGATACAACGGGTCTTAAAGGATTGTCACGCTTGTGTATTTTCACTAATCCGTATATTTTTCCGGGGTTGCTGCCACTCGGAATTAGTCTTCGCATAGTTTCTGGACCAAAATCTTTAAGATATTTGCGCACATAATAACTAATCGATTTTTCTTTTGCAATTACCGGGTGAATTTTGGAATTCACTTTAAGTTCATGGAATTTGGATTGGTCGTTAACGATATCATCTAATTTTGAGTAATAATCATTAGAGTCCATAATTACTACACCTCTTCCCTTGTCGAAATTACACACTTTAATGTCCGGTTCTTGACTTAGGTTATATAGAGTCCGGTGTAGTGCTGTGTTTTTTCGATCCGAACATAATATTTTGGCATTATTGGTAAAATCCTTAGTGGCAAATTTTATTTCATCTCGGATTTCGTCATCAACTGCCAGTCCTTCAATCGTTTTGAGTGAGTGCAAGGTTCGTTCTATACTGCACTTAATATCATCAACCTTTGGTTTATTTGGTAAAATATGATTATCGAGACCAAATCTTAGGGTTTCTTTTTCTAGTATTGTTAATTCTCTTTTACTTACATTGATTATGCATTCTGGGCTACATCTCCGTTGCTTCAACCAAAGTTGTGTAAGCTTCTTTTTATGAGTCACAATGGTATCATTTGCTGCTTTTTGAAACTTATCTTGTAATAGAGAAGAAAGACATCCTTTTTCTACTATTCCTAGATGCTGTAAGACACTTTTCTTTCTTACATATTCTATTTCTGTTCTTGCCAAATCTTTTCTCACTTCTTTCAGTTTTTTGCTAACAACAATTTGATACAGTTCTGACGAGTTTTTGTAAACTTTTAATTTTGGAGCTTTGAACTTGAGGAATTGTGGACACAGGCCTAAATCAGTACACGTTTCAAAATATTTGACATCCAATCTTAGTTTCAAAACTTTGTAGCCAAACTTTTCAACCTGCCTCAGGTCTCGAACTGTTACACCTCTTCTGTTGCTAATGGCAAAATATAGTTTCGGCAAAGAGGTCGATTTTTTATACCAAATAATCGCAATATATAGCAACCACAAAATTTGGTGCATTTTAGGCTTAGGCCTATCACTTTTATTTATTTACATTATTTACAATTTCTCTAAACGAACGTTTTCGGCACTACCACTGGCCCTCTTCAGGAATATCTAAATAGCAATAATAACTTTAAGAATCCAAATCAAATAATAAACTAATCTTCAAAAGGTTAAAACATTGCTGTACTTTTTTAGTGTCTACTAGCCTACGTTAAACTCAGCAAGAACGATTCAAATTTACAATTGAAATGACAAGAGTTAGCAATTATGACGAAACAAGCATTATGATTTCAGAAATATAGCAAACACTAAGTATGTCCAACAACTGTCATTGAATTTTATGGTTAAAAAACTTGCAGCAGAAATGATGATCCGTTTGCGTAAAGTTGACGATTGAGAGCAGGAGAGTGTTTCTTGATCAGGAGAGCTTCGTGAATTTTGGTGTCGTACTCAGAACGGCATTTTCGAATTATTTTGAATGAATCCAAGCCAGTTTTTTTATTAGAGCAAATGTTGCAGGACATTATGTGGTCTTTAATTGAACTTTTCTGGTTACTATTGAAATTTAGATGTTCTTGGACTCTAGTGCTCAGATGTCTGGAGGACATACCAATGTATGTCTTGTTCGTGTCACACGAACATGTAAAATGATAAACAACATTTGAACACAGAGCCACAGGTGTTTTGGATTTTAGTTGAAAATAAGATTTGACCTTAAATGATTTGTAGATCGGGATAATTTTAACATTCAGTTGATTTCTGATTATTTTTGAAAATTTGTTAACAAATCGTCGTGAATCTTTACCAAAATACGGAATAACAATTGGATATTCATGGGTAGAACTGCTAGAAGTTTGATCGGTATCAACGGAAGACTGATTACTGTTGTTTTGGCTTTGAAATTGTTGCAATAATTTGTCAAAAAACTTGCTGGGATAACCGTTGGCCTTAAACATAGCTTTCATATTTTCTGCTTCTTTCTGGAATAGTGTGTTGTTGGAGCATATTCGTTTAGCACGATTTAAAAGGCATAGAATCAAACCAGATTTCCACTTGAGTGGGCAAAATGCATTAAAATTTAGTAATAAATTTGTATGAGTTGGTTTCTTCCAAATCCATGTGTCTATGCCAGAGTGATTTAGTTTAATTTCAACGTCCAAAAAAGGGATGGTTTCAGAAGCATGCTCTACTGTGAATTTGATACTTTTATGTTGAGAATTTAGAAGGTCCAAAAATTTTGAGCAAGACGTATCATTATTAAAAACAGCAAAAATGTCATCGACGTAGCGAAGGTATAGTTTTGGCTGAAAGTTTAAGTTTGAATTAAGCAATTTATTCTCCATGTGTGAAAGGAAAAAATTGGCAATGGTTGGACCTAAAGGGGAGCCCATACTAACACCGTCATGCTGTTCATAGAATTTATTGCTGTGCATAAATATTCCTTTGGTTGCTAGCCTTAAGAGTTTTGCAAATATCTCTTTGTTTACAATTGGCTGATTCTGGCTCGATTGGTCGGAGTATATTGTATCAGTTATAATTTGGATCGTTTCTTCTACTGGGATGTTCGTAAATAAGGATGAGACGTCAAAACTTACTAATTTATGAGCAGGATGAAATTGAAAATTGGCTAGATGATCAAGAAATTGATTGGTCGACTGTAACATGTATGTTTGCGGAATGTACGGTTTAATCAACGAATCAAGAAATTTAGCTAATTGATATTCTGGTGTGCCGATCATGGATACAACGGGTCTTAAAGGATTGTCACGCTTGTGTATTTTCACTAATCCGTATATTTTTCCGGGGTTGCTGCCACTCGGAATTAGTCTTCGCATAGTTTCTGGACCAAAATCTTTAAGATATTTGCGCACATAATAACTAATCGATTTTTCTTTTGCAATTACCGGGTGAATTTTGGAATTCACTTTAAGTTCATGGAATTTGGATTGGTCGTTAACGATATCATCTAATTTTGAGTAATAATCATTAGAGTCCATAATTACTACACCTCTTCCCTTGTCGAAATTACACACTTTAATGTCCGGTTCTTGACTTAGGTTATATACACACCAGAATATCAATTAGCTAAATTTCTTGATTCGTTGATTAAACCGTACATTCCGCAAACATACATGTTACAGTCGACCAATCAATTTCTTGATCATCTAGCCAATTTTCAATTTCATCCTGCTCATAAATTAGTAAGTTTTGACGTCTCATCCTTATTTACGAACATCCCAGTAGAAGAAACGATCCAAATTATAACTGATACAATATACTCCGACCAATCGAGCCAGAATCAGCCAATTGTAAACAAAGAGATATTTGCAAAACTCTTAAGGCTAGCAACCAAAGGAATATTTATGCACAGGAATAAATTCTATGAACAGCATGACGGTGTTAGTATGGGCTCCCCTTTAGGTCCAACCATTGCCAATTTTTTCCTTTCACACATGGAGAATAAATTGCTTAATTCAAACTTAAACTTTCAGCCAAAACTATACCTTCGCTACGTCGATGACATTTTTGCTGTTTTTAATAATGATACGTCTTGCTCAAAATTTTTGGACCTTCTAAATTCTCAACATAAAAGTATCAAATTCACAGTAGAGCATGCTTCTGAAACCATCCCTTTTTTGGACGTTGAAATTAAACTAAATCACTCTGGCATAGACACATGGATTTGGAAGAAACCAACTCATACAAATTTATTACTAAATTTTAATGCATTTTGCCCACTCAAGTGGAAATCTGGTTTGATTCTATGCCTTTTAAATCGTGCTAAACGAATATGCTCCAACAACACACTATTCCAGAAAGAAGCAGAAAATATGAAAGCTATGTTTAAGGCCAACGGTTATCCCAGCAAGTTTTTTGACAAATTATTGCAACAATTTCAAAGCCAAAACAACAGTAATCAGTCTTCCGTTGATACCGATCAAACTTCTAGCAGTTCTACCCATGAATATCCAATTGTTATTCCGTATTTTGGTAAAGATTCACGACGATTTGTTAACAAATTTTCAAAAATAATCAGAAATCAACTGAATGTTAAAATTATCCCGATCTACAAATCATTTAAGGTCAAATCTTATTTTCAACTAAAATCCAAAACACCTGTGGCTCTGTGTTCAAATGTTGTTTATCATTTTACATGTTCGTGTGACACGAACAAGACATACATTGGTATGTCCTCCAGACATCTGAGCACTAGAGTCCAAGAACATCTAAATTTCAATAGTAACCAGAAAAGTTCAATTAAAGACCACATAATGTCCTGCAACATTTGCTCTAATAAAAAAACTGGCTTGGATTCATTCAAAATAATTCGAAAATGCCGTTCTGAGTACGACACCAAAATTCACGAAGCTCTCCTGATCAAGAAACACTCTCCTGCTCTCAATCGTCAACTTTACGCAAACGGATCATCATTTCTGCTGCAAGTTTTTTAACCATAAAATTCAATGACAGTTGTTGGACATACTTAGTGTTTGCTATATTTCTGAAATCATAATGCTTGTTTCGTCATAATTGCTAACTCTTGTCATTTCAATTGTAAATTTGAATCGTTCTTGCTGAGTTTAACGTAGGCTAGTAGACACTAAAAAAGTACAGCAATGTTTTAACCTTTTGAAGATTAGTTTATTATTTGATTCGGATTCTTAAAGTTATTATTGCTATTTAGATATTCCTGAAGAGGGCCAGTGGTAGTGCCGAAAACGTTCGTTTAGAGAAATTGTAAATAATGTAAATAAATAAAAGTGATAGGCCTAAGCCTAAAATGCACCAAATTTTGTGGTTGCTATATATTGCGATTATTTGGTATAAAAAATCGACCTCTTTGCCGAAACTAAATTTTTAATTAACTTGACACTAAAAGCTTCACTAGTCCCCGTACAAAGAAAGACTATTGCAAACAGAAGTCACAGTCCAGTGTTATTCACAAAAACAATCAAAGCAAAAATACAACAATTTGGCAATCAATAGTCAAGAGCGCTCGTGCTTGCTCTAAAAATATACAGTTTAAGGTAAATATGCTAAGCCGATATTTTATCGGCGGTAGATAGTCAATACGATGTATATCAACTGACCGATATATCGGTCGAGCTGTAGACCTGACCCATGTAAATGAGTGTGTGGTAACGAGGGGAATTACTCCAACTCTTATTGTGAGTGGGGGCCTAAAAGGAAATGGGATGCTTGGCTTATTTTTTGCCCGAATTTTGGTTCAAATGTGCAAATCTACCAATATTTTCTTGACCATTTTCTTGTTCGGCCATTTTTACAATTACAAGTCTCTGATCGGTGATTGAGTAGATCGAGCGTCTGCTACTGAAATGATAGACTCTGGTTTGCTTCCTGGTTTGATCAAACAAAAGACAAAAAATATTGGTATTTGCTGCTTCTCTGCTTGATATTCAGCATTATAAGGGTCAGTGTGAAGCCTCCACCATGTGCGATAGACAGGTGGCAGCTTGACTCGAAGACCGAAAGGTCCCTTCGCTTTCTTCTGGCCGAGGCAACTTGGTGAATAAAATGTAATTACGTTTACATACAATTTTAACAACATAATACTTAACACAGTGCACATCAAAAATTAAATCCCCACCGTCTGTTTCACCTGAAACAAACTGCAGGGTTTGAAATTTTTAATTTTTGTCGTGTACTGTGGTATGTTATGATATTCGCTTTGGCTTAGCGCTGTCGAGCATTTTTTTTTAATCGGTTGAATTCAATCTACACTTGAAGGATTACATGAGCTTTTACTGTGAGTGGGTGTGTGTTGAGTGGAATAATTCTAAACTTGACCTGAGATGATAATATGAAGAACTGCAGTGTCAACTTAAGTTGAATGATTTGGTAAATGCATAGTGAGAGTCTATGCTTTTATAGTATGTTCTTTTATTTCATTTATTTATTTCACTTATTTCATTCTTTTATTTCAATACCAGTAGAGACAATAGACATACGACTTGTTTTCAGTATATCGAAAACTTGGAGGGTTTGAAGAATTTGACGTCATTAAATTTAAACGGACATGTTGTGCAACGAATTGAAAAAATCGATCACCTTATTAATCTGCGTCAGCTTCATCTCGCCGGCAACAAAATCGAGTAAGTGATGCAAAAATTCTGTAGCTCATCATCAAACGTACAATATTTTTCAGACCATAAGGCACAAGGAGTATAAGGCGCAGTATCAATAAATGACGTTCTTTGCTTTTATATTTTTGTATAATGCACACCCGAATATAAGACGCACTAAATGAAATGCAACTTACAAAGCTCTGAAAACTGCAATAAAGCTCTAAATGAAATCATGAAGAGAAAGAGAATATAACCTGATCTATATATAAAGGAGACCAGAGAATAAATACGCACGTTCAATATCTTCGAAATTTTGTTACTTTATGTACACCTTATGATCCAAAAAATACGGTAATCGTATATTTTTTACTTATCGTCATAATTTATTACAACGCTTTTACGAAAATAATTAAGTCTGAGTTTTGTTCTTAAATTTCAAAATGGGCAAACTTTTTCCGAATATGTTGGAAAGGAAAAATAGACATACCGGTACTCAAGCATTTTTGCGCAATCCTGTGTAGCGTTGTTAACTGCTTTTAAAATAAAGTTGTTTCACAAATTTTTTGTTGCTCAGAACTCAACGGATGTTCATCTTAACGTTCTTTTTAAGGCCGTTGTTGCTGCTAGTGTTGACTGTTGACAGCAAGTTTATTTGAAGTTCGGCTCTCTTTTTTTTTGCTGGTATTAACTTCATGCAGGACAATGAGATCACGCTTCCAGTTGTGCATATAGACGCCACTGAATTGAGCAGTTTTTGATTGATGACGTCAGAGTTGAACTTACCTTTTTATTGTTGGTATGTTCGATTTTTTGTGTTACGTTAACTTGGGCATCTTTTGATTTTAAACTTGTTTACTTTTTCATTTCTACTAAATGTTTTAGAAAAATTGAAGGTTTGGAGACGTTAGTAAATTTGCAAGTGTTAAATTTGGAAGATAATATGATTGAGCGCGTGCCCTTGTGGCTGGTGAAGAAACTTCGATGTCTAAGAAGTGTCAGACTTGCCAAGAACAATATCTCATCAGTGAGTGCTGACTGCTTTGATTTACCATCGTAGAAAATTATTAAAGATCTTCTACGGAAGTTTCTTCTGGTTATCACCAGGAAAAACTTAGCTAAACGGAAAGTTTCAGACTCTGGTATATACAATACATCTCTGTGTAATAAACATATCATATAATTTTATTTTTGTACATTTTCAATGTGCTATGTTTTAATTTTAAAACAAGTTAGCTCTGAAATGAGATTCAACTGTGGAATTAGGAAAGTCGACCAACAGTTGTTTTTCCATCGCAGCTGACAGACGTTGTGCGACTTCGGGGATTGCACGATCTTCACTCGCTTACTATAGCGGAAAATCCCCTCTGCGAACTGCCTCATCATCGTCCTTACATCATTTTTCACTTGCGTGTGCTCAACCATCTCGATGACATCAATGTGACGTCAACAGAGCGCGCCGACGCGTCATCAAGATTTTCACAAGGTAAAATCCAGCATTTAATCGATAGTTTGTAGATCAAAGGAGTACAGCATTTGGCATTGCGATTAATGTCCTTAAGTTAAAAGTGCAATGAAATTTCCTTTAATTATTCAACGACGAATTTTTCTCAATTTTCGGTTTAGAGGAACTAGACCGGCTTACTCGGGACCTCCAAAACACTTCGACACAACTCGAGCAGGCACAGGAGCTCCACAACAAGTCGATGGAGGAGCTGGAGATGCTGCTAGTTAAGGAGAGGGAGATGGAAGAGAAAGAAGCGAGAGCGCAACAAAGTAGGGTGGAAATGGAGCGGGAGATGGACACTAAAGATGAACTGGTAGGTCATATTTAGCATTAAAGCTTGCACAGTATTTTCTTTGAATGTTTCGTGGTCTTGGTAATAGGCTTTAAGGGCAGATTCGAAATCGGTCATTTTTTAAATTATATGTTTGCAGCGCGTTTGGGCGTAATTAGCACAGCAGTGAAAAACATAAGCATTGTTTATTGTACGATTACGTAATAGGTATACGTCAAAAGTAATTTCAAAAAGATTCTGTTTGATTAAGATGTTTAGCTGACAAGTAAATGTGACTGGCAAGCCGTTGGCAAAACTGCTTCTAGTTTGACCAGTCCGGGATTTGAACCCAACTCTCCCACTCCAGAGCCAAACGTGTTACCGCTTGTTCATTGCCCAAATGGCTGGCAACAGAGCCGAAGGTTCAATTTTATAACTTTTATGATACCGAGTATCAAAGAATATCTGTAACATTGCCTTTTTTCTATTTGAAATTATCTCATTTTCTTTTACCTTTCGCATGAAATCTGAACGGCTTACTTTGGTTTTGTAAGTTTTTGAGCCGATTACTGTATTCATAAATACCAAGGCATACTTGACGGATTTTAAGATTATGACCCTTTGTTGTCGCATAAAAGATATTTCAAATTGTTGCTTTGAAGAATCTTTTAATGGAACATAATGGTGTAGTAGCGTCTGATTGGTCATAGAGTTTCGCATTTCTTGCGGTGGAGGCCGTTAAATTTTGTTCCTGAAAATTACGAAGTAGTTTTTATGCCGGTTGGAGTGGAGGCTCCGCTACCATCTAAAAAAGTTACTCTCGGATGATGTTCGACCTATGTTAAACTGAAATGAGAGGACGTTTTCCGTGTAGGACCGTGACAGAAACAAATTCTACGTAGAAGTAATTATTATGCTACAAAAATTAGTTTTTGATTGATTAACTTGCTTGAATTTTCAAATCAAGTGCTTTATTATACTCGCTGTAATACACCAAAACGTATAACGAGTCGGCGTGTCCCATCTTCGCATCATTGCGCCCGGGCAACACAGCTCCTTTCGGTGAAATCTCGCAGCCAGGGCGACTCGTTGCGACACTTTGTCCGATTTGACCGGCCCAAGATTTGAGCCATAGACCTCCTCTTCCAGAGACAAAAACGTTACCACTCGACCAGCTGGCCGACTGCTTAAATTTTCGCAAATACTAATGCTTGCTTGTAGTAGAAATTTTTTTGTTACCTTATAATACCATGTATGTTTCATTTATTGAGTAAGGTATACCTTGTATATTTGCCAAGTGCTTTGATTCTACTATCAACTAACTCATAAATGTTGTAATCTAATTTGTTGAAAGTTTGTATTGTAATCCACCTAGCTATTGTGGGCTGTTTACGTTCGAAAACTCTGCCGCCCCATTCTATTGTTTGTTGAATTAAAATCGTTAACCGGTTATTGATTTAAACCACCTTGTGCTTTTGTGATTCGCTGTTTGTGTCTTATTCAGAGGATGACCAATAGCCCAAAGCACCTGACCTAATTGAAACGAATGAAATACTTTCGAAATTCGATGGATATTTGAAAAAGAATGTTTTAAAAATTAGATTTTCCGAAGTTTTGGTTACTTTTTTTTCGTTCTCTTTGTTTTGTTTTTTAACTTTTATGAAGCAGGGTTCGCTCAATCAGACCAATTCAAATATTTCATTATACTCGCTGTATTACGCCGAGGCATGTCACGAGTTTACGGGGCCCATCTTCATGTCATTGCGCCTGCAGGTAACTCAGCTTTTTTCAAAGAAATGTCGCAGCTTTGGCGAGTCGTTGCAACACTGTCCGATTTGACCGACCCGAGATTTGAACCTCGGACCTCCCGCTCCAGAGACGAACGCGTTGCCGCTCGACCAAGTTTCCGGCTGGTTCGAGTGCCGATTATTCTTTGACTAGTAAGGCTGCCCCTTAACAGAGACTTTTTGTTACCGTATGTAACTATGTGCTTTTAACCATCTGAAGCTTTTTTTCAGTTGAAACGCAAAGCGAAGGAGCTTCAGCGTGCGCAGGCGAAGCAGTACCAACTCGAACAGGAACTCGCGTTTATGAAACTCGACGCCAAGTTCCAGCCTCTTGATGTACGTTGTGATTGATTGGCCATTCAGCTTTCTGCCAGCTGTTGTGGTCTTGCTAATAGCTCAAGCAAAAAGGGAATCAAATCTGTCATTGTATGACGGCGAAGTTTGTAACGAGTTGAATAGGCCCATCTCCGCGATTTTGTGCCTGAGCTACCTAGCGCCTTTTGAAGCAACGTTGTAGTAATTGACGAATGGTTACGGTGCGATTTGTCCGATCTGGTAATCAAAGGGTAATTACGGTACTGTACGGAAATGCGATACAGTACGTTTAAATTTTTGGAAAAACTGAATTTCGTACGGTATTTGTAGAGAAAATACGGGGTTATTCCGTACCTACTCCTGTCGTGTTTGGACTTGTTAATTATTGTCTTCCCGCAGTCGCAGTCAACGTGTTGGAGAAACCGCATAGAGAAGACTTTCAGACAGTGCTAAAGCTGCTAACGTAGATAATTGGTAACTCGCTGTTACCTCCCGGCATTCTCAGCGCATAGTGCATGTCGTACAGTTACACAAAAGCAAAACGTATGGATGTAATTACATCTTTAATCATCAAGTTGCTTTGCTCAGGAGACAGCAAAAGACCTTTCGATCCTCGAGTCAAGCTGCCACCTGCCTACATCTCTACCACAAACGGTGGAGGCTTCACAGTGTCTCTTTTATTGCTGAACCTCTAACAGGGAGGCTGTAAACACCAAATCTTAGAGTCTTTGCTTTGACCCGACCGGGAATCGAATCCGAGTCTGCCGTTTTAGTTGGAAACGCTCTATCCACGTGACCATTGATCGGTATATGTGCGCGGCATTTTTTCCACCTCTCGCTAACGAAATGATTCTGACAGCCCATCTGCCCTACAAATCAGCAGCGTTTTTGCCACTTTTCTGTGCTACATAATTCGCGCAACAGGTAATATACACTTTCAGAGATAAATCCCTGTAAACGTCGTATAACCAGTGGTACGGAATTACGGTACGGAAATTTTTGCGTACGGTGATTTAATGACGTACGGAATTGCGGTACGGCATATTTTTGGAGGTACGGATTACGGAAGACCGTACCGTAGTAACTCCTTGCTGGTAATCGAACCTCATTCATTCCGTTGCATAGGCGGTTGCTTGATCTACTTGGCGCAAGTTGATTTAGCGCTAGTCCAACTTACTTTAAGCGCTAGCTTATCCGTTTGTGTTTCGCGTAACTACTCTACAGTATATTACATCACGAGTTGGACAATGCATAGCATTGACAACAAAAACTTGAAGAAATAGATACCCAGATGGAGTGAAGTTAAACTGGTGGCTGTGGCAGCACCTGTCAAATCACATGACTGGTGTGCTTGTTGGATTACATGCCGTCGTAATCAGCGATTTTGTAATACTTTTTAAATGATTATTTGTCGAGTGGTAATAGCGTCTGCTGCTGAAATGTTAAACTCGAGGTCGATTCCCAGTTAGGTTAAACCAAAAGACTACAGAAATAGTTATTCAAGCCTCCCTTCATGACGCTCAGCATGAAAAGGAACAATGTGAAGCCTCCATCGTGAGTAATAGACAGGTGTCCGCTTGACTCGAAAGCCGCTAAGTCCCTTTGCTATCTCCTGGCCTAGGCAACTTGGTGAACTTAGATGTTATTTTAAACATTGCGTGGATGCTGAAGTAATCCATCTTTCAAACCCAGGTTTTGTGATGAGTTTTTATTTTACTGGCGTTACTTCAAGAGCTGGTAGTGTGTTAGTTACACAACTACAACTTTTGTCTCAGTTGTAATTTTGTTATTTTGAATACACTTTGTTTATTCTGCAGATCCCCCATGGCGACAGCAGTGAAGAAGTTGATAGTCCATACCTGGGAAAGGCGCGATTTAAACGAAACGAATACGCGCTTGAGAGCAACATTCCTTCCAACAGACAACAGGTTTTTTGTCCGTTGTTGGTTATTGACTAAAAGTTTTTGAGAGCAATGTAACATAAATTAATTATTAATGTGGTCAAAACTACCCCCACAAAAAAGTAAGAAATTGCATTGAAGAGCTAAAATAATGCTTCCTGCAACGAAACTGACAAAAATATTCCGACTATCGATCGACAAAAACAATAAGCCCACACCAAGTCGGTGATAGCGTCAAGCATGGTTCTTCCGTTATCGCGATAGTAGATGCTAAGTAGGCTTAGTCGTTTATCTTTTCGAAACAACAGTGATACACTTCCAGGCAGCTGGTCTGTTAGTGCGCTGCGGTTTCTGTTCATTGTTCAAGTATCGACCGTCCCTTGCTATTGAAGCCTACGATCTTTTATTTTAAAGTAAGTACACTTCAACAGTGTACTTTGTACTTTCATTTAAGTTATCACTTCGTAAGTTCTTATTGTCTCGATAAATATTGAAAAATGGATTGCTTCGAATGGGGTAAGTCACCTGTCATAAGGCTACCTGCGACTGAACCTAATTCTCACGGCAAGTTTCCCATATAAGCATAAGGTTGTTTCAACCAGAAATTAGTTGGGCCAAGGGTTTCTAATTTTAATGCGTTTGCTCTTATTTCATACCACCCTGTTTTAGTTCAAAATATCCGACGAGCAGTCTCGAAGGCAACTTGATGACCAGCTATCGGAGAAGCAACGGCAGCTTAACGAAGGTTGGTTTTTCGCTGGTCTGAGTACTAACTACTGTAGCATGTTTAAATGCAACCAAATAGCAAGCTCTTTTGCTCTATCTAGCGGCAGAGCGATTAGCGGCGTTGCAACGCGAGCTTCGTGAAACGCAAAACCAGGTGATGGAGGCGTCGCGTGAACTGAACAAGCTAGAGCAGGCTGCTACTGCAAGGAAGCTGACCGAGGCTGAGAAACAAAAAATACGTCAACGACTGGCTGCTAAAATACAGAAGTTGAACCAGGTATGCACGATTTTAATCGCTCTAACCGAAACAAATATGAAGGCGGAGCCGTAAATGGTCATTTGCATGATGACCTACCTTAGTTAATATTTTTTTAGCAAAAGTTTAGCAATCACTTTTAAAATTATTGTTTTGCTAAGTTTCTGCTTTGTTATGCCACAGATGCGGGAAGAAGCAGAGAGACTAGAAGGCGATCTGTCCAGAGCCCGAAATCTTGTCCCGCGAATTCAGATGGACCAGGACGACTTGCGGGGACGGATAGCAACAATGGACCCAAACAGTCCCGAATATGTGAGTAAAACAGTTACCCCGTTGCAGCTCGAACATCTTTATTCGTCTTCGTCATCATCCATGGGTATGAGCAAGTCCTTCCATACCATTGTGTCTTTCCCAATCACTCAACGACGCATTGCCAGTCCGGGAATCGAACTTGGAGTCAGCAACCTTTAGACTCAACGCTCTCCCAACTGAGCTATCGCCGCTTTATCATTGCATACAAAAGTTTTGTACTGCGATGTGCTGGTTGTGTCAATACGGGCTGAATGGTTTTGCAATAATTGCCAGCATTGAGCGACTGGCTGTAGTTTTAATGTCAAAAGTTTTTCACGTACGGAGAAGATTGAAAGCGATCATCTTCTTGCACTTCTAGGGAAAATCTATCCGCCATTTTGACTTGTTCCATATTAGGTGGGTACCGTCCTGTTTTTCTGCTTTGAATTTATTCTAGATTTCACGGCAGGCTCAAGCCAGCAATGAGGTGGTATCCAAGCAATCCCAGGTTCGATCCCTAACCGAGCAGATCCATCAGAACGAGTCAACACTCGACCACATTCTGAAGAACATCGCGGTCGACACCGACGCGATCAAACAGCTGGAAGAACAACTAGAAAGAGGTTGAAATCCGTGCATTGATGCTCTATTCCTGAATTTTAGACAATTTCTGTGCGATTCCATTGCGTAATGGCTGATTTTTTGTTTGTTATTTATCGATTCTTAGTCAGGTCAAAGAAGACTAAAAACTGCTGTTTATAGTTTTCCTGCTTGACATTTTACAAAAGAACATGAAGCCTCCATGGTGTGTGGTGGACTAGTCGGCATGGATTGGGCGAGCGCAAAGTCCCTTTGCTATCTTCTGGTTGATGCCATTTGGCAAATAATAGGCGCTTGACGAGCTCATAGACGTATTTACGACTTTTCTGTAACGAAGTTTGATTATGACGCGTCGCATAAACATTGACATGCTTTGACATTTAGTTTTGTAAGCAACTGAAATAAACTCTGAACTGTTGATGCATGACTGGGAATCGAACACGTGTGTACTGTTTTTTAGCACACGCTCTGTCAACTAGGCCAGCTGATCACTTGCCATTTCTAGGTACTACGTCCACTGACGATGCACTACGTCATGAACTGGAGGACATAGTACGAGGATTACAGGATTATTTGATCAACGTGCGGCAGAAGGCGGACGCGCAGCGATTGGAATTCGACAACTTGTTACGTGACAAAGAGCGATTAGTGCGCAAGCTCGCGATGTTAGAGCAAGAAAAATCGATGCTGATTGCGGATGCTGACGACTACACGCAACTGCAGCAGCAAGTAAATATTTGTTGTTGTTTTTTTACAAAGCGATTAAAAAGTGACTTTATTAGCTGAAGCACAGTTCTGAGCCCCACAGAGTTTATGGTGTTTTGAAGTCGACTTTCAAAGTCTTCAAATAAAAACAACTCTTATGTAGAGAGCTATTACAAAATATTTCAACTACACACTAGCATACCGACTTAGTGACGACTGAGGGAGTCGAACCCCTGAATTTGTTAGTTGAAGTCACGCGTTATGTTCTCAATTGCCCAACCCCATACTAGCGTACGAATAGTGTAGCAGATTGTATTTTTTGCTTCTTTGTATGTTTGTTTTTTTACATTTTTCTCCTTACGTTTTTTTTTAAACAATGTTATGCTTCGTAGCTCCAAGCTTCCAAATTGTGTTTTTAGCTTCAAAATTCGCCATTTCGGAATAGTTTAGGTTTTGCATTATCTGCATGTATTATAATTTTTGCAGTTTTTAACTGATTTGAAAGCATTTTGTGGTTTGGTTTTGCGTTTCTTGGTTTGGGAATTATTTATTAACATGGTTATCTAACAGCTGCGATTCCAATTAGTGCATAGGTCTAAAAATTCATTAAGAATTGATGGCATTACGCACTAAATTGGAAACAAAGAATTTTCAAATTTGCTACAGAATCTAACTTTATATTTTCCCCGCACGGCTGTTTTGCTTGGTCATAGTTCGGTTAAGAAATTGACTGAGCGCTATAACTTAACAAAACAATAGTGCTTTGGACTTTGCTGGTACCGTTATCAATCAATTTTCCCAGCCTATGCGAATCTTGTAATGTGGATTCAATTTCAATCGACGCACTTTCACAACGTCAGAAGCTCACTAGCTTCAACCTTGGTTGGTTGGGACCGCCACTTTTCTATGGATATGAACAGGCGCAAAAAATCCCTTTATAGAGCCTCAGCATTGTGCTGAAGACTGTGGGAGATAGCGGGCATTTCCTTACCACTCAAAGATTGGGCTCTTCAGTACCACCCAAGCGGCCCCCGCTGATGGGATCCGTCGGTCGCCTTTCACGATGCACCTGCTGGGTGGGCGCCTTCACTACCCTGTAGAAGGGTCATTTTCTAGAATCGTTCGTTTTCCATCTTTTCCCGTTTTTCCATCAGATTTCCGTTCTCGGCGAGTTGAATGATTTACTGCAGGCGACACAGGATCTGAACGAATCGATTTTAAACCGTCGTACTTTTCCGATAAGTTCTCCCAACAGGAGAGAGGTCCTCCCTTCGGACCTCCACGACGCTGTGTCGCAAGGGACCGCCACAGCAGCGCAAATCGAAGAAGCCACAAGGCTGACAGTAAAAACAGCACATTATGAGCTCACATGCTGCGTAGAATCTTGTAGGCAACCTAGAAACAAAATCCAAGTATCATTATAAGGGTTCGCTCTTCACTTTATTAGAACCAGCGGCACCAGCTCAATACAATTCAATCATAAAGGTGAATAACAAACGATGGCCGAATATCTCACCCGAAAGTTTTAATTTAAAGAGATATCGGGATATGTTTTTGTTTTGGTTGAGTTGGGGCTAAAATTAAAGCTGAGTGTAAGTCAAATTTTCTGGTGAAAATGCTGGGCTTTCCTAGAGAAAAAACGCTTAGAACGTAATTTCAGTTGCACATTGCACAATGTTCTAATTACACACGCAATATTAACTGCTGGCTTCATAATGCGAAAAACTTCGCCTTTTCTAACTCACTGACAAATTTGTTGTTGATGATAAAAAAGAATATTAACTTTTTAGTTCTATAACCGGAACAGTGTTATTCTCTGCAAAGTAACAGGAGAAAATAAGTCCTTATATCTGCATTGTTCATTCCAGGACAGCACTTGGAGTAAAATCGTGAGCGAACAAGCGTGTTTTTTTGTTTTAAACAGAAATCCAGTACATCCGGCTTTCTGTTCTAGCGTTCCTTTCGCGCGTAAGAAATTGTTGAAATAAACAGGAATACGCCCCAACGCTCATGATTTATACCAAGTCTAGATTGAGGCCAGGAAATGTGGCCTACATTATTTGCTGTTTTATTTTCTCAGCTTTTGGACTGCGCTTTTGCGAATCTACTGATTTGTATGTACAAGATTGTTCATTATAGCATGGCTTCTGATTATGACGTCGATCCGACGTCATAATTACGTCGTTGTCGCTTTTCATCACTGAGTTTTTACTTTTGTTTTTAGTTTGTTTTTGGCACTCAAAAACAAAGTTAACTTTCTGGGTATTTAAATTTTACATCCCGATTTCGCAAGTTTTAGCGGTTTATTTGCGTAGAGTGCTAGATGTACAAGAACTGGAGCTTCCCAATTGCTTTGGGAAACCTCATTGCTACTGCGAAGCAAAAGTTTTGAATTATCCAATATCCATACTATGTTTTGCATGCAGTGAGCTCATTTTACGAAGAAAACCATGATTGCAAACAGAAATACTCCCACAATATTGACAAATTTCAATATCTTTGCACTTTAAGCAATATTGACTTTGGCATTTTCATTTTTGACCTTAAATACTTATTGCACTGCACATTGCACTGATAATGTGGCATTATTTTTGAAATAAATTTTCAAAATGATGAGTAGAGTAATTGTTCCTTATTTTCGCCAACAATGCTGTTGTTCTTGCATGCCTCTGTTGTGGTTGTGGTTGTTAGGTGTATCATTTATGAAACTAATAATGTTTTTCGCTGATAATGTGATTAGGGTTTTGGATAATATTGAGTTTACAATGTGTAGGGATAGAAAATAGTATCTGATTGGCCAAACTTGTGCAATTACGTAAGCACAGTGTCTGAAATAACGTGTGTGAAAGAAACCTAATCATTTTTAAAACGTTGTGTTCGCATTGCTGTAGTTTTTTTTAATTGTTTTTTGGCTTATTGAAAATTGTTTGCTATCACCACGCAAAATAGTTGAGCTTGTAATGGATAGACTTAATTCATGGCAACAAATACAAGGTCTATACCCGCATCATTCTTCCTAAATATTTTCTATAAACCATCAGCGCCCTATTTGCAGCTGGATGCCTTAAACAAGTCAATGACTGAGATGCAGAATCTGAACAGCGCTCTGCAGAACGAAGCGACGCAGTTGAGCAAGCATGATTCGGAGTTGCAGACCCAGCTACACGAAGCACAGAAACGAATCGAGAGGTAAGACCGCTGTATTTTGGGGGTAAGGAAGGGTCAATGAACTAGCCTCTCTGTCTTGGTTTGACACTATCCAATTCTGTCAGGCGAATAAGGGTGTAGAGAAACTCTTAAGGAAATCAAACATCTAAAAAAACATTTCGTCATTATTACGTAAAAGTTAATAAATAAAGTCTCGAAGTGTTGAAATGTGATGGTGGTAATACGTATCAACAGTCAGCACTAATGCGACTCCTAGTATGTTGCAGCGGAATGTCACTCCATAGGACTCTAGCGATGTGCTGGAGAACCTGGGAGAAGTAATATTTCCAAACCTCAAAAAAATCCCGTCCATCACACATACTGATGGGTGCACCATTGGTCATTTCTTACAACCGGTCAGGTGGACGTCTTCAATGTTACAGTGACTGACAACTTTAATTTGATGTCCGGTGAACATTATAATCTGCAAATTGGATTTTTCTAGTCTGCACAAATCCGTCCAAGACTCAGACCGGCGCAGTAAGAGCGACCAAGAGAAGCTGAACGAGCAAATGGAGGAGATGGCCAAGCTGCAGAACCAGGTCGGCGACCGGGAGTCGGAAGCCGCTGCCCTTAAAAAAGAAATGGGAAAATTGAAGGTGAGGTGTTGTGGAATGTGTGTGCAATGATTCAAGACTTTAAACGTTTAAACACTTTTTTAAGTTGCAATTTTCTTCACTGGTATTATTATTCGAGTTTGTACAAGTACCGTAGCAACAATTGGCTTATCCGACAGCACAGCGCCATTTGTTGCTTCGCGCAAGCGCAAGTGTTTTATTGTCGATATTGAAAATTCATGGACGTACACATGTAGCATTGGTTTTATTTTATTTTTTTGATTTTGCATCAACCACATGCAGTATCAAGGCCCTTTTTAATTGGTAGTACTGTAGCTGTTTTTATGAAATCCCAATCAAAAGCTAGCTTGAACTGATATGTAAGAAACCACAAGTTAAAAAAAACTTTGTTTTTTACAAATCGTGCCAGCGCGATGCGTCGTTAGCTTTGCGCAGAGGCGATATCGTAGTCAATGAGGTTTATCCGAGACGTGATTATTGCTAGTTGAAAACTATACCCAATACCCCGCCCTGACGACGTGAAAAACCGTCGGCTGAGGCAATTTCTGCAGGGTTCTACGGAACTCCAATATTGTATTAACTTGCGAAGAAGCAGAATGGATTGATTGGTCCGGCCGAACAACGTAAACATAACACGTAGTTTTTTTAGTGACACTATAGTCATGATTTGTCGACTCAGCCCTGCCTTTTGCTTGCAGCATATTGTTTGATGATTGTCGAGGAATAAATATGTAGAATGTCATTGTTTTTAAATCTCTGTACAACTACTGCAAAGCATGGCTGAATCGAAATCAGCTCAGTTAAATTTACAGAAGCGGAGTTCCAACTTTTAAGCATCTAAAAGTAGTTTGCATTTGCGTCTGATCCGTGTTAACTTTTGACATAGTATTATTGTATGTGCAATGCATTGTGACGAATAATCTTTTGTAGAATCGCAACCGTGATCTTGCACATGAACTTGATTCGCGATCTCAGCAGTTTGAGCGGGACATGGCCTCTTTACTTCAGCCACACGAGGTCGCACATCGTCTCACCCAGTTGGGGGAGGCCCTGCGGAGTGGAAATCGAAATGCCCTCAATGATTTACGAAACGGTGGCCCGTTCCATCGGGCTTTAAGGGGACTTGGAAGCGTGGCCTTTGACCTCGTCGGTAAGTCGGGAGAAAGGCACTCAGCAAATATGGAATGATTAGAGTCGAATTGGTTTGTTTATTGGCGGGAAATTTCAGCCGGTGGCAGAAAATGCATGGAGCTGGACAATTACGGACTTTTTCTGTGTGTTTGCAATAAACCAAAGGTAGCTACGTTTAACACTAACTGTAACGTATGTTCCTCTGGTTTTCAACACCCAAATCCAATGTTTAATGAAGTCTGTTAGGCCGTTGGAGTAGTTAGCCTGCAGGTTACTCTTATTTTCCTGTTGGCCGGCGAGTTTTAAGCCATCTGCACTGAAGGGGTCGCGGCAATAAAAACAAGGCAGTTCAACCGGATAAAAACTGTTTCACTTCAGCTAAGGCCGAAAGTAGACTTCGTGATGACGAAGTTGTTTCGATTTCAACGCAGAGAAAAGTTCTGCTGTTCTGATGCTTCTGACGGGCAGTCTACACTAATATGCTTTTAGTTATAGCATTCTTAAATTCGTTGGTGTCTTTGAAATTTGAATTGCCTACGTAGTAACTGCAATCCGTTGGCGTTATTTAGCTTTCAACTGTTTCAGACAAAGGCAATCAAGATAAGGAAAGAGCGGAAAAGGCCCTGCAAGCGTTAGAAAAACATGTGGCTAACTTGAAGAAGAAATTACTTGAGGTAACACGTTTTTCTGTGAAGATCGCTTTCGAAATAGTTACACTCTTTGGATTTGGCCCGCGTTCTTTATTTTTTCATGCCATGGTAGGCTTTGTCTAAATTTGTTTTTAAATTTAAAGCAATTTTAAATGAGCCTCGTGTTCTTTTACCCTAGTACCGCTCCATACGTTTTCTAACCAGAAGCATATTGGAACTTTTGTCTTAGGCGCAGCAGGAATACAAAGACACGATGGAGGCTGCCACCGCGGCGAAGTTGGAAGGGGAGAAGCGAAAACACGAGAGGGCGCTACAGTACCTCGATGACGAAATGCGTGATATGAGAGATCGACTGCGACAGGTAGGTCCCTTATCCTTGTGATGGATTTGGAGAGCTATGCAAAAATATTAGGTATATTACCTTTGTCTCTTTGGAGATTTTAATTGCACTTGAAATTGCTGAAAACACTTAAAACTTTTTGCTAAAAAGATGGTAAAATATCCCCAGTTCTTCTATCAAAATGCTGATCACTATCAACTTTTCACTTTCATGAGCTCTGTTGGTTCATCTTGAGCATAATTTATTGGATAAGTCGTGTTCAAATTTATCGCTACGTTTTGAATGATGGGCATTAATTTGTTGCCTCTCTTTAGGCTGAGGAGGACGCTTCGCTGTTGAGAGCGCTCGCCAATCAAGAAAAGGAAAAGAGACAAGAGGAGATGAAAGACAGGGAGGAGAGAGCGAGGCTTTATGATGCGCAGTGAGATAACAATTGGATTTTGCTGACTTGTTTCTGGAAAATTTTTGATTTTTCGTAGCATCCTCGGACGCCATTTAAGATGGTGGAAAAACGTGGATGCTGGAATAGTTTTGAACCTGCGAGATAATGCAGCTAAGAAAGAGTTTTTTCTTTGTGCTTCTTGGGGGAGAGAATATCGAAGGCGTTAATTCAGCAGGTTGTAAGTGGCAACCTATCGACAATCTGTGGTGATGGAATGCCCACGCTTTTGATTGGTGTGAAAATGTTCGTTTCGCTGGGGTTTTATGGTGCGACATTCCTTTGCACCATTCATGCTGGTATCTCCAAGAAAGAGCTGAGTCCTCAACGGATAAAAGTTTTACTCATTTAAATAAGGCTTTACTGTTTTCAATCAAATTAAATAAATAAAACTGATATACAATCAGTACCGAACAAGGTTGTTATTAGGACTTTTTTTTTGTCCATACAACCAGGCAAGTGTGGTAACTTTACAATGGGTGTAGCTTCCAGATCGTAGCAAAAACCCTACGTCATGCAGAACATCATTCTTATTCAAAGAAAAATTCCATTTCTGGAAACAATAAGGTTGGAATGCGGGACATGTTGATTGATGCCATATGTTTGCTGTGTCTAGTTCAATCTACTACGCTGCATCAATGTAAACAGAAAAAAAGCTTTTTTCAAACTCAAACGTTTCCAAACAGCGTGGCACACGTGCCAGCTCGATATTTGCTTTATTTGGTTGAAGAAAACAGAAAGATCACCTGTTAAGGGCCAAGTTAGAAATGCTATAGCAACGTGGAGGCAGGAATTTAAAATGAGATTTAGAGTTTAAAAACCAACTTAGGGAATAGACCTTGCTTTCCACAATTAAAAAAAATTTTGATGTTTGGAAAAAGAGTTGTTCTACATGACTGAATATTGGTTATATAGTACTGTATGTAGTATGACACTAGAATAGGCCTGCTAGCTTTGTTAGTAAACATTTATGCAATTTTCTGTGAAATAGTGATGTGGAGATAGTCACTTATGAGTTCTCGCAGATCTCAGGCAACCATTCGTGATCTGGAGAGGGAGCTGGGGGTAACTAGGAAGGATATGCGGGAGAAGGAGGCTGCCACCAGCAAGGAACTGCAAGAAAACCGAGCCAAAATTCAGGCTCTGCACAGAAAACTACAGAAACTCGAGGTTCGTATTTAAAATACAACGTTTGTGACGTATTTTTTGTTCTAAACGCTTATGATTTTAAATCCTTCCAACAAAAGCATTCCGTCGGATAATGCAGGTACTTTGTAGGAAATTGTTGCTGGAAAAAACGTTCTGTTGGATCGCAACTCTGTTCAACTTTTAAAACAGAAAAGAGCAGAAGTGAATAAAGTGAAGTTGAGAACTTCAGAAATTTTAAAATTTCATAGGATTCGCACGACGGATGCTAATTGACGTAGCTTAAACACACACATAAGCTGTGCAAAACCGTGCAATGGTGTTCATTCATCATGCATGTATTAATCGTAGTGACAGGTACCGTTACAATCAAGCTTGACGAATGCTTTGGAATAGGTTTATTGCGAAAAGTCTATGCGGTTGAATGTGAATCCGGGAAAATTTCAAGTACTGCTTGACTGTATTTTGATTGAGCGAGGATTATTTGGTTAGTTTTCGATTCATTGTTATAGTTTATGTGTTAAGCGGCATTAAGAGCTCGAGTACATTGTTGAAAGGCCGGCGTGTAGCCATTGTGTTCGCCCAAAGCATAACATCGTAGTTATTCAGCTAGGTAACTTCAAAATAGTGTCTAGTTTATTGTTATACAGGCTTAATCGATTTCAGTTGGGCAGGATGTGATGTTACGACAGAATGTTTGAAAGTCTAATTAGAATGTAATGAATGATTTTGAAACAGCGGACAGCATGCAGATTGCAGAAGCAAGTAAACTGATGATCTTTCAAAATACCATGTGATTAAAGTGGCAGTGTTAGATGCAGGGAGATTGTCGGTTGTGGTATTTTTATTCCTGCGCATTACTTCAATTTTAAAGATAATTTTATCCTTCTCCAACAAAAACTAAGCAAAAGTATAGCTTACCGGTCTTTCGGTAGCGAGTAGTTTTTACTGAAAAGCATATTTCAGTTATTCTTGCTAAAATTTGAGTTTTCATCAGATTTGGATAAGAAAATCAAGCATCATGCGCCCGCGGGACTTGTTGGAAATGATTCTTGTTCGTGTTTCGTGGAAATAGCGGTTTTAGAGTGCATCAGAAACGTAGCAGCTATTATCTTCTGCTTTTTATGTTCGGTAATCGTATTGCTAAAATTGTATTCACAAAATATTTTGTTAAGGCTAATTTGAAAATTTTGAAAGATGTTTGTTAAAACAGAAATCTGCTAAGTTCAGCTATCTTGACAGTGTGAAGTAAGATTGGTTCGGAAAATTGTCTTGAAATTGGCGTTTTATTGCAGAACTTCGCCTTTGCTACCGCTATTCAAAAACGTCTCAAATTGCTTTGAATTATAGTTTTATACTTAGCTTTTAAAATAATTTATAAGGTAGCAGTATGTTGCCTGTCGTGGTAGGTATTGTTGATAACCTTGATTTTTTTTTCTTTTTTCCCGTTATTGCTGTTGGTCTCAACCTTGCATTTGGTTGCTTTTGAAAATGTTGTTACGTATGTGTACGTTGCTGTGTAATTTTGTTTGATACATTTAACCGCGCTGACTTTATTTTGCAGTGCAATCTGTATAATAATGTTAGTATAAATTTCATATGACAGCATTATTTTCTAAACAATTTTGGAAAATTGTGTTGTGATGTCACATCCGGGTTATGACATCACTTTCGACAGGGTACGCTGCTTTATTATACTTTAAATGTTTTTTAGTTTTTTTGGTTTTCGTTTATCAACCTTTTCAGAACTTGCCAGTTGCCTGTAAACGCCCTAAATTGATTTTTAAGAAAAATTGTAATACTAAATTGATATTCGCCACCTAGATTCTGCCAATAATAGCACTACCTAAGGGTGTAGATTGTTTAGCTTTAACATTTACAGCACTGTCTTGTATGATTCATTTTTGATTATTATATATAGTTTTTATTTTTGACAAAACAGTACTTGCTACCCCAACAACTTTTAGCGATTGCTTCGAACTTATGACAACACAGCGCCACTTTAGTGGTTTACTCTGCCTTGAACTTGGTGTTAACATTGCTTACCGTTGCACAACTAAAATCGTTGGTATTCTCAGTTGTATGGAAAATTATGGCATTTCTGACAATTTCCAATAGTGCTTTTGGATGGAATCGTACCCATTCGCACGGTTTGAAAAATCCATGCTTAAACTAACAAATCCACCACGGCTTTTAGCAAGGACAGGCGATTATTTCAACTTTTGTAACCTTTTGTGATGATGTAGGAGGAGCGCGATAATGATCTCCTCACAACAATGGACGCTGAAGCCACTGCAGCGAAAGCGCTGGAGGATCTTGCCAACGCCGAAGAGGAAATAAAAGTGCTGGAAGATCTTCTTCGAGCCCACGAGAAAGAGCCAGAGGTAACCGTCATTGTGTCGTCATAGCATTGCCTCTTGATATCAATATCAAGCCTATTCAGAAACTAGCAACTGTGTTTCGTAGAAAATTAAAATCTAAATACAATTGATTAACGTAATTTGTATCTTAAAGATAGTTTCGTTGTTGAAGTTGGCAAAAACCAAAAGAAAGGTGAACTCTTATTACTGTTTCGTACAGAATCCCAGAACTATATTCATCACCTCGAATGGCCTACTGTTGAATTTCACAGAAAAGTCATTTTTAGCTTTCCCTTTTCTATCTTTGATCTTGGGGTGTGACCTGATTTTTGGCTATCCGCAAACTATTCCTTAAAAAGAGCTGTGGGGCAGCTGTAGCACGAATGAAGCAAACAGTTAATTAAATTCATGTTATTTTGTTGCACAACTTTAAAATTCAGAAGTTGACATCGTTAGGAATTCATGATTTTCGCCGCCAAATGTTACGAAAAGAAACATAGATGTAGGTTAAAATTTTGAAATTAGTTTGATTCTTATCTCAAGATAAGTTTATCTGTTTTTATTCTGTGCCAATGCTTTATTGACGAATGATGTGTCGTTTTAGAGTTACCGGGGTCGCAATTCAATGCGTCGGCTTCGAGACACGTTACGCGCGCGACAGGGAGAAGTGGAACGATTACGGAAAGCTCTCCGGGGAAGAAAATTAACTCCGGAACAGGTAAAGTAGTACATTAGGAACTTGAATTTTTTGTCCTATGCACCACTAATATTCTAAATTTAAACTGCTTTAATGCCCCAAAAGAAGTCTAGTTGTGATGTGCGGTTTAGAAATACCGCGCCACCAGCTGCATCTAGTCTCTGTTGGGCAGCTGTGGGAAACCAGGGTTTTCAGTTTGAGATTGACAAAAAGGAAAAAAATGCAAAACAAACCAATGGGCCTAACCGGACCTACTGTTTGCTGTCTTGGAGTGTGGAATAGTTTACTTCATCGCTGTTAATGGAAACGGTTGAACTTTTTGACTTGTTGTGTTTGGTTTATCATCTAAGTCGAAAATGTAAGTAAATCTATTGCATTTCTAGAGCAATCCTTTTTTGTTTTGCATGTAATTTTATGACGTCACAATATTCCAGATTGATGACTTGCTTGATGACGTAGCTGCATTGCGAGACGCATTATCTTCAAATCAGCACACAATACGCGGGCTGTGGCCCGGCTACTACTACTACCTCCCCGATGGAGGCAAGTGGGTCTTTCATGAGGTGCGATCAAAGCGTTATCCAGACGGTCCACCCCCTCCACCTCCCCCACATGGTGTCGCCCTTCAAGGTACAGCTATTACCTGTAAAGTTGTTTTATTTTGCCATATTAGTAATGTCGCAGGGAGGGATTTGGACTCGAGCTATTAGGGTTGATGGTTTGATTCCCTTTTAGGTTGTTTATTAATCACCCTAAAGTGCTGTTGGTGTTTATATTCATCAATTTCTATTTTGACAAAATATACCACCATAGAAAATATTGTGATTTTATTGCATACCCTAACCTTTTCCTCAGCAATGGTAATTGGTCCAGCCAAACAAAAGACCAAAACAATATAATACACGGTGGAGAAAGTCATCAAACGTGGTTCCTTGTCTTTGAAGGCTACTTATCGATTTTAAACGAAGTGCCCAAAATTATGATAACCGCAGGTCTAAGATGCTATCATTTTAATGCTTTTAGGGGTTCCTGTGGATCCCACCCGCTGCATGCTGGAGCCCGGCACTCCGGGGATGATTGCCGTGCAGGATGATGGGACACTCGTCCTTGTGCCTTTCGAAGGCTTTTACTGCAACGTACCAGACCACCATCAACTAGAAGACGAGATCGCTGCGCTCAAGGTAAAGGGCTATTTTACAATTAATTTTGGTTTTCAAGAAAATCCAGGTGGATTGCAAACCTTCTGCTTTTTAAAAACCAAAATTGCACCGTTTGTTCGCTAAAGATCGTAGTGTTGGTAGTCTTGTAAACAATTTTACTAAGTGGACAATGCTAATAAACCATGGTTAATGCTTTTGATATGTTTTATTAATCTTATAGGCTATTTTAGCTGCTTGTTGTTTTACAACTACAGTGTAGCGACTGGTGAATGATGATATTCCATTATTGATGGTTGGTTTTGTTTATTCAATGGGTTTTTACCGAAACTTTTCGGTGTATATGACCAAAAAATTGGAATTTAAATTAGAAAAAAAGTTATGCGGTTTTGTACAACTAGTAAACACCTCACAATTCATTCAGTACTCAAAAACAATGGAAATAACTGACCGAAGGTTACCGTGGGTTTGTTAATGCTCAACAAAATCTAGCATATTTTCAATATATTCTGATACTTACGCTTTCACTTCCCATGTAGGAAGCTTTGGAGAGAAGCAAAGAAAAACGAAAAGCAAGCAAAATGGAATTGGAAGAAACGTTGAAATTGGTGGGGCCTCTGGAGGAGGGGGAAGGAAGGCTTGGGGAGTTGCAGGAGTTAATCCATTCCCACGAAGATATGCTCCGCAAGCTCAAAGAGGATGAAGATGAAATGGCGAAGGAAAAAGCGGAGACGGCGAAGGAACTTGCGGAGTTGAAAGACACGCTGTCTCATAAGCTACAGAGAAAGTGAGTGTCGTACTTCTATTTAAAGCAGAAGTTCGTCGTGTTTTCCGTTTCGACTATAAAAGCAAATACACCTATTAGGTCTCTGCCACGCTCAACCTTATACACTGTAGGCTATATTGAAGTAACGGCTAAAGTTTAAATGATGTGAGATAGGTGCAGCTATCCAGTAAACTTCGGGCTCCATTGTTGCACACAATATACCTAAACATTTTGATTGTTTTAAATTTCTTTTTTGAGCGACTCTTGGTTACGTTTGACTTTGATATTGGGATTTAGACAAGTTTTGCAATTACGGTAAAAACTTTTTGTGCTCTGATATTTAGGTTGTAGCTCGAAATGTAGTACGCTCAAGTCAACCTTTGTTTTATCCAAATGCAGCTTGTGCGGTATTTGAGCGAGCTCTGCAGTTGGTTAAAACAATCTTAGTATGTTGGTATGCTTAGTGCTCACGTCGTTAAGTCAGACTTCACTGCCCGTCTACCACGCACACTGGAGCTTCCACACTGCTCTTTTTTAAAACTGAAACGTCAACACAGAAGCTGCTAATTTTAAAGTCTTAGATGTAACCCGACTGAGAATCGAACCCTAGTCTACCTTTTCAGTTGCAAACGCTTTATCTGCAACACTGCTAATAGGTTAAATTTTTACTCCGTTTCAGGCACCAGCTTGAGGAACGGGTGGAGAACTTGTTGGGAGAACTCCGCACGGAAGAGGCGCTGCTCCAGCGGGATGAGATGACCGACGAGCTGGAGGCCCTGGAGCGGACTCTCAGTAAGCGGAGAGCGGAGTTGAGGGAGGCGGAGAGGATGCTCCGTGAGGCGAGAGAAGGGGCGGATAGGGCAGAGGAGAAGGTGAGGTTTGGGGAGGATTATGTTCTGGTAGTTAAACCCTCACAAACGTGTTGAAGCCTCGTGGTGACTTGGAAATAGGTAAATTTAAACATAGATCACTGAGAAACTCAAGCAATTTATATCGTGAGTCGCATGTTCTGCGTCTTTTTATTTTGTCCTCAGTTGGATTTCGATCCCTTCCCTTAACCCAAGCTCACCTGTTTTAGCCTGTAATTATTGCAGTTAAAGTTACAGTAGGTTAAGAATAGGTAAAAAGAAATATTTATTGTTTCATGCTGTTTAATTCCCGTTGGTTAGTCACATGATATGTTGTAGGCTGAATTAATGGCGAAGCGTTACGAAAAAGTTCGAAATGATTTAAACGAAGCGGAACAGGACGCCGAGGAATTGGAGCGACAGGCGAGTGACACTGGCATGAAGCTGGTTCGCGCTCGCAGCGAGTTGCGGCAACTGCAGGAGCAGGTCAAGGAATCTGATGGGAGGAGAATCCAGCTGGACGATCAATGCAGGCAGCTGGCAAGGGTGAGTCTAAAAGTGTGTTACGTTTTTTCTCTCTTAATTACCAAGATGCTTCGGCCAGGGGACAGCAAAGGGACGTTTCGGTCTTCGAGTCAAGCTGTCATCTGTTCACAGTGCTAGTTCTGCTTTTTTTAGTGCTGAACAATGAACATCAAGCAGGAAAGTGTTGATACCAAATTTTTAAAGTCTTTGGTTTGCTCCGACCGGGAATCGAACTCTAGTACACCATTCGTAGCATACGTTCCAACGTTCAACTAACCGTTACGTTTACTGCTATTATGGCATCTCTTGTACAATATCGTTACAATCAAACTTATGTTGATTAAGCTCTGAACCTGCAGCGTCTTGGGCCAACATTCTGTAAATTTTGTAGTTCACATGTTATGAATTCTGCGAACTCAATGTTTAAACACAACATTAAAATTCGTTTCCGACTTCTTCAGCTGGTGACCAATAAGGAGGCAGAATTCACAGCGTTGGAACAGAAGACTGATCACATGACCGGAAGTCTTGAACGGTTGCAGTCGGAGCTGATCCTAGCCGAAGAAAAAGAAGCAGAGAGGCTGACCGCGTTGAGAGAGAGTGAAAAGGTTCGTGCTTTTCTTGCAGCGTTTTTGAAATTACGGACATCTCTTCTACAGAAGGGAGTTGTGGACTGAGCGGACGTTTTAAAGAATTTTACAATGGATTTTTGTTGGCACTATTAGTATTTCCTCTTCTTTCACGTAAAGCTGCTATTGGGTAACTTGCTGTCTTGGTAATTTCCTAAAAGTACTTCACCCGAAAAAGCATTTTTACCTTCATATTAATGAAAATCCAGCTGCTTCTCGGAAGGTTTCAAAGGTCATGGCCTTTCATTTAAGTTTATTTTTGGCAAAGTAGAAATGAAACAACCCTACACATAAAGCTCAATCTCTTCCAGGTTCTATCCGAACGTCGAGAAGAGCTGAACAAGTTGAAAGATCAGGCGATGACGCAACGTGATGACGTCGAGGGGCTGGACAGGATGCTGGGGAAGAAGAAGACAGAGCTGCAGCTTTTGCAGGTCTGGTTTGTTGTGGCTGGGCTGAGCAATACACCATTTTAACACAGTGCATCGAAAAGTTTTTACTCTGAGAAGAGAAAATGAAGATAACCTGCGCGTTTTTGTTTTCGTTGTTTAGAAGTTATGGCTAGGGTTTGCTTGGGGTCAGCGTTGGATCAGAATTATGGTGGGAGTTAAAACATTTAATTTAAATTTGCTTAAGTAAACCTTTTCAGGTAGCTTTACATTGCGTAAAAAAGAGTCACACTAAGCTATTGTAGATCCCTGCGACAATATGTTGAGCAGCTGCTAATTATTATTGTCGTTTGCGATTTGCGAAAAGAGCGTCAGTGACGAAATAATGTGCTTTCTTATACAACAGGAGAACATAGAACAACATCAAGCCGAGCTCTCAAATGTGTTAAAAGAAGGGAAGACCGACGTGCAGGAAAAACAAAAGCAAATCAAACTGCTCAGACATGAAGTGGATGATTTGACTTCAACTAAATCTGACCTGGAATCCCAGGTACTAATTAAATATGTCACTATGTCAGCAAACGGTTGCATTGTTTGGCATTGCAAATTTTGAGTCGTTGCCACTAGACCTGCGTCTGCGTTCCAACCTGATAAAGGAAAAGAACATAGTTAAGAGTAATATAACTCCTTCCGCGCTGGGACATTTACAATTTTGGTTCATTTCACATCAAGATGGTTCGGAGAGACTACCTTTTGCGATCATGATCAGTTGATCACTTACCTACCGGTACCTTGGCTTGGCTCTGTAATTTCTGTTACCGGATAAAATGATTGAGATTCAAAGTTGACATCTACTTTTTACGCAGATATCCCGCCGCCGAAGCGAACTGGTGTCTGTGAGGGAGAGTTCGGAGAAGGCCTCTGAGGAACTGCAAAACCGAATATCTGAAGTAAACAGGTAGGCTACGGGGAATATATCGGTGAAGACTGGCTTTGTATACGATACTTTTATCGATTTGGGATAAAATTACTTCCGCACCCATCCGCATCATCATCATTTTGCACCAGGAGTGTGCTTCTTCCTTTTATTCTTGAAGCTAAGCAGATGTTTCTCGCACGCAGGGTCGGCCGGTTTTTGCAGCCTAGTCGCTATCTTTCACGATCTCGTGCATCCAATATACATACCACTGAACTACTGTACTTGACTTTTATCATGCCATTTCTGTTCAATGTTCATTGATGTGCATGATTTACTAAAAAACACATAAATCAATATAGTTAAGTTAAATAATCATGAGATATCATATAGACATTAAATAGTTCTGAGTAAATAGAACGGAGTCTTAGTTCTAAGTCGTACTGTTTAAGAAATGGTTTGGACTTGTTAATTAAGTTAAAGAGTTTCTTTGTCTGGTCAATTATAGTTTTGATTATGCCTCTTATACTGCCTAAAATGCCAAGTGGCTACTGTATAGTTTATCAACCAAATTATTTTTCTGGACGTTGTTGTTGATAAGTGCAGTTTAGTTTTAGCTCTTCGCTGTTCCCCGCAGGCAGAAGTCGGAGTTGAAACACGTGCTCGAGATGCTCGGGTTGGAGCAGCAGGAGTTGGACAGCCTAAAGCGGCAACACGAGTCGAAGTCGGCGGAGTTGGCTGAGACGCAGCACCGACTCCTGGAGGAGCGCACGGAGTTGGACCGGATTATCACCGACGTTCAGCGGAAAGAAGCGGAGTTGAGCAAAGTGAAGCAGGTTGGGAAACGTAACACTGAATTGTCTTTAGTTGAAGTAACAATTGTCTTCAGTTTCGTCGAGGAGACGTAGAAGTGGCTGGTCAATGCTCTTACCGAAAATATTGACGGTAGAAGGCTTCAAAAAAGATTGTGCTTGATGATATTTTTAGTGTTAGCTGATGTTCGTTCGAAAAGAATGATTAAGTAGAAGTGCATGCAACTTAAATGCTTCGAATAGAATTTATTCCATCATTTTGGTCTTATTTGTTAGGAAGCTTGTTCTTGTCCAAAATATTTTCTTGGGTTATTCTATCATTACTCTTTGCAGCTAAACTACTGTTATTTTTACGCTTGAATGTTCACAGAGCGTAGAAAAACTTCGATCAGATGTTGACTGTCTGACGTCACAGAGATCGACACTCGAAGACACTGTGACGTCATTGGTCAAAGAGAAAGACATGTTATCGAACACGTCCGCTAATCTTGAAGATAAAATTCAACTGGGGAAGAAGGTAGGTTGGAAAACGTTTTTGGTACCAGCTGAATTGGGGAGTGGGTCAATTGAATGAAAGAGACTTCGACTCGAAATGCCCCGCTTCATCAAGTTTGTATTTTTTGTGTCTCAATTTACTTAATGTGCAAACGATAAAGAATATAATCTGAAACATATCTTTACCAAATTTCACCAGCTTACGATCAATTGTTTCTGAGATATTTTATTTCAAAGTAAGGAGATCTCCCAACAGTGTTGCCAGTTAAAATTACATTTTTCCGAAAATGACGTTTATTGCAATTTTTTACATTGGATTGAAAGCTCCTGAATGCAAGGCTTAAAAGTACGCATTAGTGCTACAACAGCAATACTTTTACAATTTAAATAGTACCGTATATCCCAATTTTTAGAAAATTAAATCTTAAATGGCAACATTGTTGGGGAGATATCCCAACTTTGAAATAAAATATCTCAGAAACGATAAATCATAGAAAGCTGAAATTTAGTGAAGAAATGTTTTAGATGTTTCTTTACTTTTTGCACATAATCCCAGCTGGATGCTTCACCCCTTTTAACACTGTCTAAAAGGTAGCCTCTGGAGTCCCTTGAAATGGGCAAATAGATTGCTCCTTGTTGTCCACTGCTGGCAGAACTGGTCAGCGCGGTTTGGAACTGTTGCCTTCAATGGCAACTCTTGGAACTGCTGAGTCGGTCTATCTTCACAACCATTTATGGACCGCTTCCTCAATACATTTGGATTTCCACCATATTGAAGTGACCATTATAGACTGGCACTAGTTGGCATTTAACGATGTGATTTGTTTGCAACTAATAGAATCTACACGAACTTCGCGCGAGCGTAGATAAGTCTGGAAACATTCTCGATGGTCTGGAGCAGGAACTGACCCAGCTTCGCAGAGAAGTCCACGAGTCAAATCTGCAGAAAACATCGCTCACTAAAGAGGTACAGAAGTCAAAAAATATTTTCATTTATAGCACCCATTTCAACCTTCAAAAAGGGCCCATTTGGTTGAGGGAATAGGTATAATTAGGGTTGTAATCCCGGGAAATCCCGATCCCGAATTCCCGGGATTTGGGGTATTTTTTCCAATCCCAATCCCGGGATTATATGTCTAGAAATCCCGGGACTTATTAAATTTAGTATACCCCTGATTGACCGTTTAATGTCAGCCTACGGAAGTGAGCATCATGTAATGTTACAATTCTAAAGTACAGAATTAAGTTTTGCGTACCCTAGCTCAGCGTTTCTCAAATGGTGCACCGCAAGGGTTAGCTAGATGCGCCAAACTTGTATTTCGTAAATTTACGACCTGTTATTTGCACTATTCTTTATTTTCGGAATTTATAAAATTGGATACGATGACCATCTTGAAGTTGTAAGATATCCGACATTGCAATTATTACAGTCATATTCTTGGCGCAAAACCCTTTTCCTGGCATGCTGCTCTACATGAGTGGAGTCAGAGTCTCAGAGACTAAATGAAGTTACTATTTTCTACACTTGATAAAGTTGCTGATGGAAACAGTATGATGTGTTGTACGAGACAAGCAAAAGAAGGCCTGAAAATCTTGAAAGGTTGTGTACTGCTCTTAAAACTATTAAGCCCACATCAGTTGAGGCCGAAAGGGCCTTTTCTGCCCTTGGCTATTTTGCTAACAAAATCAGGAGCCAAATGAATGATGCCACTCTAGATGCTCTTATATTTCAGCGTCAATATTACAAGAAATAAAAAGGTTTTTGTTCTTTCCATACTACTTTTTTTAATTATTTGCTCAATCCCGAATAATCCCGGGATTATAAGTCTAAAATACCGGGAAATCCCGATCCCGGGATTGTATAAACTGGTACCAAATTTACAACCCTAGGTATAATTGAACAATTTTTCAAGAAAGACAGGCCCTTTAAAAGAGGTGCAGTTTTTTTTTTTGACGACATTTTTTTGGTTTGACTTATCAGAACAGGATGGTAAATCAATCCAGGCCGAGACAAAATTGATTTTCTTTAAGCAATATTTTAAAACTTGGTTGTCAAGCTGTTAGATATTTAAGATTTTGCTTGAATAATATTTTTTGTCAGCAATTGCATAGTCTTCAAGATAGGATGTGTATTTTGTAAGAGTGTCCCTCCCAACTTGGTTGATGCGTATGTTGTGCTGTGTATCGTATTTACTGCTGGTTGTAATTTGGTGTTCGGTTTCAAACGCTAGTGAACCATGATTTAAAAGATTACATTGTTTTTGATGAGGTGTAACGCCACACAAAAGTTTTCGTCAGTTTGTGTAACGTCGATTTTTATTCCCAGATTACCTCATTGAATTGTGCTGCTAAAGACACGCGAGCGGAACTGACGTCATACAAGTCAGAACTGCAAGATACGCAGGACCAACTACAGCTTGTCGATCAGGTAGAGAGAAAAGTAATAGCTATTGCGGCATTTTCTGATGCTTTGATGTTAGTTTCCCTTGTACTTTTAGCCAGTAGGTCGTTGTATCCAGTAACCATTTTGTCACTGGTTAAGTATGAAATAATTTGTGTGACTTATTCAGCGGCAAAATCGTCAATCAGTTGAGGTGATTTCGGTTACAAGGAGACCCGCGAAAAGAGCGAATGAGGCGATAAGAACTTTGCATGGTGCTGAGTCATTATGCTAGAAGATCCAAAATTTCTCGTTTCCAAACTTATCTTTGGCTGCTTTGTTGTCCAAATGCATCATTTGATTTATGGTATTGTTTGTGCATAAAGCTTTTGTCTAATTAGTTGTTGTGTCTTTTATTGCGTTTCTGATTATTTATTAATGTTGCGGCATCGCAGGATCTTCGAGCTGCTACCAAGCAGCGTGATGACATCACAATGGAAGTGGTATCGTTGCGCGAAGAACTCAAGTCACGTAGCCACGAGATGGAGCTGCTAAGTCAGCAACTAAAGAGAAAGCGGGAGGAGGCCCAGAGAGCAGAAGACACTGCGAGAGATAGAAGAGATGAACTGGCTCAAAAGGAACGGGTAGGAGGACGATTAGATAAAAAAAGTTGTCTGGCGTCTTTAGTTTTTGTGTTTGTTGGCACAGCTTGCTTAGAAATGCCTCAAATTAAGTGAGCTTGTGAAATGACGTAATAATAAAATATTTTCATATTTGAAGTTACTTATCTTTAAGCAATCGTAGCTAGCCGTACCAAAATAAACATTACTAGTGTAGCTACATTTTATATACCAAGTTGCCTTGGCCGAGAGACAACGAAGGGACCTTCTGGTCTTCTAGTCACCTGTCTACTACGTACGGTGGAGGCTTCACATTGTCCCTTTTCTTGCTGAACTTCAATAAAGGAAGTTGTAAATACCAATTTTTCTTGGTAAATCTTAGGTTTGACCTGACCGGGAATTGAACCCGGGTGTACCGTTTCAGTTAGCTCTATCCACTAGACCACTATACCCTGAACTAATATTTTGCTGTGCGAAGCCGAAGTTTGTTAGTTCTATGTCTCATTCAGTTTCAAATTTATAGTAGAATAGTATTATTAATCATTGACTAACTTAATATTATTTCTTAGGAAATCGAGCGACTGAACCGGGATTTAGAGCGACAGGAGGAAAAGTTGTCACGAACAATCGCCGATCTGAACTCCGAAATACAGAAGCTGCAGGGTGAGGTGGTTGAGCAGAGGGACGAACTGGAAGCCACAATAATCAAGAGAGATGCCGTGAGGAGAGATATGGAAAGGTGAGGGATGCAGGAAAAAAAGCTGGCAGAACCCCCCTCGGAGGCCCACTTCTTTGTGCTAATTAACGTTTAACCCTGGAATTAGCAATTTTTGGGGAATGTCTTTCGTACCTTTCCGTCTGGAGGACTTTATAGTTAAATCTGTGACAGGAATCAAGTCTGAAATATAAGCCGACTAAAATAAGACACATTACAGTGTTTAAACTTGAATTGTACGCTACGGTTTGAGCTGTTTGCATCAACTTTCTTATAAAAAACGTTTACACAAAACACGTAAAGGAATCAATAATTTCAATATAAATCGGTCTATGACTAAATACTAATAGCATTTTTACATAATACACAACTCAGTCATATAGTTGTTTTTTTTACGAAAATCAATGACTTCGTCATTATTTTGCTGTTTATCAGTTATTTCATTTCCAGGTTGGGCCGCTTGGAAGAGAAATACGACGAGACTGAAAACCAAATCGGTGCCCTGCAGGGGAGGTTGTCCGAGAGGGAGCGGGAGTTACTTCAGGCCCAAAGAGAGCGATCCGAACTCAAGGGGGCACTAGCGAGCACCGAAGGGGAGCTGAGGGCCACAAAAGTGGAATCTGACCATGAAATGCGTCGGCTGCAAGAAAAGGTTGGTTTTTAAATGGCTGTTTATATGCAGCGGCTTAGCTTAGCAGGTTAAGCGTAGGGCAGATGGAAAGGTTGATGGTTCCCTGTTTGATTCCCGAATTGTAGTTCAATAGCTGGAATAAACCGGGCTACGATTTGTAGAAAAGAAGTCCGTCTTGTTAAAGCTGTGTACTTGCATTAGTATTAGTTGGGTTCCAGCTATGTATGCGCTCTACTGCTAGCAACGTACGAACTCTATATTATAATCTGTTTGCTAAGAAAGGAATCTTTGCGCTCTTCGAGTCAAGCTTCCCCTGTCCACGTCTACCACACACGGTCGAGGCTTCACACTGTCTTCGATGCTGACCGTCAAGCAGGAAAACTGAATATCAATTTTTTCGTTTCAGGCGGATGAATGGAAGCGGGAGTTGGATCGGTTTCGCAGCCGGAGTGAAGAGGAAATAGGATCCCTGGAGCAGATCTCCCAGGAGCACTGCGAACGCGCAACACGGCTAGCCAGCGAAGTTAACGAGCTGCGAGTCGAGCAGCTGAGGCTGAAGAAAGAAATAAGGCGAGTGCCGTACGTTGTTCTGACATCACGTCATGCGGATGCAACTAGCACGGTGCAGGCTTTAGCAAGTTGACTGACCATAACATTAGGGTTGGCACAATTTGGGAAGTATGAAGTCCGAATAGGTTTAGAAAACCGCAACACGGTTTTCTAGTGAAGACCAATATTATAAAAATGTCTTCACTCCAGGAAAACCAAGAAGCAGAGAAAGGTTTTTGCCTCAGGAAGGTTTGCGTGTGGTCATTCCGGTACAACTTAGTTAGCCGGGCAGCATTTTAGCAAAGTTTACCCATATTTTACCCTTAAGTCGAACTTAAATACGACAACGTCGCCTCTGTGGTGTAGTGGTTGGGGCGCGCGTCTGCCAAGCCTCGCGCTGGGGTTCGATTCGCGATGTGTTTTTTTATTTTTCCTTCAGAACCTTGCGTTAGAGTTAGGGTTCGGGCAGCGATGCCAGCCTGAGAGATAGCAAATCGAAGTACAAAAAAGAGGGTACACCTTGCAATTATGCAACCGGGCAGGACACCAGTGCAAGGCGTAAAGACGGAACTCTCCTGGCGAAAACGGAACTCCGGATTAGACAGCGGAGGGGTCTTGTAATCTTTCGAGTTAAGGTCTATCATTCTGTCCTCTATGCACATTATAGGTTTCGCAGATCAAATTGTATCTTTTCAAGTAAAGGATTAAACCGGAGTCCATCTCTGCCATCAGAAGCGAAGCAACGTCGATAAGTCGTCAATGCGTTGCCATTGTTCAGTTTACCCACCGTTTCGGTTAATTGAAGCACCCTTAAAGAAATTTGTAAGTGTCGGCACTCGGCATTCCCCAACGGGCAGATGGTTGCAGGTTCCTGGTTTAGAACCTGAACTTGTCGCTTTCTTTTAAAACAAAAAATGATTCCGTTCCTTTCCTTAAATGCGGATTTCTCCAACTGAGATTGGGTGTCACTGGCAGCCTAGTATGTCCAACCACTCAGTCTCTAATTGCCACTGGACGTGGGTGTGTGTTCGGCAAGAATAAAAAGTAGTTTCTTAATTATTCAGGTTCCTCGAAGAAGAGCGCGAGAGCGAGCGAATGCAGCTACAGCGATCGGCGCGCCGAATTCGCGCTGAGATCGACGACAAAGTGGAGGAGTCGGTGAATCTGCTGGACACGTCGCACCACGAGGCGGTCGAGGATATGAAGGAGCTCTATCAGATGAAGGAGAGCAACCAGAATAGACTCACTGCGCTTAAAGAGGTATGAGGCTGACATGTGGCAAAGAAATTGATCATATTTAACGATTCTTTGCCCTAGTGGATAGGGCGCCTGCTTAAATCATTAGAAGTGAGTTTAATTTTCACTCGAGCATAACCAAAACCGTTTTCACGGCTTTCCAAGACAAAAAGATGAGCATTGTGCAGTCGTTAGGGTCAGCTTCCTCTTCATCAGCTTTCTTCGGATCTAAACGACCTGCAAAATGGAGCACATTTCATTCCAGCCTGAACTGAATTGCAAAGTCGTTCCTCGGGTTGGGGGTTCGATTCTTACGTTCGCCGAAGCCATGCGCTAATGTTTCGTTAGGATATTGCCGCCTGGGATATGGAAGCGAAAACGCCTGGGATGAGGATGTGGTTAAACATCTGTTGCTTGCACTTATAAAAATTCAAAAACAAATTGGGCACTTTTCTTAATTTTCATTCTCTATCTTCTGCTGCTTTAGTAGCCCTCGTATACAATTATACAATGTTTTGGCGAAAACAAGTTTGTTGCAATTTAGCACAAGCTTAGAAGCGATTGAAATAAAGCCGCTTCTGCATCTCATTGTCGCGGTTTAAAGTTAAATCCAATCTGCAATTATTGATTTCCACTAAATGACGCAAGAAGAATTTCTGAATGACCCAAGTTTATGGGCGCTTAAATCGATAATGTCAAATTATACCAATTTGTCAAGGCTATGGCTTATTGCGCTGTTTGATTCAGCGGATATTTTAAACCAATTTCTACTGCTCATATGATTAGAGCGTACCTAGCTACTAAACTTTTATGTTTAGTTCTACAGCGTTGTGTACTGTTTAAGGTTCAAGCTCTAATGTGCTGGAAAATGAGCAATCAAGAGATGCGAACTGAACACATTATTAAAGTTCAGATCATTTTGGCAAATTCGAGTTTGCAAATGAAAGGTGTTAGAAATCTTGCTTCTCAATAACATGCAATCCAACTCAAGTAGCAGCCCCAGCCCTCCCCAACCATTTGACCACGAACAATTCGAACTTGAAACTGCCAGAAAAATCAAACTTTTTGTAGCTTGACATCATTTTAAAGCTGATGAATTGGTTGTTACTCTTTACTGACTTTTTCCGAGTTTGCATTCCTGTTCCAAATGAAATTTTCCACTTTGTTTAGATTCAGCGCAGCCGATCCCCCCGCAGAGGTTACAGCGCCCGCAAAGAAGACCGAGCCATTCAGAATCTACAGGAAGATCTCAAAGCCAAGCAGGAAGAAATTACAACACAGATCAGACGACAAGTATGTAGTTTTAGATAAATGGCGATTTGTGCCTTTGGTATCGACCGGATTCTTCCTGGGACGAATCGTAAGACAACCACCCACTCAGCAGTTCACTAGACCTTTGCCCGTTGGGTACCATTGGAGTGGTGCGGAAATGCCCTTTCTCTAATTTTCCAGAACATCCGTTTTCCTTCGTTGAGGTAGAATATTAAACTGCCAGAAACAACCTATGTTTTGCCATCAGCTGTGGACTACCTGAGCAGTGTCGGAGTGCGCACTCTGTAGGTTTGAAGTGGTGTGAAAATTGCTTGTTCTCTATCGACTTGTCGGCAGCATAGCGATTGGTCTCTATGCATTCCGTTGCGCCACGTTATTTCTGCTCTTCGATGGAAAAAAGCTCCGGGCATTCAACCAACCAATATCAGCGGTGCTTGGGGAAAAAATTCGACCTGGTCCCATCCAGGCGCGTCGATTTCTCGAAATCTTTGGGGGGGTCCAACTTATAATAATAATCAGAGCTATTTCGCGAAATCTTGCGAATTTCGTTTGCATTGTTTGTGCGTCGCAATAGCACATTTGACGCAGTTTTTTTTCCGTATTAAGCCGTTTAAGAAATGAGCGTACGGTATTTTGGAAGAAAAAGGAAAAAACAAAAACTCGTGGAGGCTAAAAGTGGGTTGGTGAGGATGAAAGTGTATCTTGAGATATATAATCGTGTGAAATATTTTTACCGTATTTTTTGAATGCGACCTCTTTCACACCAAACTTTTGGAACGGTTATCGGGTTCTAATTCCAATGTCACGACTTTGAAAGCTTTGAAAATCGTTCCTACAAGCCTGTCTATATTACTTGAAATGATGACACCCATAAGCGTAGCTAAGGGGGGGCAAGTCCCCCTCAATTAACATGCCGTCAATGATAAAAATATTAAAACAAACCTACTGTTTCTTCAGTTTCAGTTTCTTTTAGCATTTCTCCGCACAACAGTGCACGCCTTCAACAGTAATTAACAACAATATTAACATGGACAAACAGGGGGCCCGGGCCCCCTCAATTTTTAATTTTGCCAACCAATTTAAGTGTATAGCCCGAAAAAAAAGTAAGAGTTTTGTCTTAAAAATTGCAGCCTTAGGCACTTATCTAACCTTTTTATAAACTTAATGCAATAACCACGACCGGATTTACCAAACAGCACAGTGCCAGAGGGCCCCGCGCTCAGATGGTGGGCCTAAGAGTTTTTTTTGTCTGTAGCTATATTTGACTGGAAATTGCAGCAAAAATCCCTAAAGTTCCAGGGGCCCCGCGCAATGTAAATCCGACCTTTGGCAAAAACATGATTAGTTATAGGCCTTACCAAAAACCATCTGTTGTACCAATTAACTTTCAAAAACAATTCACCTCCACCTCCCCAGTTTTTTTGCGACAAAATGCTTTTGAAAAAAAAACTAGCCAGCGAAAACGCCCATTGAACAAATTATTGAATTTAAATTGAGGGGGCCTGGACCTCTAGGTTGTTACATGTACAACTACGTCTGGTTATTTTCGTGACAAAACAAAATCTCTGAAGGCAAATCTTCAAGTGGATTATTATCTACTGCTAAAATATTGAAGGAGGCAATGTATCTTACTTCCGCCTACCCGGGCCAAATCACTCAAAAAATTAACCCCAAAATACAAGATTTTAAACTTGTTTTGGACTTAAATTGTGAGTAAGAAGAGAATTGAACAATTTAATTTTTCAATTGTCTTTCTAAATGTTAAAAATCTACTTTTTTCAAATTACTCTGAAAACGCGCAAAATGTGATCAAATAGCATTAAAATAGCTTATTTTTTCAAAAAATTACAAAAAATTGCCCAGCGACTGGTGACTTCGCCCCCAGATCCCCGTTTGTGATACATTTGAGTTACACTAGTTTGCTCATCATGTCTCCCAATTTAGATGTTTTCACTTTTCAACATTTACTTCAACAAAAATTCTGGTTGCTTGCCAAACTAGGCCACGGCTTCTTATCATCCATTTTACGATAACTTTGTCCCGTAAAAAGTTTCTCATTTCGAAATTGTTTGATGGCGTCATTGCATGTGATTTAGTCCCCCTCCCCCCCAATCACAAATCCTGACTCGCTAATGATGACACCGTCCACTAAGTCCTCGCCCGCATGGCACCATATCTATCGACGCCACTGCCGTTCCGTAGTTGTTAGCTTTGCGACTTCCACAACTGAACTAGATAATCAACCTAGCTAACAGGTACTAATCTTTTTCCAAGCTAATACCGGTAGCCTATTTTTTCGTCAATGGCCCAATGGAGCATAAATTATTTTCGTCAATCAAAGAGCTGCTTGGTTTTGGTACAACAGTTTTGCTAAAAGTAAAGAAAAAATCTTTCCGCAAATAAATGATTGTAAAATAAAACAGGTCAATTGCGTAAAATATCTAGGAGTATTTCTTGACGACAAACTCACTCTGAATTATGCTATAAACAAGCATATTGAACATATTGAAACCAAATTATCGGCTGTTTCTGGTGCCATCTATAAATTACGCAAGTATATAACGCAAAGAGCTGTAATGTCAGTTTATCATAGTTTGGTATATTCTCATCTCCAATATGCAATTATTTGCAGTGGAAATTCTTCCAAAATCATTAAACGCAAACTACAAGTCAAACAAAATCGTATCATAAAAACATTATGCAACAACTTTGGTACAAAAACTAGATTAAAACCATTATATGAACAACTGCAAGTTTTAAATATCCATGGAATTTACAAATTAGAAGTTGCAAATTTATGGCCAAAGTCAATATAAATAAATTGTCTCTTATTTTTGGCAATCAAATAACGATTTTTAGAACTTTGTCCTGTATTCATACGTACTTGACCCGAAGTGCTTCTTCCAAAAATTTTTATGTGCGAATAACATCGTTGGTAAAAACTAATCAATCGCTTGAAATTTCTGGGGTTAAAATTTGGAATAGTTTACCAAGACATACAAGAGATAAAGACAAAACATCATCAAAGAGATTAAAGCTTTACTTTTTGAGATCCCATGCCTGTTTGTAAGTGAAACCATTATTTACTTGACTGGATATTAAAATGCAAGCCTATCTGTGTGTGTGTGTTTTTTTTCCTGTTTTTCCTTTTCTTTTTGACCAATTTTTTTCATTTTTTTCTAATTACCAAGATCAAAACAAAGCTTTCCGTTGGTGTCGAAATCCTACAGCCGAATTTTGTACTATTTCTAAGAGGAGGAGCAGACTCGGTGACCGTGTCGCTTGATTAAGCGACGTTCTTTTTTTGGTCTGTTTCTCCTTCTCGTATTGCTAAATCTTGTCTTTAAATGTTTGCTGAATTTGCGATTTACGTATTTGTTTTTGCTCGGCATTAAAAGATTGCAACTACTACTAACTTTTACTACGGGCAAAACAGAAACGAAAAAACGAGCTTTAGTCTACCTTCATCTGACGCTGCGAGTCTCAGTCTGCCCTCGCCCCTCAGTGCCCTGCTGTAACAGTGGGGACTTTCCTCATCTAGACTTCACTGATAGACACACAGGCACAATAATGAGGTTGTGACGTACACAAATAAAAATTGTGCAAAATATCGGCTAGATCATAAACATACTTGGATTATTGTGAATATTATTATAAAATCTTGGCCTAGTGCTGTGATATACAGTTTTCAAGATTTTGAAAATCTGTCAAGACAGAAATGTTATTTTGTTAGTATTCATGACAAATAGCAAACATGTTCATTTTTATTGGGGGGGTCCTTTACTCTTTGGACCCCCCCAATGCCTATCTTTGGGGGGGTCAGGACCCCCCCGACCCCCCCGGGAATCGACGCGCCTGGTCCCATCCCAATCAGTTTTTGTAAAATCATTAAAATTGTAAAGTTGAATCGTTTTTAAGAATAACGTACTCATTAGTCATTAATGTTTATTGTTGCAGATGAATCGTCATAGAGAACAATGGCACGCAAGAAAAATGCAATCGGAAGGAAAATTGCGGTCATTGAAAAAGAAGGTTGATACTTTGGATGAACTGGTAGGTGCTAGATGGCTGCAAAGTGTTATTGCTTTAAAAGAGGTGAAGCATCTTGCCGATTCCGGTAGTTTACAACGGCTAAAATTAAAATATAATTTTTAAAATTGTTTGTTCTCGTTTTGAGGCTGCTGTTGCAAAGATTTTTATTCAATGAATTCGAAAAGATATCCCCCGTAAAATTTTTTGGAAACCCAGAGTTTTTCCTCGCGACCTGAATTTCCACGGAAAAGAGAGACTGAATAATATTTAGTATTTACCCTTCCAGCAACTTCTTGTAACCATTTCAATTTTTGTAAATCTCCCCCTTTTTCTGAAAATTCAGTTTAAGAGAAGAACTCTTGGTTTTCGAAAACTTTTTAGATGGATATCTTTTTGTACCTGTTGAATATCGTTGCAACCGCAGCCCCAAAATGAGAAAAAAAATCAAAAATTGTATTTCGATTTCAGCTATCGTAAATTACCGAAATTGACTTGATGTTTCACCCCCTTTAATGTGATGTCATCCGGCCTTGGCTGGCCGCTGGCGAAGTGCTGGGTGAGTAAGTTCTTGTGCGAGATCAATACCGTTTCCTAGTAGTGTGGAAAAGACCATTTCTTTCTTGATTTTTCTTGCACTTTGATCTTGATTAGGTGTCTGTTTGAACTTGTTATTGAAGCCTGGTTCGTTCCTAAAGTAGTTGAGGTAGGTTCTATTCCCGGTTTGGTCATATCAAAGACGTTGCGAACTGGTGGAAATATACGGAAACTTGTTTTGAAAGCAGCAACGACTGGTCCTTGCCCCATGACCACAGTTGTAAAGAAGCACCGCAATGCCGTGTTTTCTCTTTCATTTCGCTCCGAAATTAATCGTGAGTTATCAGTTCTTAATCTTGACGTCTTGAAGAATATTATGATTGATTAATCATTCTTAAACACTTCTTGGCATTAATTTTTTTGTTAGGTGAGTAACATATCTTGATTAATCATTCCTAAACATTTCTTGGCATTAATTTTTTGTTAGGTGAGTAACACATCCATGGACTCTCTCACACATTCCAGAGGTCGCGACATTTCCCCTTCAAGGGTTCTCCCTGCGCTAGAAGAGCGGGAGAATCAAACTCCACCTGAAAGGGATTTTCCACATTTCAGCTAGCGCTCTAGATGTCGATAATTGTGACCAACTTTCGTCATAAAATGTTGCTTGGAAAAGCTATTCGAGAGGACATATTACTGTGATATGCGAAAAAGCACTGTTTAAATTTTTCTTATGCATCTCTTCCGTCCCACTTTTTTGAAGTGTCTTCATTTTTAGCAGTAATATAATTTATCATTGTTTTGTCACAACGTACTATTTTGTGTGCTCAAAATAAATATTTTCAAATGACACTCGTCTCATGTGGTATTACAATAGCTTTTGGTAGCAGTGACATCGAGCTTTGGGGAAACACGTAGACAAACTCTACTACAACGTAGTGAAATGGTTGAGAAGGATACTTATTTTCCAAGGTTTAGGCGACTTTACGTGTCTGCTTCACAAATACCGTTGGCTAATTCCTTTCTGAAAATAAAAAACAACTGAATGCAAAAAAAGTCTGTTCAAGGCAAAATTTCTAAGTCACTGTTGCCAATTAAGTAAAATTTCGAAAATGCCTAATTTAATAATTTTCATCCACACACAAGACTTGTCCAAATCGTGAAAAGTCGCTTTATCAGAGATATAGATTTATCGTCGCAATTGAATGGCCACAAAGTGCTTCAACATGACTTTGACATGCAAACTTAAGGGGTATTCGACAGTTACTTCCCAATAAAAATTGATCAATTATTCAAAACTTTTTGAAAAGCAATTGCTAAAGCTCTGTCTTTGTTAAATTGCCGTCAATAATCGTTAATAATTCAGCAGCCAAGTCACCCTGAACAGAAGATTTTTCAAAAAGCGGAAAAAAGTAGTTTAGCGGCTCAAGATTAAAGGTTTATTGAACAAGCTTTTTTAATTAGAGTTTCGTCTAATCGCGATAACATCTGCAAGTGCCGACAGCTGTAAAGTTTTTAAGAAATGACTTTTTTACCGGATAATTTTTAGTTACAGAGAGCAAAACGAGAATGAGTAATGATCGTTCGAACATTTTTCATTTGCATTTTTAGGAGGCCAAGATTCGGATTTGGGTTAGTTTTAAAGTAGGGATTTGAGTTTGAGTTGTGGAATAAGAATTAATAAACAAACTAGATAAAAATTGAATAATTCCCGAAGTTAACTCTAGGCAGAACTAATTTAATAGGTCACAAAGACATAACGTCTTAAAATCCTCCACGCCTAATTGGGTAATCGTTTCAACCCCTAGTAACGCAAGTGAGGCGGACTTTTGAAAAGTGTTGATGTAGGGAACGAAAATGTAAGCGACCGGATAATTTTTTCACAAGGTTGAAGGTTGATTTCTCAGGTGAGTCTGCAAATCCACATAAGTCAAAGACAACATCCACATAATGAAAATTAATATCCAAAGCTGGACAAAAAATATATATCTATAAAAACGTTCAGTATAAAACAAAATATAATCGATAAAAACACGAAAGACGTTACGCAAGAACAGAACTTGTAACTGAAAGAAATTGATCGATATCCATCCCCATTTACGCGGAGGCGACGGTTGCGCTTATTCGGCAAATCGTCCTCAACCGCGAAGAAGTTGACTACATTCCAAGATTTTCCAATTGACGTTTGAGTTCTTTGAACGTAAATTTGCTGGATGTACGAAGCTACCATGAAAAGATAATCATCGGAAAGTGTTTTATTCTTGGACGCAAAAACGTCACCACAGTGCGGGTAAAACTCCAATCATGCGATCGTGGTCGTGCCAAAAACGAGGTCTCCATAGCATCTTCGCCACATTGCTAACAAAATCAAACTTCAAAGTATCTTCTCACTAACCAGAGAAGTCATAGTGACTGTAGTCCCAAAACATCACATCCCAAAAGTTCAATCGATTTTGTGTCGAAACTTGAAAATTTGCTCATGGTTAACCTTGTCAGTTTTTCAAAAATCCACCCAAAATCAATTTTAAACGGCTCTCAACTTTTTGCCAAAACTTTTCAAAATTTGAAAATTTGCCAATAGATTTTCAATTTTTTGCAACTTTACTACATTTTTAATGTTTTGCCAAAATTCGTCTAAATTGCAAAATTTGCTCATGGTTGTTGACCTTGTCACTTTTCCAGAAAATAACAAAAAATCAAATTTACCCATTGTTGACCTTGTCATTTTTTCAAAAATTGACCTTAAATTATTTTTGCTAAATTTTAACGTTTTGCCAAAATTAGTGAAAATTTGAAATTTCCCCGTGGTTAAAGTAGTCATTTTTTCAAATATTGGCCAAGAATTAAGTTTACTCGAATTTCATTATTTGGGGAAATTTTCATTTTTCAAATTTTCATTGGTAACCTTATCATTTTTTAAAAAAGTAACAAAAACTCAACTAGATTTTCAATTTTTGGCCAAAATTTGTCAAACTTTGAAAATTTGCCCGTAGTTAAACTTGTCGTTTTTTCAAAAATTGATTTCAAATCAACTTTACTAGACATTCGATTTTGTGCCAAAATTTGTCAAAAAATGAAAATTTGCCCTTTGTTATAATAACTTTGGCATTTTTTCAAAAGTAACAAAATATCAACTTTACTAGATTTTCGATTTTGCATCAAAAAATAAAAATTTGCCCATGGTGTTAACCTTGTCATTTTATTAAAAAATAACAAAATACCAATTTTACTAGATTTTTAAATTTTTGCCAAAATTTGGAAATTTGCCCATGGTTAGCCTTGCCATTTCTTTAACATTTGACCCAAAATTTAGTTTACTTTAATTTCAATTTTTTGGTAAAATTTGAAATTTGTCCATGTCATTTTTTCAAATTTTGGCCAAAAAACAATTTCACTCGACCTTCGAATTTTTGCCAAAATTTGTCAAAATTTGAAAGTTTGCCCATGATTTTTTCAAAGAATTGTTATTTTTTCAAAAAAAAAAGAAAAAAAAAGGACTATACTACATGTTGAATTTTTTTTCAAATTTTATCAAAATTTGAAAATTTGCCCGTAGGCTCGTTATGTTTGTCAATGATAATTTAATTGTGATGTTTGACGTTTACGGGGCCAAAGTTTTAATGTTTAATCGCTTACTTACGTGTTGTCTGGCCTAAAGGCTACCTGCGCGGAAGCCAAGGGAAAAGCCACCAGAAAGGCGATTACTTCGCTTCCGCGCTGGTAGCCTTTATTTAGGCCAGACAGCACATAAGCGATTAAACGTTAAAACTCTGGCCCCGTAAACGTCAATACATCTTAAATAAATTATTGTTAAGGACATAGAACAAGCACATAGCTGGACTTAAATAGCCAAAACTGAACATGCGTGAAGGCGACTTCGCTTGCTCAATTGGTAGAGCAGTGGACTGGTAATCCAAAAGCTGCGGTTCGAATCCTGTGATAAGACAACTTTTTAGCAATGCTTGTGTTAAGTAGTAGCCGTTCTGGTGGCTCTTCTCTAGTCTTCTGCGCTGGCAGTTTTTGGGCCAGACAACACGTAAACGATTAAAATTGTGATTTTTTCAAAAAATAACACAATATCAACTTTACTAGAATTTCAATTTTTTGCCAAAATTTGTCAAGATTTGAAACTTTGCTCATAGTTAGTAAACATTGCATTTTTTCAAAAACTAATAAAAATTTAACTTTAATAGATTTTTAATGCTATGCCAAAATTTGTCAAAATTTGAATATTTTCTTGTCATTTTCTTAAATAGTAACAAATAATCAACTAAACTAGATTTTCAATTTTGTGTCAAAATTTGTTGCGACGGTCTCTTGCCGACGCTCTGCCCGACCCCAGCGCGACATCGCAAGCCAGTCGGTTCGACCGACCCCTCGATCGATCCCTTCCACGTATACTTCGCGGTCGGGCGATCATGTGAGACATTCGGGGCTCTCTCAACGCTTTGCGATCGCAATGCCGCTCATTCGAGCGCTAGACCCCGGCCTCCTCACCGCTCGTCTGGCAGCGATCTTCTTGTCGGTCGATATTTAGATTTTTTTCATAAATTTGTCAAACTGAAGAGGTTTATTTATATTTAACCTTGCCCGTTTTTCAAAAGTTGATAACGGATTAACTTTACTTAGGTTGGTTTTTGCGTCAAACCTTGTCAAAACATGCACGTCTTTGTCCATGTTTGTTAATTTTGCCATTTTCTTCAAAACTTGACAAAAATCAATTTTACTCGATTTTCAATTTTTTGTCAAAAATATTCAAATTTTGAAAATTTGCCTGTAGTTTGTTGGCTTAAGATTTTTTTCAAAAATTTGGAAATTTGGACTAAATTTGTTTTGGACGTGGACAAAATTGCTTTTTCTTGTATTCATTTTTTGTAAAGTTGGGTTAAAATTGCGTTTGGAGTTTAGGACAGGGTGCTCCAAAAAAATGTAACTACTTTAATTTGCTTTCATTTGCCATTTTTTACACAACAAACTTAAAACACGAGATATATTTAGTCAAATAGGTTGGATTAAATCTGAAAGTCAAAGAAACTTCTTGTCGTCCACATGTTCAATATCACACCCATATCCGTTAAAACGTGTTTTCACGCGCATGCAAAAATTTTGGCCCAATTTTTGCCATGTGTCGTTGGTTACTTCAGCTGCATAATTTGCCACGTTCGCTGGGACCTTACTGGTTCGAAGAAAATTGGCACACCGTTACCATCAACAGTGAGCGTTATATTGCTATTCTTGACCAGTTTCATGGTGACCTGACTCAGAAACTAAGCCAAGGACAGCTGAGACTGGCTTGGTTCATGCAGGATGGTGCTAGACCTCACACAGCCCATGCATCTTGAAGCACCTCAGAGTTTTTTTCAAGAATCGTCTGATCAGCCTCAACACAGATCATGAGTGGGCCCTCTACAGTCCAGACCTAAATCCACTTGATTTCTAGTTTTGGGGAGCAGCAAAAGGGAAGATTTATGCCAGCAGACCTCAAATGCAAGCTGATCTTAAGCAGAACGTGGCAAATTATGCAGCTGAAGTAACCAACGACACATGGCAAAAATTGGGCCAAAATTTTTGCATGCGCGTGAAAACACGTTTCAACGGAAATGGGTGTCATATTGTACATGTGGACGACAAGAAGTTTCTTTGACTTTCAGATTTAATCCAACCTATTTGACTAAATATATCTCATGTTTTAATTTTGTTGCGTAAAAATGTGCAAATGAAAGCAAATTGAAGTACAGACAAAATCGCATACCGCATACCGCTTAAACGCATATATCGTTTTATTGCATATAAATCAGAAATCCCGAACCAAATCCTATCTAACATTAAGTAAAAACACCCGTTAATCGCATACCGTTTAAAGGAATAAATCGGATTATCGTATAAGCTTTATTGCCCTAATTCCTACTTTCATTCGGTTAAACGCAATTTTCTGCAGGAAATCATCGATAACAAAGTGAATCATGTGCCAAGAGATCGTGAGTCCACATTCCTTAGAGAAAAGTTCTCACGCTGATTCACGCTTTTTGATACAAATTTTGTCACCAGTTGCGCTTCAGTACAAGTGAATTCAATAGCAACCAGCTGTGATCTGGATAGTCTCGCATGAGCGTGAAAAGCAATATCAGACTGCTTCATGCTATGCATCATTTGGTGCACCGTGGGAGCGCATTAATCTTAGCGAGCTGCACGACGTCATGATTTTACGTTAACTGTCTGTTCTACTAGAACGGTTTCTTTTATGATATCCTTTAAGATCACTCAGATATCAAAAACTAAATAGAGTACACAGTGTTTTGTAATGAATTGCTGTAGTGTTATTTTAGAGAAGTATATAGCGCTTCATGCCCGCAGTTGACTGATACGCAATCCGTAGTACAACGTCTGTTTACAATAATAGTTTTCTGAAGCATATTGCTCAAACGCATATATCGAATAATCGCATAAAAATGTTTGGCAAACTAGGTATGCGATTAACCAGTTTCGTCTGTAGTTACATTTTTTTGGAGCACCCTGTATGTTTTGTTTGTGGTTGGACATTTTTTCCATATTAAAATCACATCTGCAAACTTGCTAGTTTTGCTATCAAATTTGAATTCAAATATTATGTGTCTTGGTGCATGATTATTTATTGAGTTGTGATAAATCTGTGATATTATTTGGATGTTGTCATTTTGATTAGGCTACGTACGATGCTTTCAATTTTTGAAACTATCAAGCCATCGCTTTCGTAGTACAAGCAGGGGCGTCGCCAGCTTAGCGAGATCAGGGGGGCAAAGCTGAAACCGGGGGGGGGCAAAGTTTTGACGGTTTTTTGGGAGTGCGTTCCATAAACGAACTTGACCCAAATTTTGATGATTCCTGAATTGGATTTAGACGAATTTTCAGTGAAAATCAGGTGATGTCCGAAAAAAAAAAGGGGGCTTCGCCGGAATGCGAAGGCTTTTTCTGGCCGAAATCAGAAATTTAAATGTTTTTTTCGGCCAAAAACAGATGATCTCCAAAAAAAAAGGTCTTCGCCGAAATCACAAACTTAAACGGTTTTTCCGGCCAGAAACAGCAACTTTTTCCTCCCAAAAACCACCACTCAAATCTCGATGGGAGGACGCCTAAATCTCGATTTGGTGAGGGCGATGCTCACTTTCAAGAAAAAATATAGTGGGGGGGGCAAGAAATAAATCGGGGGGGAGACAAAAATCGGGGGGTCAATGCCCCCCTGCCCCCCCGCTGGCGACGAGCCTGAATACAAGTTTCAGTTTTTTCAAGTTGAACTTCGTTTTCAGATTTTTAAACTTAAAGTTATTGTATTAATATTTTCTAACTTCGTAGTAAGGTTTGTTAACTTTAGTTTAGAGGTTTAATTGACTGACCCAAGCACACCGAGGTATGTTTGTGCGATGTGTGTAATAATCTTTTTTCAACTACTTGGACTTTTGGTTGGATTTTCACACGAAGTGTTTTCTTTGTATGATGGAAATATGTACAAAGCGATAAACATGGCGTCACAAAACAATAATACGTATGAAACATTATGCATCGACAATTGTCTTTGTGGCCAGTTTCAACATCCTCTGCTATCATTGGTTGACAAAAATCTAGTCTTTTCGATCTACCGCAATGCACAATGGTCAAATGCTGCAGCGACCTCTATGGCGTCACAATGGTTTGTTAACGCGATCATGAGCAATAAAGTGAAAATTCCCGCCAATATAATTTTTTGCCGTGGGATGAACCTTGAAGTTATACCTACAATAAAGGTAGGTTCTCTAATCCTACAGATGACATGGAACGAAGCTACAATATGCCAAAGAAGCTGCTTTTTTATGCGTGGGAACGTTTCAATCAGATTCATTACATCGAAAAATTCAAATAATTTGTTGATATTCAGTTACCACTGCTTATACGCCACAAAAAAGTCCAAAATGCACTTTCTCTCCTTGCAAAGCTCCTCAGAAAACCTCACTGGATTTACAGAACATTAAGTTACAGTATAATCAAATTGGCGCTTGTTCTGCTGGAACATTCAGATATCTACTCTCCATATTGTGCGACGTAATAAAATCAACTTCAAATTACACAATACCGTTTTTGGTCGAGATCTATTTTCAGAAGGCTATTTGGTCGAGTCGGGATCAATTCCTAAATATATCAAACTAACGAATTTAAGACACACATAGCTTTTCTTTTAAACTTTCAGCAGCAAAAAAGAAGCAATGCTGACCCTCCATTGTATGTGGTAGTCAGGTAGAAGCTTGACTGAACGACCGAAGGGCCACTTCGCCTGGATAAGGCTGCTTCATATTAGCTGTTTTTTTTGAGAGTTTACGTTTTAACTTACTGTATAACAACGACAAAACTATCATCTATTGTTATATCGTAGTCCAATAGCCTTCATCAGCGAGATGTTTCGAGTTTTCTGATCAACTTCAACGTGATAATCTTCATCCAAGGAAACCTGACAAGAGTCGATTATGAGGAGATAATGGCGGTTGAAGATTTTCTCGAATTTCTCGATCTATCTAACAATAAAATAGAATCAATTTCATCAAAGATATTCGGCTTCTCAAAATTAAAAGTAAGAGACTGTTGTCTGATACTTTTATGGTAGAAAAAAGTTGGATAAATCTGAAACACTGTTATTTTGACTGTCCGTTGTAAGGGTCATGCACAGGGGCGTACGTAGAGGGGGAGGGCCATTGGGCCGATTGTACAATTAGCATAAAAAGTATGCAAAATTGCGGAATGGGCCCCCCCCCGTTTGTAACTTGGACAGAAGCTTTGAGCACACAAAGGGTTGGCGAAGACGTTTGTTTTTGGCGTGCACCCAACTTTGGGCAAGAAATGGAACTTAAATTTGACTGAAGACCTTTTTTTTGCTCTTTAGCTAATTTTGGGCAAAAAATCGGATTAAATTTGAGTGAAGACATCTTTTTTTTTTGCTCTTCATCTAACTTGGGCAAAAAATCGAAATGATTTTGGTTGGAGCAAGTTTCAATTCTGATCTTTGTTCATCTCAAATTTTCTGAAGTTCCTGCCCCCCCCCCCCCCCCCTTTTCAAAATCCTGCCTACGCTACTAGCCCTGCATGTCCCCCATACATGCGTACTGACGGCTCTCGTGCCTTCTATATAGCGGGAGCCCTGTGCATGGTAAGCAGTATGTGAAGCAGAAAACAAAAATGTTTTTAGATCATTGATTTACAATACAACTACCTGATACAATTAGGGGATGACTTTGTACCGTCTGGAGTTGCCTGGTTTAGTCGTCCCATATTGAAAGTCAATGGAAATCCACTCTTGTGCTCCTGCTCTCTTGCACGATTTTTCCATAATTACGTCACAATACCCTATGATGACTACACCTATTGCAAGTCCAATTCAACTAGTTGCGCCAGTTCGGTGAGCATTGATCGAGTTTTCCTTTTTGCGTGCCCATGTTTCTGGCTATGTTTTAGCTTTTTTTTCGAAAAATTTGAAAGATAAACCAATCTGGAAAACGAATCGAAAACTTTTCAAAAAATTAACCATAAAAAGACTTGAATAAAAGTTCTAAATTCACACAACCAACCATAGTTGTTTGGTGATTATTCATCTGCTTCCTCTGAAACGAGAGGTCTGGGGTTCAATTTGAGAGGCGGTCAATTCAGGCACAGTGCTTGTTCCGGAGAAGGGTAAATCGTAATTACTTTGCCGTAGCAAAAAGAATCTGATAAAAATTATTTTGGAATACAAAAATGCACTCATGAATGTCTATTGGCGTTGTTCGCTCTCGCGTGTACAATTTTATGACTCAACTCTTGAGATATAACGTCCAGTCAAGTTGCACCAGCATACGGACAATAACTGGGTGTTCGAGAAATTTTTATCGGCAACACTGACCAATCTGTATGCTTTCATAGTTGCTATCAGAACGCTTTTTAAGGTGGCGTACTTGCGTTGACCGACTCTCAAACGATGACTAGGGTTCCAGAAAAGGCCTCATGAGCAAAATTACTCTGACGAAATTGTGTGCTGTTTTAGAATTTCTCAATTGGTTGCTTTCGAAGGGTTAACCAGGAAGAAGAGCTGGAAACAATTATGACGTCAATGTGCCAGAGGGTATGCATACGTAACACTCTGTTCTATAATCGAACCAAGTACAATGTATTATTTATTGAGTGTCAATGCCAGTTTGTTGAGCGGTAACGCGTTCGTCTCTGGAGCGGAAGGTCTGAGGTTCAAATCTCGGGCCGGTCAAATTGGACATTGTATTGCCAACGGCTCGCCACCGCTGCAACATTTTTTTGAAAGAAATGTTTTTTTGCCCTCCGGCACAATGGCGCGGAAATAGGCCCTGCAAATTCGTTACACGCTTCGGCGTAATACAGCGAGTATAATAAAAGGTTTTATTTCAGTGTTAATTCAGAGAAGAAAATATTAAGCGATTTCATAGTCATCGGTACATTTTTGTTTACATTAGTGAAACAAAAAAGTTAGATAGGAGTTTGAGTGAGGATTAAAATCGGGTTTAGGGTTAGAATTTATCGAAACAAAAGTTGATGCACTTCTTCGGTGAACAAAGCTTTTGAAAGTTTCATTGTAAGCTTACCTGAAGCTTTGGGTGGCATTTAACGAAGCTGGTTAGAGGTTAATGTCTTTAACCAACAAAATCATCCATTTCAGTTCGATACTGCTACTGGAAATATATTATCTGCGTCCTTGATGGAAAACACCTAAAGTATGATAAACATCAAAACACTTCAAAACTAAAGAGCTATAATTAGCAATTATTTATAAAATTGTTTGATACTTCGATACTCATCTATCAAAAACGATGGAGTAAAAATGAAGGTCCTACAAACGCTCGCGTCGCGAAGTCCCAATGATTTAGCTGTATACAGTAGAACCAGGCCACTGTCGAACTTCATTAACTGTAAAATATGATTTTGAAAGCAAAACATCGAAAACAGTATTGGATGTTTTTCTTTAATACAACAATTTTTTAATTAGAATTTTCAAAACTTGTTTATGCAAACTTATTATTGAAAATTTATGAAAATTGATTGTAGTTTTTGATGTTGCAGAAACAGAGTTATACCAACGGTTATACCACGGTTATACCAACTACAGAACAACCGTTTCCTTACGTGCTGGATGATGAGCGACTGCATGTGGATGATGATAATAAATTGAAATCTCCGCTAAATGAAGCTGGGGAACTTCAAATTGATGCAGGCTACGATAAACCCACTAGCATCACACATCTTATAGACATCCCCCTTCTAGTTACGATGGCAGCGTGGTTTTTGATGCTCTATATCGGGATCAGCAAATTCATCAAAGCCAATGCGATGGATTATGAGACGCATGCGAAATATATTCGTAACTTAGGGGCAAGGAAGTCTTTTGCGAGCATACCGCATGCGAACTATGTACGCAATGTCGCAGCCGAACAGTCCTACAAAATTGTTACTAACACCTTAAAAGTTGCGAAATCATCACCGTTTGCCAACTCCTCGTGTTAGTTTTTTTAAGTGAAAATTTGCTTTTCTCCCGCATCGCTTCTATGTTGACCCCAGTCTAACCTCGGTTTCCATATCTGAGTTTCGAGCGGAGATTGTAGGTTGCGCACCAGAGATGTACGGAGTCACTCTTTGTGACTCCGAATCCTAATCCGAAATTTTTATCAATGTCCGAATCCAAAACCTTATCCAAAATTTATTTTAGCTATCCGAATTCTAATCCGAAAAATTAAAACATGCAAACTCATCAAAACATAAAAGTTCCCCAACCTTTAAAAATATTATTTATACTATAATACTGAAACTAAACTTCTCTCCTTGTATACTTAGATTTAGTATAAAGAAAACGATACTCGAATACTCTATATACGCGCATACAAGGCAAGTACTTTAAAGTAGATTAACTTGGCCTTGAAAAAATACAAACATACAAATACACCATTTACCATCTTGAAAATACTCTAATTACAAATACAGTATACCTGTATTCAATACGCAGTATTTACTGTATGTAGTTCATTGATTATTTAGTAGACCCACTTTTTCACATCATAGCAACATATTTGATGAGCCAGGGGTTTGATACCAATACTAATCTAGCAATATATGACCAACAAAGACAATAGTCAACAATAAAGCCTTATTAATCCCAAACATATTAAATCAACACACCTAGGGAAGCAGTAGCCACAGATTATCCACATTAGACATTAATATTACAAGCACTTTGTAGAGCCCATTTTTGGAAAATACTCAAATGCAATGCCGCAAAGAAATAAGGGACAACTCTTAGAGAAATTATAGTGTATGTAAAAAATCTAGCAGGTCTGGGACATTGACAATGCAGCAGATGCATGAGTGTTACTGCATTCATTCATAAAAAAAGCAATTAAACAAAAAAGCTGCATAAATTATAGTGAATATTCTTGAAAACTTCTAATTCTATGTGAGAATGTTAAACAATATCTATGGTAATAAATTGTAAACACAACTTTTAAAGCTTTACTGCACTGGTACACACTATGCACTTAAACTGCTACAAATAACATACGTACTGCTACAAATAACATCAGTTATGAAAAGCAGCCTTACATTTTTTCATTTTTGACAAGGATTTTTCCTTTGCGATTTTTTTTTTCGTACAAAAACACAAAATCCGAAAAATCCGGATCCGGAAGTACAGCATATTTAACATCCTAAAACCGGATCCGAAACCGGAGAATTTTGCAAAATCCGGAAATTCTCAATCCGGAATCCGACTCTGTGTACATCTCTGCTGCGCACGGCACGGTGTGGCCAATTGTTCGACTGCACATTGACGAAAAGCTTCTAGAGCATTGCGATTTGCCCCAAAATCACTCTTAACTTGTATGAAACAAATTGGCATTACAGTATATTGACTTTTTATTAGGATTGTATTGTTAGGTATATTTTTTAATTTTAATAGCAAAATTATTCTCTTTTGTAGTAATGCCATCAACTACAGATATCTCCTGGCAAAAATGACGTTAACTAAGTTCAGATAATGAGTTGAAAGCGCTGTCAAAAGAGACGGCTCAAAAGCCTTTTTGAGGTATTTTTAGCTGGCCTGTTTTGCCGAGAAGCAGGAACTAATTCAGGAACGAGGAACAGCGGCTAATTCAAAGCATTATAAATTAAAAATACTTTCTCGAACTCCTGCATACACTTTGTTTAATTGTTAAGTTGTTGTGATGGCTTCCTTCCAATTACCACTGTTCTATCACTTTTTTCTGTAAAGATTAGTTCTATAGCCTCAATTCAAATTGCCTCCCAACGTGAAAGATTGATGACAGAAACGGCTACTGAGCAAAACATTCGTCACGTTGCAACTCGCAGACAGTTTGTGCAAACGAAGGTGTTTAAAAGAAAACCTGATTTACAGTTTTTAGAAAATTGAGATCGAATGACACGGGTTCGATCCGCAGCATTGGTGCTTTTGTTGAGCTTGCATTTAACTCTTAATTTTTGGTGCAGTTATGTACCCTAGGCTTTTGTAGTTAACTAATCTTTAGGGTTCATTTCCTGGAGATAGCTTCGTTGACCAGTGAATTTGCACATAAACCCTGTTGAAGATTTATTAATAATCTTTTGTTTGCAAAGGGCAGCGTATGAACTCCTTCGAGGACTTTTCGGCCCCCGAGTTTGCTTCCCACTGACATCAAAGTTTGTTGGGAAATTGAAGTCAACAAATCTTTATTATTTTAACTACTGTAAAGTAAACTGCGGTAAAAGTCCATGCTTTTTGCTAGTTGCTTTCGTAGAATTTGCTGGAACGTCCATGCGAAATTTGCTCATCGCTTTCGTCATTAACAACATTTTCTTGTTGTCCTCCATACATGGAAATCAGTGACCTCAGTAGAAAAGCTAAACATAAAAACGGAAATAACCGGAAGCGATTCCAGTAAAACGATTGTGTAGTAATAAGGTCACAAATAACGTCACTGATAATTTTTAAAACCGCTTTAAAAACATTCAGAATTTTAACCAGTTGTAGGGTTGTACTCATCAATCTTTGCTACGTTTTTCAGCTATCCATAATCTTCAGCTATCTGTTATAAGTTAGCCCTTGAGTTAATTATGGTAAAACGTCACGAACACTTTCCAGTTTTAACTGCCAGCTGGATGTGACAATGTATGTAGCTCAGTTGGAACGAGCGTTGAATGAACGATTTTAGAGTTGCTGCTGCGTGTTGGATTCCCAAGCAGGCAATGCGCTTTTTAGGAAAGAAACTATGGCACTTCAGCTCTTGCCCGCTGTTCGCGAAGAAAGCATAAAGAGAACTACTGATAATTTTCCGATAAAGTCCTTAAGCCAAGCAGCCTACCCGTCGTGGTGGCCCTGCTATAGATGGAAGACTTTCAAACAGAATCAACAAAAAATTATATGCGTTGGTGTGGTTAGACGCTAAACCCGACATAAGGCGCAGGCAAACGGGCCCTGGACATAAGGGCCAAGACATAAAAGCTAAGAAATGTTAGGGCACAAGGACATAGGGGGGCAGAGACGTAAATCTGCAATCTGCGCTAACATTTTCGTGCTTACATTACACGCCTTCCGCGTAATAGAGCGAGAAAATGACAGATTTGTTTGAGTTTGCTTCGCAGCGGGACAAAAGACTAATTATAATAATTTGCTCAACGGATTGCGTTTGAAAACAATTAAATGATTGTGTTGAAAACAACCGCTGAGGTGGTTACGTAAAGAAAATAAAATTAAATATAAACATTTCTTTTTAAAAGTTTGTTCAAGATTAGTACACGGCGACCTAAAAACAGTTTAAGGGTAGTGCTTTGTGCGATAATTGAGAACTGAAAGCAGAAAGTAAATTCAAAAAACTTTTTTCTAAACTTAACTTTCAAAAATTAAATAAAATACTCATTTGTCAAGTTCGTTTCTTTGATTACGTAATATTTCCGAAGCACAAAAATGTTAGTGCAGATTGCAGATTTACGTCTCTGAATAAAGTTTCTGTATTACAGTATAATTTTAATTCGGTGACCCTATAGTTGTTCCTAGTCGAATTCCAAATCAAATCAAGCCTTTCATTGTACTCTTTGCAATACGCCGAAGCGTGTAACGAGTTTGCCGGGTCCATTCCCGCGACATTGCGCCGGGGCGACACAGCTTCTTTCGAAGAAATGTTACAGCGGTGGCGAGCCGTTTGCAACATTGTGTCCAATTTGACTGACCAGAGATTTGAACCCCAGATCTCCCGCTCCAGCGACGAACGCGTTACCGCTGGACCAACTGGCCATGCTTCTTATTCTTAGCATTTGCTTTAAAAAAGCATTCAAATTAAGTTTTTCACTCTTGATTAAAATTTTGGAAATAGCCTCAAATGCATTCTCAACAAATTTAAACTTTCTACGTTTTATCGTCCTCAAGATATTGCAGTTCAATTTCAAAGTTAACAATTTTCCTCTTACTTCAGTGTTGCCATTTTCCCAGCATTGTGACAGAAGATTAACTTTCGGAAAGTTGGTTTGAATTTACTCGAAAAGCAGTTAATTTACAATCCGAACCCTAACTTTGTTTTGGCAGATACTTTACTGCTCAAGAATCGTTGAAAATCACAACCATGCAGCAACTATTCAAAATTTTGTCTGTAGTTGGCAACCCTCGCAAAATTTTTAAGAGGAAAAAGCTTTTCTAAGGGAAATATAAATTGCCATATCTTAGGAACGGAAGGTCGTAAAAAACTCAAATTTCGTGAAGTTGGTCTTCAAATTTATCAAATTTTTTTGAACAAAAAAAAATTGCCGATATATTTTTGACCTGAATACCCTTTTAAGTTTTTATTCATGTTGTAAAAATAGATTGCACGTAAAAATCTGCAGTCAAGGAATTTTCTGAACTAAGTTATACGTGATATTTATTGTTCGATGACAAAATTAAGTCATTGCTTTGGTGAAGTAAATTATTTGATTAGTGAATGATCAATAACATACAAGATTTCTCACGTCAAATACTGCCCGCAATTTGTTTCGCTGAAGTACTTTTGCTAATAAATTAGATGTATTTTAATTCCACCAAAAACGTTCTTCAAAGATTGTGTAGCACCGTGTCACTAAGTTTTCAAACTGTTGTGTAGTCGTGTTTATTAAAAATAAACTACAGATAACCTTAAGGTTTTGGAAAAATAAATTCGTGAAGTCAGTAACATTCTAATAATGAAATATTGGAAAAACAAATTTTCGCTTTTTCAAACCAAATCTTTCATTATACAAGCTGCATTACGCCGAAGCACTTTTTACGCGTTAAAATTAAATTCTTGATAAAATGCTATGAAGTTTGTTTTTTTTGGACCCGAAGAGCATTTCGAGAACACTCACTGTATGTTTGTAATTCAAGAAACATGCTCTTTATTTTGCTGTTTAGTCTGAAAATCATTCTTTCAAGGATCACTGAATGGTGCTAATTTTATTAGCAAGCATTTACACTCACAAACAAAATAGCAATCGAATCACGTTGACGAAGCACAATTAAAACTAAGATTTGAAATTGCTGCTGACTTTCTCGTGCTCCTTCGAAGCAACAAATCGAAGCTGTTCGCTCAGCTGAAGGCGATCGATGGAAATCCCTCATTGGTTGCTAAAGGCAGCTCTCGTGATGGTGGAGTGTCCACTTTTTGAGTGGAGTGGAAATACATGGTTGGACACACGCAAATATTTTGGTGTTAGTAATAACAGTAAAATCCCTGAGCAATAAACTTAGCAGGACCCACGTGGCTGTGAGGAATTTTAAACGAAAAATCGGCAAAATCTATCGCCTTATGCAAAATAAATATAAAACTAATCTTTAGATAGCAGAAAACAAAAAATCACGTTCATAAAATGCAAAAAAGACAGAGTTAATAATATTGCAAGGACCAAAATTGGTAGGAATATTATAAGAGGAATTTTATTTCAGAGCTGTGGCAGGTTGCCAACAGTTCTCTCTACACAGCTCGAGTTCAGCGTGTGCGAGTACACAAACCTGGTCATTGAAAAGCAGAGAAAATTCGTGACAAGGTTCTACTAATCGCAAATCTACTGAAAGAAGTAACTAAATGAATGACGTTGGTTTTAAAAAACTTTTGTAATACGAAAAAACACAAGGCAATTTTGGCAGCACAAAAAAGTAATAAATTAAAAAGCAATATGCAAATACGCTAAATTAGTAAATTGCAAGGACGCAACAAACACTCACACACTATGTGATTATGACAAATTGGATGATGAAGTCAGCGTTTAGCTAGACCTTGCTTCCAAGTAAATTTTGCAATTTTGCTTTGTGATAATTTATTGTCGGAAACCCTGGTTTTTGTTGATGTAATAATGAAGGAGTAACAACGCTTTCATCTTTGTGATTTCTGTAAAATAAAATCCTGTAAATATGACAATTTGCTGTCATAACATCAATACTAAATCTTTGTTTCTGGTTGCTTCGGGCATGGGTTCGAATTTTACTGAAATTGATTTGTTCATGACGTAATTTCCGCCCCAATATTTTATAACGTCATAAAAAAATCACAGAAAAAATGCCTAGGGTATAGAAATCAAACAAATTGCCTTGAGAACTGTTAAAAAACTGCTTTTGATAAAAATGCTTTAAAGATTCAATTTTGGTGTTAAAATAAAATACTGTAAAATCTAAAAATCAGAAGATTTTTCCATAAGCCGGGCAAAAATTTTCAATATAATTGTAAAATTTCTAAAAGTAAAACGGGTAGTAATTCAACTTTGGCCTTTGTCTTTCTACCACAAGGAAACTCTTTTGCACCTAAACAAAAAACTATTAACATTTCAGAAGCTAAAATACAGAAGACGTTTCTACCTTGAAATAACATTAGGTTGTTCGCTTGAAATAACATCAGGTTGCTCTCTAATTAATTTCTTGAGATTTTCTGGGTAACATTCCGCTAGGCATTTCGGCGAATGGCTCTGCAACAAAAACAAACGCCATATTAATCTAAAGAAAAAATTACTAAAGTCAAATAAACTTTTGTAAGCAGCCAGTGGGGGAATGGATGGAGCCTGATCTGCTGAAACGGAGACCCAGGTACGATTCTTAGTCAATGAAACAAAAGTAATACAGATTCCCGGCTAGATTCGGCATTAAAAACGGAGTTATCGGGCATCGTTAAATTGCATTAATGTCTGCAGGAGTAGCAAGTAAAATTTCTTTTCCTAGCAGCTTGCATCATTTACAACCACTGTCAATGAACTTTTACAGTAAATCTAGTTCAACGATTTCACTAGTTTCAAACATAAACTTACCAATGGATAACAGACAGATTCGTAAATTGCTTTCTCATCGCTGGTGTCGGTGTATTCGTCGTTTTCAGAAAACGTCTGAAAAAGTAAAACTAAAAGTTAATCTTTGCCTTGACAGGAAGGTCAAATTGTGCGTATAACAGAACAATAAACATAATTAAATTTAAACAAAATATTAAGCCGTAGTTGGCCGTAAAGGCATTTTCATATCTTTACTCTTTCAACTTTTCTCTTTGCATTTAGCCAATCAACATAGCGCTTACCAATTTTGCATCTTTTTGAGGTGTCAAAAATGATCCGGGAACGTAGCCGCACGACTCCTGATTCGATTCGCCAATTCGTTTCACAAACCACCAACCTAAGAAGTGAAAAACAAATATTTACATCTTACGGAGTGGGGGAGAGGGAGAGATAAGAAATCTAACCGGATTTGAAACTGAACAAAAAAGGATTGGGAGGTTTGAAATTGGAAGTAAAACAAAAAAACTCCCAAATTTTCATTTTGACCAACCGTTGAAGTCGATGCTTAAAGTTTTAAAAAACGCAATAAAGAAAATATTGTTATGCCAAAATGAAGGATGTTCACGTACCGACTGCAGCCTAAACCAAAATACATCCATCATAATGCAACAGAGTTTGATGACGATTAGAGCAAAAGCAATTCGTTGCTTTAAAATTTAACTTAAAAATTTATCGGTATTATAAGAAGGACTTTAGTAGGCTTTTTTTCATATTAGAGGAAAAGTCTCAATAAAGGTCAAGCAAGCGTTTTGATATCAAATAAAATCTATCATCAGTAACTAACTACCTGTTTCACTTTTTGATATCACTTGGACCTTCTCTCCTGCATTTAGACCAATCACGTTGTAGCTGCTGTCTTCGTCGCGGGGCACGTGGTCTTCATCAGCTACGTAAATGCTGTCGTTATCAGCTAATGACGTCAGTGATACACTTCGCCGTCGAACATGCTGCAAAAAAAAATGTTTAATTTCAATTCACGTAAATTTTCAATCTTGTGACGTCATAATTCTTACTTTGTTTTGTGGAGAGACCGTGGATGTTGACAGTAAGGTATTCGAGGAGAAGCTTCTCTTCACTGAGACGTCATTTTGTGGAAGAGTGCCAGTACCATCATTGTGATTGCCACAACAGAAGAAAGTTTTTCCGTTTTTGCTGAACATACAACAGTTTTCAGAACGAAAACAACTAGCATTATCACATAATGCTAACACCAATTCTTCAGTAAGAACAAATGATCAGTTTATGAAAAGTTTGCCAGCGCATGGCACATTTTTATAGTGTATTATTTTTGAATGAACCAAAGTACTACTCATTAACTTTATATGTTTTCTTCAATTTGTTTGTTATCATGTCATTGTAATTGTAATTACAATTTATTGATCAAGTTACCTTGGCCAGGAGACAGCAAAGGGACCTTTCGGTCTTCGAGTCAAGCTGCCATCTGTCCAACTGTTTGCCACACACGGTGGAGGCTTCGCACTCTCCCTTTCCTGCTGAACGTCACGCAAGGAAGATGTGAATACCAATTTTTCATAGTCTTAACTTGTCACAAACAGTGTTCAAAACACTGAAAACAGTGAACGAACATAAAACTAAAAACGCAAAAAAAAGCAAACAAAAAAGTTTTTGAATAAACAGAACACAGCAGTTAAAACTTTTTGTCCTTGCTATGTGTAAAATGTTTTTGGTCAATAACCTTTATGACGTCATTCATGAAAAAACTCACCTCCAGCTCGGAGCTTCCAAGTCCAACGGAGACGGCGACAGGAAATACTTTAAAACACGAAATTGTTCGACCTCATGAAGATAATACGTCACAACCTAAACGCATAAACGCAAGTTAAAAAAAAAGTATAACAATCAAAATTTTGGGCTTAAATAGCTTAAATTTGCTTCACTGCATATAACTTGGCTTTGATCTGAAATGTTTTGCTGGTAGAATTAGCGTAGCAAAATTTTTGGTTCAAGAAAAAAAAAAAAAAACGAAAAACTTTTAAACTTTCTTCTCTGCAAGCTTGAGTTTTGGACTTTTTTTTTTTATCAGCCGTGGTTGATAACTAAAAAAAATACTTTTTGTTTTCAATCAAAACCCGAACATTTTGAAACGATCCTCCTTATCAATAGACAAATTATATGCAGACAAGATAACATCCTGCAACATTAATCACGAGTTTTAACACATTTATTACCCAAAAACTTAATATTAATTGTCGTTATGACGCAATATATCAATGTAACTTCCTAATAACAAGTAATTTTCTTGACAGAAGTAGGGCGGTATTTAACATCCTCGACTAAAACAATTGATCAGACAATCATTATTATAAACAGTATACTATAGTTGCCTCATAATGCCTCTAAGGTTGTATAACAAACCTATATTTAAAGTAAATGTTGAGTTCAGACAAAAATTTGAAAATGCTTATTGCTTCTTTCGTGAAATTTCAAGTATTCAGTGCTTTCATTAGAGTTTACCGGTAATAGCATTACCAATTAATTACACACGACTTTTTAATTTTGGGAAGCAACCAAAATTATATATTGTACAAATAAACGATAGCCATAGTTTTTGAGGTGCGTAGACTGTTTTTACAGCGCAAGTCAAGAGAGAATAAAATTCGGAGAAGAAAGACGAGACAACATCAAGAAAAGGTTTGTCGGAATAATCATACAGACACCAAGTAAATGTATAATGCTGCTCCGGCTGAACGCATGTGTACTCAAAAGGTAATAAAGTGCTAATCACAAATATATGAGACTAACAGAGCAGATATGTTTATATTTTCTAGAAATGTACTGTAAAAAATTTTTGTTGGGCATTTTCAATTCACGAATATAATACTAATACATACTCTCTAATCAGAGAGAGGATGAACTTCATAATTTTGAATAGTTTTGCAGTGTAACATCACACAACTTCAGACTCTACTGGCAAGTGATTATAATCCGATAAGTAATCGTTAAAAACGTGATGTTTATCATATAGTTGCGGTTACAGAACATCTAACTATATTTAGACCCCCCATCCCAGCTAACCTTTAGAATGACGTAAAAATATGCCTAAACCGAATTTTTCTCGCTAAAAAGATTTATCCGCGTTCAAAATAAGTGGCCCTGGAAACCAAAATGCTAGGTAGCGTTACCTTTGTTTAAAATGCTTAGTAATGGTGTGGTAATAAAGTCAGCAAATTCATATCAGTTTAATTGAAAAGCACAATATATATGATCAGAAAACCTAATAGATTTCTAAAAACTTGGTAATGATAATTGTGTCTATAAAACAGCAATATCGATTTCACTTTTTGATAAGTTTTAGGATGCATTGTAGGCTCTTAATTCAAACTAGTTTACAAAAATCGTAAACTGAAGTTATAAAGCTATGATTCTTATGCATAGCAATTAAAGTCGTTCCACATGGGCGTTGGACTCCGGCAAGGGTGCGTTTTGTCACCTCTCCTTTTCATTGTTTACATAAATTGAATCAACAAATGCAGCCAGTTGGGAATTGCAAAATCAGTCGTCTTCTACTCGCTGATGATTTGGTTCTGCTTTCATCGACAAAATCTGGCCTCCAGCGCGCATTAAATAGCTTTGCGGATGCGTGTGACACCGCCGGAATGAAAATAAGCACAGCCAAAACTGAGGTACTTCATCTTTCAAGAAACCCTGATCAGTGCGTGTTGCAAGTGAATGGAGCGACACTGAAGCAGGTAGAGAAGTTCAAGCATTTTGGGGTTGCATTCACGAATAATGAAAGGCAAGACGAAGAGCTGGATACCCGAATACGCAAGGCTAGTGCAGTGATGCGACCTTTGCACTATTTGGTTGTCATTGAAACGAGTATTGTCGAAAAAGGCAAAGCTAACAATTTTCAAACCAGTTTTTGTCCCCATTCTCACCTATGGTCATGAATCTTGGGTAATGACTGAAAGAGTGCGATGACAAGTGCAAGAGTCCGAAATGAGGTTTTTTTACGAAGAATCGAAGGAGTTACACGGTTTAACAAGATGCGTAGTGCTGAGATTCAAAAAATATCTTAACATCGAGCTGTTACTTCTCCGAATTGAAAGATCTCAGCTTAGATGGTTTGGTCATGCAAGCAGAATGCCTTAGGGAATACTCCTCAAACAAGCTTTACTTGCGAAAGCAAACGGGAAAAGATCAGTAGGACGACCAAGAACACGATGGACCAATTGCCTTGTGGATCTTGGATGGAATCGCTTGTGACTTCATCCAAGTGAAATGAATGACATGATGGATGTGATGGAAGGCCGTAAAGTGTGGCGGCTTAATCTCAAGCTGCTACTCCCGCAACTCTCACGGAAAAGCGAGCAATGAAGAAAGAAGAGGAAAAGCAATCAAATAAATTACGTCATAGGCTGAATCTGCACCACGTCGTCAAAAAAAAAACAAAAAAACGGCGACGAGTATGATTAGAACCAATGTCCCAGCAACCTGACATACGTTACTATTCACTAGTGCTAATGCACAGTTGGTAGCAGTGCACTTGACCGGCCTGGGAAGTAAACCTGAGACCTCTTGCTCCAGAAGCAAGTGCGCCAAACCGCCTGACCATCTGTCATTTTCATTTCAAATAAAACAAGGCGAAGAGGTGAAGTAATATGAAAATTGCTTACGTCAAGGTACATGTTGATTGCGTCAATCATACGTAAGTGCTGTGCGGTTCCCATTGATGACGTCATAATTCCGGTTCGCGTCTTCTTTTTTTGTTTAGCGAGATATCGAGAGGCTTCTTCGTGTTCGGGATAACTAGCCACCTCCTGAAACATAAAAAGATGCTTTATATCGGTTTACGATGCTATAGTGTAAAGGTGAAGACGGACAAAAAACTTCCACATTTATAGGTCTGATTGTTAATGTTATTCAATAGCTGTTTTTCTAATGATAAGCAAAACAACCGTAAATCTTTTTTTAAGGATTTATTTGGGCTAAAAGGGCATCGAAATTAGCTTGTTCTAATATAACGCTTTATACTTAAAGTTTCAACTCACCACTGCCAACTGGTTTTGAAACCATTTAAATTCCTTCAACTTCCGATAGATGGTTGTTTGGTTGCCATCTTGCCACGTTACAATCAAAACAAAGCGCTAAAAATATAAAAGGATGAAAGAAGCAAAAATAATAAACAAGGCAAGCCTTGTTTGGAAGGATATGGTAGTTTTAAAATCAACTGCATCTGCTGCTTGTCCACTACACACTGTGGACTTCTTACTTGCCCCTTTTTGACGCTGAAAGCTGAGCAAGAAAGTTGTAAATATCTAAGTTAAAAGTCCTTGAACTGACTAATCGACTTATGAATTAACTACAAACATGCTGTATATAGTGACTTAAAACTTTTGCTTCGGAAATTTAGTTGTTCAAAATAAGCATGGCTTTAGCAGAGAAAATATTATTCTTTTCTAAGGGTCCCAACAAAAACACTCAGTGTCACAGAAACCCAAAAATTTGAATTTAACCTTTACAATGGTGTCCTCAAAGCCAAAATCCGCAAAACAAGTACCCTAAACAATAAAAATTTACTGACTTGCATTCTATTTTCAACAAAATTTCTATTGCAGGATTATTAACACTAATTTTATTTACTTACGTAGGAGGTTTTGGGGTCGATTTGTTTATGCAGCCCCACGACGGCGATGCTCTCCAGTTTACCACAGTTGCATTGGTTTTTTTCAAACATGTTTATTGTATAACCTTCTGCAATAAGTTAGTTTGCTTTTCTGTAACTGCCTGCAGTGTTTTTGACTTGAGTCTTGTTTGTAGATCTTTTCACAAAGTTTGCGTCTTTTAAAATGACAAATAGCTTACTGTCTTAACCTCTTAAATATCTCAAACAGTACAAACGTTACTTGAATATTCCGAAAATAAACGTTGCAAGAATATATGCGTGAATATGCATATTCTGTTTCGATTTGCACGAATTGGCGCGACTGAACTTTTTATTCGGTACGTTTGTTACGTTACAGTGGTTACATAGCGTCACTGACAACGTCACCTATACAAAGTAGAATTCGGCGATGGATATGCATTTGACATCAGCAATTATTGAGTAAATGATGATCATCTTTACACCACCCAGCACTTGAGTAGTCAGTAAAGCTATTAATTATAATATGTATTGTTTTGTCAAAATACCGTAGTTATTAAAGACTAATAACATAAAATCACCAGATCTAATGAATTTCGCTCTATAGTGGAGCAGACAGGATTTTGTGATGGGGAGAAGCGGCTTTTCTTCTAAAATCAATGTGAAGAGAATAAAAAAAAACGGTATTTGGCCTAGAGCGCAGTAGTTCAAACCGTAGTCATTCAAATTCCATCCGCTGGGATCGCATGAGTTTTTGCCGGTCTACGTCCAGAGGTGGGGAGGTTGAGGGGGTATTGCTGATTTCTAAGGGCAAAATACATACAATGTGAGGTTAACATGTACCAAAGGGAGAAAGGCCATACTGGCACAATGCCCCCTTTTCTCCGTCTATGCAACTGTTTGAGAGTCCTTATTTATTTTACGCAATATATCGTAATATCCTTAGGGTCGTATTTACTAACGTGGATTGATTTTGATCCGATGATTAACACAACTTTGGGGGAAAAATTTAAACAAATGGCTGGTCGAAATGCTACAAAGTAATTCAAGAATGACTCCTTTGAACGTGGGAGTATGGTTTATTTTAATAAGTTGATCGGTGTAGAAGATAGAAAATTGACATTCCGAGGATCAAAGTATATTCAAAGTGGTGCATACGACCCGTTTCTATATAATTGGTATCGCTTATTTCTGCATCAACTTTTATTCGGACTCTCGTAAATTATTACTGTAATATTTGATTAATGTGTAATTAATGTTTTCCAAGTCTCGATTTGATACTAAGATTTTAACTTCACAATCGAAACTGCTAAATTTAGCAACATGAAACGACAATAGCGAGTTGAGTAACAAGATTTTCATTCATCATTGAATTAATATTTTCCGTTAATGGCAAAGTGCTGAATCATTGCAACTCGAATTTTCACCTTATATGGTTAATTTAGTTTGGTGTGGAGCCGTAGATGAAGCTGTCTCTGCACGTATGTCCCAACTCAATCGTTAACTCTCTAGGGCAACCTCAGAGACTCTATTTAGTTTGCACAAATGACTGCTAGGCCATTTCCCGAACGGCCGTCGCTATGCATAAAAATAGCCAATGTTCGACGAATGACAAATTATTAGGACCCATTCTAAAACCTTTTTATCTATAGACGCGTTCAAATTTTATTCCCCTACACAACACGCTTCTGTATAAAGAATTGCTACGCAACTCGGGTGTTAGATAATTATGTTTCGAAAAATATCTACTGTAAGCTTCATTTTAATATTTTAAATTTGCCGTTAGGTCAAAGGTCGAACGGTCACTTCGCTGTTCACTTGGTAAATAAATATGTATAATTACAATTACTGTTATAATTACAATTACTGTACCGGCCAGTTGGTCGAACGTTAACGGGTTTGTCTCTGGATCGGGAGGCCTAGGGTTTAAATCTCGGGCCGGTCAAATCGAACGCAGTATTGCCAACGGTGCGCCACCGATGCGACATTTCTTCGAAGGGATCTGTGTTGCCCAGGCGCAATGACGCGGAGATGGGCCCCGCAAACTCGTTACACGCTTCGGCGCATTACAGCGAGTATAATGAAATATTTGATTTGATACAATTGCTGTACTATTGGCTACCTGAACACCAAGATTTAATATTTCGTGATGATAGAGTTTTAGGGACACTTTGGCTCAGGTTGAAAATAGCGTCTTTTAAGCTACTGTGGGCAATGTTGCTTCTACAAATACACAACCTAACCGATTACGGCATTTGGATCAAACTTTTGAGCAAATTAATCACCAACATATTTAAAAGTCGGTTGACGCTTTCAATAAATTACTTTTCAAATTCGTCACCAAATTTGATGCTGCCTCTTCGAAACTTCCGTTGCATAATGATCTGCAACGTTGATTGCCTCGATAAATTCCAATTTTAAATCGCTCGTTTAAAATCAAATAAGATCATTTCTTAAAAATTGAAGATAAACCGGCAAAACTTAAAAACCATGCATGCACGGCAACAATTACAGCCAGGCGTTGTACTACTTAAGAAAAAAATCTAACCTTGCCTGCTGTAAGGCAGGGGTCGGCAACTTTTTGAACTAGTGGGCCAAATTAGTCCTAACAAGGTTCCAGCGGGCCGCTGCCATTCCAGTGGACCAAAAGAGGGAAGGACCAAAAGGTTTTCGCCAGAAATTCAGGCCTTTTTTCGGCCGTATTGAGAGGGAGGACAAACAAAAAAACAAAAAAAGGTCTTCGCCTGAAATTCAGGCCTTTTTTTGGAGGAATCGGTGGCAAAGACCACAAAAAAAGTTTTCGCCAGGAGATGAGAATCATTTTGGCGGTTTATTGCTGCATATCTATCATTGAAAAACGAAAAAAGGTAGCGGGCCGGATGACAATAAAAGGTTGCGGGCCGCGTACATGCCTTGGATGGTCGCATCCGGCCCGCGGGCCGTAGGTTGCCGACCTCTGCTGCAAGGGGTGACGATTTTGCGTGTCTCAACCTAAAAATTAATTTTATCGTTAAATGAATAGAGCAAAAACAGCTATGTTTTTTCATTGGATTGTGTAGTAATAATGTGCTGGTCTATTCAGAGTATTAGCGGGTGCTTGCATGCCCCATGTCACGTTCGCTTTTTGAGTGCTTATAGACGGCGATGTTGCTTTGAATATCCTAATAAAAGCTACCGGGATACGTGATATAGTTCTCTCGTAAGAGTTTGGCATAAACGCTGAAATACTATCTCCTTTATTTTTATTTTTTAAAGTTAAATTAAAAGTCGAAAGTACATTTTCAGAAGAGAGCAACATATGTATATCACAAAAATAAATCGTAAACACATATTTATATCATAATATTGCTTAATATATAGCATTATGTCGAAATAAAATATCTTCAATAGCGTCACAAAAGCAAATACGTCAAAAAGGTGAGGCTCGTGAAAAAATATAAAGTAGTTTTGCAGATTTCAACGCCTAAATGCAGAAACAGGCAACGACATTTAGTGAGCCCTTTCACAATTTGTTTGTCGCCCTGTTGTGCACCGGATGTGCGAAAAGTAGCATTAAAGGAGCTTTTTTATTTGAAGCAACGTTCTTCGAGATATTTTTATTTACGTTGGCGTTTCGCTTCCCAGTCCAGGGAGCATCATCAGAACAGTAACGCATTTCTTCTTTGCAAAAATAAAAATGAAACTAGTAAGAAAAATAAAGGTGACCAGGAATAAGCTCTAGTGACGTCACAAGCAAAAAATTTACAACATTCATTATTACTATACATGCTACATCACAGAAAAATTATTACATCTGCCAATAGTATTACATTATTTGTATTAAGTGTGGCCTACCAAAAAAAAAATCACTATCAAAAATACAACTTGAAAATTAATCCATAAGTATACCATAGACAACGGATATGTTAACGCCGTCAAATCTGTTCAAAACGTTTACTTCAGTCGCTTTTTGATTTATGAAAAGACTCTCCGCTGTGCCACGTTTACTGTAACTGGCTTCCATTTTTTTAATTTTAGCTTCATCTCACCCCATTAAAATGATCAAAATCTACGATATGTTTCCATTCGTTTAACTGCATCAAAATGTTCACGTTTTCTGGCCTTTAAACTATGCCCAGTCTCCCCAACATATATTGCATCACTATCATGACATGGATTTTTATACACAAGCCCACTTTTTTCAAACCCTACAATACGATTCTTAGGTTTAGAAAAAGCAGATGACTACATACAATGTGGTAAAAGCCACTCCAATGCTTCTCTCCACACCAATTTTGTTTGTTACGTCACAAGAGTTTATTCCTGGTCACCTGTATTTTTCTTACTAGTTTTATTTTCATTTTTGCAAACAAGACATGCGTTACTATTGGGTGAGGCTACACGGACTGGGGGAGCGAAACGTCAACTGAAATGAAATGAAAATAACCGAAATGAAAATAGATGAAATGAAAATTAAATAGAAAAAAAGAGAAATGAAAACGTTACTTTAAAAAAATGTTTTATTCCAATGAACGAGCTCCTAGCTTCATTTTCAAACAAATTAAAGGAGCTGTTGGTCTTGCAGCACAATGTACATTGAACAAGGTACAAGCTATAAAGCATAAATAAACGATACTTGTACAAATAAATAATCACAAGTTCGCAGCAATCAAAGCCACTATTTCAACCATCCATTTTCGAAGCGATATCTTTACATTCGAAATCGATTCCTTCTCCCCTCTCTCAGACATGTCCACACAACGAGTCCAAAAAAAAAGATTTTGCACGTAGTTAAATCGAAGCATTTCGGTTTACGTTAAACCATTGCCAGTCAATCCTTGTTTAATAAACGTCTCTAAAAGTTGTTTTGGCTCGTTTGTATTTGATTGAAATGTAGTCGATTTGTAAACTTTTAGCGCAGTAAAAGTGGCATGACGTAATCACAAAAACAGAGCTTTTTTTGAACATTTGATCAAAAAGCGATGAAAGATCGGAATTGTAAAAAAAACAAAAAACATCGGAATTGTACGGAGAGAATCAAATCAAACAACAGAATCAATGAAAGAACAGAAATCAAATGAACTTGTTATTAATTACAGCTATAGTTGTTAAAAAATAATCGATCTGACTTTTAAAAAACAATTTATCCGAGTTTGTGATACTACCAGTAATACTAAAAACGACTTGAAAGGAGAAAATCCAATTGACTTCGAAGTAAAGTCGATTTGACAAACCGTAGAATTAAACTATCAAAATGAGTTGTAAAATCGACTTAATTTACAAGAGTTCAATGGACTAAAAATTGAAATTGACTTGTCTTGAAAGAATAAAACTGCTTTGGAGAAATTGAAAGAATTGACTTGGTCAACTCTTAATTGACTTTTATGCAACGAAAATTGTCTTTAACCGTCACCAAGTAAATTTTGCTACTGAAGCCGACGAAAAACTTTTGATCGGAAAAGTGAAATTTCGAAGCTTCTCGGAATATAATTGTTCTCGATTCGAGCGCGATTTGTCGGCGTCTTTCAAGTCCTGCTTTGTGAAAACTTTTCCATCGTGGTTTTTTCGCAAATTTTCCCAAAATCGACAACGCTCAATGGAAACTTGGTCCAGGCTGGTGCACCGATCGTGCCTGTCGAGGTTCGTCATACGTGAAGTCACATTTCGATGACGCAATAGTAGATTAAGAGATGATTTTGAGTCTTGCGAATTTGGGGAAAGAAAATGATGCTGCAAAAGCACAAAAAGAAGCATATTACATAACCTAGACAAATCAGTCGAGAATTTAAACCTAAAAAAAGTTAATCACAACGCAAATTGTTTATTGCTTTCAGAACTACATTGTAAGCTAAACAAGAGACTATGAAATAATTTTTTTCGTTGGTATTTGATGCTTTGTCGTAACAAACTTTCCTGACTAAAGAAACTTTTTTCGTTATCAGTTTAAGATGAAGCCCCACCGTCCTTTCTCGTGAGAGGATGATAAATATGGATCGATTAATCATCAATCAATAGGTAGCTTTTTCACAAATGAAGTAATCAAAGTGCACTGTATTCAGTCAACATTAACTTACTTCTGAATGTATGGAACGCACAGTACTGATGACCTCCAGCAGCAGATCAGAGTGTTCTTTGACTTTTTCCAGCATGTCATCCATTTTTTCTACTTGTGTAGACTTGGTTTGAGCTCCAGTGGTGGTTTTGTATCCTTCTGAAAGCTGATCAGCAGTTGATAGGAGTTTCAAATTAATCAAAGAACAATGAGCAATCATACTCATTGTTTCCTTAGTTTGGCTATCCTAAGAACAAAAATAGAACGGGATAAAAACACTGTTGAAATTCGGCCGGTTCCTGTGGAATGGTTCTTTGATTTAAAGAACCAGTTGTGGATGGGATCGAAGAACCACCAAGCCTCTTACAATTCGATATCACCTCACTTTCTCACCACCACCAGGCTCAGATCAGCCCCGGAAAGCAAGGGTGACCATGGACTGACCCCATTCAGGAGTGGGCTGCGCCAGTGCGTTTTTGTTTTGTTGGAAACTGAGCAATTGAGCTTCGAGTCCACACGCAATGACAACCAACTAACACCGAGGCATATCATAAAAGCTGCGCCATGTAATGATCCTGGAGGCTTTGCCGAAATCAAATACTTAAGCGATGTCACAATTCAGTGGTGTTTGATCAAGCATCACCATTTCGATAACTCTCCTGCAATTGTAATTACGCTTTTTGTTTACCAAGTTGTCTTGTCCAGAAAACTGGAAAGGGACCTTTCGGTCTTCGAGTCAAGTTGCCACCTGTCCAATTGTGTACCACACATGATGGAGGCCTCAGACTGCCCTCTTAATTACTGAACGTCAAGCAAGAAAGTTGAAAATACAAATTTTCGTCTTTAGTTTGGCCCGACTAGAGTTGTAAACGGGCCAACAAGTTCAGGCCTGAACCCGAAACTATAAGCCCGAACCCGGCACAAACCCGAAAATTAATTTGAAGCCCAAACATGCCCAAAAAAAACCCAAAGTTGAGTTAGGTCTAAAAAATTTAGCGATATTGCGAAGTTATTTTGATTATTTTTTTGTACACCTAAGACAAAAAGTACGTCTCAGGCCCGAATTAAGCCCAAATTTTTGTCAACTTTAGGCCCAAACACGGCCCGAACCCGAACCCGACCCGAAAAGCCCGGCCCGACTTACAACTCTGGGCCCGACTGGGAATCGAACCTACGTCTACAGTTTTAGTAGCAGACGCTCCATCCACTCCGACACAAGCGGGTAAACACAAGAAGAAGTTGTTATAGTCTGATCTCTATTACGAACCAATCCGTCAATGTGTTCTTGTACAAGATGACAGAAATCTTGAGTTTGCTTCCCGGCTTCTGCAACGCTATCAAACAATTCTTCATGAGTTACCAACGGCGGTTTTCCTTGTGCAAAGTGCGAGACGTTCAACACATGTTTTGCAATCTGAAAAGTACAAAATTTGTGGCGTAATTTGCATTTACTATCTTAATTCCTTCAAATTGTGGTATTACAGTTTTAGACACGAAATAGTTGTGCACAAACAAACAACATTGTATCTTTCTTTAAAATCCGTTCTTAAAGGTTTCCTAAATCAACCAAATAGTGCTAATACCTTTTCAAAGATAAATTTGTGAAGGTCTTTAAAACCCCAAGTGGTTGGAATAATCGGCCATGAATTGTTCCTACGACTCGCGTAGATTGGATTATCTCAGCTAACAGTTCCAGAGTTGTAAGTCGGGCCGGGGTTTTTGGGTCGGGTTCGGGCTTAAGATTGGCAAAATAAAGGTTGATGTACTGAACGTATTTGACATGTGGTTTAAGCGTAATTCAAATAACTTTGAAACACTGAATCACAACTTCGTTTAAACATCAATGACATTATTATTACGTGTGCCACGTCACAATTTATCAGCAACGAGTAGTTACATAACAAGCAATAACCGTACACATTCGAGATCTAATTTAATTTCCGCGCTTTTTCGGGCTGGTTTCAGCTTCAAAAGGGTGCGAGTTCACACTTGTCGATCCGTTTGCAATTCTGAACAGTTCTGAGATGTGCTGATGAGGACGAATAGTTCGAAACTGCGCTGCAGACCCGGCCTCACAGGGGGGGTTCCAGGGCCGTGCCTTCCCAAATGACTGCTTGTGCCCCCCAAACGAAAGTTGTGCCCCCCCAAGCGAGGACTGTGCCCCAAAGAAATTAATAGGCCCGGGGCTACTGGAGAGCAAATCGAGACCTCAGACTCGCAAAATAGTGCTTATTGCTCTGAATTTGAGAGCAAGAACTGTTATTTAGTAATTTTTGTGAGGACTCGCACCGACTTTCATGAAACATTGCGTATATTTTGGGACGAAGACCTTTTTTTTTGCTCTGTACCTCAGAATTCGTGGACAATCGGACGATTTCTGAGATGAAACCAGAAGTTGTAGACATTTTTGGACTGAAGACCTTTTTTTCTTTTTTTTGGTCTTCACCTCAGAATTTGTGGACAATTGGACGATTTTTGAGATGAAAACCAGAACTTGTGAACATTTTTGGACTGAAGACCTTTTTTTTTTTTGGTCTTCACCTCAGAATTTGTGGACAATTGGACGATTTTTGAGATGAAAACCAGAAGTTGTGGACATTTTTGGACTGAAGACCTTTTTTTGGACTTCACCTTTTTTCGTTTGATCCACACTCTCCAATTCACGTAAATGAAGTTCTCATGCTCCCTCAAAATTTATTTATGCCCCCCCCCCAGTCACGCTATCCTTGCGCCGGGCCTGCAGCGCTGTCGAGCTCTGTGAACTTTAAACCCAATACCTCTTGAAGAGTTGCAATCATCGTATCTGGAACCGCCGAGGTAGCCAAACGCTTCCAGCGCACAATCTCTGCGCTCATGCTAGTGGACAGTTGTTTGAGATCTGCTTCAAAGCGTCTGACCACAGCTTGAAGCTTTGCACAGTCATCTGGAGAAGTCTGTGCAACAGAAAACGTTTAAATGCCGGGTAAGAGATGCATTGGTTGAACCATATCAGCTGTAAAATTACACTCACATCTACCTCTTCCTCGTGAATCGAGGATAGATATGATCAATCTACCAATATGAAGCTAAGCTCGTAATCTGTACGATAGTAAATATAGGGATAGATGGCGACTTCATCAAAGCTTTTTTGCAGTTATACCTAGTCGCCCCACTTAGCTCTCTTAATTTGCTTGGTACTCGCCGGTTGTCATAAATAAAATTTTATGTAACAAAACCTCTTCAAAACACTTTAACTAATTATGTGCTGTGAAATAAGCGAATAAGACCAACTCAGCAAGTTAAGTTTGCTTGGTCAGCTTGTTGCTTTTAACAGAATTTTCTAGAGCTTCTATGATTAACTCGTACAGTACTTTAAAGATTGGTGAGAGACAATACAAACTCTCAAATTTATGCCGATTGACTACAACTCTTACTTGAGCGTAAATGGAAGATTCCACTGACAAAATTTTCTCTCGTCTCAAAGAACGTAGCAAATATTTAACTTCTTCAACAAGCCAGTGTTGCCATTGAGAAAGAAACGTTTTCAGGGTTTCCATAGCAATTTTGCTGTCTGGCAACGTCTTTAGAATTTGAACTGAAGTGATTGTCTATCAAAACATTAAATTGAACGGATAAATATTTTTGAAATCAAAAGGGCATTCAGGTTGAAAAATTTTTTGCTAGATTTTCACTGAAAAAAATTTAAACAGATCTAAAGACTAACCAGTAGCGTAGCCAGGGGGGGGGGGGGCGGGGGGGCTCAAGCTTCCCCCATTGGTTTGTAAAGTATGCAAAATCGCACGTTTTTGTAGCTTTTTAGGCCTAAATTTGGTAAAAAATTGAAAACAGTCCCCCCAAAGGAAATTGGGTGCCGAAGTCGTGAAGTAGATGTCGTGATTCGGTGAGAAAAAGCGTTTGAATTTCCGATTTTGGCCGAAAAATCAGACTCAATTTCGGTGAAGACCTTTTTTTTTGGAGACCACTTGTTTTTGGGCTGAAAAAACGTCTGAATTTCCGATTTTGGCCGAAAAATCAGACTCAATTTCGGTGAAGACCTTTTTTTTTTGGAGACCACCAGTTTTAGGGCGGAAAAAAGGTTTGAACTTCCGAGCTTTCCGAAATATTCCGTCTCCATTTCCGGACAAACCGTGTGAAACTGATTCAAAAACAATGAAAATTCGGGTCAAGGTCGTTTGCACTTTTCTCACTCTTTCAAAAAAGCCCCCCCTTTTCCAAATCTTGGCTACGCGCCTGAGACTAACCTCACCAAATTTGAGCTTCCATCCATTTTCGAGATATAACAGTTTAGATTTCTCCTTTAGAAAGGTTTTTTCCCTTAGAAATTTTGCTAGGGTAGCCGATTATAAACAAAAATTAAAAAAGTTATTGCATGTTTGTGATTCTGGATAGGTGTTTTCGAGAGTGTTTTTGTCAAAACAAAATTAAGGGTCAAAAATTTCTATTTTGCTACTTTTCAAGTAAATTCTAGCTAACTTCCCAAAAGTTTATTTTCTGCCACAATACTGACAAAATGGCAACAAAAAGTAAGAGGAAAATTGCTAATTTAGCATTGTAATATTTTGAAAATGGCAGGACGTAAAAAGTTCAAATTAGATGAAAATTTTTTTAAGACTTATCTCAACATTTTGGCCAACAGTCAAAAACTTTACTTGAATGATCTTTTTAAAACAAAATAAACGTGATTCTAAGTGAAACTCGTGTTCACAAAATAATTTCCAACAAGTAATTTCTGATAACTTTTGAGGGGGTTCGATTTAGCACTAAGCTTCGGCAAGAACTTTCTTGTTTAATCGTTTGCATACTTTTTGGCCTAAAAGCTACCAGGGCAGAAGCCTAAAGAAGAGCGGCCAGAAAAGCGACTACTTAAACCAAGCAATGAGAAAAAGATGTCCTCCTACAGGATTCGAACCAACAGCCTATAGATTATTGGCCGACTGGGTTCATGCTTTTACCGATTACCGGTCAGCCTATTGACTATGCAAACGATAAAACTCTGGCCTGCAAACATCAAGAAAACCGTAATTGAAACAAAACTTTTTCAAGGAAGTTTTTTAGGAGTTTGATTCTTCTTGGGAGTATAGCAAAGATCTCTTTGCATGCTTTGTCGATCTTGAAAAAGCATATAACTGAGTTCCTCGGGATAAACTTTGGAAGGTTTTACAGGAGTATGGCGTTAATGGTCAATTGTTACGCGCCATTAATTCATTCTAATGCCGACCGGAGGTTTGTGTTCGGGTAAATGGCAAGCAATCAAAGCCGTTCCATGTGGGCGTTAGACTCCGGCAAGAGTGCGTTTTGTCACCTCTCCTTTTCACTGTTTGCATGAATTGTATCGACAAATGCAGCCAAGCTGATGAGCGTGCCACGATTGGGAATTGCAAAATAGGTCGTTGTTGTTATTCGCTGATGATTTGGTTCTGCTTTCTTCAACAAAATCTGGCCTCCAGCGCGCATTAAATAGCTTTGAGATGCATGCGACCCCCGGAATGAAAATAAGCACAGCCAAAACTGAGGTACTTCATCTTTCAAGAAACCCTTGATCAGTGCGTGTTGCAAGTGAATGGAGCGGCACTGAAGCAGGTAGAAAAGTTCAAGGATCTTGTGGTTGCGAGTGACGGAAGGCAAGACGTTACTGGATACCCGAATTGGCAAGGCTAATGCAGTAATGCGACCTTTGCACTATTCGTTTGCCATTGAAACGAGAAGTGTCAAAAAAGGCAAAGCTCTCAATTTTCAAACCAGTTTTTGTCCCCATTCTCACCTATGGTCATGAATTTTGGGTAGTAACCGAAAGGGTGCGATGACAAGTGCAAGCGTCCGAAATGAGTTTTTTTACAAAGAATCGAAGGAGTTACAAGGTGCGTAGCACTGTGATTCGAAAGTATCTTAACATTGAGCCGTTACTTCTCCAAATTGAAAAATTTTAACTTAGATGGTTTCAGAGTTGTAAGTCGGGCCGGGCTTTTCGGGTCGGGTTCAGGTTGGGGTCGGGCCTAAAGTTAATAAAAATTTCGAGTTTAGTTCATGCCTGGAACATGCTTTTTGTCTTAGGTGAACAAAAATATAATCAAAATAACTTGGCAACATTGCTAAATTTCTCAGACCTAACTTCACTTTCGTTTTTTTCGGAAATGATTTAGGCATCAAATTAGTTTTCGGGTTCGGGCTTGTATTTTCGGGTTCGGGCCTACACTATTCGGCCCATTTACCACTCTAAATGGTTTGGCCATGTAAGCAGAAAGCCTCTGGAAAGACTCCCCAAACAAGCTTTACTTGGCAAAGCAAATTGGAGAATACCAGCTGGACAACTTAGAACTAGATGGACCAATTACGTGTAGGATCTTGGATGGAATCGCTTGGAACTTTACCCAAGCGAAATCATGGATGTGATGAAAGACCGTGAAGTGTGGCTGCTTAAACTTGAGATGCTGCCCCCGCAAATCATGGATGTGATACAAGACCGTGAAGTGTGGCGACTTAATCTCGAGCTGCTGCCCCCGCAACTCTCACGGAAAAGTGGGCAATGCAGAAAGAAGAAGAAGATATCAAAAGCTATTACTGTAAATTGTGTTATAAACAACATTAAGTCACAAACAACACAGTAAATTGTGTTAAAAACAAGATTAAACTAAGTCATAAGTTGATTTAGTTTAATGGTGTTTTTAAACAGATTTGTATTTATTTCCTGTAGCCTAACTTGACATTGTACAAGGGTGTACCGGTTGTACTGCAATCCAGTTTACCTGTTCTGTAAGGTTTCTTAATGATTCGATTACGTGATCTGCGGCAATGATTAAATCCTGTCTCATGAAACAATGGGAAGACAAAGAACAACCATAGATCACCTACATTAAAAAATAGTGGATCGTTCAGCAGCAAAACTTCAGCTGTTGGTCAAATATCAGCATAATACTGTATAAATAATTGTTTGGTGTGACCAATTTCCCTTATTACAGTTAAAATTTGGTATATGCGTGATAGATAAAATCAACTTTCAACGCAAAGCCGTCCTGAGCAAGACTCCAAAGACATCACTTAAAAGAACAAAGAATAAAATTTAAATTATGTTCGAACATTACACATTATTGCTTTGATATTGTTAATGAACACGATCATAGGACCGTTATTACAGATGCCAAACAGTCGCATTATAGTTAATAAATGCAATACTGATTGTAGTTTTGTATTGGTTGAAATCATTGTTTTTATTGAAAACAGCAGATCTAATATGCTAATTGTAAAATTCGTTGCATATGCAATATGCATACGTCATCATATTGCATCACCATAAATGGATTTAACACTTTAACATATTAAATATATTCCACACTCATCTTTACCAGCCTCTCGACTTCCTTCAAGTGGGATATGAATTCAGTTTCAAAATCTCTTCGACGAACAAATTGCGTCACAACGCTGAAGACGCGCGATCTTTCGAGAAGTATTGTTATTAATTTGAAACCCTCCTCTAAACCCTCTATCGCTGCTTCATGCACCTGTAAAATTCGAATCATTCAACTTTGTTTTAAAAGGAAAAGTGTAACAAAATTTTTAATCCTATCTTACACGAAATGTTTGACAAACGCGTTTTACACAGGGGGGGACAAAAGCGCCCCCATATTTAATCTAACCCCTAAATCAAAAGTCATTGTTTCAAAAATGACGTCATAGGCAGTTTAAGTTTAGTACAAACTTTCTGTAACCTGACCTACTTTAAATTTTCAAAATTATTTATGAATAAATTTTGCTGAAAGTCAAGTTGATTAGAACCAAAATCTTTTTTGTTAAAAGAGTTATCATAAAAAAACCAAGTGGGGAGCAAAAATGTCCCCCCCCTCCCGTGTAGAAATAGGGTTAATCAATTTCTGCCACAAAAACATATTGGACTAAAAGCAGAAGTTTGATTGCACTCAAACTGACTTTATTACGTGGCTACACCTCGATTATTTAGTGCTGGACTATAATTCTTGGTTGGACTAAACCGACATGCAATCATAATTCATTTTCGAGTTTTATATTCAGTATTAATAAGGAATAAACAGTCTTCTCTTCACTGTTGCTAGACATATTGCTGCTTAGTTTGAATATTAGAATATTGACCAATGACCATTGTGCTGTACAGTGTACATAAGGTCATTATACTAACCAACTCCAAGGCATGATTACGACATTTTTCTCATTTTATGGCTGTAAAAGTATATCGTCTTACCTGTTTTTTGGCGTCTTTAACTTCTTTCCACAAACTTTTCTTCCCAGTTTGACACTGAAAAGTTTTTACTGCATTGAACTGATGAAGGAAGGACCAAGATCAGTGGTTCTCAAACTTTTTCATATTGCGACGCGTTAAAAGCCTTTTAAAAAATTCGCGGCACACTACTTATTCTGTAAACTTCAATGCGATGGATTCTGCTGTTGCTGAGAACAAATAAGATGGAAACGAGGTTCCGTCTTTGTCAAACACATTCGTATTTCATCGCCAATCCCAAGTCTTTTGCTTTCAATTTCTGTCAAAGCAGAAAATCCACACTCGCACAGCCATGGATATGCAAATGGCAGCATTATTTTAATGACTTTGACACCGATCATTGGATAAGATTTGTATTGAACAGCAAGTCAAAACTCGACCAAGATTTTTTGGGAAACAATGCTTGGAAAAACACGTAATTTCGTTAATCTGTGAGCTGCTCTTCTTCGGTAGAAAGGTTGCTTGTTTAGATGACTTCAAATGGATTAACTGCCCATCAAAAGTTGTTTACAGCAAACTCGCGGAAACACTTCCGAAGTAACTGCTGTAATCCAGACAATGTGTACATAATTTCAGGAACATTCTCATTGTTTAGAGAGGGTTTATTAAGTGTGCGAAACAAATCAAAGATTTCCTCTGAACAAAACTTTTGAAACATGATGAAAAATAATAAGTATAGTGGTGGTGTTAAGCTTAATTGAAATACTAGCATATTTTCCAAAATTTCAAAAAGCTACGCGACACTCCTCGAAATCTCTCGCGGCACACAGTTTGAGAACCACTGATCGGCCTCGAGCGATTAAACATTCACAAAGGCTACTTAAGTAATGTTGCGCAGTAGTCTACAATCTACACACATGTACTGTAAAATGAACACTTACCTAGTCGCAATAAGGATGGTACCATCATCAGTGATCGTTTGTGTGGTTGGGGAAGGGGCGAGAAAGGTAACTTGCTCCTCCGTTGTGATTAGTTTGCCTCTGATATATACTGTAAACTACATAGTGACGTTTCGTGCGTCATAATTATGCACCTGTATGTTCTGTAAGCGATATCGTAAGCGTTCAATGGAAGCGGCATTTCTCCGACACGTTTGAGAAGACTTCATCAGGTTTATGACGTCGTCACATGCCTAAATCGATAATTTTAAATTAATTAATTCGCATTGTATACGTTACATAGGTAAAATTGGCAGAAATTTTTCTATAGATAAAAAATTTGTTTATTTTTTGAATTTTTTTGCCGTTTTTAGCGATCAACAAATTTCAGATTTTTTTTATGCTTTTATTGTAAATTTAAATGAAACGCCAATAAAATAAAATAAAAATAAATAATTGCTTTGATTAAAATGTTCATGTCTTTGAAGCAGCTTTTCGTCTGACACTTGTGAAGAAGAATCATCAGAATAGATAGCGCAGGAAAAAGAGCGGCTGTTCATAGAAAAAAGCTGAGCCGTAATTGATTGGAAAAAGACCAATGAGAGAACGCCATTAGTGCACGATCTTTACACGGTACAGTTACACGAATTCTTTTTGTCAGCAGTGGGCGGGGTTAGTAGTTTTGATGAAAGTGGCTTCAAGAGCAGATAGAGGGAAAGCGGCCTTGGGCAAGAATAGAGAATCTATTGTCATCATAATGTTGAGCACAGGCATAATTTTGTGTAACATGAAGTCCAATGGCTGAATCAAAAGCAATGAACTGGGTATTAGGCTGGTGGAAGATTTGCACTGAGTGGCAGGAAGTATGCGTTTCTGGGAAGAAGAGCAAGAGCGGATACAATTGGGAACGAGTTGTTTAATTCTGTCCTGCAGTCTTTGGGAGGTACAGCTTAAATACCGACTGTCGCAGTGGCACGAGAATTGATAAATCACGTTACTTTTCGGTAAAGCTTTTGAGCGCTCTTTATTGAGACGATTCTTCTTGACAAGCGTCAGACGAAAAGCTGCTTCGAATACATCAACATTTTAATTAAAGCAATTTATGGAGCGCCGATTGGAAAGAGATTGTTATATTTGCAACACCCCTATTTTTGGCTTATTTAGAGAACATTTTGTCCAATTTAATATATTATTTACATATTGGAAATCTAGAACGTATTATATCAGACAAAAAATGTTCGAACGTAAATCGTAAATTTACGATTTACATATTGGAAATCTAGAACGTCTTATATCAGACGAAATACGTTCGTCAAATAAATCGTGAATTTACGATTTGTTTTACCTTGTCTGATTTTACGATTTGTTTTATGAACGTATTTTGTCTTATATAAGACGTTCTAGATTTCCAATATGTAAATCGTAAATTTACGATTTATTTTACGAACGTATTTTGTCTGATATAACGGGTTTTAGATTTCGAATATGTAAATCGTAAATTTGCGATTTAATTTCGAACGTATTTTCTCTGATGTCAGACGTTCTAGATTTCCAATATGTAAATCGTAAATTTCTTTGATGTCAGACGTTCTAGATTTCCAATATGTAAATCGTAAATTTACGATTTACTTTACGAACGTATTTTGTCTGATATAACGGGTTTTAGATTTCGAATATGTAAATCGTAAATTTGCGATTTAATTTCGAACGTATTTTCTCTGATGTCAGACGTTCTAGATTTCCAATATGTAAATCGTAAATTTCTTTGATGTCAGACGTTCTAGATTTCCAATATGTAAATCGTAAATTTACGATTTATTTTACGAACGTATTTTGTCCGATATAACAAGTTCTACATTTCCAATTAGTAAATAGTAAATTTACAATGTATTATATTGGACAAAATGTTCTCTAAATAAGCCAAAAATACGGGTGTTGCAAATTTAACAATCTCTTTTCAATCAGCGCCTCATAGCAATTTTTAAGTTCTGTACCACCAATCAACTTTTCAAAAATAAATAAATAAAAAAACACCCAAAACTTTTTAGCAATTTATTTGAACTACAGAACTCTCAGCAAAATTAACCGACCTAAGCAAATTACAAGCATTTTGGAATAGAATACAAAATTCGTAGGAAAAACAAACTCCAATTAGTGGATAGGTCTAAAAATTCATCAAGAAAAGATGGGATCAGCCACAAAATAGGGGATCACAAACATCAATTCCGTCGAAAAGACCTGGGTGGCAGTAATCTGCTCAGTCGCATTACAGCTAACCGAGGATCACTATTAAGCCATCATAATTACAAGATTCCCATAGGCTAGGAAAAACTTTTGGTGGATAATCGGTACCGGCAAAGTCCAAAGCATAACAATTTTGTTAAGTCATAGAGCTCAGTCAATTTCTTGACCGAACTACCACCAAGCAAAACAGTCGTGCGAAAAAAATAATAAATAAATCTTCTCTGTAGCAAAAAGAAATTTGAGAGTAAAATAAGGATAGTATAATAAGTATCAGGATAGTAAAATAAGTATCAGGATAGCGCTATTTCGGTCAATACCAAACCTCGTCAGCTGAGCTGGCATGAATCGAAATGAGTAAAAAACAAAAACTTTTCTCACTATTTATAAATCGAAATAGCGCTATCCTGAGCATAGCATGGAGGGTTATTTTACTCTCAAATTTCTTTTTGCTACAGAGAAGATTTATTTATTATTTTTTTCGCACGACTGTTTTGCTTGGTGGTAGTTCGGTCAAGAAATTGACTGAGCTCTATGACTTAACAAAATTGTTATGCTTTGGACTTTGCCGGTACCGATTATCCACCAAAAGTTTTTCCTAGCCTATGGGAATCTTGTAATTATGATGGCTTAATAGTGATCCTCGGTTAGCAGTAATGCGACTGAGCAGATTACTGCCACCCAGGTCTTTTCGACGGAATTGATGTTTGTGATCCCCTATTTTGTGGCTGATCCCATCTTTTCTTGATGAATTTTTAGACCTATCCACTAATTGGTTTGATTTTTGGAGTTGGTTGTTGAGAATCGCCTGTTGGCCTGATTCCCTGCTATTCTTCTTTCAGCTATTGGCTGTTAATTTTTGTTTGGCCTTGGCACCTTGCTAAGTTTTTCAGTTTTTAAGCACAATTTTGCTTCCAAAATAATGTTTTTAGTTAAAATTCATGGCAGATTTCAACGGCTAATTTACATAATTTTTTGATCGGTTCATTAAAACTCGTAGCCGATTTCAACGCTTGATTTGCATTTTGATCGCTGGCGAAACGATAATTTTGACTTCGGAGCTTATTGTTGGTTTTGCCGATTTTTTGCTCTTTTGTTTCGGCCTTCTATATTTTTTTGGCTTGGCCTGTTTTCGGCGACTGGAAATTCAATAAATAGTGAGAAAAGTTTTTGTTTTTTACTCGTTTCGATTCATGCCAGCTCAGCTGACGAGGTTTGGTATTGACCGAAATAGCGCTATCCTGAGCATTGCATGGAGGGTTATTTTACTCTCAAATTTCTTTTTGCTACAGAGAAGATTTATTTATTATTTTTTTCGCACGACTGTTTTGCTTGGTGGTAGTTCGGTCAAGAAATTGACTGAGCTCTATGACTTAACAAAATTGTTATGCTTTGGACTTTGCCGGTACCGATTATCCACCAAAAGTTTTTCCTAGCCTATGGGAATCTTCTACAGTAATTACAAAATCCTTTAGCAATATTCAACTATAGAACACCCGAGTAAGCACGATATTAAGCACCCAAATTGCACAACAAAATTCCAGTAATCACACTTAGAAGGAAATAGAAGGTATGAAGCCATTAGCTAAATCTGCCCCAGGTCCTCAGAAAAAAATGACAACGGATTGAATTTGAACCTATGTTTACTACAATCAGAGATATCCAATATGCACATAACCGTCATCAGTAGCGTACGCAGGATTTTGAAAAGGGGTAGGCCAGAAACTTCAAAAAATTTGAAAGGAACATAGATCAGAATTTGAAATTGTCACACTCAAATTTCGTCCCAGTTTTCACCCAAAATCCGGTGATTTCGAGCCCAAAGCCTGATGCCCAACTTGCAAAGGGGGGGGAGGGGCATGCCTCAATTTTGCTCACTTTTCTGTGCAATTTTGCAATCCTGGCGACCCAAAGGGGGGGCCATGGCCCAATGGCCCCCCCCCCCTAAATACGCCCCTGACCGTAATAACCTTTAAACCAGGTCGATAGGTGTACAATCGTAAGCAAATGAGTTAGTGTATTTTTTTGTGTTTTTACCAAAGATTTAAAGCAGCTTGTTTAAAAAAAGATTTAAAGCAGCTTAAGTCTAAATAAAGCATCAAAGTGACTTATGATCTCCTCATAGCAATGCCGCATATGACGAGTTATGGTCTCATTAACTCACATCTAATGTTAGTTTTTTCGTGGTGGATAGAAATGATGATGGAAGACGATCATGGTATATGACGTCACTGCAATTCTTGATATGTGCTTGTTGGTCGTTATTCTGAAAAACAAAGAAAGTTTTTGAGTAGCAGTTTTACCAAAAAATTTTAATTTAATGAAACAAAAAAAGAAAATGTAAATCGTTCATTTTTTATCTGCATGGTTTCGCTTACGTTTCTACATCAGCTTCTGATAAATTTTGAAGGCAACTAAACTTAGATGAAACAATAGCATCATAGGTGGGCAGTATTGGCTTTGAATTCTGTTCATACAAAACTTACTCCAATTCAGTCAAGTAAGGCAAAATATAACGCTAAGAGATTAGGTAAGAGATTCAGAGCATATTATTACTACAGTTTTTATTGTTGCTAAAATATACGTTTTGAAATAATGTTGTCGAGGAAAATCCATTTTTTAGGAAAGTGGCGTGGTTAGAAAGTTCTTTAGCGTCCTTAAACTCTTCGAGCAAATCACAAAACATGCAACTGACAAATCTCTTTACCTGTATGCAAAACAAACTCTGGAACAAAGTGTTCTTTTGTGGAGTAGAGAAAGAATTTTCCAGAGAACAACTAAACATTTACGAAGATCTGGTTAAAATGATAAATATCTTTATATTTTAGATCGTTAGTTTAAACGAGAGCGGCTTGATTAGTTTACTGAGCAGTTTTTACAATGTACACAAAAATTATTTTCACCAAGAATTAGTGTAACTAAGACAAAAACTATTAAAATTTCAAACTTTATTGTTTTGTCTTTTCTCGAAAACAAATATTTACTGCTAGTAGATAAAAATGTTTTTAGACCATTATTGATCATTTTTTATTAATGACAGCCCTCACTATACCTTGCGAAATTCTTTTCAAGGTGTCTTGTCTGAAGTTTGGCAGTTGAATCCACAGCGGTTATCTTTTCCCATCTTGTGCCATTTTGAAGAATGTTTATCAACCGTTCGGTGGCAGTGTTAAGTATTTTGAACGAGCGGTTGCGACACATTGAAACTGTTGCCAGATGGGGATGTTGGTAGAAAAGCTAAAATAATAAAACCACCATAATCAATTTTCTTTTTCGTCCAAAGGAATTATACGTTTATTTCCTATATTTGAACCAAATCAGACTCAAATAATCACAAAAATAATACGATTGAATTTAAACTCATTACCTCTAACATATTTTTATTTTCTTAGTTAGCCATTTCAGCTGAGCTACAACCGCCACGTTAATGACTACTCACTGGTGGCTTTTGCATTTCTTTTCCATTCCTTTACAGAGATTTTTTAGCATCATTTTTTTTTTCTATAGTTGATCTCAAACTAACCACGATTTGCTATGGTTAAGTTAGGAACAGATATTGAATGTTAGAAGCAGCAAAGTATGTCGATTGTCTAACCATTCAAACGCACGCCACAATTCTTGACAAAAATCAATAGTGCTTTGGGCTGGAATCGAACCCTATTCTACAATTAGAAAATTTCTAATTTCTATCACTTCCACCTCACCACAGCAGCTCCTTCCCATTGCACTCACTTTCGAACTGTTGAGACAGATCGTCACTTCTCGCTGCAGTGTTGACCGGCAGGTTCCCAACAACGTTTGCTGGACGGAGTCTCGCAGATTCTAAAAATTAACGTTAGGAGTCGAAACCTTTTAAATTCCCGTTAAAATTCCCGTCAAAATCTTTTAAATTTCTGTTAAAATGTTTTTTTCATAAAATGAAAAAGGCCATTTTTCATAAAATGAAAAAGGTCAACGAGTAATTTGAAGTCTCCTCTTGAGCAGTAACGAGGTACATGGCCTGGTAGCAGCTTGACTGGAAGATTTCGCTGTGTGGTGACCAATTAAACTTGAAAAATAATTGCAGTTACCCATGTTAAAGAAATAAATATAATGTAACGAGTTAATCTTCTCTCTTTTCTTTTTATTTCCAAAAAGGGACCTGTAGTTTAGTGGATGGAGCGTTTGCTGCTGATACGATAGATTCTGGTGTGATTCCGATCAGGTCAACCCAAAGACTAAAAAATTGATATTTGCAGCTTCACTGCTTGATGTTCAGCAATCAAAGGTACAGTGTGTGGTAGAAAGGTGGGCAGATGGCGGCTTAACTCGAAAGCTGCGAGTCCTTTCACTGTCTCTTGGCCAAAACAGTTTGGTGAATAAACAAACAATTGCAATTAGAAATTAAAAAAAAAGTTGGCGTACAGTGTAATGAATGGTTCTAAAAATCTTCCACAACGGTGAGGTTGGACTTCACTCACATATCTGTTTTTACATCAACCTAGTGTTTTATCAGCGTCTAAATTCACACATAGCCTATCCTCGCAGACCACCCGAACCTTCAAACCACACACAAGGGAATTTCTGTACTCGCCATCGTACCCTCTTCTCAAATTGCTCGAATCTAAGTATGACAACAAGGTAGCCAGAAAGAGCATTCTCGACCAGTACCACAGTCACACTGGCTCTGCACTTAGTTCAACCGCATTGCGCTGGCATCACTAAGCGTGAACACCATACACGATATCACGTAGTATTGTTATAAGTATGTGGTGTCATGTAGGGTGTCCATGCTTAGTGATGCTAACGCAATGCGGTTGAACTACTGTAAGTGCAGAGCCTGTGTGACTGTGATATTTGTCGAGAATCCTCTTTCTGGTCACCTTGTTGTCATACTTAAATCAGAGTGCTCTGAGAAGAGGGTACGATGGCAAGAGCAGAATTGCCCTCGTCTGTGGTTTGAAGGTTCGGATGGGCTGCTAGGGTATAGGATATGTGTGAATTCAGATGCTGATGAAACACTAGCCTAATGGGAAAGCAGATATGAGAGTGAGTTTACACTGTTGTGGAAAATTTATGATGAAAATTTGCTATGTAACTTCTGAGTTCTAAAATAGCCACGAAAAAAGAAAAGAAATTTACTTTCTGCCTTTTTCCTGTTTCTTGAGCCAAAAAGCTGATGTTGCTACCAAATATGGTAAATTCTTTCATAAATTCAAAAAAGTCTTTGCTTTTCTTCATTTTATCGATGTTTTCTTGAGTCTAAACAATAAAAGTAAGGGAACATTTCTGCCACAAAGTATGAAAAATGAGAGTATTTCAAACTAAGGTTCGGTCTACACTGTGAGTAAAATCGTGACCACATCTTTATAGTTCACAATAAACAAAACAATTTGGTGCGCCAGCCTCGGCGTGCAGACTGCGTACAAACTGTATGTGCGCCAGCCCCCTCGTGCCAACCGCGTGCACAAACTGTATTTGGTTGAAATAAACAAAAGGTACGCTCGTACGCTCACGATTTCACGCCAGTGTTGACCGGGCAAAAACGCTCGACTGCTGGCATTCTTCAAAACACAGCGTTTTTCAGCTAGATCAAAATGCAAATATTTGTAGGTTATCGCCAGCGTTTTGCAAGTCCATACTCGCAAGGTTTATCAGAGCATTACGAAGTTCTATTTGAATAAGGTTATCAGTCTTTTTGCTTTATAATTAAAATAAGAGTCTATATTAGTCCAAAGGACATTAAACGCAACGTTAAATAGGGCCCTAATGTTTCGACTGTATTATTTAGTCTGCAATGCCAATGTTAGTGTCGTTTGATAGACATTTACTTTGTTCCATTTACACATGATGATTCGCACTAACCTTTCGCAACACTTCGTATGTTTTCATCAAGGAAAGTTGGTCGTGCAGCAGATGAATTTCAACCACCGATTTCAGTGTTGTGACGCAAGCGAAAGCAAACTCACTTCGCTTGATGTCGTCATCAGAACATGACGACATCAGCTTGACGTCATTGCGATTTTCAGGCAAAGTGAGAAAACTTTCTCTTCCGCCGTATAACCAATGGACTAATTCTGGCTTTTGGTTCGGACATGAAGAGCTTGGTGTCCCCTAAAAAGTAAGAAAGCGCATATATATAAAGAAAGAGTGTATGAGCAAACATTAATTGGCTATCTTTGGTACCCGTTATTCAAATCGAATTTTCCTGTCCCTAAACTGGACATATTCCTATCTTAAATGATTTGAGTTTCGTTGATCGAATCATATTTGATCACAATACGAACAACGAAGATGACGAAAAAAGTTTTGTCAACATCTTCGCACTTACGTCATCATCGTATACATCCTCCACGCCACTGTCGGTTCCGGTCTGGCTACTGCTACTGGGACTCATCCCGCTGCTCGATTGTTGCGTCAACAAGCGACATAATGACTCACCTATATTTAGCAGAGTTAATTAGTGATGTAGTTAAGACCCTGATGGTCGAGACCGAGACTTGGAAAAAATTCGAGTCCAAGACCCGAGACCAAGACTTGAAAAAATTTTCGAGATCGAGACTCGGTGAGTTTGTTCGAGACCGAGACGAGACTTCGAGACCCGAGATTTTAGAAGCTAAGCTTATTCGTATTGACTACTGAAAACCCTTTTCATGGTTTTTCCTTAAGCAAACTAGCATTTCGCAGAATGTTTTTTATTTCCTGCTTTTTCATCGTCGTACTCTTTATGATGACTATACCCAAATTTTATTATGGCCGAATTACGAGACATAATGCAAATTGTTTCAACGTAAATAATGAAATAATACTTTATAACGAATTAACTCAAACTAAACACAACTGCCACTCGTATTACAAAGATATTCTTACAATATGTATTACAAAGATATTCATATAAAATGCATCTTAAATTTGCTTAAGTTTCATTACCAAACTGGTCGTGGACCAATCTAGAGGAATTCGATTTCGAAGCGAGTTGCTAAATCAAATTAAAATAAAAGCTTTCATAAACTCGCGGCTTAGTGTATGGGCATTAAGCAACACTGCACCAAAGAAACATCGCAGCGGGGCGAGACGTTAGTGACACTGCGTCCGATTTTGACCGGACCAAGAATCGAAACGCAGACCTCACGCTCCGATGGCGGTGTCTTTAACTACTAACGCTGACCGGTCGTTTAAATGTAAAATAAAGCGGGCTTGATAAAGCAGTTGCATTCAGATAATTATTTTAATGACATGAAGGCTGTGGTGGAATGTGCGATTGTGTTTTCATAAACAAGACATCAAGATGAATGATTCAGTGACCTAATAGTGGTCCAAGTACACGGCAAACACAGTAATGTATAACAAATATCTGAGTTTCGGTATTATTTCTTATCAAGACTTTATTTCTCCGATACCGCCCTGAAAATCTTTTGGGGTCCCGCATCTTCCCCATTCGATGGCCCATGTTTATACCTCAGCTTTATACCTCAAGCTATTTTAATCTGCACAGGACCTAATTGTTACTCCTAATGTTTGATATTTACAAAAAAGCAGTGGTAAAGTAGACTTAAGTTCATCAGTCTGAGTCTGCAATCTTAACTGTATCATACTACGAAAGATCTTTCAACAGAATGAGACTGAAAACAATCACTTTGAGGTCTGAGCTGTCCTGATTAACCTTCCTTGACCAAACCTCATCGCACTGCCATGCTACCACCTCAAACTCGGTCCACGTGCAAGGAACCTGAACGAGAAAATGGTTTAGAGTATTTACTACCAGAAAGCAAAAATGTAGACAGCGGCAATTAACACCTTCAACAAAGATCAACATCAAATAATACCGCTTGAGCGGCTTCTTCCCCTCCAGACTGTTTTACATCACACCTTTCATAAGTAAATAACAAAGATAATAATGAATAACAGGTCGAGCAGTTTTCTCTCACGGCTCTACCTGAGTTTTTTCGAACCTCAAGTATCTCCCACTGGGTAGCCAATTATCAAAAATTGAGCTTTTATTGCAAAACTTTGTTTATCGCGATCTCAGTTTAAAAACATTTACGGAAATAAATCAAAATTGACCGAAATGAATAAATAAAGGAGATTGTTGGAAAGCAATTAAAAAGGTGTTAAGACCTTGTAAGTCATTCGAATCTTTGTTTGCGTTGCTTACATTAAATAATTAAATGCAAAATTTTACTCCTACGCCTAACCAAGATTTTGAGTCTCGAGACTTCTCATATTTCGAGACCATGACTTTTCGAGACCAAGACTCGAGATCGAGACTTTCAAAAATATGTCTCGAGACAGTCTCGAGACCCGAAACCGGTCTCGAGAACTCCATCACTAGAATTAATTAACGAATACTTGCCCATTGAGAATTTAAAGAAGGCTGATATTTTATTAGGGGAAAGCCATAGGGTTTGAAGGAAACGGCGTGATAATGAGAATTGATTGACGCATTTTCATCCTCCACTAACAGCTGCGGCGTAGCTTAGTTAGTAAAGTGTCTAACTGGGGTTAGATATCCAAAGGTTAGTGGGTACAGGTTTGATTCTTAGAATTAGTTATACGTCGTCGTGCAGTATTTTTGAGAAATACAAGTTTATTTCCCATGTAGGGTCAAGCGCTTTACCCATTGTGGTGAAACTGCCTGTTGCAAACAGAACCAAAAAAAAAATGCTTTGAATTGGTGTGGTTTTACAGACCCAAAGCGCCTGGTTGTACGCAGGGCCTAAGAGAGGGGATTCAGAGGTACACCACACCCGGGTCCGCGCCTAAGGGGGGCGGAAAATCCTAAAAGTACACTAAAAGGACCCGGAAGATCACAAATTCAGGCCGAAAGTTAACCGAAATTCTGGCGAAGAACTTTTTTTCTGGTCTTTACGTAATTTCCGGCAGAACATAATCGTAATTTTCAGTCTTTATACTCCCTGAAAAATTATCAGTCTTTATACTCCCTTTATACCCTCTTTGAGGCTGTGTGGTTATATGCATGAATAAATAAATTCACTCACCAAGAAACAACCATGACACTTGTATTTGGGACAAACACTGAGGAGTTTACATTCACCTTTATGCAGTAGATTGATCGCTAAAAACGAGTTTGTGCAATCTTATTCGTTGGAATGTATTCAATTTTAAGAAACTTACGATTTTAATCAGTTAAACAAATTTTTGAAAGTAAAAGTTTTCTGAAATACCAACCAAATCGATGCTATGCAAGTTACGCAAGGATAGGTATATACGCTGGATGATCTAAAAATCTTATTTTTATGGAAAAATTCGTGAGCTTTTGACTAAAACATTAACGAATGTAATGAGCCAAGGTTTTAAAACAAGCTGTCAAAATCAAAAAAATATAATGCCATTGCTTCGTAGACTAATGGAAGAAGAGATTAACGTAAGAGCTACTTCGAAATCTCTTTAAAAATATTTTCCACTAATTATCGAATTTGAAGCAGACATCGTCATTATCACCCATTAAATATTTATTATCCAAGGTGTTAGGTGATGAGGGAAATCAATAAATTCTGATCTTCCATCTCAACTTGTTTACGCCACTTAGCAATGATATCATTCTGAGTGATGTTGGGCGGAGATGAATAGAAAAAGAAAGCTCACACTAAAAGTAAAAAACAAAGGGTGGCACCAATCTCAAAGTTCTTCTATGGTATGCAATCCATTCTAACCGAATGGGCTCCAAACCCCCAAATCTATGAACAAAAACACTGATTACTAGCTAACCTCTTTTAAATTTGGAAACCAAAGAGGTTTGAAACAATAAAAATTGAACCAAAAATTGGGCACTATTTTTAAGTCAAGCTTGTTTTTTACACTGTTTCACTGAGTCAATTGTTTGTTTGTGTTATTGTTGCTATGTGGTCTCACTAAACAGCTCAAAAAAGCAAAAGCTATCAGTGAAAGGAAGATGTAATATATCAAACAAGCAAACAAATTTGGTCGAAAACCACAAGAGCTAGGCGGAATGTTCAAGCCTTGTTCTGCTTTGTAAAAGACTTCACTCCTTGGTACTTGATTGAGAAAACAGTCGTCAACGATGCAGTCCTCCTGTTTTATTCAGTTGTATTACAGTTAGTATAGTATTGCAGATAAAATTCCAAGTCAAACTGAATATCCAAAAATCATTCAAAAGCAATGCAAATTTAACCGAGGTTCTCTGCTTATTCCAAAAAATTAATTGGAACTTTATGCATTGTAAAATTAGCAAACTGAATGTGCTGGATAGAATTTCAAAAAGCAACAAAAGATTACGTGCAAAACTGCAGCTGAAAAAAGCTGTTTGCAATTGGTTGCTTTCAGCAGTGGCAACTAAAACAAATCAAGCGACAGATAAACGTGAACAAAAGGCCAAGAGTTTGCGTCCAACATACGACAAAAAATAAATAACTACACTATTTGAAACTAAAGAAACTTTTTCAAAGCCGGTGCTGAAACAAAATTCACTCGAGTAGCCTACGCTTTGATTGGTGTATAGAGCCTTCGCCGGATACAGTCTGCTGCGAATTGCTATGTTCTTAATTTCAAATGCCAGCTTATTAAACAGGAAAGCTGCTTTTATTATTTCGTAATACTCTGTTAGAGAATTGAACAATAACATGAGCGAAATAATTCAATTGATCAAAGGTGTTACTCACCCCACAATGTATAATTATGTTATCATAGAACTTCAACCATACGCGAGACAAACTACTGCTAAGTCACAGAAGACCATAAAGATATGTGGTGAGAAAATGATAGGCGAATATAAGCAATCCGTCGAGCTTCACCGATCAGTGACTGAGTGAATAGATCGTCTGCTACTGAAACGGAAGACTTGGGTTCAATTCCCGGCTGGGTCAAACCAAAGACTGCAAAACTTGATGTTCACAGCTTTCCTGCTTGACGCTCAGCATTAAAAGGGACAGTGTGAAGCCTCCACCATGTGTGGTAGATAGGCGGCAGCTTGACTCGAAGACCGCAAGATCCCTTCGGTGTTTCCTGGCCAAGCCAACTACGTAAGTAAAATGTAATTACAATTTCAATCAAGTCTTAGAAAAGAGATTCAAGTTCAACTTCATTACGTGACTCGTTTGTAATTAAAGCGATCGATCACTTTTTCAAATAAACAAAGTATTGAAATGTAGAAAAACTCGTTGAAAAGAACTATCCCACCATTTAACGATCAGTCACCGAATTGTATGAGAAGTCTGCTATTTAAACTGTAAACTCGGTTTCAATTCCCAGACCGGTCAAACCGACGACCGAAAAAAAATTGGCATTCGCCTGTTTCCCTGCTTGGACGATCAGTAATAAAAAAGGACAGTGTGAGCTACAAAGTTTCCACCGTAACTGATAGACAGAGGTAGGTGGCAGCTTGACTCGAAGACCGAAAGGTCCTTTTGCTGTCTCCTGGCCAAGGCAACTTGGTGAATAAAGATCTTACTAGTTACAATGTAATTACAATTAGTAATGTAATTCGAATTACATAACTCAGTAGTTTCACATCATTTTCTCGTCAAATGAAAGTAAAAACAAATATTGAACGCAAACTAACCTGCAGCGATAGCTGTTTTGCATGTTGAATTGACCAGAAGTGAACTTTGCTCGTCGATTGCACTTTGGCACATTTGTACACTTTGGGACACAGCGGCAGAAACAATCTAAAAGAAGGACGAAATTTATGTGATTAAGCACAATTATTTTCTAAAGATCAGCGCGAGTCAAAATTTCAGTAAAAATCGCCAACCTCAAGGAACCAAATTAATTATTTAGATTGATTAAACTGTATATTTATCAGGCAAAATATTCAGTCAATAAACAATAACGTAATTAAAAAATATTATAAAAAATTAGCAATAAAAGACCCAAAGGTCCCTTTGCTGTCTCCTGGCCAAGACAACTTGGTGAATAAAATGTAATTACAATTACAATCGCATTTTTTTCTACGTATTATAACAAGAGCTTTTGTAAATTTCTACCTATTTTGGCTGATGTGCTTCTTGCAAAAAAGTTTTGATTTGTATACAGTACGAATCACATGTAAGGATATAATAAGACATTGAATACTTGGCATTTACAACTCTCTAAGCTAAGGAGATCCTTAAAAGTTTTCTATTAATTTAAATGGAATAAGATTTTCTATTTGAATTAGGAGCCAGTTCAACAATGCTTCAATGCCCAACACACCGCTTTCGACCTTATCACTGATATTTGCAGCGCGATTTCATTAGCATAATTTTGTCGAGTTTCATAGCATTACTTTAATAAAGCTGTTAAGACCGTTTTGCTAAGTAAACTGCGTCCCATTGTTACTCTTCTGTAGAAGACCATCGGCGTTACTTCAGCAATTCAGTAAGGTTCACGGACCGATATATCTTGGTTTGATTTTTATTCTTTTCTGCTTACTCAAATTTAAAAGTTTACAATAACCTGAAAATCAGCCCACAACACCGATTAATTCTTACGTGAATTGACTGATCAATGGAAGCGGTTTTGATTGGTGGAAATGTTGACTGAGAACATTTGTGATGTAATAAAGAAAAAATCTAAAACAAAAATATTGAAGTCTTTAAAAAATATTTTGATTATTAACAAGTCAAACGTGTTTAGATTTTAACTCAGTCCATCTTTAATTACCAAGTTGCTTTGGCCAGGAGACAGCGAAGGGACCTTTCGGTTTTCGGGTCAAGCCGCCACCTGTCCACCTGTCTACCACACACGGTGGACTGGTGGAGGCTTCACGCTGTCTCTGTAACTGCTGAACGTCAAGTAGAGAAGCAGTGAATACCAATTTTTATAGTCTTTGGATTGACTTAGCCGGGAATCGAACCCGAGTCTACCATTTCAGTACCAGACGCTTCATCCAATCGACCACTGATCGGTTGTTTACATTTGACTTTCTTTAAAATAACAATAATATGTTTAACGTACACTACTTTTTAACACAATATGGATATAAAATTTTGACTCTTTAACTTAGCTTGTTCATTCGCTGATTTTCATCTTTATTTTAATAGAAAATTGATGAAATGAATTGCAGTAAAATTATATAATAATGTTTGCAAATTTTTATGTTAGCACTTATAACTATAAAATCGCAGTAAAAGGTTAAAAGCACAACAGTCTGTTTTGTCCTAAGGACTCGTCAGGTGCTATTGTAGTCTTATTCAAATCGATTATCTGACGAGTCCTTAGGACGAAACAGACTGTTGTGCTTTTAACCTTTTACTGCAATTTTATAGTTATATTTTGCTCTGATTTTACTTTGTATATCATCGAGTACTGTTTCAGAAGATTGACTCACAACAATTTTCTATGTTAGCACTTATTAGCATTTAATCATTGTTGAAATATTTCATTAGAATTTTATTTTTCTTTTAATTTTCTGAGTAATAAATTTCAACTGCATTGTTTCGATCAAATTTTCCTTAATGGTGTTCCCCAAGGATTCTTATCTGGGCCTCTGTTTGAATAGCGTAGAAATTGATTTGCTGTATTGTCAATTTGATGTAGAATATTACAAATTTTACGCAGTAGTTTGCTATGTAAGTGAACAAAACAAAACAGATGCTAAATTCCCTAGAGAGGTTAAAACTACAATATACAAGCAATGATAAAAGTAATCAATCAAAGCAAAACATGCTTATATCATTAGTAATTGCATTGTGCATTGTGCAAAATAATTACTGTACAGTATAACATTAAATTGCATCAAAGCGCGTAAGGTTCTTCAGTACAAGATTGTATTTCATGCGGTGCTAAACCATGAAGCAGCTTCTTCTTAATTTTCTTGACTATCTTTATTTTACACGCGTCAGTGTATCGTAAAAGTGAAACGCGTCAGAGAAACTTCTGGTAATTTTTATAGAATTTTGAAGCAGTAAAGTTTGCTGAGGGCGGCGGCAGAAAATTTGTTCACGGCGAGTTGTCGGCGACTAAATGATCGCACGAAGTTGTCGGCGACTAAGTGATGGCACAAAATTGTTTTCGAATATACGTCGCAAAATTTCAACAAAAAGATCCAACCATTGTATAATGGGCAACGTAAACACCAACATCGCCTAATCCCAGTGAAAAGAAATTTTTTCTATTGGAAATTTTCTCTATATTTACTCTAATAGCTTCTATCATTTGATTAGTATAGATCAAATGGATCGAAATTAGTCGCGAAGTCGCGCTCTTAACGATCGATTTTGCGTCAATAAAGCGTTTACGAAATCACTGGATTTACTTCTTTGATGGTGTATTTAGGCATAGAACAAAAAAACGAAAAACATTAATTTCGAAGCATTCTCGTCGCATTTTTTTTTTTCAGAAATTAAAGATGAACGTAGAGTCCAAAGCACGAAGTAATTTTCTTAACACAACAGTGATCGTGCAAAACTTGCGACCCCAGCGGGAATCGAATTTGCAACCTTACGAGTTGGAAGTTGGTGTGACATTTCCAAAGGTATTGTGTGGAACAAAAAAATTGACAGAGTTGTTTTGACTAGAGAAACTCAAAAGACCTAAGCAGTAAGCAATAATGATCATTATAGGTTTGGTCTATATTAATTAATGTTACCGCAAATACGGAAGCATGGCCACCAGTATTATGCTTTATTTCAACAAAGTTTAACATATACAAAATGTGCGCTCGGGAGTAGGCGTGCAAAGCATGAGTTGCATCGCAAAGTACGAGTTTTGCATTAGCTTGACTCAATAACCGATGAAAGGGTTCTTTATTGCTCTCTGCCGGTCACTTTCGAGTTTGTTTGTTTCGATATTTTTTTTTACAGTTTTGTTTGTTTGCTTCTATGTCAATTGTGAATTGGTGAAATAAATAACTTTTTTTTTGTCAGAACTAATATAAGATGCACTGGCGCGTTTACGATTTTACATGAAGTTTAGATTTTACGACAAACGTACAACTTCAGTCAAGGTGCTGAATCCGACCAGACAGTTGACATTATTAATTTATTTTATACATATGAAAGCAAAATTAAACAAAAAACAAATACGTGTACAGACGGTAAAACGAATTCAAATTATCGGCATACAGCCTCCTGCTTTCGGATTTTTATTACATTTCGCTGCAAGGAAAGACTGCTATGAATTAGAAAGGTTATGTAACGTTTATCCACCAGCACAGTCTGAGCTTGCTTTGAAAGACTCCAAAATGTTTACGATGACTCCGCTTTTCGTCGAGCAATATGGAGCAGAGTTGTAAGTCGGGTCGGGCTTTTTGGGTTGGGTTCGGGTCGAGTTCGGGCCAAAAGTTGACAAAAACTTCGGGCTTAATTCGGGCCTGAGACGTACTTTTTATCTTAGGTGCACAAAAATATAATCAAAATAAATTGGCAACATTGCTAAATTTTTCAGACCTAACGTGACTTTCGGTTTTTTTCGGGCATGATTAGGGTTTCAAATTAGTTTTCGGGTTCGGGCTTATATTTTCGGGTTCGAGCCGGGTTCGGGCCTGGACTAGTCGGCCCGTTTACAACTCTGATATGGAGTAAAACGTCCATAAGTTTCAAAAGAATATGCTTTCGATTATCGAGTTAATCTATGGTCATAATTATGCTTTGTAATTTGTTGTTGAATCTTTAAATCCTCTACACAACCCTTCTCAAATCAACTGCTATTGATTTATCGGCTTGAGCATGACATGTGAAAAGCGATTACATTTTTTTGAAAACAAAAATCCTCTAAATCTTAAGAACAAACTGCGATTTACATGCCTATACAGGATTTACTTGTTCCTCATGTTACTTTTTAACCTGATATAAATTTATTTTCACACAGCTACAACATAATATTGACAGTCGTTTTCGATTTGCATAAAATAACCGAAACTTGTCGTTCGTCAGTACACAATACCGTTTCGCTTTTATGAATCATCTGATAATCTGTTTCGAGTAAGTGAACAAAACGTTTTGATAAATGTGCTTTAGCCATTCTTATTGGATTAAAAATATTGAAACGATTTTTAGTTTTAATCAAGGAGTTGATCTTTAGTAAAAGCAATAGCGGTTTATACAATACGTTGTCGCCTCTGATTGTGATATGCCAGTTAGCTAACACTATTCCCAGCCAACACTACAGTAAATACGTCAGTGACCAGGACTTAGAAGTCGTGAAAGTTATATTTTGAAAGATCAGCCCATATTTGCCGTGCTGGTTTCAAGCAAAATAAAATTTGAAAAAACTAATAATTACCTGGTTAATTAAGGGTTGAATCCGCGTTTCGATCGTCTTAGTTGGAATGGATGCAATGGAGTGATTGATCCCCGATCGGATTGATTCGTGAAGATTAAATCCGAAAAAATTATGAGAAAGTGATGAGTTCGAAGAAAACATTACTGTTCTTCTGAACGCCTAATTCAGCTCATGCAATAAAAGCGACTATGACTGTATAATTTCCCATATTATGATGACATCCAGGTGCTGTCTTAGGGTACACTACCAACCTATTATATATCTTTTTATATGAATCAAATTAATCCTTTTTTTTTTTTTTTTTTAGGATAGCGCGAACGCAGTCCCCACTAACCAAAATTATACGACCGAGTTATCCACATTTGGGATAATCGCAGGGGTCAACCCGGCCGAAGTGCAATGGCCGGGCCTCGCCCTGGGCCCACCGCCTACGTGATCACGGTGAAGACCCTCGTCAGGTAAGTATCCTTTTTCTGTCGAGATTGCGATGCTTTATCTCATACTTAATGATTGCAAGAACTACCTAACTCACAACGCTCAAAACATTTTTAAATGGTTAATTGCTTTGCTTTGCTTTCCTGCATAAACCGTTCTAATCTTCTCTTACAAGCCATTTGTTTCTGCATTTCTACGTTGAGAAACTTGCGAAGGCAGATGGCGATGCGTCTGATGAAATCGATCACCATGTTTTCTGCAGCACGAATTTGCATTTTTTCACATTACTTTTTTTTCTTCTGCGTAAAGAAGTGGGTGGAACGAGTAATGGGAATTAGCAGATGGCGCAGCGAGGTGTTGAATTTGAACAAAGCTCACAACGGCGATAGTTCGGTTCCCGAAGGAGGCAGAATTCCGTATGTGTATGTAGTTGCTTTGTGTTTGAAACCATTCTCTCAGTTAAGTTATTGATATGAAGTTCATACTAAATTTATTAGACAACTTAGAGCCAAAATTGCTCCGAAAATGTTTAGATTCTTAGAAATTTAAATATGTTTCGCACATGTTTATTTGCTTTCAGTTTTTTAATTAACTTTGTGTTCATCTCATAATTTTTGCATTTAATTGAATGTCTTTCGTTTTTATTCATTTATTTATTTTCAACACAATGATACATTTCTTAAAAGAAATCGTACAGCAATGTTAATTTCAGTTTCCCAGTGTCCAGTGAATAAAGTGTCTGCTGTCGGGTCAAACCAAAGACTGTGAAAATTGGTATTCACAGCTTACCTGCTTGACGTTCAGTAATTAAAGGGACAGTGTGAAACCTCCACCATGTGTGGTAGACAGGTGGGCAGGTGGCAGCTTGATTCGAAGACCGAAAAATTCCTTCGCTGTCTCCTGACCAAAGCAACTTGGTGAATAAAATGTAATTACAATTACATAGAAACATGATGAAGACTTCGCGATTGTTGAATGCGAACGGACCTTTAAAATAATGTTTTTGGGTTGATAGGAACCCTTCATCAGGAACAAATTTTTGGCGTTCAGAAAAAAGCCGATTTTGCCCGTTGTGGTTTTTGAAGCAAATAAATTCCCAAGCGTATTATGATGCAATCAATAATGCATTTATGACGTAAGGTCAAGATCATAATAATCCAACCGTAAACAATATAAGACTTTTCATTTCAATGATGCAATAACGGAAACTAATCCGAAGCGACTTTGATAGAACTAGTCTTTCAACAATGTTGCTTAATTGTAATAGGGCTAAGAAACTTAGCTACTGCAAAAAAAAAAAAAAAACTAACTATTTTGATTTTGTGTCATTCTTGAGCCTTGAAGGAATGAAAATAGAATCCACGGCCTAAAGGAATGATAATTTTGTGTTTTTTTTTCATTAATATTAGAAGCTGAGTTTTCAAAAAAAATTAGCTAATAAAAAAAGTAATTGCGAATGAACGCTGAATTTGTTTCGATGTGCTTTATTTCAACGGCCAGTAACTTAGTCGAGGGGTCAAGAAGTGCAGGTATTCGGCTTTAGAACCCAAGATCCGAGTTCGATTACTGGTCAGATTAGTTCGGACACAGTGTTGCCAACGCCTTTTTCAATTCTTCACAGAAATGTTTTCGTAATAGTTCAAAAGGTTGTGTGGCTAAAGCGGAATGGGGCTGGAGATAGGCCCCGCAAATTCAATAGATCTTGTCCACATTGGATGAAAATCGTGACGGCAGTAAGAGGCGATCAACCAATCAGTGCTTATTTTAACAAAACTTTAGCACGCCGCACATGCCAATTATTCAGCCTATCCCTCTCAATCGTAAAATGTGGCAAAATAATTGAATAAACAAGGGACCGCTTAAACTTTTCCAATTTTACGCTAAGTGCAGACTAGGCCTTGTCTTAATGCTCACCAGATCCACACTTTTTTATTTGTTCAATGTTTGACAAATTTTGGTTGATATATTTCACTTCAACCGCACGGTTTGATAAAATTTTTACACTCTGCCATAATGAAGAACACAGATACGAACTAACTGTACAGCAACAACTGTAAACAATGCACACGTCATGCATACAGACTTTTAATCTCAGAGATATATTGCATCAAATCTAAATTCATTCATGGCAGAGTTGCTCTCGTCAATTTTTGGATCTTCGTAATAAAACCGTTTGCAGCAGCCAAATCTTGGTTAATAGTGTCGTTATCTTAAAACGAAACAACTTAAAATAAAACCGGTGAAAAAGTATCCGAAATTGGCCGATCGACAAAGATACCACCAAAATAATCGTTATACGATACCAGCTTCGGGCAACATTTATTTTAAGAAGATTTTAGAGTTTTAAGAAAAACAACGTTCCATTGACGGTTGCAAAAACTTGAAGCAGTAAAATTAACACAAAAGTATCACAAAAATTATCAGGAGTTAGCTTCAAGAGCCGGTCTTCACTGGACACAAAATCGTAAACGTAAGAGCGTATCCTTTATTTAATTTAGCCGCGTGCCAGGCGTATCGAATTTTTCTTGAACTAATGATCCGCTTGTATGCACACAATTTGACACCAAGGGTAGACCGGGCCCAAACAAAAACATTGTGAACTAAACGCTGCGGAGAAATGTGAACCTCCTAAACCTCCCCATCCTCCGATTGTTTTCCATTTCATTTTCTAACCAGTTTTCACTTATCATTCAGGTGGCATGTCGTAGTAAAGTGTACATATGATACTACAGAGCATACAGCAATGCTGTAAAATGAAAACTGTTTATTCAGAAATCTGAAATAATTTTGATAACTTATTGATTATTAAACAAGAAAAAGCATCAACCCTTGTAGCCTCAGCTTTCCGACAAGCTGGGGTCTTCAATTTTTCCCATAAAAGAAAAAACTTCGGATCGTACGCTATAGATTCCATAAAAGAAGGGCTGGTTTGCTATTACTTCGATAGGACCCGCGCCCGATCTCCCGGCAAAGATAATCGCAGATGCAGCTGCCGCTTCCGTACCTAAACAATATTGTAACGTCACAGTAACGGATCTTTTAAAAAAAGCCGGTTACTCTATTTCTTGATCATAACCATCAACACGGTTTTCAAGAGCAAAAATTTAAATGTAATTGCAGCACATGGGACCTTTCCGGTCTTCAGGCAAGTTTATGAAGCTGCCCACCTGTCCTTTTTAATTGCTAAGCTTTAAACTGGGATGTAGCAAATATCAAAAATGTTTGGTTTGAATTGATCGGGAATCGAAATCGAGTATACAGCTTCAGTAGCAGACGCTCACTCCATGCGCCCATTGATTGGTTTCAAGACTTGGGTAGTAATTTGCTATCGTTGACAATCTGGTATTTCCAACCATTCAGCCTCACATCGCAAACATAGCAGTGATTTTGTTGGTGACAGACAATGACGGTTTTGTCTAGAACAGGGATGGTTGCAGTCCGCTCCGCAAGCATGGATATATTCAATCCTACACTGTCTGCGTATATTGCTGCACAGCATGGTGTTATTTTTGCCCTAAACGAAGTAACCAGTAAAATGATCTTTAGCAATTTATGGCCGACAGATAACGATTAGAGACCATAAAAGCCCTCTAGCCAGGGGCGCCGAGAGCCGAACGTGGGCCCGGGGCCAGCTCAAATATGACGGATTTCCGGTTTTGTGAACTCCAAAACAGACGGAGAAAATGCAGCAGTTTCGTCCGAATTATGATGTAATCTCAAAAAAAAAAGGTCTTTATCAAAATTCTAACAGTTTTTCCGTCGGAATTTGGTGATCTCCAAAAAAAAAAAAAAAAAAAGAAAAGGTCTTCAAGCTTCACATGCTGATTTCTCAGTGTCATTTTGATGGGCCCCTCTCGAGCTCATGGGCCCTCTGCTGAACCCGCTGAAGCCAACAGCCTTCCTAAAGCCCATGGGCCCCGGGGTTATTGTACCTCCTGCCCCCCCTCTCGGTGGCCCTGCCTTTAGCACATTTTAGGCCTAATTTTGGGTCCAAGACCTAAGCACAGTATAAATATATGATATTTATACTGTGACCTAAGCGTTACTTGATCAAAATGAAAGCATCAAAAACTGTCGCCCTCCGGTTACAGCATCAAATCAGGCTCTTCTGGAGAAACGTTTGGGCCATTTGGTCTTAAATCATTCCTAATTTTAGTTATTTAACATTGTGTTCAATTTAACCACATCGAGAATTGAACCCTGTAGCTCTCGTTTGACAGGAGAGTACTTACCATTCCGATTGACATTGATGAAGGCTTTGTGGAGGTATTCCGTAACGTAAAGAGACTCCTGATCGGTAATCCCGCTGAAGTCGCCAGAAGGCTCGAATATCTCGTTTACACCTTGATGCATTAGGATCTGCAAAAATGTCATATAAAGGCATACTGAAAATTGATCACAGAAAAGGATGAGGTAGGATGCCAAACTATAATGGAAAGTAAGCTGGTTCATGAAATAAAGACAACATTTCAGAGTTTCTTCAGGAGTTTTTGAATAGACTAAACAACCAAATACAATCATAAATGAGGCAGAAGGTAACGACGTAAAATAGAGTACAAACTAAGGTAAAATTAATATTGACTCGGGTTTATTTTCCAGTTGGGTCAAACCAAAGACTAAAAAACTTGGTATTCACAGCTTTCCTGCTTGACGTCCAGCACTAAAAATAGCAATGCGAAGCCTGCATTGCGTGTGAAACAGGTGATTACTTGACAGCTTGACTAGATGATCAAAAGGTCTCTTCCCTGTCTCCTGTCAAGGGCAACTTGGTGGGTGAATAACAGTATAATTACAATTTACAATACAGAATGATGCTTTCTACATGCCATTTAAAGCTCTCATGCGCACCTGGTTCTTTACGTCGGTATCCTGGCTGATTTCAAACTCGGGAATGACAATCCGAAGACCTAGAAAACTCCATTTGTTGAATCCCAAGTTTTCAAAGAAAAGTTGTGGATTGTTGTTGTTGAAGGAAGACAAAGTCGCTAAAAGTATTTCGGTGTCAAAATAAAGCTAATTAATTACAAGATGTAGTGAAAGTGTGCCTAGTGGGTGGCTGCTTGACTCGTTGACGAAGAGATTCTTTACAACATTCTGTTTAAATACAATGTTGATATTTGCCCCTGGGAGTTTTCGTTACTTACTGTTATTTTTCGAGCTGAACAAAGTAAATTGATACCGATACTAGGGCACTGAGTTGCCTACGTTATGTTTTATTGGTAATTTGGTATAGTTTGTTGCTTGAAGCAGACTTTGATACGACGGTATGAGTGAAAAATGCAATAAGATTGATGTTTTGGTGAGAGTATTGTAGAAATCATAAGTGAAATTCTTAAAATTTTTAACACAAATATTGCACTTGGAACGTCAACAATTCCTACTAGGAAGTACAAAATTTGTTTCAAAGAAAAACGCCACCTTTGCCGAATTTTAAAAGGAGAATAGATACCGTCAGCATGCTAAAACAATTAGCAAAGTCATTTTTTGGCATTTTGAGAAAACTGTCAAAAAATCTTTAAAATGTTTTTTTAGAAACAATGTTTGCATTATAATTATTGCGAATAAAATAACTACCACATGGTTTGAGCCAAAGTTTCAAAACTTTGTCAAAATAATTGCTTTAACCACCGATATCCATCACACAAAAAACTCAATCTGATAAAAACAAAAATGACTTCGGCAATTATCTTACCAGACTGACAATTTGAAATAATCATTCGGTATGAGTTTACTGACAAATCCATTTTACCTCCTTCTTCAGTAGGCACGCCAACAACAAAATAGTTCTTGTTTTTGTTTGATTTGTATGGGATGGCTGCAAATCTTATTTTTCCATCGTCGCTTGTGGTTGAGGGGAAAGTACCAATCACTTCGATGAAGTTGGCGTTAACTTGAGACCCGTCGGATCGGTTAAACAAAGTGTACTGCCGAAAAGCATATTACCGATAAATGGTTTGGTAGATCGAGGGCCCACTACTGAAACGGTAGACGTGGATTCGATTCCCGGTGGGGTCAGCCCAAAAAGTATAAAAATTGGTATGCACACTGCCCAGCTTCCCTGCTTGACGTTTAACATTAACAAGGGACAGTGTGAAGCCTCCACCGTGTGTGGTAGACAGATGGGCAGGTGGCAGCTTGCCTTAAAGATGGTGTGGTCACTTTGCTGTGTTCCGGTGAAAGCAACTTGGTGATTAAATATGCAATTGCAATTATAATTGTACATGCAGTAATTTGCTAGTTGAGGTAACATCTCATCTAACAATACAGATCGCTAAAACGCATGTTAGAAAATGTGACTAGTGGTGACTGATGAAGTTCCAGCGGTGTAGCACCACCATACTAAGGTTTGAGGAGGAAGCTTTTACCGACAATAAAAAAATGACATTTCTAACTAATATTATATTCTGTTCTGCAGGCAAATAAAATCTTTTATCATCTAAAATTAACAATAAGCAGGGTTTCATGAATGAAAAAAGTGATAGAAATTTAGCTTCTCAATAAGCTGCAATCAAACTACAGCCAGCAGGACCCCCAATCAATTGACCTTTGGGTCTATAAGAGAAAGTAAGAGAAAAACTTTCAACTGTTTCTCAAAGGATTGTCCTGGACTCGAGTTTGTTTTAATCTAAAGCCCATTAGCAAGGCTGGCAAAAACAAACTACTGGCAAAACTTTGGATTAAAAGCGGACCACAGTTGCACAACGATTGCGCCAGAGAATAAAAATTACTTTTACTTCGTTCAAAGTGAAAATCGGTGCATTTTTGCATCGTGTTTAAGAACAGGGACGTAACGAAGGAGAGGATCAGCGATGGCATTGGCAATCACTCTTTTGAACAGAGGTGGAGTCCTCGAGGTGTCCTTGGCCTCGAGGACGTCCTCGAGAACACATTTTGAAGTCCTTGGGCCTTGGTTTCGAAGGTCAAGTCCTTGGTCTAGGCCTCAAAGCCCCAAGTCCTCAAAAATTGCCCTGTCCTCGGCTTGAGCACAGCACTATTTTTTGAACCGCTAAATTTTGTTGGAAAACGCCAGAAACCTCGCGGAAAATTTGCGAAGACCTTTATTTTTGTTTTCCTCTTTTGGAGATCGCCTGAAAAATTTGTTTGAAGACCTTTTTTTGGAGAACACTTGCGCCTGTGTCCTTGGTTCTTGGCCTTGGCCTCGAGCATTCCTGTCCTTGGCCTCGAGAGGGTCTGTCCTCGGAAGGGCTGTCCATGGGGTTGGCCTCGGACTTTTTGTGTCCTTGGCCTCGAGCCTTGTGTCCTCGACTCCACCTCTGCTTCTGAAGGCGCTTCATTCTAACCAACAGTGTTCTCTACTTGTAGAATAAACGGCCTTAAAAAGCACGGCTCAGCTGTTATTAAGAATCAAGCATTGCCTTACGTTGTTTGTTCGTTTAAAAGCAAACTGCCAGTTTGCTTTGAAGTAGAGCGCATTAGTTAGCACTAAGCGGGTTCGTTCACCAAGACTTAGGGGATTAATCAGGTCTTGTATCCGGTTCTCTGTCACATTTTCCACCCAATTGTTGATCCTGAAAAGCAAATCAAAGTCCAGTGTTTATGCGAAGAAAGGCTGAAAGCAAGACAATGCGTTTTTATGCAATCCTGTCCAAACAAAACTGTACTGTTTGCTGGCAGATATCACAAATACTGCTCATTCTTTAGCAAGCTATATCTACGTCACAATGTATTCCTTTTCATGCAGATTTCTTTTTTGTTTTTTTGTCGCTGCCAATTTTACCAGTTAAACTAACCAGAAATGCAATTACTGTACTTTGGGAAAAGAGGTCAAAGAAACATATGATTGCGAAAAGTTGACCCCGGTTTTTAGCTATTTTTCAGCTTTCAAGTCCTTTTTCAGCTTTCATTTTTTAGCTTTCAAGTCCAAAATTTTTAGGTTTAGGTCAACTATCCACTGCTGCTATGGGACGCATCTGAAAAAACTGGAGCTTCAAGTTATGAAACTAACTTTCACAAATATTTTGAAAACTCGTAGTAAAGTCATAAGCCTTCTGCAATTGGGTAGAGTTACAAAAAAAATCTTATTTAAGTTAGTTAGGATTTAAGTTTATGGAAAATTGCATTTTAATTGGCAATATTGCAACGAAGATTTTATTAACTTTGTAATGAAATATCGCTAAAAGAACAAGATGTAGAATACTGAAGTTGGGAGAAGATGATCATGTTTGAGACGTTTGTTTATTCTTTGGTCATATTTTTAACTGGATGCTTCAACTTTTTTAGCCAATTTAGTGCTGCCGTCGAGACATAGACGTAGCCAGAATTTTTTATTGGGGGGCCCAAATCACAAATCACTTGCAATGACGTCATCATGAAATTTTCAAAAAAGGAACTTTTTTGAGGGGCAAAGATATCGTAGAATAGAAGATCTGAAGCCGTAGCTTGTTGGCAATTAACCAGGACTTTGGTAAAGGGAGAGGGCGAAAACTAATACTTAGAAAGTGCAAACGTCTAACTTAGGAGACGTGTGTGAGTAAGCTAGTGTACTCAAACATATCACAGACGGGAGTGTGGCTATGGGGGTCTGGTCACAAAGCCCACAGCTGCTAGGCGATTTTTTTGGAAAAAAAAGCTATTTTAATCCCATAAGATCACATTTTGCACGTGCCTACAGCCATTTGAAAAAACTAGATTTTTAACATTTGAAAGCCAATCGAAAAATTTAATTGTTCAATCCTCTTTTTACTTGCAATTAAAGTCCAAACCCATTTAAAATCTTGCATTATGGTGTAAAATTTTAATCGCAAGTGATTTGGTCCATATAGAGGGAAGTAAGACTTATTGCCTCTTGCAATATTTTAGCAGTAAATAATAATCCATTCGAAGATTTTCCTTAGAGACTTTTGTTTTGTCATGAAGTTAACCAGTTATAGGAGTACATGTACGGCCAGGGGGCCCAGGACCCCCAATTGAAATTCAATAATTTGTTCAATGAGCATTTTCCCTAACTTTTTTTTTAAGTATTTTTTGCGTAGAAACTGGCAAGGTGGAGTGAATCGTTATTGAAAAATGGTAAAATAGATGGTTACGCTTACTAAACACGTTATTTCCGGGCCGGATTTACATTGCGCGGGGCCCCTGGCACTATGGGGTTTTTGCAACATCTTCCTGCCAAATATAAGTGAAGACCAAGAAAAGTCCTACATCTGAGCGCGGGGCCCTGGCACTGTGCCATATGGCAAATACGGCGGTGGTTATTGCATTATGTTCATAAAAAGTTTAGATGAAAGGGCCTGAGGTAGCAACTTTTAGAACAAAAACCCTTGATTTCATCCTGGTTATACGTTTAATTGGTCGGAAAAAATTGAATGAAGGGGTGCGCCGGGCCCCCTGGTCGTCAATATTATTTATTGTTAATTACTGCTGTACGCGTGTACTGTTGTACGCAAAGATGCTAAAAGAAACTGAAAATGAAGAAACAAGGTTTTTTTGTCAAACGTTTATCATTGGTGGCATTTCGATTGAAGAGGCCCGGACCCCCTGGGCCACCCCCTGGGTAGGCCTATGATTTTGAGATAAGATCGCGCCCTTCAGTTCTTTCATAAAAAAAACATTTAAAGCAAAATTAAAATAACTTTTTTTCCAAAACTTTGAGAACTCGAGTCAAATAACTTGGCAGTTTTTTGAAACCTCCAAGAATTGCATGACATTATTTTGACGTGGACATGTGGTCGTCATTATTATTACTTACTTTTGTGCACGTAAATCCTACATTAAAAAAACTGCAATTCCGGACAAGGACAACATACTGGCTATGCTTTTGTTATATTTATCATCGGTAGCATTTCAATTGGTGGGTTTGCATTACCGCCTGTGTTATAGTATTAGCTTTATAATAGCGTTAAACGAGGGCGTGGGGTTGCAACTTTTAGGACAAAACAGATTTTTCACAGGTTTTTCATATAAATTGTTAAAAATTTGCTTTGAGGGGCCGCTGGTCCGGGACCCTTGGTCATCAGTTAGGTGCCTCGAGGCTCCCTGGTTATCAGTTAAGGGTCCCGGGGCTCCTGGTCGTGATTTAAGGGCCCCGTAGCCCCCTAGTTGTTAATTAGGGGCCCCGGAGTTCCTGGTTATCAGTTAGAGGCCTCGGGTCCCCCTGTCTGTCATTCTGGGGCCCCGCGGCCCCTTGTTTCTCCATTAGGAGGCTGGAGCCCCTGTTCGTCAGTTAGGGGCCCGAAGCCTCCTGGTTGTCGGTTAGGGGCCCCGAGGCCCCATGGCCATTAGTTAGGGTTTCTGGGGGCGCTTGGTCGTCAGTTAGGGACCCGGGATCCCCTGGTTGTCGGTTAGGGGCCCCGGGGCCCCCTGGTCGTTCGTTAGGGGCCCTCTTTGCAAGGCTATGTTGCCATAATTTTTATCATTTGTGGTATTTTAATTGGGGGGCTGGCCGCCTGGCTACGTCTATGCGCCGAGAAAAGGTTATTAAAAGGCTCGACCTACTTACTTATTTTGGCGGGGTATTCCCAGGTCGGCTCTCACAGCTTAGCCCATTAATTGCCTTATCTGTCATTAATTATCGTTGATCCCACACCAAAATTCCACTGGAAATTGGAATAAATCTTGTTGAAGACCTTGGTTGACCTATAATTCGGCCGAACATTAGAACAACTCTTGATGTAGTCTTTTTTTTTTTAATTGCGGCTTATTCTGCCGGAGCCTAACCTACCTATTTGTTTAAGATGAAAGGACTGGCCAAAGCTATCTTCTTACCTTTCCGCCGCTGCGACAGCGTCGATAAAGTTCAAGTAATCCAGCTCTGCGTCATAATTCTGTCTGAGAACATCGAGATAACTCGGCTTGACTGAATAATCTTCCTGAAGAAACAATCCATTAGCAACTCGGAGAAGATCCGGATTTCTTCGAACGGCGTTTCCGTAGAGTTTTCTGCAATGTTTTTCTTGTTCGTTTAGTTAAAGCATATAGTCACCACATATTAGACGGCTTTTAGCGATTACGCGTATTTACCAGCGGAAAAAAGCATGATATTTTTTTCAATGTAAATGCAAAAAAAGGCAAAATGCTTACAGTCAAATGACAAGCTTATTTCTGCGCGCAAATACGCGTGATCAGCAAAAGCAGCCTTACAGTGCATTACATTGTAAATAATTTTGTCGGCAGCATAACCGAGATTGTAAAGGCGTCGTTTTTACGACGATCCTCTTCGCATGATCTGGGTTTAACCCGCACCCTGGTCACGTTATTGCGTCCTTGGATAAGACGCTTTACGATGATTATCTCTGCTTGGTGGCTTCGATCAAGCAGCAAACTCAGTGGACAAGAATTTGAAGAAATCTACAGGAACATTGGATCACGGGAAACTCCTACGCAGGTGCGGATTCATCTAACCACGAAGTAGTCATTGTAATGAAAAGTGCGCGGATCTTCCAATATTTAGCGTTTGACGCTGTCCGGTGACAGGAGGATGAATGTGCGCTACAACAACGATGTAATTTTAGTGATTATGGTTAAGGACTGCCGTGACATGGAAACTATCAGGCCATAATTTTGAAACTTTGATTGTGATGAGTATGGGTTCGAGTATCATCCGTATAGTCACTTTAAGATGGTTTTAATAAAAACTTATGAGTTATCATGGAATGCTTTCAGGTTTCATTAGAGTATAACTGTGGAACAGCTACAAGGCAAACATAAAATTCAATAATATATCCAACTAGAACACGTATCAATTTTATTCCGATTAAGCTAAGAACAAATTAAGTATTTCGGAAGATAAAAATTTACGAAAATATATATCAAATTTAAGTTTTCGATAACTAATCTTAGTAATTAAAAAACAGTACAGACGAAACTAACTCAAAATTTCTTTTTTTGCTTCCGTACATTACCTGGCCGCGTCAAAAACAATAGGTTTTGCCTCAATAAATCGCCGACATGCGCGAAGTTATTGAAGAATTTTACAATCATCTTCATCCAAACTACGTTCATGAACCAGGACGAAGCGTTAATCTCTCAGATCCCAACGACAGCCTACTGTTTGATTACAACTACGAGATGGCATTACAAAAACTACAGTCTCATAAAAAGCAAGCCATTGTATTTACTCATCCTGAACCAAAACCTCTGCGCTTCTCTAAACTACACTGACGCGGGACAACCTCTTTTAGAGTTTCACTTGCAAATTTTTTGCAGGCTGGACTACTGTACGGAGGACGAGCTGCTTGGCTCCAAGCGGCATTGTGTGTAGTGCTTTTTCTAATACCTCAACCATGCATTACTAGTGCGGGGACCTAGCCGGAAGCTAGCGTCATTATGATCATCACTATGACGTTTTGCCCAGCAGGCAACTTTGCCGCTAAACTCCATTGATTTGTATTGTTTATTCTAACCACAAAGCAAAAAAGAGTGCATTATATTTTTCACACTACCTCATTTGATTGTGGACTTTATCGTTAGTTAAATCCGCGTCCCGAAATTTCATCGCGCGACGAAGTTCAGAAGCAGTATTGTTTCTTGTTCCAGCCAAAAGCATTCCCATAGTCAAGTAAATGCTGAAAAGCACACAATCATAGAATTGCAAGCACAAAGGACATTATAAATGCAGCAATGATTCCAACAATAAGTGAAGTTATTACTTTATTATTTTCACGTGGAGGAACTGAATATTGAATTTCCGTAATAACTTCTATTGCCTATTATCAAAGCTTTTATTATACTTCCTGTATTAAGCCGAAGCGTAGAACGAGTTGGCGGGGACCATCTACGTCATTGCGCACGGGTAACACTGCTTCTTTCGAAGAAATATATCGCAGCAGTAGCGAGCCGTAGGCAACGCTATGTGTCCCATTTGACCGGCCCAAAATTTGAACCGCAGACCTCTCGCCTCAGAGGCAAACGTGTTTCCGCTCGATCAACTGGCCGCTTATTATCTATACAATCAAACTTTTAAACCAGTCTTATACACTGGACGTAAAATCATCAGCTTACCAACGTTTCAACCAACTACTATACTATAGTATTGTTTTGGTGACAGCACTTATTACTGTACAGTATTGCTAAATTTACTCATGGCCGATTCTTTCACTTTTCGATTGTTTAGTAATAATAGTTTGCTACAGTTTCATTTACGAACCTCAGTGGTGAAAAGATGACGTTTCCTGAATTCGAAGTGGCTAATATTTCGTACACTTCCCCGGAATATCTCCTCGCTGCTGCGGTGAATTTCGTTTTAAATGGTTTGGTGTCTGGAAGTTGGGCTTGAGCGCAGAGAGCAAAGCACAAAAATACAACTACGATTAACTTCATTGTTTTCGACAATAAATTAAACCCTGCAAATGAATTAAGTGTGAGGAGACGTTTCGACTACTACCAAACCATTATCGACTGTAATCAAGCACAAAAATTTTAACATATTTGATTATTTTACTTGATTTGCATGAACTTTTTATCTTGCTTATTCATCTTAACTTTTCCATTCAAAATTCAATTTCACATTTAAATATTACATTTTGCTTAACATTTTTTTATTCGGATAATTATGGTTCAAATATTTGATTTGAATTCGAAATAATTTTCAAGTATTTTTTGAACAAACTCTTATTAAATTTATTATTTTTCCGAATTGGATCTGTCTTGAAGTAACAAAAGCGCAATGGAAACTCTTTTTATCTCTTTTTTTTAACAAAAATATTTCAAGATTTAAATCAAACGTTTTCAGTTTTATAAAGTAATTATTTATTTTTTGTATCGCAGACATAATTCACACTGATTTACATGACGCATAAACAATTTCTAAAGTCTTTTTCTGGACCTGAATGCGAATCGAACCCAACCAACAGCTTTCCAAGGCCAACGATCTAAGTTTGACCCCCAGACCACGTGTTGCTTGAAACGATTTGAAATTTTCTTTTCATTGGCAGTAAAATCGGCTACATGATGCTCGAGCTGGGTCTTTCTTATCTAACAAGAACATTGCCCAGAGAAATTTATGCTAAATTTTGGAATAACTCGTTCCATGGATCCTTTTAAGAGGCTAAGCTTTTCAGCGTTTATTTTTTGGGTTTTGATAGAATTATGCCAACAAATGCTTCAGCAACGCTTAAGTAGGACTAGCCTGAAAACAGTATTGAAATGTCCTGGACGCGCCATTGAAACTCTGATTAGCAAGCTCAAGATAAACTGCTTCAATTTTGCAAAAGGCTGCATTTTATAGCGATTCATTTCAAAAGCATTTTTCCCGCAGACGTCTTACACGGAAGTACTTGCAACGAAACGTTGTGACGTCATCGGACTTTAATTTACTTCAGATGGATTTATTTTTGCATTTTGCATTAATTTTCTAACTCAAACTACGATTAAGCAAATACCATCAAAAGCTTCAAACTGGTTCAACATTTGTACAAGTAATTACATTTTCTACTTTGGCCAGAAGACAGCAAAGGGACCTTTCGGCAAGGATGGCAGTACGGTACGTTCAGAATTTGCGTATTACGTACCTCGCACCGTACCGTACCAGCGTACCGTATATCAGTTCAAGTTTTGAAGCTTACCGTACCAACGCACCGTACCAGCACCATTTCAAAAAAGGCGTATCGTACCAGCTTACCATACTTTTTTGCAAAAATTGAAGCATACCGAATCGTACTTACGTACCGTACCGTACTGCCATTCTTGCTTTTAACTTCTCGCAACTTTAACTGACTTTGAAATTACTAGCCTATAAATCAGCGATCTCAATTCACACATTTAGCGTCGGTTTCAGCTGTCTTTTGCCTCTGCATACAAAAATCCAGAGCAATGTGCGAAACCTCTGGGATTTCAAATTCAAACAGCGCACCAACGTACCGTACCCGTACCATGACAAAAAAGGCGGACCGTACCAGCGTACCGTGCTTCTTAGCAAAAATCGAGACGTACCGTACCGTACCAACGTACCGTAGCGTACTGCCATCCTTGCCTTCCGGTCCTCGAGTTAAGCTGCTACCGGTCTACCACACACGGTGGAGGTTTCACACTGTCTCTTTCATTGCTGAAAGTCAAACAGGAAAGCTGTGAATATCAATTTTTTAATCTCTGGTTGGACCCGATTGAGAATCGAACCGCAATCTACCGTTTCAGTAGCAGACGCTCAATCCAATCCACAATTATTGCTTTCAGTATCAGCTTGCTGCCAACAGAGTTGTTGTGGCAAACTCAGTGGAATGATAAAAATAGAAGCCATGGGATTAGTCAGTTTGGACAACAGACAAGTGACGAAAGGTCGCAGCTTCCGCTATCGCGATTATAGCACAAAATACGTGAGCCATTGTACTTTTTAATTTCCTTCAAAATTCATTAAAATTCTTGAAAAATAGTCTAAATGAAAATTTGGTAAACTCCGAAAATAATTACGAAATCTCCGGTCAGCTTGTCTCATTATTTAAATAAAAAAAAATTAATGAAACTAGCTTTAGAGCTTTCAGTTGGAAACGGGCCGACAAGAACAGGTCTAAACCCTGCCCCAACCCAAAAAATGATTTGAAGCCAAAACCAGACCCGAAAAAGCTCGAAAATTAGATTAGATCTAAAAATGATAAGATAATGCAAGTACACGGTTATTGTACATATAAGATTAAAATAAAATTATTAATTGCTGATAAATCGAGACGTAATTACACTATAATAATTGTGCAATGCAATCGCATTGATGCTTAAACGAAATCGTCATTCAGTGGAGCAAACCGCCCAGCATAATTGCAAAGTGAACCCTCTTTTTTGCTCTTCGATTTGCTATCTCTTAGGCTGGCATCGCTACCCAAACCCTAACTCTAATGCAAGGTTCTGAAAAAAAAAAATACAAAATAACGCTGTGCAAATCGAACTTGAGCGCATGGCTTAGCAGACGGGCGCCCTATCCACTACACCACAGAGGCAACGCTGTAGATTGGGCAAAGTGCCGTATTTAACTCGAGTTAAAGAGAAAAAAAGCAATAGATGGTAAAATATGGATACACTTTGCTAAAATGCTACCGGCCAACTGGTCGAGCGGTAAGGCGTTCGTTTATGGAGCGTGAGATCTGAGGATTAAATCTCGGGCTGGTCAAATCGGACACAGTGTTGTCAACGGCTCGCCACTGCTGCAACATTTCTTCAAATGGAAATGAGTTCCCGCGCGCAATGACGCGGAGATGGGCCCCGCCAACTCGTTACACGCTTCGGCGCAATTCAGCAAGTATAATAAAAGATTTGATTTGAAAGTTATTTTAATTACACTTTTGTAGCATCTAAAGCGCGAAAACATAAGACACGTGCTTTACGCATATCTCAAGCCCAAAGTAAGTCCGACATCTTGTCCATCTCAAGCCCGAGACCGGCCAAAACCCGACTCAGACCCGAAAATCCGGCGCGACTTAGCTTTTTTAGAGCTAAACAACTTTATCTGTTTATTTACATTTAACATTTTATATCGGACGTAAGTCTTTTAAAACACCAGAACCGTATTATTAAAAGAGTAGGGCATTTGGGCTTCTTCCTCACTTTGTTAAATAATGCGACGAGCAGAAGAAAGATGACGACATCTTCTCCTGGCTAAAAGGGCCCCCGCTTGACTAGCTGTCCAGGGGCGCTGACGCCGTGCTTGCTTGGCTTGGGTCCCGGTTAACTATTTTTCTCGGGGCCTCGGTATCTTACTGTAACCCTGACAACAGCCTGTTATTTTTCCTTTAAAATTTTTTCTAATTTTTATTTATACCAGGAAGATTTCGTTTTTTGCTCGAATAAAAACACGCTTTTTGTATCGAGCTGTACTTTCGGCCAAATTTATCAAAAACAACTTCCTAAAAATCGGGATTTTATTCAGTTTTCAGAAAGTAACACTGAGTTTGGACAAAGCCAGTTCTATATCTAGGACAGCAGGGAGATGAAGTTGTGGTGAAAGGTACCAGCCTTAAAATATTCAAAATCTTATTTTCATTTTAAATAAATATAATAAAATCAATTCCAAAACAGAAAAGCAAAAAGGTGCTCTATAGCCATTTTTCAGCAATAAAGTAACTTGTTATAACTTGGATCTCAAAGTTGAGGAAGATTGAGTTAATAAACAAGCAAGTAAGGATGACGTCACCAAGCATTTCAATGATGTCATTTTTACACCAGCAAAAATATTGTTTTCAAATTCTGCTGCAGCAGTACAAAATAGGTGCTCCAACGCTTTCTGCTGTGCTGCCAATGACTCTTTCCGATCTGGGTGCGTTGCATCATTAGGTAAAACTACCTACTTGCAAATACTGTAGTGAACGTTGTTCGTTTACTGCGCTTAAAATGACTACCTAACTCTTGAACACTTTTTTCGAATTTGCACCTACGTTTTCCTGTGGTTTCAAATGCCTTAACTACCGGTGCTTTACGCCAACCGAAGAGGCCGACTTTCTACGACCTCTGATACAATGACGTCGCAATATGTAAAGTTATGAATAACACTTGGGTATTTTTACACTTCTGTTTTATACGTACTTTTTACCCCAGAGGCATTGTTTTGCGAAAGTATCTCAAATGCTTTGACGTCAAATTGGAAGTATGACGCAAAGAAGATAATAACGACATAATGCAGCAAGAATTAACAAAAATATGAATCGACTCACTAGCCGCTAAAACGGTGTCGAATTCCCCAAAAAGAAATCTCCTACGAAATCTTGGTCTGAGACTAAAATTGTTTCCAGCCAGGGTTGCAAGTCGATGCTGTTTTGAAATAAATACGAATCGATATCGATCTTTCACGCACAAAGCAAAGAATTGTCGATAGTCGATATCAGAAACAAAAAGCAAAGACTAAAGCTTAGAAATCGATGCCGAAATGCGTGACAACAGATGTTTGTGACTATTGGTGTAAAAGACAAACAAAATACATGCTATGGAATGAGGTAACAAATACCGCGATTCTCTAATGCGGATATAAAAGTACACTTTTAGGATAGTTATATAAAGCAATATATAGCATAAGAGAAACTAAACGATGTAAGCTTACGCAAACTCAACAAAAACAAAAGTAAAGGATAAAGACTCTACCAATCGATAACATGTAAGCAAAAAGCATAGAAAAGACGATAATCGATAAAAAAATTGAAAGCAAAGAGTCAGCGATAATGGATGACAGAAAAGCAAAAAATGTAGCATGATTACAAATCGATACTTCCAACCCTGTTTCCAGCCAACTGGCAACATATTATTACGTCACCACTGCTAGGGCCCAATCGATTGAAAATCACCTATTTCAACGGATTTGAAAAATTTAAACAATTGTGGTAGGGTTATTACTTAGCAATGGTAAGGACAAGTTTTGACATTTTATCTATTTTACAAAGCATTAATCAAATCTTTCATTATACTTGCTGTATTACGCCGAAGCGTGTAACTACTTTGTGGGGCTTCACTCTACGTCATCCTGACAACACAGCTGCTTTCGAAGAAATGTTACAGCGGTGGCGAGCCGTTGCAACACTGTTTTCGATTTGATTTGCCTGAGATTTGAACGTCAAACTTACCGCTCCAGAGACGAGCGCGTTACCACTCTACGAACTGGCCGACGCAAAGTATTAATGAGTTACGGACGTCACTCGGTACTCGGCATAAGGATGCGGACGTCACTCGGCATTTGACCGATAACCGTAATCACACAGTTTGTTTCAATAACCCCATCATCTTGGCAAGATCTGACCATTGGCGAAAACTATTAATCCGAGAAATCTTAATGACTCAACGAAGTAATTCAGATCTAAATTCCGACGAAGCTTCAATTCCATTATATTTGTTCTACGTGTGACAACATTTGTTCAACGTGTGAAATATTTATTCAACGTGTGAAAACAATAATTGCTTTTAATTTTACGCTCGCCTTTTTTTTTGCGTCACTGCTTTGCCTTTTTTCCTGTGCTTTGCTGGTGACAAGTTACTGTTGCCCAAATCATTTATCTGCTGATGATGAGACTAGAAATGTCTTGAAACGTTCAGTAAAAGTATGTTTGCTCACGTTTTGGCTCTTTGCTTTATATTACAATTACTAAAACGTTCCGATCATTATGCTCCGATATTAATGAGTTGTTTAATCGCTTTGCGTGCTTCTGGCGTAAAGGCTACCAGCGCGGAAGCCTAGGGAAGAGCCACCAGAACGGCGACTGCTTAAACAAGCAATGCAAAAAAGTTGTGGTTCGAATCCTGTGAAGACAACTTTTAAGGTTTGAATCCTGTAAGAAGACAACTTTTTCGCATTGCTTGTTTTAAGCAGTCGCCGTTCTGGAAGCTCTTCTCTAGGCTTCCGCGCTGGTAGCCTTTAGGCCAGAAGCACGCAAAACGATTAAAAATTAAAACTCTGGCCTGCAAACGTCAAAAACATCATAATTGATGTATTATTAAAATCATTGGACAAGCAAGCTGCTGGGTTTAAATAGCCAAAATTAAGCATGCGGGGAGACGTCTTCTCTAACTCAAGTGGTAGAGCAAAGGACCGGTAGTCTTTTTCACATTGCTGCAGGTTCAAATCTTTTTCACAAAGACTGCAGGTTCGAATCCTGTGGGAAGACAACTTTTTCACATTGCTTGTTTTAAGCAATCGCCGTTCTGATGACTCTTCCCTAGGCTTCCGCGCTGGTAGCCTTTAGGCCAAAAGCACGCAAAACGATTAAACATTAAAACTAGGGTTGCTAACTTTGCGTTTAACCTTTCCGGGACACCTTAATGCTTCCAATTTGAAAACTGATGCAACAGAAGCTTACGACACACAAATGACATCAAAAGCAACAGTGCGTGCTGGGCGTCATAGCGTGATGATCGAGCAGCGTTATTAACCAACCCCCAGCCTCTAAATAATTTTATCATAATCTAAAAAACGTGTGAAAGAGTGAATCTTTGAAGCATAAATACAAAAAATACCACTAAAACAGAAAAAATGTACACCAATTGTTCTAACTCTTAACAAAAAATAAGGGGCGGTATACTACTCAACTTTTGCTGCACTTAACGCAATGCGTTAACTTTGTTTATTTTTATCTCTACGATGCGTAGAGCCGCCAGAGCGCGACAATAAAATTGAGCAGTACGCCGCCCAAGAAGTTGCAAGAACCAGAGGTGGAGTCGAGGACACAAGGCTCGAGGCCAAGGCAAAGGACACAAAAAAAAGTCCGTGGCCAAAGACAGCCTTTCCGAGGACAGACCCTCTCGAGGCCAAGGACAGGAATGCTCGAGGCCAAGGATCAAGGACACAGTCGTAAGTGTTCTCCAAAAAAAAAAGATCTTTAAAAAAGTTTTTATGGCGATCTCCAATTCATAGGCGTACCTAGAATTTTTGGTTGGGAGAGGCCTAAACCACAAATCACATGCAATGACGTCATCATAAATTTTCCAAACAGGAAGTTTTGTGGGACAAAGATATCACAGGGTGGGAGATCTGAAATCGTCGCCTGTTGGGAAGTAACCAGGATTTTGCAAAGGGAGAGGGATAAATTAATACTTGAAAAGCGCCAATATCTAACTTTGGAAACGTGTTGAGAAAGCTAGTGTAACTCAGAGGTATCGCAGACGGGGGTCTGGGGGGCGGGGCCCCCAGCCACCGGAGGCTTGGGGGGTCTGGGGGCGAAGCCCCCAGCCGTTGGGCAATTTTTTGTAATTTTTTGGAAAAAAAGCTATTTTAATGCCGCTAAACCACATTTTGCAAGTGTTCAGAGCCATTTGAAAGCACTAGATTTTTGACATTTGAAAGTCAATTGAAAAAATTAAATTGTTTAATTCTCTTTTTACATGCAATTTAAGTCCAAAATACGTTTAACATATGGAATTTTGAAGTTGAATTTTAGTTGTAAATGATTTGGTCCAGATAGGGGGAAGTAAGGTGCATTTTCTCTTGCTACATTTTAGCAGTAAATAATAATCCACTCGAAGATTTTTCTTAGAGATTTTTGTTTTGTCATAAAAATAACCAGTTATAGGAGTGCATGTTTGGTCAAAGGGTCCCAGGTCCCCTCAATTGATGTTCAATGATTTGTTTAATCAGCATTTTCCATGGCTAATTTTTTTTAAGTATTTTGTGCGTAAAAACCGGCGAGGTTGGAGTTGAATTACTGAATTGTTATATTGAAAAATGGTATTACACAATAGATGGTTACGCCTACTAACCATGTTATTGCCAGGCCAGATTTACATCGCGCTGGGCCCCTGGCACTTTGGAGATTTTCGCAACATCTTTCTACCATGTATAGGTGAAGACAAAAAAAAGTCTTACGATTTCAGCGTGGGGCCCCTAGCTGGTATCCAGCGCCATATTATGATAGATCCGGCCTTGATTAATGCATTACGTTCATAAAAATGCTAGATGTGGACCCGAGATAGCAATTTTATGACAAAAACTCTCCGTTTCTTCCGGGATGTACGTTTAAATTGGCTGGCAAAAATTGAATTGAGGGGGGCCCAGGGCCCCTGGTCTTCAATATTGTTGTTAGTTACTGTTGCAAGCGAAAAATGCTTAAAAGAAAATGAAGAAACAATAGGCTTTTTTGTCACATTTTTGTCATTGGTGAAATTTTAATTGGGGGGCATCCAGGCCCCTCGCCCCCCCCCTGGCTACGCCTATGCTCCAAGTGAGGAAAACAAAAAAGGTGTTCGCAAATTTTCCGCGAGGTTTCTGGCGTTTTCCAACGAAATTTCAATTGTTTAAAAAATAGTGCAGTCCTCGAGCCGAGGACAGGGCAATTTTCGAGGACTTGAGGCTTCGAGGCCAAGGACTTGACCTTCGAGGCCAAGGTCAAGGACTTCAAAATGTGCCCTTGAGGCCAAGGACGTCCTCCAGGACTCCACCTCTGGCAAGAACTCTAACAAAAAATCAGTCCTGGCATTTAAATTTGTATTTTTTTGTGATTTCGCCGCCTTTAAAATCTTTGTCTTTGAGCAGTGAGTTAAGGGTGATTTCCATAACTAGATTTTTATTAAAATTTTCTGCCAAAAATTTATGTTAAAATTTGTAGCCTAATGTTTTCGAAAATATAATAATCCATGAACTCTCACAGTAAGACTAAGACAAAGAGTTGTCAGCAAGGCGTCCTATTAGAAGGCCATGTAAGCCTGAAAACTGACTGAATAATGAAAACCTGCTCATAAAAAAGTCACACACTAACAGTGCAGTATAGGCCTATAAACTAAATAGGCCTATTAACTAACTTCATACCTACTAATTAATCAAGTCATATCTTCATCTTTACTTTTAAACTGCTTTCTTTACTTGCCTTTTACGCTTACAGCTACAAAACCGTTTTAAAATGTGCCGGCGTTTTTTTCAATCGATAAATGAAGTCGAATGATCGTCTCAAATTGAAGGGACTGGTGATTTATCCTCCAGTTTACGATTGTTTAACTTATTTCATTGTTATGTCATCAGAACGTCACAGTTGACGAAACGTCTTGTCCACAACATTACTTTCAACTCATTCTTATTTGATTGACACATCAGAATGATGTAAACTGCTTTTATTTACACAAATATTCGCGTGAATTACATCCGTTTCCAGTTTTGAATGAAGCCGACGTGCTTACATGGCTTATATGTTAAAACGCCTTGGTTGTCAGTAAATTCCGGGACAAACGTGGCCCAGTACCGGACACGGGACGCCAGACGTCAATTCCGGGACAATCTGGGACGGTTGGCAACCCTAATTAAAACTCTGGCCTTCAAACGTCAAAAACATCACAATTGGCTTATTATTAAAATATTAATGAGTTTCCAAATCGTTTAGTTCCACCAAAATGTTCAATACTTTTGAAAATTTTTCCTAACTCTTGGAGAATAAACATTTGCAGTATTTCTAATCCCAATAATATTAACAATTTCCACAAAAAACACCATAAAAGCAAATTTTTTTTGAAAATTTTTAGGATGACAGACAGTTTGAGACTTTCAATCATGTCTTCAGATTTATAATAGAGTGATGACTAATAAATAACAATTTAGTTGCCAAAATTTTGCACCCCTATACTAACCCAAATGCCCACCTCAAGTTAGTCGCTGGCTGCAAGGTTGGAGTGGCCATTTAGTTTTAGATTTTTTTTATAAGTGTTGTTTAAATATATACAAAGTGAAGTAAACAAAGTTCTTAATATATTCCACAGAAGAAAAATTACAGAGCACTGATTTTTTCAAATAATGTGATTCATCAAAAGTACGATATTTGTTATTGTTCAAAATTCTGGGCGTATTGTGGGATGGTTAGACCGTGAGCTGTCGAAGACCATGTCAAGCTGTCTCGCATTTTTCCGGATTCAAGAACAGTTTTGTTTCACCGGCGACGAGAGTTTTCGTAGTACATTATGTCCTACATTAAACAGCATTATATTACAAGATTGTACGACATTGACTTATCAGATCCAGTATGTAAAATAGATATAAACAAACAAACTAAAACTTGAGAAATTCGGTAATAACAAGACTTTGGCCTCAAAAACGATTAGGACTCAAGGCCCTAATCAGATTCTCGGGCCATAGTCACATTCTCAAAATTCGAGCGGAGCTAAACTTATACCCTAAATTCGTAATTACAGCATCGATTTTAGATGAAATATTACCAGGAGGATTTGATCCCGCCTCAACCTGCTCAAGCTTTCGGCCTAGAAGAACCGCAATGACTACAAAAACATTAAAAGATGCGATTGAAGATGATGCTGTGTCGTGGCTCAATTTCAAACTGCTGCCCTCGTGGCGCCGGGGAAAAGCACGAGATGTGCGAAAGAAAAGCAGAAGAGTTCAGCTCGAAAAAAGGCATGTGAATTTCAAGACATTAAGCAAATTTTATTCAAGAAGAGAGAAACTTTATAATAAGCTATAGACATTATACAGAGTCTTATAGGCACAATCAAATCTTTGATTAACAGCCTAAGACATACTGTTTCGGAATCGACATTCGTCTTTTATTCCTCGTCAGTAAAGCTAGTATGAACATGAGCGTAGAAAGGCAAAGAATCGCAAATTAACCAGATCATGACACAATTTTTTTTTCCAAAAAATATAAAGTAATCACAATATTACAAGAGATAATTCTAATGGTTCAATGCAAAATAATTTCCAATAGCATGCCTTAGACATCTGTTTCCCCCAATCTCAGGGCTCATCAGTAAGGCTAGCAAGGCCAAAAGGACAAATATCACCAGTAATAAAAATCTTCAAAACAAGCACCTTACCAATTTATCAATCAATGAATAAATCTTTACCGATTACGTTTATAATATATAAATCTTTACCCATTATATTCAGTCAATTTTAGCCAGAATAGGTAAATCTTAGCTGAAAAATCCTTACCCAATAAGACTAGAGCTATTAATTAAATCTTTACCGAATGAAACTATTGCTATAAATCAAATCTTTACCGACTAAAGTACAAATCTTACCTTACATATTGCAGAAAAACGTTTGGCTAGCTAACAAAAAAAAAAAAAAACTAAGCCTTAACTGAAAAATCTTTACCCAATGAAACTAAAGCTATTAGTTAAATGTTTACCAAATGAAACTATAGCTATAAATCAAATCTTTACCGACTAAATTATTATTTTGCATTAAACCATTGAAATTATCTCTTGTAATATTGTGATTACTTTATATTTTTTATCTTTACCGACTAAAATATTATTTTGCATTGAACCATTAGAATTATCTCTTGTAATATTGTGATTACTTTATGTTTTTTGGAAAAAAAAAATTGTGTCATGATCTGGTTAATTTGCGATTCTTTGCCTTTCTACGCTCATGTTCATACCTGTAGTCCTAGCTATACTGACGAGGAATAAAAGACGAATGTCGATTCCAAAACAGTATGTCCTAGGCTGTTAATCAAAGGTTTGATTGTGCCTATAAGACTCTGTATACTGTCTATAGCTTATTATTAATTTTCTCAGTACATTGTTCTTAATAAGAAAAACTTTAAGTTACATCAGAGCTGCAGCGTTTTATTTGACCACAGCACGAAGGCAAATTACCCAGTGATTATACTGTATAGTAAACAAACTTTGCAATATAGGCGTAGCCAAGGGGGTGGGGGAGTACATGTACTAGGACCCAGCCGTACATGTACTCCTACAACTGGTTATTTTCATGACAAAGCAGAAATCTCTAAAGAAAATTTTTGAGTGAATTATTATTTACAGCTAAAATATTGCAGGAGGCAATGTACCTATAACTTCCCCCTACATGGGCCAAATCACTAACACAATTTAACCCAAAAATGCAAAATTTTAAACGTGTTTTGTTTGGACTTAATTTGTAAGTAATAGGAGAATTGAACAATTTAATTTTTTCAATTGGCTTTGAAATATTAAAAATGTTGTACTTTCAAATGGCTCTTAGTCTTAACACCTGCAAAATTTTATCCAATGGCATTAAAATAGCTATGTTTTCCAAAAAAATACAAAAAAAATGCTAAGCGGCTGGGGGTGTCAGGGCGCGGCTTCTGATATTCCATTTTACGATAACTTTCTCCTACAAAAAGTTTCTGCTTCGAAAATTTTGGATGATGTCATTGTATGCGATTTGTGGTTTGGGCCTCCCCTCCTAATCAAAAATCCTGGCTACACCTATGCTTTGCAACCTGCCTCTAGCATTCTCTAGTATTACCCAGTTCCAAGGAGGCAATCATTGCAAACAGCAGAAGCTACAGATTCTTAAACACTAACTTACCAATACCATAGCAGCAGCAATAAAAAGCGCTTTCGTTTCTGCGTTGATGTTCTTTGGAACTGGAAAGAGAATGTTCAGTCAAAAACCAGATAAAACGATAATGAAACTGAAGCAGTAGCTCAGGTGTCGTATCACCTGGCAAGGAATAATTAAACTCGTCAACCCATGACAGGGCAACTAAAAAAAATTTAACCCATCAACTGCTTTGTTTCTGTAATATCGTCTCTTTCTTGTGTATGAGAGCATGGTGCAACAAAATTTCACCTTGAGGAGCCTTAGCTAGACTGCAGAGCCCGGAGAAGTGGCCATTTTTATACCACTTTGGAGTGGGACGTTCTTCATCACCCACATGCAGCCACTGTTAATGGGTACTCATCGGTTAATGCTTAATGGTTACTCATTTCGCTAGCCTGTCGGGCAGGTGGCTACACTATCCTGCTTTCGGTAAGCATATAGGCTTCAGTTTCGCTTTATTACCACACAATTCACAATGCTGATTGAAGTAAAACAATATAATGTATCGAAAACACACTCGATATTACACTCTAGACAGGGAAACCACGGGGAGTGTTAAGTCTTTTTATCAGGTGAAGGCCTTTGTCAGGCATAGGCGTAGCCAGTGGGGGGGCCCAAGGGGTCCGGGCCTCCCCCCAATTAAAATTCCCACCAATGATAAAAAAAATTATAACAACATAGCCTAGCGATGTTTAGTTGCAGTTACGGACGACGAGGGAGCCCCAGGGCCCCGAACTAAAAACCAGGGGGCCCCATAGCCCCTAACCGACAACCTGGGGGCCCCTACCTAACAACCAGGGGGCCCAGGGCCCCTAACTAACAACCAGGGAGCCCTGGGGCCGCTAACCGGCAACCAGGGGGCCCCCAGGCCGCTAACTGACAAACGAGGGCTTCGGGGCCTCTAACTGACAAACAGGAGGCCCTGTGGCCCCTAATTGACGACCAAAGGCCCCCAGGGTCCCTAACTAACAACCAGGGGCCCTTAACTGACAACCAGGGGGCCTTGGGGGCCCCTAACTGACAACCAGGGGAACCCGGGGCCCTTAACTGACAACCAGGGGGACCCTAACTAACGACCAGGGTGCCCCGGGGCCCCTAACTGGCGACAAGGGCCCCCAGGGCCTCTAACTAACGACCAAGGTGCCCTAAGGCCCCTAGCCGACAACCAGGGGCCCTGGGGCCCCCAACCGACAGCCAGGGGGCCCCAGAGCCCCTAACTAATAACCAGGGTGCCCCGGGGCCCCTAACTGATGACCAAGGGTCCCGGACCAGCGGCCCCTCAAAGCAAATTTTTAACAATTTATATGCGAAGCCTTTGAAAAATATAGGAGTTTTGTGCTCAAAGTTGCAACCCCATGCCCTCGTTTAACGTTATTATGAACTTAACGCTATAACACAGGCGGTTATGCAAACCCCCAATTGAAATACTACCAATGATAAATATCATAAAAGCATAGCCAATATGTTGTCCTTGTCCGGAATTGCAGATTCTTTAATTTAGGATTTGCGCTTACAAAAGTAAGTAATAATGATGACGACCACCTGTCCACGTCATAATAATGTCATGCAATTCTTGAAGGTTTCAAAAAACTGCCAAGTGAATTGACATGAGTCCTCCACGTTTAGAAAAAAGAGTTATTTTAATTTTGCTTTAAACGTTTTTTTTTTGTGAAAGCTTAAGGGCGCGATCTTATCTCAAAATCATAGGCGTAGCAAGGGGGGTGGCCCAGGGGGTCCGGGGCCCTCAATTGAAATGCCACCAATGACAAAAATTTAACAAAAAAACCTTGTTTCTTCATTTTCAGTTTCTTTTAGCATCTTTGCGTACAACAGTACAGGCGTACAACAGTAATTAACAATAAATAATTTTGACGACCAGGGGGCCCGGCGCACCCCCTTAATTCAATTTTTCCGACCAATTTAAACGTATAACCAGGATGAAATCAAGGGTTTTTGTCCAAAAAGTTGCTACCTCAGGCCCTCATCTAAACTTTTTATGAACGTAATGCAATAACAAGCGCCGTATTTGCCATATGGCACAGTGCCAGCGCCCCGCGTTCAGATAGTAGGACTTTTCTTGGTCTTCACTTACATTTGGCAGGAAGATGTTGCAAAAATTCTCTAAGTGCCAGGGACCCCGCGCAATGTAAATCCGGCCCAGGAATAACATGTTTAGTAAGCGTAACCGTCTATTGTGCCATTTTTCAATAACGATTCACCTCCACCTCGCCAGTTTTTACGCGCAAAATACTTTAAAAAAAATAGCTAGGGAAAATGCTCATTGAACAAATTATTGAATTTCAATTGAGTGGGCCTGGGCCACCTTGCCGTGCATGTACTCCTATAACTGGTTAACTTCATGACAAAACAAAAATCTTGAAGAAAACCTTCGAGCGGATTACTATTTACTGCTAAAATATTACTGGAGGCAATGTGCCCCACTTACCCCTACATAGACCAAATCACTTACAATTAAAATTTTACACCATAATGGAAGATTTTAAACGTGTTTTGGACTTTAATTGCAAGTAAAAAGAGGATTGAACAGTTAAATTTTTCGATTGGCTTTCAAATGTTAAAAATCTAATTTTTTCAAATGGCTGTGAACACGTGCGAAATGTGATCCAATGCGAGTAAAACAGCTTTTTTTCCATAAACGTACAAAAATCGCCCAGCGGCTAGTGGCCCCGCCCCCCAGATCCCGTCTGTAATACGTTTGAGTACACTAGCTTACTTAACACGTCCCCTAAGTTAGACATTTGCTCCTTCTAACTATTAGTTTTCGCCCTCTCCTTCTACCAAAATCCTGGTTAAATGCCAATGGGCTGCAGCTTCAGATTTTCCATTCTACGATATCTTTGCCCCTCAAATAGTTCTTTTTTTGAAAATTTCTGATGACGTCATTGCATGTGATTTGTGGTTTGGCCCCCCCCCCCCCAATCAAAAATCCTGGCTACGCCTATGGTGTCAGGTATTTATGGAACCCAGTTTTTTATGAATCAAAAACAGAGGTTAATTCATCTGCTTTTTAATTAAAACTTTTCAAGTTCAATTCCAGGGGTGGTTGGAATAGACACAAGCTGTTTCCAACAGCTCACTACCACTGCTGTCGCATTTTTCAAAAGAAACTGTGGCGCAAAAACAATTTAAACGGAGATAAAGACCTACTCGTGCTACCTGAGCGCTTCCGAAGGATGAAAGCCCGGAGAAATTCTGTGGAGAGCTAACAGTTAGGGTGCACCCCAAAAACTGGACCAGAGGCGAAAAATACAGAAAGTGCAGCTAAAAAAGGTTTACACGCTTATCGCGTCATAATGCAATAAACAATCAAGAACAAACTTACAGTCTATAAGGTATTGGGCCATGCCAGACCACCATTCGCTGGCCTTTGCATTCTTTCCGCCGCTAAAGATCAACCCCACTGGAACCCGAGGGTTTGTGATGTCGAAAATTTCGAAGTCATGTTCACAGGGACAACAGATCAAATTGGTCGTGCAGCAGGGCCCAGAAATTTGGAAGAGCTTTTTGTTTACACTGTCTCTAATTTCGAACCACGGTCGGACCAAAGAGCACCTGGAATGGTTACGCATATTATTTTTGTTGGTGGTGAAAAATTACTCAAAGAATGACGATTATTTATCATCTCGAATAGACTACCACTGTCTGTGGGTTTACTGTCTTCCAGCATGTTACGATTCTCGTATTTAACGGGTTCTACCTCTCCGCTTGAAAAAGCGCGGAAAGTTAAGCTTTACCGCTTTTGTGGCTGCGGAGGAATGATTTATTTGATAATGTGAAGCCGGGCGATTCAAAAATCTCCAAACACAGAGTCAAAATTTCAGCTGGAACGGGATGGCTGAATAATATATTTTAGTACATTATTAGTGTTCTCCCGTGTCCACCATTCAGGCCAGGTTCTTGGTTTCAGTGCCTCTTTATTGCTACGTCATGGTCCGAAAAATTATGCCAAATCACAAACGAACTGAGCGAGCCAATTAAATGTTTGTTTGGTGACACAAAAATTCTTTGAATAGCTCGTCTTTTTTATGCACTTTGGCACTTTTCGGTGTCACACACTCAAAAACAAGCAGACACAGGAACCAAAAACCCGGCCCAAAAAATGAACTGGTAAAAACGATTATATGACTTACGTTTGGATTATCTGCCCTATTAGTTTTCCGTGCCCTGTCTCGACGTTGACCAAGAAGGTGCAAGGATCAGAGCATGCACAGCAGCGCAACCTAGCGAACGGTGCGAACAACGTGTACGGACGTGAGATGGTGAACACATCCTGCAAGAGTGGTTGATTACATTTTCAGCCTTCAACCATGAGAAGAGAACCAGGCAATATTCTTTGAGCATATTCACACCCGCCACTAAAGACTTGACTAGTTCTTGAGATTTGCGGTTGGTTTTGGATCTTTTCCGATTTATGGTTGATGCTGATTTGAAGTCACCAATCAGAGATATCTATGTAGGGTGCCACTGAAACAAGACCCAGGTCTTCCATTCAAGGTTGTCGAAAAATCAACACTTTTTGCCATTTTGGTCACAATATTGACGCAATGTTTCCGTAATGCACAATCAGTTTAATCAAATCAAATCTTTCATGATACTTTCGGTGTTACTCCAAAGCGTATGACAAGTTTGCGGGGTCCGTTTCCACGTCATTGCTACCAGGCAGCACAGCTTCTTTCAAAGAAATATTGCAGCGGTGGTGAGCCGTTGGCAACACTGCTTGCTCAATTTGACAGGCCAGACGTTTGAACCTTTTTCCCCAGAGACAAACGCGTTACTGCTTGACCAACTGGCCGGTAATAAACAATCAAGTTATACGGTATTATAAAAATTGCGAATTCTTGTAAGTCGATAAGGTTTGCTGTTTCAAGCGAAGCAAAGATATATAATTAGTCTTTAACTTTAATGGACTCCCTGTTTTTTGCTCTTCCAGCCAGTTGGTCGAGCGGTAACGAGTTGTTTTGTGTAGCAAGAGGTCTGAGATTCGAACCTCGGGCATGTCAAATCGGACGGACAGCGATCTAACGCCTGCCCTGCGTTGAAGGACTGCCGCGACTTCCAAACCAGTGTATGTCTCTAGTTGTTGTGGGCTTGGGTTCGAATTTCATTTGTTATTGTTTCTGACGACGAAGACTGATCCAGTTTATAACTTTTATGTCTTCTACTTTCATATCCGTGATTGGTATCTATAGCTACAGCTTTTCAAGCAAGATCCAAGCATTTGCCAGGTAGACTGAGTCCCATTTGGCTTCTCCTCGGCTGTGGCTTGGGTCCAACACTGCTCTTCGCTGGCCGCTCGCACTCATTTGCCCACGCATACTTTTAAGTAAAACATCTTACCTCGTACCTATTGTTAACAACATGGATTTGAAAGCTCCTTGCAGAGCCACATAGCAAACGCATCCAGAGATTAAAGTCTGCAAGAAATGACAAAAACTGTTTTAATCGTAGCAAGCTAGACACCGATTAGTACATGGAGCGTCTGCTACTGACTTATTAGACCCGAGTTTAATTCCCGGCCAAATCGAGCGAAAAACCATAGATCAGAACAAACCAAATGCATCAAAGAGATCTAGCAAACGAACGCAAGATGGTAAGCGCAATCTGCAAGATTGATTGACTTGGTCTTGATCCTCCATATACGAAAATCCAAAACTGGACTATCCTCAGACGCAATTGTGAATTTCTTGACCCTAAACCTGTTTAGGTAAAATCAATCTAATGGGGATTTAAGATTCCATCTAAATGCAGTTCAAATTTTTCAAAAGCAGTTAAAAAATTTTTCCAGGGCTGCAGGCTTTGTCCCAGACCGTAATTAACCAAAGGTTACCATAATCTACATTTGCACTAATAAGTTTTACATTTTGGTTCAACCTCTCTGAAGTTATAGCTGCGCCTTCCCTCCCCACTGCAAGCTGATACTTGATAAGAATTGAATTTTGGTCGGACTCGCGGTTTAATCAAGTAGCTCGATCGTTGTAGACTATTGGCTTTAAAGAAGCATCCTTGACTCCTGCTTGGACTGGTTTTGACCTCAGGAAAGACAGGTTTCGCCCAAACCAAATGACCAGCGTTTTTGCGTGTTTCTTTATCAAGCCCAGTTCTTGATTCTAGCGCCGGCTTATTACTGAGTCAAGAAAATAGTGCCCATAGCTACCATTGAACCGCGCAAATCATGGCAGTGATGTTTTTTTCTGTGGCAGAATTATCAACTCTTTGTTTGACAAAGTCAGAGGTGGAGTCGAGGACACAAGGTTCGAGGCCAAGGACACAAAAAATATCCGAAGCCAAGGCCGATGATAGCCATTTTGAGGACAGACCCTCTCGAGACCAAAGACGAGAATGCTCGAGGCCAAGAACCAAGGACACAACGCGGAAGTGATCTTCTAAAAAAACAAAGGTGTTTGCTCCAAAAATTCGTAAATTTTCCGGAAAATTCAAGCGTTCTCAAGGAAAAAAATGTCTTCAAAAATTTTTTTGCAAGCTCTCTGGCGTTCTTCAAGACGATACAAAATTGGTCATCACCTTGAGCCATTTTAAACAAGTCAAGGCCAAGGACTTGACCTTCAAGGCCGAGGCCAAGGACTCCAAATTGTGTCTTCTAGGACGTCCACGAGGCCTCCACCACTGGACAAAGTCCTTTTGTAATTTAGCATTTCTTTTGGCATCACTCAGCTATAAGGAGGCACTGGGGCATGAGACAGGTTTGAAAAAGGGACGTGTAAAAACGTACCTTCAAAGGCAAAGAAAATAATCTCTCCGACTCCACTTCGCACGTAATATCTGTTCACAAATTCTTCACTGTCAAGTCCTAGAAAGAAGTCATTATTTGGCTCGGTATGTTCAATTGGCTGAAATTTTGACTACTATTTGTCTATTAAGAACACCAACCATTTTTTTCAGAATTGAATTGTTGATAAACAACCTTAATTATTACACCAGTTCTGAAAAACTAGTGGCTTACTTAAGAGCCGTTATTGTAGCTTAGTTTTCACTTCAGGTTATCATAGCGGAACAAATCTAAAATGTATTGAAAATTTCTTTTAATGGTTAATTGATGCCAATTTGATTTTCGATCAGCTTTGATCGTTTAAAGTGCTGAAAAAGGTTTTGATCTTAGCTTGTTTTCTCGTCACTAATGCAACGTTTTGAAAAACGAAAAGCAAATATTATTCTTTCAGAAGTTGAGTGGGAGGTCCAGAAACAAGTGCACCCAATACCCATGATTGTTTTTAAAAACAGTATTGCTGTATATTTGCTAAAAAACGCCTACCTTCCGGCTTATCAAAGGCCTGCTTGACTTCAACTTCTTTGACTTTGTGTAGCCCTTGAAGGCCTCTTGCTATGCCTGGGATGGACGGTGGGAGGGTCTGCCACACATAACTCTAAAGATATAAAAATTTGAAGCAACATTTCATAACAAAAAATTTTAAATTAAAACGAAAAGTAATTGTATGACCATTGACCTATGACCATTGATCTGAGACCAGTATGCGAGTTGACCAGGTTTATCCAATTAACGTTGCTGGCTCACGGTTCGCTTCCAAACTGGCAATGCTTCGTTGTGTCTTTCAGTTTCTATCGGGGTTTAGCTGCTGCAGGCCACCCGTTGTGGTGGTCCAGCCTGACAAAAGACTTGCAAACAGAGCACCATGAAAGCGTGCATAGCTTTGGTGTGGTTGGACGGGCGCAGTGTTCTTGGTTCATGTTCTTAAACAAATGAAACCGATTAAGACTGAAGCGAAAACGATTCGCTAACCCTACTTGACCAAGGTAAGGTGGTGGGATCATTCCCACTGGATTTAACAATACAAAAATAATAATAATGTAGTGATTCAAAATAGCGAGATTTTCTGCAAGTTAGCAGATCACAGGCAGCAATTAAGCTGAGTAAACTACCGTCGGCACTTGGCAGTTGGCACTCTTATTTAATCCGATTTCACACGGAGTATTTGATTAACTCGTTTTACGTGGGGGTAACAGCCCTAAACCAAAATTCATTTGAACAAATGTAACTCCTCAACTAAAATTCATTCGGACACCAGATTCGGCATGCAGGTTGTTGTTCACCAAAATGTGTTTGAAAAATTATTGGCTTTGATTTAATGACGTCATCGTTGTGACGTCACGGCCATCTTTTCGAAAAATATATCATTTTGCGAGACGTCACAGGCAGTTTAAATTTTGTGCATAGGTTTGTTTTTAATACTGAATCACAAAATATCTAAGTCAAAGCAGTTACGTCACAAAAACGTCTTATAAGTCATTTTAGTCAAATTTTGGCCAAAAAATGTTCATATTTCGGAACGTGACTTCGGAAAACCACAAAATTGAGAAATTTACCGTTATCTTTACTACTTTAAATTTTCAAAAGCTATTTGTGATGAAATTTGACTCAAAGTCAGATCAAGTTGATTTGAAATAAAAATTTTATTGTTTAAGGGATTCATTACAAAAAAAACGAGAGGGGTGAAAGATGTCGCTTTCGCGCAAAATGGGGTTGAAAAAAGTACTTAGGTGGAAATAAAATAAAAAAACAAGGAATACTATTCAGCATGCAAAGTATCTACAATTGTATAGATCACCGGATTCAGTCATGCATATGCGTATAAACCTGGCAATCTGCATTTATCTTATCAAACAAATCAACACAGAAAACCGTTTTTAGATGCTGTTTGCAAGTCTTCATCACGATGGTCACTTTAGGGGTGACTGCTTTGCTCCATAGAGAAGTATGCAAAAGTGCCTGCCAAATAGACACAACGCGACCATTTTTACGACTGTTACTGACACAACAATGCATTTACTCACGGGTTGAAAATCCGGCTCAGTAACAAATTTGTGATAAACTTTCGGATCGAATTTGACCCCTTTGTTGTTGGTAATCTCCCCCACAGAGTCAAAATACTCATCATCATCGTTGTCTTCGATTGTTACCGGATTCTTTTCGGAATTTTTATCTTTTTTTGCCTTCGATCTTTTTTTTTCTGATTTTGGTTTTCGCTGCCGCGGTGATTTCGAAATGGCTAAAGAACGTGTTAGATCAGGTGTAGGGCTGGAGCCACTTTGAGATTTCTTGGAGGTGTTTTGCGGTGTTTTTTTTACTTTTGGTGATTTAGCTTTGTTATTTGTATCAAAAGCTTCATAAGCTTTATTAGGTTTTATGGAAAGATTTACAGAAGGAAGAGGTTTACCGTTTTTCATATTTTTCCGGAAACTTTGCTCAAATTAGTTGAAAAAAGCATCCATTTTAAAATGATGCGTTACTTTTGTCTTTGCTTTCAAATCGCTCTCATTCCAATATATTTATTTCTTACAAAATGGCAAAAACTTATCTTCACAATTTACGCATTTGTGCAGTCATAATATGCTTGTGCATGCATCAAGTTAATGATTAATTTTCGCACAGAAATGGATCTAAAATTTGTTGAAAAAAACTGTAGTCAAAATTTTTAGATGTTTTTTGATAAGTACTTGGTGTTCGGACGAATCCATACCTGCTTAGAACTTTCTGGTGATCTCATATGTTTCTGCAGATATCTTTGAATTCTTGTCCACTGAATTTGCTGCTTGTTTGAAGCCACGAAGCAATATAATTGTAGAAACGCGTCTTATCCAAGGACACAGCTACTTGACAAGGGTGCGGGTTAAACCTAGATCATGCAATCACTTTTTCCGAAAAACGGCGCTTTAACACAGCCCAATAGCCCCACAGGCCTCGGAGATTATTGAAAATGATACAATAATAATTTACCACTTTCACTCGTTATCGAAGTCGTAGCGGCGGATCTTTTGTTTCCGCATTCGCGCGGCTTGGCGTGTTTCAGTCAATTGTTCATTCAAGGGCTGTTAGCCAGGAGGGTCAGGCTCCTCCCCACTTAGAAGTGCTTGAGTTCTGCCCTGAAACTTTTTCCTCAGTGTTGTTGTGCTGTAGCTCGACTGTATATTTTTGTTATCCATGGAATAACTGAAATCTTAATAAAACCAAGTGTTTGCTTGGTGCCAGATCAAACGCAAAACCATCGCGTACAGTACACTTTTGCTTTTTCAAACCAACACGTATTCACAACACAGCAGTTGTTCACACGGGCACTAAGTATGACACTTGGTGCTGTGAAATCGTACAGAGTATCCTTCGTTTCAACCAGCAGGGGCTGCTTGTGCAATGTAGTGAGCTGGTTCCTGACTGAGACTGCAACTACGTAGTTAAAGAGGACTAACGCTGTTACACTTGATGTATTACCGTTAGAGTGAAGTGTACGAACAGTTGTACTTTTTTTAAGAATCAGTAAATTTTGGGTTGGGGCTGACTCTTCTTAAATTTTCAGACTCATTTGTTCTCAACGTTTTTGTAGAGTAAAGTGACGCAAATTTACTCCTGCTTGGTTAAAAGTTGTCTTTTGTTATTGGTCATGATTCCAGTCATAGATAAATCAACAATGGGCAATCTAGAAAGATCAATGCGTTGCACTAGCCTGTGTTCAAATAATTACGGTATTTTTTGATGCTGAAGCTGGCATTATTCTTGATTTGTTCTTAAATTGTGAGCAAAAATGAGTCTCGTATTCTCATAAAACTGTTCTTATAAAAAAATAAGACGTGTTTGTGTGTTGCTTGTGTCAGCAACTGTTAGAGTGCTTGCGTAGTTTTGGTGTTTTTGCAACCTTACCGTTTTTCAACAAATTATTTTGCTGGTGTTTTTTATGAGGTTGTTTGCTTTTATTTTTGATTTCAATAGAATAAAACAACCTTAAACTATATATAACCTGGCATCAAGATAGAAACTTTCGTTGAAAATTTTAATATTTTTTATCAACTCTTTGTTTGACTTATTTATTGTCGCTAACGGGACCTCATAATTTTCTTTACTATTGTTACACAACAATTATAATGGTACTCTAACAACGGCCATTATTGTTTTCGAACAAAACAAGCACCTGTGAGTGCCATATTGCTGTACTGGAATAAAAGTGTTATTTATTACCTAATTCTCATCGACAAAACGTAGAGCGAAACGTTCACGTTGGTCGGAGAGACCTGTAGTGGCTGTAACAAACCTGATACTTTGATTATTCACAAGCCAGAGGCCATATAATTATGCTGAATTTCGTAAAGATTGCAGTTAAAGTTTATAATGTAATGCATAATCACGCCTTGCCAAGGTAGGTTAATATACCACGCATAGCAAGAGATGCGATGCCTATAATCTTCAAAAGAAACAAAACTTGCAGCGACGTTCCCTGGACGTAAAGACGTTATAGTACATGCGAATTTTTAGTTTATTTTAAACAGACATTGGACGGGCTCGCTGTACCGCCTCACCAGTTTACAAGCTGCCAGTTGGTAACAATAAACCAAGGATACGCTCGTACGTTGACGATTTTAGAAGCAATGTAGACCAAGGTTTAGCTCTCAGTTGTTAACTGTCGCATGATGCCCCCCCCACCGCCCTCTGTCCTATAGCTGGTAATAGTCCAAGCATTATCGATTGTTGTTTGTTACGTCACTAAACCATTAGCCAGAGTTAACTGTCAACTGCAATAATAGCTTACTCCCATTGTCACGTAAATCGCCACACTCCTACTGGGCTGTTGCAGTCGGAAATTCGGGGCCGTCAGAATTTTTTTGTAAGCAACTTGAAATGGTTCACGTAAGATTTCTGAGTTTTATTGCTCTCGCTTTGTTTTGATGCTAACTCAAGTACGATTTCAAGAGCTGAGTTTCGAATCGAGCTTGGTTTTGCTGGCAGCACGGTTACACTTAAATTCGGGCATCATTTTGAGCATTCTAAATTTCGGCACCTATTTGGTATTTTTGGAGAGAATCAAACCCGGTTTCACATTTAATAGAATCCAGATCCTAACCACGGCTGCTTTTCTTAATAATAGTATTTGGTGGTAAAAATTGAGAGCTGAAAGCACTGAGAGCACGAAGCAGTGACGCAGGGCCTGGTCTTCCCTGGGCGTAAAGGCGGCCTTTACCGATCACGCGTATTTTCGCGTTGAAATTTGTGTGGCATTTAACTGCATGCATTTTGCTTTTTTTACATTTACATTGAAAAAATGTCTCTCGAGTTTTCGATGGTAAATACGCGTGATTGGTAAAAACCGCTTATAAAGCGTTTATCTCTGAAGCCGGAAATTTGAGGTTCAAATCTCAGGCGGTCAAATCAGACACACGCTTGCCAACGGCTCACCACCGCAGCGACATTTTTTCGAAAGGAGCTAGTGTTGCTTACACGCGAAATGACGCGGAGATATCACAAACTCGTCACACGCTTTGGCGTAATACAGCGAGTATAATGATTTAATGAAGATTGGACTTAATAGTAAGTAAATTACTGCATAATTTTGGCCGAAGAGGATCCGTAGTCTTTTAGTAAAAAGTAAGCGCCTAGCTGCACTGAAAAGCATAAGACGCGTTGTCTCAAAACAAATAAGTTTTATGTTAAAATGTTCAGTTTTTTATTTTGTTTGAACTGTTAACGGATTATAGTTGAAACAATACAGAACGTCCCAAAACAATGGCGCACAAAAAATTGAATATTCTCATTGCACTACAAAATACCATTTCATTATTTTTCGCAGTCTGTTCCCAAACAACGTCATTTTTGTTGGCAAAGTGTTTATAGATAATCATTTAATTGTGACGCTTTGACGTTTACAATTAAATGCTTTGACATTTCAAAGCAAAATTGAAAAGGAACTCCATTTCGAAGGTACATTACGAAAGCAATCGAACAAACATCAAAATTCACAGAAGACATTGCTTAAAGTAGAGGACAAAAACAAAAAACTATCATTTGCATGCCTGAGACAGCTGTTTCGCCTAATTTTAAGGCTCATCAGTTAGGCTTAGCAGGGTTAAAATGACAACTATTCCCGTGATTAAACAACCTTCAAAAAAAAAAACTTTACCAAAAAAATTATTAAATATTTGCAGATAAAATTCTAACATATCGATCTTTACGCAACAAATTATGCTGAATTAATTAATTCTTTCTAACAGAGATTCGTTATCGAATGCAACTCTAAGCTTCAGGATTCTCAACTCACTGAAATCTTTACAAATTGAAACTAGGATCCAGGCTATTAATCTAACTGAAATCCTTACCGAATCAAGCTGAGCTCAAGACTACAAATCTAATTGATATCTTTACCGAATACACCTAAGCTACAGTCTAAAAACTTGATTAACTAAAATGTTGACCAACTGAAACTAGGCTACGAACTACAGCTAACTGTTATTTTTAATAAACCAAAACTAGGTTGCATCATACTAAACTAGCTGAACTGATTACTACGTAAACTAAGGCTAATAATTAATAACCAAAATCTAAAAACGCCTAACCCTGCGAAATTTTTTCTTTTTTCTTTTTAAGTCTTTTGTTTTTACTGAGGCAGACATTGTTCTTAAATTTTGAGCAAAAATGAGCCTCGTGGTTTTTATGAAATATTATTTCTATAAAACAATAATATACTTCGCCTTGTGTTCGCGACAAGGCGTTTTTAAACTTTGATTATTAATTAGTTGCCTTAGTTTACGTAGTAATCAGTTCAGCTAGTTTAGTATGATGCAACCTAGTTTTGGTTCAATGAAGATAACAGTTAGCTGTAGTTCGTAGCCTAGTTTCAGTTGGTCAACATTTTAGTTAATCAAGTTTTTAGACTGCAGCTCAGGTGTATTCGTTAAAAATATCAGTTAGGTTTGTACTCTTTAGCCCAGCTTGATTCGGTAAGGATTTCAGTTAAATTAATAGCCAGATCCTAGTTTCAATTTGTAAAGATTTCAGTGAGTTGAGCATCCTGAAGCTTAGAGTTGCATTCGGTAACGATCTCAGCTAGAAGATTGACAGATTGAAAGCTCTTTCTCGATTTAGCAGATGGTGGTGCATGGCCGTTAATTCGTAGGGTAAAGATCGATATGGTAGAATTTTATCTGCAAATATTTAATCATTTTCTTGGTAAAGTTTTTTTTTTGAAAGTTGTTTCATCACGGTAATAGTTGTCATTTTGGTCCCGCTAAGCCTAACTGATGAGCCTTAAAATTAGGCGAAACAGCTGTCTTAGGCATGCTAGCAATGTCTTTAGTGAATTTTGATGCTTGTTCGATTGCTTTCGTAATGTACCCTTCAAATGGTGTTCCTTTTCAATTTTGCTTTAATACATGATCACTGCATCCAACTCAGCTTGGATAGATTTCCTCGTGCCAGAACTTTGTTATGTTTTTTTGCTTTTGTTTTGACGCTTATAATTAAAAAAAAGGGTTTATTTTTTTGGGTCTTCCTGCGATATTATGGGATGCTCTGTATCAATACTAAAGAACACGATTAAAATTATGCACTATAGCAAAATTAAATGCAATATGCAGCAAAACTACTGAATAAAATACAGTATAGGTTTATTGATAAATTCTAAGCAAAACAATACTGCCCTTTCACAATTTACAACCTAAACAGATCCAAATTAAAGCTATCCTTAACTACCCGGCATGTCGTTTTGATTGCGCTTTTTCATTAGTTATAAAACTGCTTACACCAATGCAGAAGATTACAAAAGGACTTTTGCAAATTATTGGATAAAATCCAACCCTTGAAAACTTTCGTAAATTTTGATTGGATAATCACAGAAACAAAAATTTGTTTTTTAAATCTTGAAGAGTAAAAACATCCAATACATAAAGCGACAAAGAAAAGCAAACAACCGGACTTGTAAGGCCTGCTTCACACTGGCGACCAAGTCGATACGACAGTAGAAGTCAGACCAAATGATTGCATTGATTTGAATGGCGTCTTTCACATTCGGTCGTGACTGGACATTTGGTCGTACTACACAAGTTTTGGCTGCATCACATTGAATCTTGACCCAGCTGGTCGTACGACCAATTTGGTAGTACGACCAGCTGTCGCCAGTGTGAAACGGGCTTAAGAGCAGCTTTTTTCAAACTAAATAAATAACTGACTCGAGGGGTAAAAACGGACCTCTTATGTCTCTTTTCTGGCTCCATTTTTCAATTTGTTCTCGCAGAAAAAACTTGAAAAAAGCTATACAACAGAATCACAAACCAGAGCCAAAAAAGAACGTAATTTTATAGGTTAGTTATTTCCATCATTAAAACACAATAAATCTACAAATACTTGTCAATACAATGATAAAAGACACTCATTTTTTTTGTATTGGTAGGGAAGAGAGGTCTTACTTATTGTAATGACCCCGGAAATGCCAGTTAGTCATTGTCAAAAACATATGTTACAGTAAAACCTTCATAACAGTTGTCTCCTTTATTACCAATAATAACTCAATGAGCAGTCGAACAATTTGTAGTAAGAAAAACTAGTAATATATTTCAGCATAAGGACGTGTGTTGCACTTCGTTGCAAACAACTCCAAAGATGTACAGTCAATTCTCATTGCTGGTTTTGATTTTCAAAGAACATCATATCCTGAAAAATTATACATTAGAAAAAAGCGTGGTTTTATGTAATGTTGGTAGCGGACACTACACTACATATTCACTCTACCATTAACGGTTAACGTACACTCGTTCGATATATGCTTCTAACGTAGACTTGTAACCGGTTTTCACAGCACCTACAAGCAGAGCTCAATGCTAAACTAGAGCTTATATTTAGTGAATATGAAACCAATTAGCAGCACATTCGCTCTCGCTAAAAGGCTTCAATTAGATGTCTCTGAAATACCGTATAAGTGTACTGTATATCGTATTCCTAATATCACAGTATTTCATTGATTAGAGCCATTGCAATTATAAATCAAATCAATAAATGTCGTAAATCGTAGGTATTTGAATCTTATAGCGTGTGCAGTGTGCACTGTGCATTTTGTGCAATCGGTAGGTATGACGTCACTGACGCTATTCTTCTATGAAACTTGCTTGCATTGCTGCGCGATTAAACAGTTGTTGTCATTCTAGGGTCCCGAAACTAATGTATACGGATTGCCTTTTTTTCTGCTTGCAAAAAATGAAACGTGCGGAAAATGAAGCGGAAATAAACTTTGACAAACATGATCAGCAACTTTTTGAACGTTCTGTAGCAATTTTGCTTATTATTATTCAAGGTTCCTCACCAAAGAAAAAAATATGACTTGAGAGAAGGCTTCGAACATTGGGTCAATACAGCTCTGGCTGAAGTTGCTGGCATTAGGTTCTATTTAGGCCTTTACTGCCAATGCTTTTTCAAAGATTTAACAACTTTTCCTTTCGAATAGCCCAAGTCTTGCTATCAATTTATAAACAAGTATGATAATTGTTAGGGCTATGCACTGCGAGCGTAGATGATTGGACATTTGGATAATGGAAATTTGCCGGATGAAAACTCACCAAAAAATTATAATCTAACTTTATAAGGTCAAAAGTGTCAAAACTATTTAGGTGTAGGTTTAGAAAGCTGGCAATGGTTCAACGTTTTATATTGGCGCAGTTTTTTGATAATGCTTAACAGAGGTCAGCAAAGCGCAACATCTGCAAATGCGTAAGTTGCGTTATGCTTTGCGGACTTAAGTCTTTAAAATTTGTTACGGATTACTAATGCTGCGTTTACGACAATTTCTTCAGTTGAAGACGCAATTTTCTCCTTCAAACCTAATTTTGTTGAAGTGAATATAAAATTTTGAGGCAAATGTTTCCTTAGAAAATAATATACATTTTAGCAAGATAAAAAATGTCTATTGTCTACTCACAATGAGGAAAGTTGCTCCCAATACCACAGCCTTCATCTTGACGTCAAGGTCTTTGGGAACTATAAACAAGGGTTATTGAGTCATGCAAAAAAACAAAGCGGAAAACCTGATTCGCTTGCAACCACCAATAAGCTAGGTGTAATAATAAAGGAGGGACCCTGTAATTGGAGAATTCAATTTTGAGCAAAAATGGCGATGATATATTAATATTATTTTAGCTATCGAGCACATGAATTGACCAACGTTTATAATTGTGCGTACGATAGCTGAATATCATCGAGTCCGGCGGAAATATAAGTATCAAGGTCTCCTTTACACTGATCTAGCCAAATGTATTGCTGAATTATTATCATTATCATCTAATCCATTTTAGCGAGATCAAGATACGAGCAAACGGTGTAGTTGTAAGGAGGTCAATATTTTAGTAGTAAAAATTACAGCTAATGTGAATGAGACTAGTGTATTTCGAACTTTTCGATTCTCTGCTGGAGCCATTATTAACGAACGGTGGATCACTTGTCAACACAGTACACACTCACAGCAAATTACAAGGTACCAATGACTGAAATATCAGCTGTAGCTATGAATGAAACCCCGACTTTGTAGGACTACTGGCTTGTCCGTAATAAATAAATACTGTAAATGCAGTTGTAAACGTGTTACTTTGCGATTCTCGTCCTCGTGTTTTGCTGCACAGAGTAATATTGCTTTCATGTATTATTACATAACATATTTTATTGCAGCATCGCAAGCAAAGAAGCTGTTTATCGAAAACCAAAAACTGCACAAGCAACTCGGTCATAAATATGAGTTTAGTTCAAAACATGAGCATTGAGAAAACTACTTTTGTTCATATGCTGTACTTATAACTTGATCATTTACTTCCGGCCGTTGAAAAATGACATTTTTTCGTGTTTGCGGTGATTGCAATGTTGTAAAACTTTTCTCAATATCAGAACAGAATTTTGCCAAATTTCCAACAAGTTACATACAAAACAACATCAACAACACACAGATATTGATTTATGGTATAAACTTTCAGCACAAGCGTTTGTGGATTTGGTCGTGTTAATTAAATTACATTAGGACGAGAGACAAAGACTACTGGGGGAAAACCACCGAACTAATATCTTGGTCGATTAACGTCTTTTAGTCTGATATGACTAAGCGTTAAAAAATCTGTAAGTGACATTATTTCTCTCTAAAACAACAATCGACTTCCTGCTCTGAAAGGCTTGGAAATAAAGCTCTACTGCAATGAAACAACCAAACTACAAATAGCTTGATAGGTGATTTGTTTCATGTGAGATACTGTCAGACCTAACTGGGATGATGCAATGCCTGGGATGGTAGGCATAAAAAGCAAGTCTATAAACAAAATTTGAATCGTCTATGACGTTATTGTTGCCAAAATCATCCATCTTAATGATGTCATCAACTGAAAAAACTTTTTTCTAAAAGCAATTGGTGAACAACTAGTCTTTGATTTGAACCGACCGGGAATCGAACCAAAGTATACACAACTACTTACACGACACAGAGAAGTTCGTTGCATCAGTGAACATTTCTTTGACCAGGCCAGACCACTGCTTTGCTATCCGCCCAACCGGTTCCTCTCTGGACCCTGTTGCGGTGTAGATTTCAAAAGGGAAGTCACAAGTGCAGCAAATGCCGTGGCAAATGCAACACGGCCCTACTATGTGAAAGATCTTCTGGCCGTTGGCATCGTAAAGTTCGTAGTTCGGCTTCCAGCAAGATTGTCTGCAAAATCAACAAAATAGCTTTCTGATGTCATATATAGTAGTATAGTCATCACACGAACGGTAGCTTTTATAAATAAATGGTAACCTTAATTCACTTGAAATTTGAATGGTTTTGTGCTTTTTATTCCAGTCTCAATTCTGGCTGTATCTTGTTACCTTACTCATGACTGAAATAAATTCTAATTACCTGAACTCCAACACTAGATCTTACACAATTAAGTGTAAAAACGTAGCGCTGATTGTATTTTTTTGTTTTATTTCAATTTTTTGTTTGAAATAATCACGCTTAAATAGTAACTCATGCTAACTTTAATAGCTAAACGTAGATGATTGAATGAAATAGTATTGATATTTGCTGCTTGTAGCTTTTTAAGGAGCTATACAATGACATTGTAATAAATTATTTAAGATCTGATTGGAGAGCAATGCAGTGTTCAAGAAAAGCTAATGGTTTCTATGGCAAAAGTAGCAGCACTCGCGTAACCTAATAATTGCCCTATGACTGTAAAAAGGAATGAAATTTGGAAAAATTAGATCTTAATTTCTGTTTTGGTTATACCTTACTATGGACAAATGCGATTTGTAAAAATTAAGCTCTACACGCACGGATTTATCCCCCAGGTGGCCCGCAATAACCTTTGCACTAGACAAAGTGAACTAAAACCTTAACAGAAGAGCTGGGTCTTTGTATTTACATTGAAAATTAACAAAAACTAAGTCAATATTTCTACAAGGATTGACGAAACTTCGGGAAGATCTACCAGAACGGCAATCACATGAAACGAGCATTGCAAAAAAGTTGTTCATCTACAGGATTCGAACCTGCTGCCCATTGATTTTCATCACTGCAAAGTGATGAACGATCGTAATTAAGCTCGAACACAGCATGAGTGAAGCACCAAATTAAAACTTCATAATCGAAATCCGTCAATTTCACCGCTCATCAGAATTGCTGATGAGTCTAGTTTGAGCGGCTGATGAGTGGCGAACTGCCCATTTAGATTGTTAAGTTCATGTGATTGTCCACAATCAAATATTGCAACTAAAAAAAGCAAGTACTGAGCAATTCAACTCAATTTCAGAAGCAGAGCGTTCCGAAGCGATCAGAAGACTTACGATTGTCTGATTTGCCCGATCGGGGTGCCAACAGGAGATTCAACATCGATTGTGAACGCACAACTGTCCGCATTTGCGCACCAACAGCATCCAGCGCAACATTTGAACGGGCGGGTCAGACGAATCACTTCCTGTCGCAACATAACACCCCCAAATCATATGGATGCAATATTGAGCAAACTGTAAGTCACCGCTTTAAGTATACCGTACAGTCAAGTTTCGGTTCTTCTCAAATTTGTTACTGATAAAAATCGCTTCCACTGTTTACTAACTCAAAAAGCCAAAAGCAGTACGTGAAGCAGTCAAATCTCTTTATTTTACCACGCTTAAACTTTAAACTTGACAATGTGTTTTAAGTTTTGAGATAGCAGTATTCGCCTGAAAATTGTCAAAAATTTCAAAACGTAAAATGACTCAAGAACCGAAAAGAGCTAACCAGATATGGTAAAACCCGGATGGGAAACTAAAATTGTACAACTCATTCTACTGATGATGCTTTAAGTAAAAGCGAAACGCGTCTAATAAATTGCTATGCTTAGTCCTATTCTGACAATCGTTTTTGTTCTTAGATGAAGCAGAAACTCTAATGGTTCTGTTCCAAAAGTTTTTTGGAAACTTTCCTAATATTTAAAAATTTTACATTCTTGAAAGATTTCTCCTTTGTGTACAGTGCTGTAGAATTTGATAGTTAAAATTCATGCATTAATCGAGTGCATATTAAATAAGCCATCCCATTCCCATTTTCTGACTTTGGCAAAAGTGTTGTTTCTTCGGGAACAGTACTAATGTAGCAACAAAATATATTGTTAACAAATAAACGAACTGTCTTCACCCTTTGTGCGTTGTCAACGATATGTAATTGGAAACCTCTGGCTTGGCCACACATTAACCTCATGCACAAGTCGGATTCTAAAATCAAGAAAAATAAAAAAGACCGAGAAGCTTCAAATATTTTCATGCCGCTTTCACATGACTAGGTCTATTTTTGACGCCGATTTTTTATTCGTCTTCGAAAAAAAGGAAGAAAAAACAACCAAAAACCAAAACAAAGAACCAGTCACGCAACGAAAATTTTGCATTAACGAAAAGTGAAGTAATAACCAACACAATGATCTACGCTTTGGTTTTCATCCAGTATCATCGCACGGTTTACTTTCATTAAATTTACACTTTTGCCATTTCCTCCATCAGCAAATTTTGACTCTAATCAAAAGAAAGAAAAAAAGCATAACACGAATTACACGCGATAACTCAAAATTCCTCACAGGCATGATAATTGAAACACTTGTTACTGAGGGTTAACAAACGGAAGCCGCAAACAAAATAGAGATTAACAAAAGAACCTCTCATTGCTTCATAATTGTTGTTGAACCTGTCTTTAGTGTAAGGATAAAAGAATAAATTCTTTTATCCTTACACTACGGAACAACAGGCCAGGGGTCCTATTCCTGGGTAGGCTATTTAATTGAGTGCAATATTGCCTACGGCTCGCCACCACTGCAAATTTGCAACTTATCTTCGAGCTGTGTAGCCAAAGCGTGGAGAATAAGGCAATTACATTAAATAATGCAGACTCAAATTAAATAAAACTGCCCGGCAATAAATGCTGAAAATGCAAACTCAATTTGACAATTGTTCAAAGACATTCGATCATTATAAGAATCCGTATCGAGGCTTTTATGCACGGAGCCACGGACATTAATGCACGGGACAGTTATGTGCCGAAACTTCTATGAGCCTGGATTAAATTTAAGCATTTATTTAATCCCCACCTTCGTATGCGAAGTAACACTGCTGTCCAACGCTATTCTTGATCGCATATCGATTCTTCGTTTCGATGTTAGTGAGCGCTAAAAACAAGGAAAAGTTTCAACCCAACCATGTGCTGCTGATACGCAAAAAAATAAACTCATTACAAGCTCCTTCAATTAACGAACAATGCATTCAATTATTATATAATAGCGTGAGCAAGTAATCAAAAGATTGAGAAAAGCTGCCTGCAGAACAGAGGCGAGAGAGAATCATGTCTGGACAAGTGGTCCTTATTTAGTATTAAGTGGTTTCCCATCGACTCAATAGCGAGCATTGCTTATAGGAATTGAAATGATAGCCAGCAAGCCTTACAATACAACCTCATTGTCTTTCAAGTAGACTGTTCAATTTTGCTCTTCAGTGTCTCAGGACTAACAAAAACGATTGTCGGTGACTGTTTGTAGCGGAATAATGGAAGTTTTGCAGTTCGTTAATAGAAAAATCTCATCATCTTGTTGGAAGTCGAGCGCAATCTTGTTACCTTTGTGCAATAGAGTCATACTGTGTCAGACCTCACTACTGCATAAGACGCTGCAGTTTTGAGAGCGACTGGTTGTTTAGCTTTGATATTTAACGACAATTATACAAAAGAAAAAATTAGCCATATTTTCGAGAACAATATGTCTCAAGCACAACAATTGCAGCAATATAACCAGATACCTTCAAAGAGCTCAACTTGTTGGTGAACCAGCAGCTGGTCAAGTTGGGTGAGATATTCCAGACCTGGGGGACAGCCGGGCATCGTTTCCGGCAGAGGCATCCATTGGGTTTGCTGGTATCCCTGAAAATAATGAGGATTATGAGATAATTCAGACAACATGTAAAGTAATCCAACTTCTATACTTTTACACAAAAATCAAAATAAAACAAAGAATAATAAAATCTTAATCATACTCGTCATATGCCAAAACGTGTAACGAGTTCCTTCACCGCGATATTGCTCTTAAAAGACACTGCTTCATTATCATATAGGTATAGACTAATAAGACGTGATGTAACAGTGGCGAACTTACTGTCTGGAGCTGAATCCCAATTTCCCGCCACCTATCCCCATGATAATAATCCCTATAATCCCCACTTAAATTCAAACAGCAGTCGTTAGCACCGTTTCTTGCTTGAGGGGTGAGTAACAATCAATGGACGTCACTTGTTACTGTTTTTTTTTCAATTACATTCATCCTAAAGACGTTGTACCGCAGCAAACTCTTCATATACAGTACTCTGCTAATTACCCCATTTTTTTCTAATTGAATAAGTCTAGAAACATCTAGATGAAGCCATCATGCATTAGGTGGTGAAATGTCGGCGGTAAGCTTTCATGCACAAACAATTGTACACCATAATTGTAATTAACTTCGCTAGCCGTTGCTACGTTAGTTTCCCAAGTGGACTGGGCATACAAAATCATTGTTCGGTCACTATATCAAAACAAGCGAATTCCTCGGACCTGACTAGTCGCGTTAACATGGTTGTTTTTGCGTAGCTTCAACCGAAGCGGAACAATGGTTTTACACTTGAATTGTCGTAATCCAACCGTGCTATTTTTCCGTTACGACTGTGGGCTTTAAAAATGTTAAGTACATCCTTACAGCATAATCTCAAATACTGCAATTTGAAATTTGAGTAGAAATGTCGACTACACTCCATTGCTCACATGGGTTTAAATAACTAAATAATTCCGTTCCAGTCACATCACGTGACCAATCAAATTTCGGTGAAACGTCACTTTTTGCGTCCAAATTAGAGTTGAAGGGATTAAATAGAGTCCCCAACTCATAAATCTGTTAAAAGCCAAATTCTCCTCCCACTTAGGACAAAGAAAGGGAGGAGGATTTAGTTTGATTTACTCCTAAAGGGATGAGGACGATTAATCCGAAATAAAAGCGCTACTTTCGCTTCGTTGTGAGTGGATGATAAATATCGAATTATGGATTACGGATTTGATGTTGGTGGAGGATATCAAATTCATTAATCGATATGATGACGTGATGAACAAGAGGTGACTGGAACGGTTAATACTATTTAGGTTAACTAAACCTTGATCACATACCCCAAAAATTCATGTTGCCAACTGCAAATTTTTAGCGCAAAATATTTGACTTTCAATCTCTTGAATGAACAACGAAATCAAAATATTTGTGAAATTTTTTGTTTATTCACAACTTGTCCGCCTTTCCAATTTTTTTTTTTTTGTTTGAAATTTTGAATTAAGAACTAGCAAAAAACATTCAAAAATATGCTTTCTACTTTACAGATATTATCAACCAACCGGCATTCTGAAAGACACCGCCGCTTCAACCTTCAACGTATTTGGAAATTAGTGTTGATGATCAAGACCGTGATATGCCAGATAGAAAAATTCATTTGGCGCTAACTTGGAAATTGGTGTCACAAGTATATTATAGTGTGAGTTTCCACTCCAATTGAAAAACACCCATTATTGGAAACAGTCTGTAGTGGGTTTTTAAATTATCTAATTTTATTGAACTGAACTTCCTGTATTGTGTACTTGGAATAGGGTAATTACTCAAGAAATACCCCTTTCTTGAATATCTTGCAATACGTAACCTTTTAAAATAATCATACATCAAATGTTTTAAATTTACATAATATAGACTATAGAGCCGCATCAAAAGAGCACTTGTTTGCGCCCAAACCTGTTGAGCAAAATTTTAAAAGCCAATAAAAACTTTAAAGACTCATTTTATAGCGACTTGAATCTTTTAAAACCGGATTTAAATTTGTTGCACTCGGTTGTAATTTTTGTTAGCACTTTAATTTTCGCTCGAGCCGTGAGTTCAAGCTCACTTTTGTAATGCAACCCATAATGTCTTCCAACATTTTTTTCGTTTTTAACAAAAATCAGAAAGAGCAGCTTTTGATGAATCACTACCCCAAAGTCCGGGAAAAAGTTTCCACTAAAATTGAGCTCAACAAACGAACAACCAATGAAAATGGTTGGAAATTGGAAGACAGAAAACATGTCGCCTTAGATCGGCGCAAAATTAAAGTCAGATCAAATCTTTCATTATAGCCTACTCAGTGTATTACGCCGAAGCGTGTAACGAGTTTATGGGGCCAATCTCCGCGTAATTGCGCTTGCGGGCAGCACAGCTCCTTTCAAAGAAATGTAGCAGCGGTGGTGAGCCGTGGGCAACACTGTGTCGGATTTGACCGGCCCGAGATTTGAATCTCAGATTTACCGTTCTTGAGAAAAAAGCGTTACCGCTCGACCAACTGGCCGAAGAAAAATCAATTTTTCAGAATGAAAAGGACCTCAGAAAAAAAAGAGTAAAAATCAACGGGAACATGTGCTGGCTTTTTTTGTTACTTTATAATGACAGAGGCAGCGATATCTCAGTCGGTGAAGCCTCGGGTGAGTGATCGAAATGTTGCTGAGTCCCGAACTCGCAAAGCGTGGTTGTAAGCCTGAGAAAAATACTTTCGGCATATTTTTCATCGGGGACAAGCAATCTATCAGTTGTGATTAGTGTTCCCGCTAGGCCGAATTTTTTCAGCGAATCAGTGATTTGTTATAGCAAGGGCAAATAATTTTTGGCAGTATGGTAACTGTAGCTTTAGAAAACTCAACAAATTAGTGGAAATATGACATTTGGTGTACTTTAATACTGGATTGGTACGTAATTTAGGGCTCATAAACGTCTTCTCAGAGCTTTGGGCTCAATTGTTTGAAGAAAATTTGGACAGTCGCCGGTCAGCCAAAAACTTCGAGGGAACACTAATTGTGATGGCCTAGCATGGCGAAAGACTAGCAAACAGAACCCAAAAAAAGTGATCTGCGTTGGTGTGGACCGAGTACGTAGTTCATACACACGTTTAAATGAATTGTAGCATAGAAGGAAATTGCATGTTGCACTGGTTTAAAATATCCAGGCATAACAACGGATATAGAAGGTAGCAAACTTCTCAACTCGTTGCAAAAATAAACGTGGGTTGAACTATCTCCATTGTTAAATATAGCGTGTAGGCGGGACATTTTGCTGCAATAGTTGCACAATTGTCCTGATTTTTCAAGCAAACTAATTCGGTTATGCAGTGATGTGGAGCTAATTAAGCCAAATGCTGTAATTCGGCTACTATGCATTGAGCTCTTGCCGCTCAACGATGCAATTATTCTCTCTGGAAGCGTTTTGGAGAGTCAATTTTTTAGCATGAAACAGTTGTTGGCCGATTACAAAAGTCTATTTGAGCTCAATTAGAAGAAAATAGCAATCTACGGCTTAAAAAAAATTACATAAATCTCGCCATGATACTTTTACATCAAACAAATCTGACTAACCACAGTAAGCTACATCGCATAGGTGTAGCCAGGGTTTTTGATTGGAGGGGAGGGGGGCACCACAAATCACATGCAATGACGTCATCCGAAATTTTTAAAAGGGGAACTTTTTATGGGGCAAAGATATCGTAGAAAGGAAAATCAGAAGCCGTGGCTTGGTGTGGCACTTAACCAGGATTTGGTAAAGGGAAATGGCTTAAATCAATAGTCAAAAAGTGCAAATGTCTAACTTGGGAGACGTGCTGAGTAAACTATAGTGCAACTGAAACGCATCACCAGCCGCCGGAGGCTGTAGGGGCCTGGGGGCAAAGCCCCCAGGCGCAAGGCGATTTTTTGTAGTTTTTTGGAATAAAAGCTATTTTAATGCCATTGGATCACACTGTGTATGTGTTCAGAGCCATTTGAAAGAACTAGATTTTTAACATTTTAAAGCCATTTGGAAAAAATTAAATTGTTCAATCCTTCTTTTACTTGCAATTTAAGTCTAAAACACATTTAAAATCATGCATTTTGGCGTTAAATTTTGTAAGTGATTTGGCTCAGGTAAGGGGAAGTAAGGCGCACTGCCTCCTGCAAAATTTTAGCAGTAAATAATAATCCACTCGAAGATTTTCCCTAAGAGATTTTTGTTTTGCCATGAAAGTTAACCACTTATAGGAGTGCATGAACGGCCATGGGGCCCAGGTCCCTTCAATTCAAATTCAATAATTTGTTCAGTGAGCTCTTCCCCTAGCTAATTTCTTCTTCAAAAGTATTTTTTCGCGTAAAAACTGGAGAGATTGAGGTGAATTGTTATTGAAAAATGGTACAATAGTTGGATACGGCCAGCGATGGAACCGGTCAAGATTTTCTCAATCCGACCCGACCGGTAAATTTCAAAATCATCGCCGGTTGACTGGCCGGTCGATCGGTTTTTTACAGAAGATTTTTGTTCACTGTTCAATGTATCTAATGCAAAATTTTTAAAAGGGGGGGCATAGGTGAGGTATTAAAATTGGTGACTTTGGACAGGGGTCTCAGAAAAAAAGGCAAAAAACTTTGGCGTTTTTTGCAAAAATGACTCAATTTTAAGACCTTTTTTGGTTAAGTTTCGGTTTGAATGACCTGTTTTGAGTAGCGCAAAACGTGCACAAAATAAGCATAAAAAGCACTGGAGGGCATAAGCTAAATTATTTGACGTTCTTTCTAATGATATTTTGCAAAAGGCCAAAAAATGAAGTTACAATTTTTTAGCTATTAGTGACAGATTATTTACAATTTGCCGAGCAGCAAACACTAAACTTTTTTTTGGCAGTGCTACCTTTGCAGTTACAAAAACATAAATGAGAAAAAAAATAACAGCAAAAGATAGGTAACAGTAAAAACATACGAACATCACAATAATTGTATTATTGCATTCAAAAACATTAAAATGATGAAGCACTAACGTTATATGATATTGAAAATTATGTCACTTACAGCGTGAAAAAAAGGAATACTGAAAAATTACTGTATGTCACTTAACAGCGTGAAAAAAATTAATAATATTCATAACAACTAGCTGCTTCACTAACAGTTTGAGAAAGTATGAAAAGGATCTATTGCAAAACATTATGTATTAGAAAAGCTTTTTAGCTCCACAAAGATTTATATACGGACGGAACAATTAATATAAATCTTTGTGGAGCTAGAAACCTTTTCCAGTACATAATGTTTTGCAACACATCCTTTTCATACTTTCTCAAGCTGTTAGTGAAGCAGCTAGTTGTTACGAATATTATTAATTTTTTCACGCTGTTAGTGACATAGTTTTTCAGTATTCCTTTTTTTCACGCTGTTAGTGACATAATTTTCAATATCATATAAAGTTATCGCTCCATCATTTTAATGTTTTTGGGTATAATAGTAAAAGTATTGTGATGTTAGTATGTTTTTACTGTTACCTATATTCTGCTGTTATTTTTTTCTCAGTTATCTTCTTGTAACTGCAAAGGCAGCACTGCCGAAAATTGTTCTGAAGAAGCTTCCCGGTTTGGGAAGCGAAACGTCAAACCAATAAATAAACTCATCGGTAGTACGAAGTCGTTATGAATCACTATCCCGATGAACGCAACGCGTCCGTTATTTTCATTGAAAACACTAAACTGCTATGACATTGGCTAGAAAACATTCGAAGTATAATGTGCCCCAGCAGTTTGTAAAAATGCTGCTACTTTAGAACAAGCCATGGTTAGTTAGATATAAAAAAATAAGAGCTATGTCCTTCTTGCCCAGTGTAGAGTAAGGTAAATTTACTGTAAGTCGAAACCAGCTTTTCAAAGCGGCAAGATTTTAGCATGTAGTAAAAAATCTGAAATCTGCGCCACTTCTACCTTTAAGCTGATTAAAATGATGCCAAAATGCCAGGTAGCGCAGACCTCTTCCACATGCATGCTTTATTAGAATCTGATTACGTGATTTTAACGTATATTTTGCACTTTTTAGCTTTGTGCCACGGCCCAAAGTCGGGGGACATGGAACAATACTCCCACCCTAAACACGTCCCTGGATGTGCATGTCTTAATGGTCACAGCATATTAGTCACAGCTTGAAACCATTCAACAAGTGTTTTCGAAAGGTATGGTCTGTTAAATACTGATTTTTCATAAAAAATTTTATTTATGATAAAATATATAAGTATATTTCGGTTGGTGCTTAGACGTCTTTTAGTTGCCAGAAAGGAGAATTCGACCGGTTTTTCAACCGGCTTGACCGGCCGGTCGAAGAATCTCGATCCGACCGGCCGGTCGACCCCACCGGTGCCGATCGACCCGACCGGTGTCGGTCGACCCGACCGGTGTCGGTCGACCCGACCGGTTTCCATCTCCGGTTACGGCAACTAACCATCTCATTGCCGGGCCGGATTTAAATTGCACGGGGCCCCTGGTATTTTGGGGAGTATTACGACATCTTTCCGCCAAATATACGTAAAGTTCAAAAAAAGTTTTATCATCTGAGCTCAGTGCACCTGGCACTGTGCAATATGGTAAATCCGGCTCTGGTTATTGCATTACGTACGTTCATAACAAGGTTAGATGAAGACCAGAGGTAGCAGCTTTTAGGACAAAAACCTTAAATTTCAACCAGGTTATGCACAGTAACGTAGCCAGAGGGGGCGGGGGGGCCCATTGGCCTGAAGAGAATGCAAAATACTACGTTTTTAGCACTTTTGAGGCCGATTTTTGCACTAAAAACAAAAATAGCTCCCTCCCACTGGCATTGGCGATGAGAATTGGTCAAGAACCTGAAGTGATTTCGACCAGAAAAACTGGGTTTCAGCCTGGCTGAAGACCTTTTTTTTTCTTTTTGGAGATCACCTAAATTTGGACAAAAAAACCGTCCCAATCTGAGTGAAGGCCGATCAAAATATGGGTCAAGATCGTTTGATGTTGTTTCCAGCCTCTGAAACAGTCCCCCCCCAATGCAAATTCCTGGCTACGTGCCTGGTTATGCATTTAAATTGGTTGGCAAAAATTGAATTTAGGGAGCTCGGGCCCCCTAGTTGTCAATATTATTGTTAATTACTGTTGTACGTGTGTGCTGTTGTACGCGAAAATGTTAAAAGAAACCGAAACTGAAGAAACAAGGCTTTTTTGCCACATTTTTATCATTGATGGCATTTCGATTGGCGGGGGGAGGGGGCCTACTTTAAAACCCTTTTACTCCATTCAATTTTGACTCAAGTCTGGCCTAAGTTCACTTTCGTAATGTACCTCTATATCTTTGCGCATTTACCCTTTAAGTTGACGTGAATTATCAACGTAATAATTAGCACGTTGTAGTTTTTCTTCCCAATCCATAGCATTAGCAAAAAATTTTTTTTTCTTTCCAACCGGCCAGTTGGTCGAGCGGTAACGCATTCGTCTCTGGAGCGGAAGGCCTGAGGTTCAAATCTCGGGCCGGTTAAATCGGACACAGTGTTGCCAACGGCTCGCCACCGCTGCAACATTTCTTCGAAAGGAGCTGTGTTGCCCGGGCGCAATGACGCGGAGATGAGCCCCGCCAACTCGTTACACGCTTCGGCGTATTACAGCGAGTATAATGAAAGATTTGATTTGATGCAGGTTTCTTGGTTTTGTAGACCTGGTGAAAATGTTTACGACCAACAATGTTTCGCCAGCGCAAATTGGCTGGCTTCATCAGGGCTTTATCTACAGTCTACACCCTCAAATTTGAAAAATCCATGATGTTCTCAACTCCATTGTAACGATTAGTTTATTTTTTGTTTTCATGCAAGTTATATCTTGGTTTTAGTTAAAATAATATCGTTTAGGACTACGTGGTGTTGAAAAAAAAGGAAGTAAATCCTTTACGGAATTTTATTGATTAGACCTGATGTTAAAAACAGTGTTCCATAATTGTCCATGTGTTGGAAATACTTAACAATTCAAATTCAATTGATATTTGGTGAGGCGATTCCATAAACTGAATTCTTTTGAAAAACCATATGTTTACTAGGGGTTGCATTGCGTTTATGAAAAGAAAAAGCTTTTGTTAAATCATGCTGTGGATCAATTAAACCGATACCACTGCGCAAATACAGCAGCTTTATTCCATTACACATGCATTATAACATTGGGCAAACAAATAGGATCCCAGCTGTTCACTTGACTTTTAAGTCCTAGGCAAAATGCTGAGTTTTACTGAAATTTAAATCTTTAACTGCAATTTTTCAGCCTCTGACAGGTACCGAATAATGTTATCCCAAACAAGGGAAAAAATACAGCTTTCATTGCGATCACGTGACTTACCGGAGGTGGTTGGGCTCCAGCGGCAACTTGTGGGGCTTGCATAGCACTTGTTTCTTGTACTTTTCAATACCAAAAACAACTAATGAAACCGATTAACCAAAATATTAAACTGAAAAATTCAACGCATTTATTGAGTCACAAGCTAATTAAAATTGCTACAGTTAGAATGTTGGTACTTAGTTTAGTTATTCTTTTCATGTCCTCATAATTACATTTCAATGTTTTAATTCAGGAGCGGAACTAAGATTTTGCGAAGTACAGGAGCTTTAAACCAACGAATGACTTCTCCTGCCAAAAGTGTCTCGGCAGTCGGCGTACTGAGTAAACTGATGCATCTCAAGTGTGTCATGGCCGGGGCCGCTAGTAGCCATGGGGGTTGGGGGTACATTAATCGAACCCTGATGCAATGTTTATATTTTCAAAAGGAAAAATTTAACGTCGTTTCCAAGAAATTTCGCAAGTTTTAAAATTTACTTTATTTGAAAGATATGGAACCCATTTGAAAATATTAAAATGCAAAGCTCGTTCGGCCTCTAACTTATTGGTTCAGTCCATACCACGAACCAAAGCTGGCGTATTTGACTAACTTGATTAAAGGAAGGATTTGGCCCACTTATTCAAATTAAAGCTTTGGATAAGTTTAGTGCTGATGAAGGTTTATTGTACCCGAAAAGGTCTAATGCAAACAGAATAAACAAATTCGACACTATACGCTACAAAAGTTTGCTAGTGCTCATTTGGTTGTATCCTTTTGAAAAGTTTTCTCAATTTCGTTGACGTTTTTTGGCTTCAAGCTAAAAGGGGTGAAGCATCTCAGAGTTGTAAGTCGGGCCGGGCTTTTCGGGTCGGGTTCGGGCCTAAAGTTGACAAAATTTGAGGCTTAATTCGGGCCTGAGACGTGCTTTTTGTCTTAGGTGCACAAAAATATAATCAAAATAACTTGCAACATTGCTAAATTTTTAGACCTAACCTAACTTTTGGGTTTTTTCGGGCATGATTTGGGCTTCAAACTAGTTTTCGGGTTCGGGCCTGAACTAGTCGGCCCGTTTACAACTCTGAAGTATCCAGCCTAGTGCAGTAGTTTACTATAGCTAAAATTAAAATGCAATTTTTGAAATTTTTTGTTCTCATTTTGGGGCTGCGGTTACAAAGATATTCTACAAATACACAAAGACACTCCCCAAAAAGTTTTTGGAAACCATGAATCTGTTCTCTCAGCCTAGACTTCGAGGGAAAAAAGCGAGACTAAATAATATTTACCCTTCCAGTAACATCACAAGACCAATTCAATTTCGACAAACCCCCTCATTTTCTGAAAATTCCGGCTCGGAGAACAAACTTAGGGTTTCCAAAACATTTTTAGCAGGATCATAGGACATCTCTTTGTATTTTTTGAAAACCTTTACAACTGCAACTCCAAAATGAGAACAAAAAATTAAAAAATTATATTTTGATTTTAGCCATTGTAAACTACTGCAATTGGCTGGATGCTTAACCCTTTTTAAATATAGTTGGTTCGGGTCCTGCGTTTTTTTATTTTTTATTTTTCTTTTTAACCCCAGTTTATGTTTCTTTGCTTTAGCGTACAATTAGAAACTGCCATTTCAACCTGCTTAGATTTTAGTAAAATATTTTCTATCCCAACACTAAGTGCTACTAATTTGTGCTGCTGCTGTTTGCTGAGAACTAATTCCTTCGACCAAGAAAAATCCCCAGAAATCTAGCTGTAAGTTCGCTGTTTGGTAAATTGCTACTTACATGATGCGTCATTACGCGTAACAATTACACACTCACTATTTTATCATCCAAGTTGCCTTGTATTGTCACCAAAATAACGACGTTTGTTACTCGGTAATATAATGGACCTGACTGAATAAAAACGCACGCATTCGTAATGTTTCCCCTAGACAATTTGATACAGAAGCTATTAGACATGATTCTTTGTCGCTTCTAGCGGTATTTGGCAACAAATTTTAAAAACCACCAAAGTCGTATTTTAAAACTTGCACGTGATACTGAGATGTCCAATTCAGCAAACAAAAAAATCCAAAAATCAAAACAAAAACTAGAATATGACATCGTAAGTGATATCCGGGGACTTCGCGGAACTATCTAACTTTACTGAGCTAAAGAACTCCACAATTACGTTAAGCGTTTTTATAGTTGTTAATAGTCAGATCTACCGGCCAGTTTATGGTTGTTGTTAGTCAGATCTACCGGCCAGTTGGTCGAGCGGTAACGCGTTCGTCTCTGGAGCTGGAGGTCTGAGGTTCGAATCTCGGGCCGGTCAAATTGGACACAGAGTTGCCAACGGCTCGCCACCGCTGCGACATTTCTTCGAAAGGAGCTGTGTTGCCAGGGCGCAATGACGCGGAGATGGGCCCCGCCAACTCGTTACACACTTCGGCGTAATCCAGCGAGTATAATGAAAGATTTGATTTGATAGTCAGATCTGAAATAGATCGCTTTGAAATTTCATAATGTTCCATTAACTTGATCAGGTTTGTGGTTAACGGCTTTAAAAATTTAAATGTCTAAAAAAGGTACTAGCTGTGAAATGACAATCAAAATTTTACTGCTCTGCTTGGTTCTCGGTTCAAGTTTTTCGGGGTTTGTTGAATTTTCAGTCAGCAGCGCAGCGCAGTTGTTAAAATTGCGGTCACAAACTAAAACCTCGTTAAAACAAGTATTTCGACAGTAACCTTTTGCCAATACGACTTTCGGATTTGCAACTTACATTATCTTGACAAGATATTTGACACACTATCCTAAATGTCAAATCTATACTTAAACTAACCCGCAGCAATATTTTTTTTTAGAAAAATTTTATTTACGAGTATGCACATGTATGAACAGTTCAACTGATTTTTCTCAAAATTTAGAAACTAAATCAAAACAATGCCTGCCTTAGCGATTAGCATGGAAAAGATTCGCACACAAACAAATTTTACAAACAAAAAATTGAATTCTGATAAATTTATAAGCGATATTGCAAAGTCTAACTTTACGATCACTTCACCATGAAAACTTATAATAAGTTACTCAACTCTATGCTTTCCAGAACCGTAGGTGTAATGTTTAGCGTCAAACAACTATTTACCAAAAATCATCTACTTCTTTGCACATTGTTTTACCGTTTGCTAGTTATAAACGCTGTTTTTAGTTCATTTTAACAGCTTTGAGGTTATTCGCTCTAGAAGTTTAAAGGATTCAAAATGTTATCAAAATAATCAAGTAACGTCAATCAAAAAGCTTTTAGGAGGACCTACAGTTTTTCACTTTGTCATGAAATAACATAGAGCGATATTTAAAATTCCAGCGACTTTATTACATCAGCCATATTTAACATAACGCTAACCACGACTTGAAATATGCACGCATTTTACAGTTATTCGTATTCTGAGAACGCTGTTTAGCAGTGCGATCTAACGGCCAATATATTGGATATTGTACCGCGCAGTATTATTGTATTTAATATATTACATCCATTACTCAGCGCGAAAGCTTTCTTAATAAAATTTATCGAAAACTTTGAAGAGGCAAGTAGAAGACTTTTGCATAAAGTATTCACGAGCAACCACATTGTGTCCAAATTTCAGCTTTGCACGTCAAGTGGTTTTGGAATTGTAAGCACATTAGTAACTTTTCAAGCCAAAAATGGCATTTTTTATGTTTGTTTTGTGTCTCAATTCACATTCACGAGACCTAGGATCCCCAAAATTGGCACACATGACGCTTTCATTGATTCCTATGTTAAGTCCAAATTTCAACTTTTTAAGTTTTACCGTTTGCTAGTTATAATTTATAAGCAAAATCAATCCTCATCTGCCAAAATTCGCGAATGAACACAAAGGTACTACGCGCTCGCATGAAGTCCCAATTAAAAAAAAGTTGTCGGAATCGGAAACACAATTTCAATGCAAGTCCATGCACCTTATACTTTCTATTTGGAAGTGTCTTATGTTTATGTTTAAGTACTGTCTATTCGTATAGTGTTAAAAGAAAAATACGGTCGAGAAGACCGAAAAGTCTGTTTGAAACACCAGTAGAAATTTTGATCGAAAAGTTATGACTGACATGTCAGTAAAAATTTTGACGAAGCCCAAAAAGCTGAGATCGTTTTTCGCAAACTAATCAAGAGACGTGCTCGTGCATTTGTACATCAACGATAGGTCTGAAGTTTAAACTTATTTACAAAAAAAAAATCAAAAAAACGTCTCAGACTCCTCTTTTCTCCGGCTGGCAACTCGCTATCAGATCTAAATGGCCTTCGTAGACTAGTCTTCGCTCCTAACCCCTAAATAACTGTAGCTCTGATTGCACATTTTGGCTACATTCCAGCTTTTTTCTTGATTTTTTTTGAGAACGAACCAAAATCAGCGCGAGATTTTCTACGGAAAAAAAAGCTGGATTTTCTATGGAGAATTTTGTTAAAATCTTTAAAATGGCGTATCTGGTTAAAATTGAAATCTTTTCGTCATCAACCTTCTTCATGTTAAATCCGTGTGATGATTGCCTTCGTCTAATGTCTCTATGATCTCACGAACCAGCTTCTAACATATGACGTCAGAGCGGATACGAAAAAGGCGATCGTAATCCGAGATGAAAAGATACGTCATAATCGTAGACGCGTGTGTTTAGCAATATGCCTGCTATTGCAACGTTAAGCGCTAACTAGACGTTGATTAGGAAGGGATGTCAGTACATACAGATAGCGTAAGCTTTCACGCTTATTATCGAAATTTGAGGGCAAGTAGCAGAGCAGTTAAGTTACTACGATAAGCAGAAAACATGTAAAAATTCAAATTCTTGCCCCACATACGGTAGTGAAATTGAAGAGCAGGTGTCTCTTGACCTGGAGACAACGAAGTGATTTTTGTTGTCAAAAATTTTCCTTGAATCCATCAATCTCAATGCCAAAGCGAGTTTTAGCCGCTAGATCGAAGAATCTTCAATAAAGCTACAGCCAGTGTTCATTATTAATTGATAATTCTTGCCACTGGAGCGAAAGTTTTCATCGTAATCAGAAACCGAAATACTGTGTGACTCGACTGCATTTCAATATTTGTGTGCGCGTATTAACGTGTGTTAGAGGCATATGTGTGAATTGTATTTTTTTTTGGTATGTAGTGAAATGCCTTTTAACCAAAAAAAGGCCATTAGCAATAAAGAGGCCTGAGGCGAATTTGTCAATAGCCTTGCCCCTCAAGCTTGGGGGCGTTCGCAGTAAAATCATAATTTGACACTTTAAACATAAAAAATCATAACGTGACACTTTTAACGTCCCCAATTAGCACTGCCAACATTACCGTAACAAACCAACATCATGAGATATCGTAGTCTCATATGACATGAGGCATAGGCCTAGTTAGCCGTGTGCATCGGAAGGTAACAGATTAGGCGATTACTTAGTGATGGTTTGCTCAGTTGTAAATATTTGTTCTGGCCGAACCCGTTAACAACTGAAAGATGAAAGAGCGAAATGATTGACCGATGTTTCAATGCTAATAGAAAAAAACGCCTTTACCACTTTGCTGTGGGAGTAACAAACCTTGATAAAGCTTTTCTGTTCAATGCAGCTGAAAATCAAAACTGCAGAGAATATGTCTGCCAGCGCAGTGGTCATTTCGATTCGGTTCATGAAAAAGATCAACAAAGCAAAAGCGCGAGAAAGCGCACAGTTTCAACATTAAGCTTGTAAGCATAACATAAATTTTATATATAAACATGTGACTGGCATTGCTGGGATCCACCTTCTTCTCATCTTACGGTAGAAAAAGTTGAGAATGCTAATTTTTAAGGAAATTGTGAAACGAAAGTTGTGCCAGCTTTGAAAAGTTCAATAAGTATGACTTTGGTTTATTGTAGTACAGGCGGGTGGGCCTAGCAAGTTCTGAGCTGTTTGAAGTCGTTGCTATGACTAAAATCTTTTGCTTTCAGTACTGTATACAATAAATATACTGTACAAGGAGCGGTTAATCGATAAAAGATAGTGAATGCTTTTTTGTACCTTCTGCTCTGTTTTCCCTAGAGAGATCAAAAAATGCGTGGCGTTGCATAAATTTAACAAGATTTTAAAAGTATTCAAAAAGTTAAATCAAAGGATAATTTATGTACAACAATCTGGGGTTTTCTACTGATCAAGGTGAATTGGGTAGAAGCTGTAGAATTTGATAATACCCGTTTCGATGGAAGTAAATGATGCCTTCTGGTTACTTCGTGTGGATTTATGCAAGCCTTATTGTAACAATTCTTCCTGCCATTATCATTCCATGTATGGGGCAAGGTAATGTTGTCATTTTTTTTATTGTTTTGTAAGATTTATAGAACCGGCCAGTTGGTCGAGCGGTAACGCGTTCGTCTCTGGAGCGGGAGGTCTGAGGTTCAAATCTCGGGCCGGCCAAATCGGACACAGTGTTGCCAACGGCTTGCTACCGCTGCGACATTTCTTCGAAACGAGCTGTGTTGCCCGGGCGCAATGGTGCGGAGATGGGCCCCGCCCCCTCGTTACACGCTTCGGCGTATTACAGCGAGTATAATGAAAGATTTGATTTGATTTGAAGAATTATTGAAAATCCATGTGTTAAAATCGTTTTCGGTTTATGTAGGTTAATTTTTTCCGTTAGCAAAACCGTCTTGTTAATGATTACCTCTGCTTGGTTGCTTTAAACTAGAAGCAAATTTACGTGGAAAGTCGACAAGCGGCAACAGAAAGCTTGGAACATTATCTACTTCTACGTAGGTGCGGAATTTTTCTTATTTATTTTTCGCGGATTCGACACTCGTAATCGATTGTCTCAGACTCTGAAAACGTGGCTCTCCACGGAATTCGATGCTCCGTCTACCGTCAGTGCAGGCATAAACTAGTCTGCAGTTTGTAGGAAGCAAGCACCTCAACGAATTCTTTTGTTTGTTTGTTTGTTTTAACCAACCGCAGCATCCCCATGTACAAGATGAAGACGGGTAAAACAAATAAAAGATGGTGTACTTAAGATTTCACTTGCAGGTTTCAAAGACTGATCATCTGTAGAATTTTCTTTATTATTCTAGAGTACCGGTATATGCGATGTATTTTTGTTAAAAACAACAGTCTTGAAATCTAGTATACTGAATTCATCATCAATAATAATTTCATAAAATTCTATTCCAATAAGATTATCACTGATGATGAACTTAGTATACTTGTTCGAAACGTCTAGGTTGGAAATGAATTTTGAAGAGATACTGGTCGAAATCAGTTTTATTGAAAAAATGAGAACTACTTGAGGTACTAAAGAGGTGCCCCAAACTTTTTTCCACAATTCCTTTTATTCGCCAAAATACGATTTAATCCGTTTGATTCCATACCATTTGCAACCCGGCATTTTGCAATTTTAAGACATTACAAAAGGCTGATTTCACAAAATTTCTCGCAAACTTAGGGTATTGCCTACTATAGCCGCCCAAAAACAACACCAGCCTGGCCAACTTCCCAGTCCTATACTTGCCAACTCTGTTTCACTAAGCTAAGTTATTGTACGAGCAATAAAATAACAAGATACTATAGTGTATACTGTAGAGTAATTTAGATCTGTAATCAAAAACTAGTGTAATATTGCAATACTGTATAGGCCTAATTACAGTAGCTTCCCATAACTTACCAACTGGTTGCAGTGAGTAGCCTAACCAAATCTTGAAAACTTGTCTACTAGTATCCAAGAGCGTGAGCGGAAAATTTTTCAGGGGGGGGAGCAACACGAATAGAGTCAGTATTAACTAGAGCTAGACCGATATATCGGCCAGCCGATGTATATCGGCCGATATCAGGGCCAAGCCGATATATCGTATTGGTGTCTACCATCGATAAAATATCGGCTTAGCACAATTTCCTTAAACTGTGAATTTTTGAGAGCAAGCACAATCGCTCTTGACTACTGATTGCGAAACCTTTGTATTTTTTGTTTGTTGTTTTTGATGAATAATACTGGACTGTGACTTGCGTTTGCAATAGTCTTTCTTTGGAGTGGATTTAGTGAAGCTTTTAGTGTCAAGTTAGTCGAAAAATATTGACCAACTTTCGTAGCTAATAGTTAATATATCGGTTATCAATATCGGTATTAGCCTAAAAATTTTCAAAATCTCGATATTGGTATCGGCCTGAAAAAGTCATATTGATCGAGCTCTAGTATTAACTACTAAAAATGGAAGAATTTTTGAAATTCGGGAGGTTTTAGTGTGAGTATGTGAAAATCCAGGGGACATGGCCTCCCCGCCCCCCCTTTGCCGACGCCCATGCTTGTATCCTGCAAATCTAGGCAACCAATACTGTTCTACAGTAGGCCTTTCGTGATGTCACAAAATTGCGAAATACAGGGTTGTCAATGGCACGGAGTCAAACGAATTTAATCGTCAAGTTTGACGTCCTTCGTGGTCGACTCCTGGGAAATCATAACGACTTCCACTGGCAGTTATTCCCTAGAAAGCCTCTGCCGCTGTGCAAGCCCTTAAGGTTTGTCCAGTTCGGCCAAGAGTCTTGTCCAGCTGGGGAATAACTTTGTTAGAGAAGCTGAGGGCTGCCGATGAGAGCTAAAAGCTCGAAACAGCGCTGTCCAGCTCTGTGAATTTAATCGTATTTTTGCGAATAAGAAAAATTGTGGAAAAGCATTTGGGACATCTCAAGTAGTTTTCATTTCTTGAAAAAAAAAAAAAAACGATTTCGAGCTGTATTTCTTTAAGGCATTTTTTAAAAACAAATACCAGCTATTTTGCCGTTTTGAATGTACCGTACATATAGATGCATAGTGTTGGTTTTGTTATTAGATTGTCGGAAGCCCTTGGGGATGCAAAACAAAACTATTATACCTGATTCTTACATCACTGCTACGTCATCACATGCCAGTGGTACGGGACCTCAATACGCGAGGTTAGTTCTAATTTTTGATGATAATTTGAAGCAAAACATATTCAACAAATGCTAAAGTGGGCAAGGGCTTCATTGTGACAACATTGCTGCTTTAAGCTTTTAATTGTTTCATCTGGATTTTGGATATTTTGAGATGAACGAAATCAATTATGATGTCATTCGTACTCTGACCCTCCTATTTTTAATCACTCTTACGCCCTCGTTTTTTCAGCGAATGTGCACTTGAGTTCTTTTCTGTACCAAATTTGACAGAAAATGCAGTTGTGTGTTTTGTTTGTTGTTTGTGTGATTTGACAAGTGAGTTTTAAGATTTGTTTGGTTTGTCTTTTAAGATATGTGAGTTTTAAGATTTGGTGAGTTTTAAGATTTGTTTGGTTTGTCTCTTTTCGAATCATCAAATATTGTGGGCTATTATTCATATTCACCGCTTATTTCACCTGAGCGGAAACCGAAGTTCGGTTAAAGATTTATGATAGAGACATTGCAGTTGAGGTTAGTTCGTAACAAAAACATTTGATGGGTTTAGGATGGAAACATTGCCAGTTTGGCTAGGTAGTTGTCTGTAATTTCAAAGGGACGACACCAGGGCCGTTGCCAGGAAACGTTTGAGCTCCACCTAAAAAGTCCCCATGCTGTAAAAGGGCAATTACAAGCAATCGGATATGTTAACCCCTCCTAAATTTGGCTTAGCTCTTCCTGCACGATGCGTCTAACTACGGCCCTGGACCGCGCAATTGTGGTAATGCTCACAACAAAACTTTCGAAGCGGTCACCGTCGCAGCAACTTTTTACAGAGAGTTGGAGCCTCAATTTTGCATTCATTATTTTTGTCCTGAGTTTTATTACTTGATTTAATTCTGTGTCGTTAAAGCTGGCACAAACAATACTAGTTCGCTCTGTGGTAGTTTGGAAAAATCCATTTATATCGATATGTATTACGGTATAGTAATCACATTGGAAATTCGAAGCTAGGGTTAGGTCGATAAGCTTGAAATTATTTTCCTTATGACTTTTTGTATTTCACATAAACAAAATTCATTAAAAAGTCAAAAACTAGAATGATGATATGAAGCGATATATATTCAGCGTAATGAATGAATAATAAATGTGTGTTGCTGGCATAAGCACAAGATTGCTTGGTGTTCCTATGATGTCCAGAGCAGTTCAATTAAACAGGCTTGTGGCTGATAGTTATTTGATGTTGGAAAAGAAATAAAATAACTATCAGCCATAATCCTGTTTAATTATTTAGCATAATGAAAATTCATTGAATCAGTTGCAATGCGACAATAAATTACAATGTAAATCTGCTCCTTTTATTTCTAGGTTGCACAGCCAAGAAGGGGACGGGGCATGGTGTCCCAGGGACGTGGTGGAACCGGGATCCCAGGACAAATATTTGCAAATCAAGCTTCCCCATGCGGTCTTCATCACAAGAATTGCAACTCAAGGAAGGTGAGAAGAGCTGAGACTTTGCAATCGACTTGGGCCAGTATTGGTTGGAAGTACTCGGCTGTTTATTGTATTGCCAAGGCAATACAATGTACGAACATGTAAAACAAACCAGTTGGTTATATATATACTGCACATGTTTGAGATCATGTTGGAACGGAAATGTCACACCATGAAAAGTCCCAAGGATGTTCTGGAAAACCCGGGAGAAAAGTGACGATTTCCAACCATAAAGAGGGCACCCCATTACCGCAAGGAGGTGAGGCGGTCATTCGTTACTCGTACCCATCGGCTGCCTCCGGTTGGCGGTTTGCTGATTTCAATCTCGGATAAGCACAAAGGTTGTGCTACATTGTGTAGGCAGTCGGCCATTTAGTTATTGGGTGGAGATTTCATTTTGGTTTGGGTTTCAGATACGGCGGTGGTGTTGGGAAAGAATTTGCACGCAATTATATGGTCAACTATTCAAGGGATGGTGTTTCATGGTTCCAATGGTCCAACCATAAGGGTGTGAAGGCAAGTGATGTCGTGAAGCGTTTTGAAATAATGGTCTGTTTTGTGACATAATATTGCACATTATTTAGCCCAATGCAGCGCATCCCGCATACGCAAGAATAATTTTATCCCAAGTATTTGATTTAGGTTAGATACCAGTTGTTACGTGATAATCGAGTGACACGCTTGACTGCAAGGTAATAAATGCCCTGGTAAATGTAAATTTGAACCGCAATATGAGGCCAGCTGCGATGCAAACTACAGACTTTTGAAAACTATATATTTGGGATTCAAATTAGAATCAAACTGCACAGCAAACCATCTACCATTATACTGTAGAGTAGATCGAAATCCTGAAACAATACAACGTTTAGTTCAGCTTGCCCTACCCTGTCATTTTCACGACAATAACTGTCTTAAAAGGCTTGTCGAATTTTCACATCTGTCAGCCCGGTCACCCTTGTTTGCTTTTTTATTTGCAGTGCTAGATCGTAACGCACACAAATTTATTTCCCTTCTAATAGGATAATATCATAACCTACTCTTAGGTTAGGTCTACACTGGGCACAAAATTGTGAGCGTACAAGTGTATTTTTTTGTTGCTTTAAAACAAGACGTCGTACGCCCGGCGTTCCGCCTCGCCAGCGTACAAGCTGTCAGTTGTTTGAAATAACCTAAGTATATGCGCTCGTGCGCTCTTTTTGTTTTTAAGACTATTTTGATTTTTTAGAGTAATTTTATGGCTATTTTAATAAAAAATAATGCTTTTAAAACGTGGCTTAAAAATTAATAGTGCAAACATGATTAAACTGGTCGCATAAATGGATTATGTGGTGATGGCTGAAGGTAGAATTTTAGTTCTTGTATTTAGATGCTGATAAACCATCAAATCCTATCGTTCAGTAAAACTCACACGGAGTAATCTATTTCGTCTATATTTTGTAGAGAAAAATAATTGGGATGGGGGAGCTAACGGAAAGAGAGTTGAGAGAAGCAATTGGCTATTAATTAATGGGAATAGCCCCCTCCATCCCTATTCCTGAGTTTATAATAAATTTTTTGATAAAACCTACGTTCAGCATTTTTGAACTAGCGATCAAATTTGATTTCCTGCTTTTCATCAGTTTTCAAAGTTTTACTGATTTGTGAGTTTTATTTTTGACAAATTAGCCCCCTTCCCCCTGAGCCTGAGTATATGTTTCAAAAGATACTATAAATCACTTTTTAGTCCATTCCAGTGCAAAAAACAGTCTTAAAAGTGCTAAAAACGTGGTATTTTTCTTATTTTGCATTTGGTTGACAAACCAATGGAGAGGCAGTAGCCCCCCCCGCCCTGCCTGGCTACACTACTGTGTACGCATACGATTTTACGCGCAGTGTAAACCGGGCCATAGTATTAGTTTCATTTTTCAGCTTATTCGTTTTTTGTGGCGAAGTGTAATCTAACGTTGAAAAATTCAACTAACGCAACACTACACAGTTCTCATCATGCGATGAACATTTTTATTACCAACTCAAGATTAATAGTATCACTCTCTTGCTCAGAGCTCCAACAAATTTAATTGGCCTAAGAGACGCCCAAATGCAGGAGAGAAAACCCTGGCCCAGTTTAACCATCGGCAGAGTAATTGAGATATCATGATTATATGGCAATGATCTGACTATTAACAACTGGTACAACAGTTACTCCAAGTACATTATCTACAGTAGAAGTTGTCTCACTTGGTCTAATTTTAGGTATTTTTTTAGATTTTACAGGGCAACTCTGACGTGAGCAGTGTCAAAATTCATGCGCTTTATCCTGGAATAGCCGGAGCGAATTATGTGAGAATTATCCCTGTTACGTCACGGTTGATGCCAGTATGCTTGCGTCTCGAATTATATGGATGTGCGTGGCGAAGTAAGTTCTCCGTTCTTTGTTGGCCGGCGCCAGGCTACCGCTATTCCTGGAGGCACAAGATCAAGGCAACCTTTTTGAGCTCTCATTTTACGGTTTTCTATCGCTACTTTCATTGCGCCTGGGGGAAATTCTAAGCTGATAATAATTTATTTGTGATGTTTTGACTGAATTCTAAGGTAAAATGCTGAAATCTGAAAATCTGAAATCTAAACATCTACAATTCCAAAACCTAAAAATAAAAATCTAAAAATTTGAAATCTGGAATTCTGAAATTCTAAGCTGTTACTGCTAAGTTCGTGTCGCAATTGAGCAAAGTTAGCAGGATTATTATTGAAGTTTCGTTGGAAAAAATGTTTGTAGTTGTTCTGCTGGTACAAATACTTTGGCTATCGCAAACATTTTGCCAGTCAATACTCAACATCTTTATTGGAACAAATTATCAAGGTGTGTGCCCTGATGAAGATAGTGTGGCTATAAAAGTGCAAAGGATAATTTTTGTAACGTTTTGCACCTTTGCACCTTGTTGCGTTCTGCATAAAGCACTTTGTCGCAATAATGTCTGCTTGATGGCTTTGGTCAAGCACTATATTTAACTGTGAGGTTGTGACAAGTTAACTGGAAAGCTCGGAAAACGGAAAACTGCTACTGTAAGCACGTCTTGAATCGCCCTAAGACGTTCCGAGACCAGAGAGTAAAGATGAAAAGTCAATCAAAGCAACTTTTCTACAGCTGGACTTGTGTCCTATTCCATTCCCAGCCCGGACCACCCCCCTTCCGCTCTCCATATGTTCTCAGATGAAACTTATGACGGAGAGAGATCCGTTGAGTTTTTCACTGGAGGCCTCGGTCAGCTAGCTGATAAAATTGTGGGTGATGGTGATGTAACAAAGGTAGGTTTTGACATAATTAAATAATCAAACTATTCAAGAATTGGTTTTGATTTTTCCATTTCCTTTTTGAAAGTTCTATGTTATATTCTGCTTAACTTGCAGCTTCAGTTGCCATATTTTTTCCAATTTGCCAGAGCCTTTCAAAGCTCTTGGATTTTCCAACAAACTAGAATTTCCTGCAAATACATTAACTTTTGAATTTTTTAAAACCTCTCTGTTGGATTGGAAAAAAGTAGATGCTTCTGACTTTTTTGATTTTGATCTCTGACCGTTTTTGTTTGTCATAATGTTTTTAAAGCCATGTCCATCACATACAGCATTTTATCGGTACTTTATTCCAGACCGAGTCTCGATTCTTAACCAACGCAACTGGCTACGATTACGTTGGTTGGTCTCAAAAGAAAGGGAAGAAAGTTGAGATGGAGTTTTGTTTCGATCAAGTTCGAAACTTTACGTCAATGAGGGTTTATTGTAACACTAATAAAGCAGTTGGAGCACGGTGAGACCATTGACAAGAAATTTTTGGACAAACTGTTGTTAGCGAATGATATATGTTAGTTTTTGAGATTCAGTAGTAGTAAATCAAAGATTGACATCTAGACTTTTTCCAAATATTTTTCGGCTTGCTGTTGTCGCTAAGCGAACGCTGTGCTGTGTTTTGTTCTGAAAATCGCGTAGAATGCAACTAAGATCCCATCGCACCCTCCTTCCTCCCCAAAAATAGCCATAGGATTTACAAGCAATACTGTGTTGTTCTTTACAGTAGCCGTTGAGTGCTGAGTTTTCGATTGTTCATTTTGTTTCGCTTAGTGGCATATTGTTGAATAATATTTTACTTTTCAGTTTATTTTCCTCCATTCAAGTTCGTTCATCTTTTGATGGGCGAGCTTACACGAAAATTGAGGGTCGTATGATGTCGCAAACCACTGTGACGTATTTCACCACTCGCGTCATCTACGTACCGTTGCGTCATCAACTAGCAAGAGCGTTGAAGGTTGAATTCGAAATGGGAAAAGGGCGGTTGTTGATCAGTGAAATCAAATTCACTAACAGTACGTATAAGACTGGATTAGAATTTTCATGAGCGCTTGCTTTTCCGTGAGAGTTGCAAGGGTAGCAACTTGGGATTGTCTTGATTTTCTTTATCGCCCTTGCATAAGCTCCTAAGCTCTTTCGCAGTTTCATTTAATATCATTGATCAAGATGACAATTATGAAATTCGTATTTCATTCGTCGAATGTCTCTCAAGTTCAACGAATTAAAGGCTGAGTGTGCAATCAGACTTACCGACCCAGCAATCTAGATTTGGTACGCGAAGATGTCCTTTCGTTGAAACTTAAATTTGCTTTTTAGTGGTGCGATAAAATCGATAGTATTCACGTTTCTTTCATAACATTTGTAATAGCTAGCAGCTTTTGCTGCTATTATTTACCTGAACGAAGATTTAAAAGGACATTCAACCCGAATTTTGAAAAACTGAGAAAAAATCTTAAAAAATATGTTTACCAACATGACCCCATTGCGATTCTTGCAACTCATCAGGTTAAGAAAGTTTAAGAGAAAAAAATTCATGTTTTCCCCTTAGAATCCTAATTTCGGCCATCTTGTTTCAAGTTGATTGCGCAATAAATCGGTGTGTAACTTCTATTTCTAGTCTTGCTAAGTACCGCGCTTTTTGCAACTAGTTGAGTGCTGAAGGTACAGGTCAGTAAATTAGTGGAATAACTGCTGTTTGAATTCAGAGAGGTTAGATGCTTTCCTAGTGTGCTTTGTCCGCCAAGTGCTAGCAAAGTATTCGGAATCAAGATAAGGTTTTGGTACTCTGAGGTAGTAGCCTATAGTCTTTTGTGACTATTGCTTCCTATAGATAGCCTATCCGAAGAAATGATTGCATGTTGAAGGCTAAAGCATCGTAGCTGACAAGATGTTAGACTAAGATTCCAGTTTTTAGTGAGCCAGTAAGTTTTATGCGATTGTTGCGCAATTGGTTTAGGCCTAAAGGTCAAAAGGCCAGTTCATTTATCACGTAAATATGCAATTGCAGGCTTCAAAGCAAAGCAATTTAGTAAGCAATTTTCGTTTAGGTTTGCTACGGTTATCAGCAGGTACCTACGAAGCCACTTCCTCCACAGTTGCTAATCTAGTCAGTCATAGGGAACGATTTAGACCCACGTCCGTTCAGTTTGGTAATGTTCGGAAAGCGTTTCTCCTTACTCTAAGGGGAAAAATAATTGCGAATATCTTACGATTTCTTGGCCGAAGAGAATCAAAATTGGTGCGAAAAATTTTTACCAAAATTGCCAAAGTTGTTTCACCATGGTTTCACGGTAAAATTTTTTAAGAAAAAAAAACATGAATGCTCTTTCAAGCATTTGAATCCATCATCGACTGAACATTCCATCACCGTCTGTTTGAACAAAAAAAAACGAGGTTTCAACGTAGCATGTTGCAATAAAACAGTGGAAATAAAACGGTTTTCAAATCACGACAGTAAAGGGTCGTTTACACTGGACGCTATGCGAAGGTTGGCAACCTTCGCAAGTTGAAACCTTTCGCAAGTTGTCGATGACGTCAAATTTTGGTTGCTTCACGTCGCTTCACGTTGTTTCGCGTTCAGCGTAAACCCAAATTTAGTTTTTTTTATTATTGGTTACAGCTGAAATCCTTCAGAAAGCGTCATTTCATCTGCTAGAAAGTCAGAAAATTGTTTCGCATGTTCCAAGGACTGGCCTGGTTTCATCAATGGCGTAACAAATTATAATAGTTTTTCAAAATTATGCGCCCAGTGTAACACGAGCTCGTTTGTTTTTACTAGAACTGTTGCCGCCTGACGTTGTTTCTCGTATCGCGGCCCAACATCCATGGGTAGGGGAAGGAAAAGTTATCGTTAGCCCCAGCTCAAAGAGTCACGATGGCTCCTACGTCACCATTATTGTTGGAATCCTCGGTGGCTTGATATTTTTTCTTCTTGTATTGGCACTGGTTCTCTACTTCAGACAAAGGAAACTGCGCAAAACTTTGGTATGTGACAAGCGTACAATTTACACATAAACTCCGTCTTTAAAAACTCCCAAAATCTTTTCGGGTTTTAAAACATAGTTCCTTGCTGATTGCATTTAGGTTTTCTTTACCGAGAAACTACGTTTCAACGCCAAAAAAAATTTTGGAGTTTTTAGCTATTCTTAACACAATTTTGAATTAAATCCTGTGAAAATTACTTCAAATTTAGGCACAATTTTGAACTTTACGTTCATCTCTCTTAAAGAGCCTAAAGATGAAGCAATTTGGGCATTATGTTGTATGTGGTTTATAAAGATGTTGGTAATTTATAAAATCTAGGTAGACCGATATTCGATTTGAACAGGAAACCGACAAAGCCTTTATTTGGTTTATTAAAGTGTTATCAAGAGCAAAAATTGGTCGCTGCAGGAGGTGTATTACAATGTAGGTTAGCCGCAAGAATCTACCGTTTATCATAATACTGATTTTGGAATGTTTCAGTCTGATTAGAGCGACGCCAAGGTCAGTTTTCCACTACCAGGAAATCACAATGTCTCTTCGCAAGCTTGTGATTCTGTTTAATATGTTTTATGCAGTACACGACATGTGAACGTCCTGCTAGGTAAAATCAAAAACTGTCTAATCGTGATCTTTGTATATTTTCTCAAAAGAGTAACAATTTTTCTAGTATTCCGTGTGCTGGCAGTTTTGCTTTGGTTAGTGTCTACGCGTCTGACAAAATGCAAAAAAACAAATTCTACTTCACGAAATGCTTCGGAATCAACCAAACTCCTTTTTTTCAGTCATCTTCATTGTCGTTTACTTTCCGCGCTGGTTCGAGTCGTTATGACAACATAATTAATCACTCTCCACGGCCCCCACTCCCCACTAGAGCCCCGACGACTAAACATACCAACCCCATCTACCATGAGGTAATGAGAAGAGTTTGTGCTTGATTACGGTAGCTGTAGTAGACCTTACTTATATAGCATGTTTCGATGGAATTTAGTTTGTCTAAACCGCTCATTTTTGAAAGATTTTCAGCTTTATTTTGGCGTTCCCAATACTTGCGAAAGCGTGCTTATTAAGTCCTCCTATTTCTGTGTTGGGATATTTAAGTGCAGCCTTCGTAACAACCAGTGGCGGATTTAGGGGGGGGGATGCATCCCCCCCACCAGCCTAAACATAACGTGCATATGCATAATATTAAACATTTGAAAGAAAGCAATCAGTGAATACTCGATAGGCCGGGTGACTGCGATATAATTTCTGAAGCCATTGGGGGGTGGGGTAGGGCGGGGGAAGAAAAAAGTTATTTTTACAGCGAACTTTTTAGAAAGCAGAAATTAGTTTTTTACAGGTCCGATTGATTTGAAAGCGCCAAACTAGCAAAATTCACAACTCGCACTTTTCACCGATAAAGGCATAACACAACAGAAGTTCAATTATGGCGCATTTTCGGTCAAACCTCACGCAATACAGTAGTGCGGTTTCGCACAAAAAGTGTGTCGATTTGATAGAACATCAAGTAAAATATCTTCTGGAATGTAGTTTTATTACGTTGTTAGTTACGGTATGCCGAATGAACACTTGAACAAAATAGACTTTTGGCAATAGAAATATCAAAGTCCGATGCAGATAGTTTTTACTCATTCTGTGTGAGTAGCGCAGCCAAGGGAGGCGGGAAGCTTTTGCCCCCCCCCCCCCCCATTGGCCTGTCGACCAAAATGCAGAATAAGAAAAATACCACGTTTTTAGCACTTCTGAGACTGGTTTTTGGACCGGAATGGGCTAAAACGTGATTTAAGGTATCTTTTGAACCATATATTCAGGGGGGCTAATTTGTCAAAAATAAAACTCACAAATCAATAAAAACTTTGAAAAATGGCCAAAAATAAGCAATCAAATTTAATAGCTCATTGAAAATGCTTAACATAGTTTTTATCAACAAAAATATTATAAACTCACGAACAGGGGGGATCTATTCAGTATTAGTTATTACTAATCACCTCTCTCAAATATCTTTCCATTAGCCCCCCTCCAATTATTTTTCTCTATAAAATATAGTTGAAATAGATTACACCGCGTGAGTTAAGGATTTTATGATCTACCAGCATGTAAACAAGAGAAAATTTTACCACTAGCCACTTCTCACTTAGCCCATTTATGCAACCGGTTTGATCATGTTTGCACTGTCAATTGCTATGCCACGTTTTAAAAGCAATATTTTTTATCAAAATAGCCCTTAAATTTAGTTATTTTTGCAAAAAGATGCAAAATTTTTGATCGCTGGGGGCTCTGCCCCCAGACCCCCAAAGCAGCTCCCTCATTGCAAATTTCTGGCAACGCGCCTGTTCTGACAATTTGTGCTCAAAAATTTTATCATCCTCCCTCACCAAAATTTTCTAGATTCGCCACTGGTAACAACTTCTTATTTCATAAAAAAAATCAAGTTAGTTGGTGCAGGTGGTCTACTAAAAATCAGTTGCTTTAGTCGTAAGATTGTGCATGGTGTTCTAATTAAGCATGTCTTGTTTGTTTTTCCAGATTGCACCTTCACCATCCTGCGTTACATATCTGGAACCTATCACAGCAACAGGAGGATCCCCTCCCCCACCGTACCAAGCAGCTGCTCGACCAAGTCCGAGCTCTCCAAGTGAGAACAAATTTATTGTAGAAAAATTGTAGTGAGAAAAAATGTAGTTACATGTGAACATTCGTAGATAAACTACGCTGCTTTTTAGGCTCGCATTAATTTAAATGTCCGCAATAGTTTTCTTCAACGTAAAGTCAGTTTTCTCAACCAGAAGTTGGTGCTGAGAAAAAAGATTGTATTGATCTTGCACCGTTGCTGACTAAATCCAAATCTGCCAAAGTTCAAAGTTGGTGTTTTTATGAAACGTTATTTTCAACCTCTTATTGCATTTGCCCTTTTATGCTCGTTCAATTTCATTTTGTGCTCCCTCCTCAGGTTCCCTTGATTGGAAACCTTTGAAAGCCTCTCATTACGCTGAAGCTGATATATTCGTGAGCAACTTTACCAGCCAAGTAAGTGAATTGTTAAGCAAGTTGTTTAAATCAATGAAGCAGTGGTCAGTGACCGTTGCTGAAAGTTCAAAACTACTGCAGTTTTTAAAAACAAAACTTTTCAAGCAAATGAAGGCCAATAAAAAATTCATTACTCAGATTTGATCATAAAAGGTAAATGCAAAAATCTCTCAGTTTTTATGTCGGATATTCAATTCATGTTTTTATCTCAATATCGAGTAAAATTTACAGTTCAACATTTAATGCTTGATATTCTAGTACTGTACATTCAGTAATGCAGTCAGGGAATTTCAAGGCATTTTGTTAAGTCGGAATTTCAGAGCATTTTGTTGAGTCGGAAATCGAAAAAGATCATTTTTAAAGCTTTCTGTTTTGTGTGGTCGGTATTCCATTGCCTTTACGACTATTGCATATAAAGAATTCCCCTGATGTTTGCAGTTTATGATTACGTATTGATCAATGCTTTTCCCCGCTGATAAGTTTTGATGATTCATTTTATGAGTGAATCAATAGTCCGCTCGAATGCTCGTACTGCATGTGCATGTCGTTAGCCAACTTGATTTAGCGTGAACTCTGTGTAAAGCAAATAACTGGTTAAGTTATGGTTTTAATCACTCATGCCTATCAACCAAGCTCTGGCGAACCACAGCAAAACCAAGCGCCGTTTTTTTGGTTTTGTTTGTCAGTTTTTAGTCTGGCTTGGCCTCCGCATAGGGCAGACTTGCTTGGACCCAATGGAAAATAAGCATTTAATGTATTTTCCAATTATTACACAACGACATAAGACGTGTTCGAGAATTGAACCATCAACCTTTCGATCACCTACCCGATGCTCAACCAACTACGCAATCGCCGCCCGAAGTCACGATGTATGGACCAAAGTAGATTAACCTAATTTCCGGATTAGCAACTTCGCTCTCTCTCTTCCTGTAGATATACGTATTAGTAGTAAAAACAAATTGATTTCATCAACTTTGAGAAGTTATCCTGCAATAACTCAACAGTCAACCGTCAAAGCTATTTGTGTGAAAGCCTATGCCCGATATTTCCTCACGGTGCTTGGCTAATTCACCGATCAAGTTAAATACGTAGGTAAGTTCGACTATATAAACAAAAACAATCGGATGTGGCTATAATTTATAAAACTTCAGTCTTACTACTTATCATCATTTCAAATTAAGTAATAACACGATTTCCGTTTAGGGACTTCAAGGAATGAGTGGTAACAATATCTATGCTGTTCCATGTGCGACTCCGTCTCCGAGGCCCTCTAAACACCAACCCCAAAACGTTGCGGCCCCAACATTACCCAACCTCCATGGGACATGCCGAAACATGGATGACTTATCAGATAATGAAGAACATTCAGGTAAACTTTTGTAATGCGGAAAAAAAACCGTTCATCTTGCAGTATCCAGCATATTCGACGCGTTCGCAACCAGTGGCGTTGCTGAGGATGGGGGCACCGGGGGCGAGATTTCGTGGTGCCGCCCTTTTTCGGTCCAAAATGAGGTGAATACCAAAAAAAAGTCTTCGCCTTAAAATTAGTGGATTTTCGGTGCAAAGGAGACCAAACAAAATGAAAAAACAAGGTCTTCACCACAAATCAGTGGAGTTATGGTTTCATGGTTTCGCATCATAATATGGTGTCACCCCAAAATGGTGTCACCCGGTGCGGGCCCCCCCCTCTAGCTACGCCACTGTTCGCAACAGTTTTGATAGATGTTGTCTTAGAAAAACAATAGTCTGGAATATAAACATAATGTTTACTTCAACTAAACGTTTTGGTGAATTACGTTAATCTACTTCAATCGCATTCAACAAGAATTTTAATGATATAAATTGATTGAAGTACATATCAATCTACGTAATGATATTGAAACTTTGGATACAGAACTTTCTTCTTACAGCATAATGACAATAAGCAAGCTTTTAAGGATACACAACTAGGCCAGTGTATCAAAGCAGATGACCTCGTGTACAAGTGGTAGCGACTTTGAAGACACGAGAAGATGTACAGGGCTGACTAGGAATTCAAAATAGTTGTACAAAACACAAACCAGTTCAGTTAAAAATACACGGTTCTGACTGTAGTTGAAAGTGTGAAACATTACAGACGTTTTTCCGGTTTTAATGTTATCTTCAGTAGCTTCACATTTGAAATGTACTGCAATTTTTACTATTTAGCCGCTACGTATGTTTTTTGTTGCATGAGCTAATACTCTATTGCTTAATAACTCTTAATGTTTTACAGCCTTGCTTGCAACTTTCGGTGTTCGTCCATGTGATCTTCCACCAGAGTTTCCGCAAAAGAAACTTGAATTTGTCGAGACATTAGGGGAGGGGCAATTTGGAGAAGTTCAGCTATGTCTAGCTGATAATTCAATTCGGCAACTTTGTGATGATGAATGGTATGTTGATTTTTCAAAAGTTTTGTTGTTTTTGTTATAGGAAATGGGTTAACTGCTATCATGACTAATCAATAAGTCCGTATCATGGGTTTGGGTACCAAAAGTTTTGGTTCAACCAGGTTTAATTAACTTTTGACTTAGCTACGGACTAAAATAATCTGAATCAAATCTAAATGGAAAAACTGCAAAAATGAAGAAATTTTCTAGCAGTTGAGACTTAGCCGCCCGAAATGTAGAATGGGATTATATCGAAGCCATCTATTCGTATACTAAAAACCAGCTCTATCTGCTATCCACTCATAGTATAAGGATTCTGAATAACCAGATGTTTTACATGTTATTGTTACGTTAATGAGACAATAATTTTGTCAAATGTATTTTAAAAAATTCTCGTCTGGTGCACTTGTAACGATAATTTTTGCAACAGGTTTAGTTTGCCTGGAAATTCTCGCGGTAAACTGTTGGTTGCCGTCAAAGTGCTGCATGAAGATGCATCTGAAAGTGCAAAGTAAGCGGTTGGGTGTATTTGCTTAGAGATTATTACCGGTACAGTATCAAATTTAATCTATTTCCTTTAGCTGTTTATTGTTCAATTATGCTAAGCTCGCCCAGCGGCCAATTTTACTGTCAAAAGATGTTGTTAGATTGCATTTTATTGTAAAGCTAAGTACCATATAAGATGCATTTTTTTCATTGTTTAAAAAGTTTTATGAAAAAATATTTTAATAGCAATTTGAATTAATGCACGAAATTCTGGGCGACAAGGTAAATGAAAATACAAGCGAAGCACCATTGGGAGGGTTTCATGGGCATTGTTGAAGCAAGAGCTCTAGTAGGTCTTATAAACTGTCGAGCATGTTTTTGCAGAGAGAATTTTTTCCAAGAAGTTCGCGTGATGTCGCGACTTCTTCACGGGAATATCGTCAGACTTCTCGCCGTGTGCACTGAAACGGAACCGTTCTCCATGATAACGGAGTACATGGAAAGAGGAGACCTGCATCAGTATTTACGAACGTTTAGTGACGACCTGAAGCCTTCACCAGGAAAGAATTTTATAAGGTTATAAAACAATTCTTGGTTATTGTCGTACTGTAATCATGGTCAGTGGCTAACGTGATTGATAACTGTTTGAAACTATGCGTATGGGATTTACTGTACTGGATTGTATCACTTCCACTTATAGTGCTATACTATTTTATTCTACAGTGCTACTTTTCACTTCCAAGCAATGATGTTAAACTATTTTTAAAAATTTGTTGCTATTGTGCAACGACCGACAATGTGAATGTCCATCTTGCTTAAGTCGAGTCGAATAGATTAAATTCTAAGGTCTCCTGAAGGTGATTCTATTATAAACGCTGAGAATGCGGTTTATAAAATATATTTGCTACGGTTTTAGAGCTAGTGAGCCAGGTTGATGCGTATTTTAAACTTAGACTTTAATTTAAAGTTTAATACCGTTATCGCCTGGCTGTTTTGATCGGAGTGATTCGAGCTGGTCCATTTTTACTCTCAGAATTCATATAGATTGAATTGCTGATACATCGGTTTGAGGCAAACGTTTATTAAATCTCATCTTGCTTCAACAGGAGCGAGGTGTTGCTAAAGATGGCGGTCCAAATATCGGCTGGGATGAAATATCTTGCGTCATTAAGCTTTGTTCATCGTGACCTGGCTGCTAGAAACTGCTTGGTTGGGGCAAGCGATGAAATCAGAATCGCAGACTTTGGAATGTCAAGAAACATGTACCAGAGTGATTATTACCGAATACAAGGGCGGGCTGTTCTTCCTATTAGATGGATGTCGTGGGAATGTGTACTCATGGTAAGTGTAAAACCTGTAACTTACAGGTACATGTATTTTGGTTTCTGAGAACCAAGATAAACTTTAATGGTGTTAATGTCATAGCATTCACATTCTTGGATGCTGAGACTAGTCATCCTATAGAGTTCGTTCGTCGTTTGCGAGCAGAAAAACCTTGATACAGCTTTGTGCAACGTTTCGTAAGACTTACGACGTAGTATAATTTAGAACGTCGTATTCCATGCGATGTGGTATATAATAACCCCAAATTCGCCACTCAGTTGAGAATTTATGCTTTGTTGTTTTTTTGTTTTTTTTTAACTACTTTACTTGCAAGTTGTTGGGGACCAAAATTACTTTCATTGTCATAGAAATTTCATTTAAAATGTATCGACGCAATTTGTCCCTCAGAGGTTTTTATTTTTTATTTCTCTACCTGTGATTTAACAGTTGTTGTTAATGACCGTTTTTGCTCCTTGCTAACAATACAAAATGGTGCCATTAACGGATTTTGGAGAAATTTTACTCAAAATTAATAGTTTGAAAAGCTTGTTAGTGGTACAGAATTTCAAAATAGCTTTCAATAGCGTCGGAGCTATCATTTCCACTCTTTGAAATATGGATAACCTTGAAAAAGGCTGTTTTAGATTGAACGTTTTCGTCCAGCTCTCTTCATGAATCTACGCTGGAATGAAGAAAAACTAAAATGCAGTGATATATATATAGAGGTTGACTACATTGAAATGACAATGGGTTGCTATTCTGACGCAAAATGCAGCAAAAATCACCTAAAATTGTATGAAGTTAATGCAAAAGTATAAAAAGTATGGAAAACTTCTTGTCGTTCTCTGATTGGTCAAAATTGGTCATTCTGGCAATTTGATTGGTGGAAAAATATTGTTTCGGTTTCGTCGGAAAAGTGAAAAAAATTTAATGTGAAATTTGGAGTGAATAAACGAATTCCTTTTGACGGCAGAGAATAGGCTGCAAGGAATTGATGTAGGTTGCTTCCAGAATTGATAAATGGAATGAAGATCTTGCAGTAGCCAAAATAGAAAATTGGGCATCGTTGAAATGTTTGGCACATTCTTTATTCTCTTGTAGCCTAAATGCTGTCCGATTGCAGAATCACGGTAGACACTAGGGGTGCTAGTGATTTTGCATTCTCGATTAGGCAGATTTTTCGTTGGTCTTTTGTCACTTCTTATACATCTTGAAATGTGTTGATTAATTCTGTCTTGCAATCTTTGGGAAGTTCGACCCACGTACCGACAGTCACAGCGGCACACGTATTGTCATACGACCATACTTCGTTGAAGGGAGGGTAGAACATCTTTATGGATTGCAGGCAAAATTTTTCTCGTAAAAATAATGCGAGGTTCAACAGCTTGGTAACATCGGTTGATAGCAATCTTGGTTTGCTTTTCAAAACTCAAAGAACTTTTGCCAATCCAAGGGAGCTTCAAGTACACTGGACACTTTTGCGGTCCTTCTTTTGGTTTACGGTTAAAAAGCGCAATTTTCTTAGACATGGTGATTTAAATAATGCTTTCTGGGTATTCATTATTCCGTAGAATCGATCTGATGTTTTCTAGTTCATGCTGCAGTTTACTTTTTGAACAAATCATCAATGCTCGATGCACAAGTGTTTCAATCAAGTTGGTTTTACGTTTTGTAGGTCCAAACGAATCCCAACGAAAGTACTGACCAGTAAAAGTGGGTTTTCTGAAAACAGAAGTTAAAAATCCCTCATTGCTTTTCTCCACTAAAACATCTAAAAACGGGAGCTGATCATTCTCTTCTTTTTCAAATGTGAACTTTAATGCCGAATGCATTGAATTCAGGGCGTCAAGAAAAGAAGTCATTCATCCTCCAATCCAAAAATGGAAAAAGTGTCATCCACATATCGGTGATAAAGGAATGGCATGGTTGTGGACTCAAACAGCTTCCTTTCATGATATCCAAGAAATATATTGGCTAAAGCAACACTTAGTGGACTACCCATCGCCACGCCATCAATTTGCTTGTACATGTTGTTGTTAAAGCTGAATTCCACCGATTTAGTGGCAGTGTTCATTAATTCCACGAAGATTTCCTGGGGGTAGTCTGGAGGTATAAGCTCACCGCCATACAATGAATCCGCACAAATTTGAATTGTTTCCACTAAAGGAACATTAGTGAACAAACTACGAATGTCGAATGAGCAAAGAAACGTTTCTTTTGGATGCATTTGAAGATCTTGCATCTCTTTAGCAAAAGTGAATGAGTCTTTTATGCAATTGTTTGAGTAAAGCTGTAAAACCGGATCAATAACAGCTGCCAAATATTATCAATACGTGTGCCGTCGTATATCAATACGTGTGCCGCTGTGACTGTCGGTACGTGGGTCGAACTTCCCAAAGATTGCAAGACAGAATTAATCAACACATTTCAAGATGTATAAGAAGTGACAAAAGACCAACGAAAAATCTGCCTAATCGAGAATGCAAAATCACTAGCACCCCTAGTGTCTACCGTGATTCTGCAATCGGACAGCATTTAGGCTACAAGAGAATAAAGAATGTGCCAAACATTTCAACGATGCCCAATTTTCTATTTTGGCTACTGCAAGATCTTCATTCCATTTATCAATTCTGGAAGCAACCTACATCAATTCCTTGCAGCCTATTCTCTGCCGTCAAAAGGAATTCGTTTATTCACTCCAAATTTCACATTAAATTTTTTTCACTTTTCCGACGAAACCGAAACAATATTTTTCCACCAATCAAATTGCCAGAATGACCAATTTTGACCAATCAGAGAACGACAAGAAGTTTTCCATACTTTTTATACTTTTGCATTAACTTCATACAATTTTAGGTGATTTTTGCTGCATTTTGCGTCAGAATAGCAACCCATTGTCATTTCAATGTAGTCAACCTCTATATATATATCACTGCATTTTAGTTTTTCTTCATTCCAGCGTAGATTCATGAAGAGAGCTGGACGAAAACGTTCAATCTAAAACAGCCTTTTTCAAGGTTATCCATATTTCAAAGAGTGGAAATGATAGCTCCGACGCTATTGAAAGCTATTATAAAATTAAAAGTGTTTCCACAAAATGTGTTATTAATCTCCGGAAATTCTTTGAGCTCATGTGTTACTTTGTATTACAACACAAGATGAGGAACTTAATGTTTCTTACAGGGTGTGTTCAGTAGTTCCAGTGATGTGTGGTCCTTTGCAGTAACAGTTTGGGAAATTTATTCTCTATGCAAACACCAGCCGTTTGCAGCCTTGTCCGACCAAGAAGTTATTGAGAACATGCACCACATGTTCAGAGGGACGGGAGACGAAGTAAGTTAAGCTACCTAAGTAGGCCATAATGTTATCATGTGTCATGAATCGAACCCTGGACTGTAAAAGCTTCAAAGATTTAAAAAAAATTTTCAGCAGTAAAATGTATATTTTTCAAGAAACATTTTTTGCTAGGTTATAGTTTGCAGCAGATTAATAAAACTTTGCTGTATGAACTTTAGCTATCGTTAAACAAAGTTTTGAGTTAAATTTTCAAGTATAAGTTTCTACTATTAATAAATAACCGAGATATACTCGCTTACTCGGCCTACTACCCTGAAAATACCTTTCTGCAGTTGCGTAGCTAGAGGGCCGGGGGGGCTATACCGCTATAGCCTCCCCATTGGCATACTGAGTATGCGAAATACCCTGTTATTAGTACTTTTGAGACCGATTTTTGCACGACAGTAAAAGTGAAAACAGCTCCTCCCCTATTGGCATTGAGAATGTGTCTACTTTGACTCTGGACTTGAAGAGAATTCGGTCGCAAAAATTGATCCCAGCGTGGTCGAAGACCTTTTTTTGGTTTTTGCACCTAATTTCGGGCTCAAAATCATTCCAATTTCAAGTATAAACTGTTTCGGTTTGGTTTTACATCTCCGAAACAGTCCCCCATATTGCAACTTCCTGGCTACGCGCCTGCCTTTCTGTAATAAGTTGATCAACGAGGAATAATGTGCTTGCTCTTACTATTTATTACTACAATTTCGAAAGCACTATCGGCTTATGTGCCTCAAAAATTTTTATGTGCGACGAAGATCACAATCATTTTCAAAGTTTAAAGAGGATTTTTACTTTCTAGGTATTTCTACCTCGCCCTAAGCGCTGTCCTGGTTCATTGTTCAATGTCATTCGAAAATGTTGGCGAAAGGAAGCAAGCGCGCGACCGACTTTCGACCAGCTTCATGTCTATCTCCTAGAACGAAATCAAACCTGCAGACGAAGTCCCAAACCCAAACGACCCAAAGAAAGGCCACCCAAACCTAAAATAAGAGCCAGAAAGCCTATTGTTTAGTTAAATTCCTGCAATCTTTTATTTATTTCTGTTTTATTCTTCTCTTCAAAGTGCTGTTATGCAGCATGCTTTTCTTGAATGGTTGATTTATTACTATTTTATTTCTTTGAACATGGCTACAAGTCACTAAGCAATCGATATTGCAATTTTCTTTTTTACAGACCTAATGAAATTGAGTGTAACTGTAAAAACACGAAGGTGGCCCCTGTGTATTAAATACATACTGTAGGTGATGGTAGCTTTCAATGAAAGTTGGTAAAACTAATTATTATTTGTAAAAACGAAGTCAGAGATTACTATCTGCAAACCAGCCTACCACTGCAATGAAAAATCAATAAGCCTTGAAATGACGCGAGATCATGGATGCGCAAAGCCGCTTTCATTTGTTTCACAGTCCATTACTTGTATCACGAAATAAGACGAATTGGCTAAAATTCAGCTCTCTCAATAATGTAGTACCTGCAATCCAGCGCAACGGATAATTGATTCAGTAACCACTACCAAATGTAACCACGAATATATTGTTGAAGGATTGTTACATCACGAAAAGGCATAGTGCAACACATTTGAAGAAATGCAATTAATTTCACAGTTGCAAAAATATCGTAAAAGCAAGAACAGATTTATAGTAGAAGAGCGAAACAACGTAATTCTTACATAAACATTCAAGTTTTGCTTCGCATACGTCAATTTTACGTAGCTTTATTCTATTCAGGGTCGAATTTAGACAACGCGACCTGGAAACCCCTGGCACTCAGTGAAATAAAATTGACTTAAGTAAAACTAAATAGTTGTGCTGGTCGATAATGTATATCAGAGCTTGTTAAACATATTTCAAACAGACCACACTAATAAAATTTAAAAAAATTAAAAACACTAAAACCCTCTACAGCCTGTTTCACCTTTCGGTTCTTCAGGAGGGAGAGCTACAAGAAATGAAATGAAACTACACTGCAACCATGGAAGACCCTAACGTTAAGATAAAGACTATACTCTAATAAAAAGACTGTTTACTTTGAAACGCACCGTTTATTAGTGTGGTCTGTTCGAAATATATTTAACAAGCTCTGATATACAACATCGAGCACTTTTCTGGAAGTATCGTGGTGCGTTTCAAAGTAAACAAGTCTCTTTTTTATAGTATACAGTCTTTATCTTAAAGTTAGGTTCTTCCGTGGTTGCAGTGTAGTTTCATTTCATTCCTTTTTCTTGTAGCTCACCCTCCTGAAGAACCGAAAGGTGAAAAAGGCTGTAGAAGGTTTTAGTGTTTTTAAATGTTATTAGTGTGGTCTGTTCGAAATATATTTAAGTATAACTATATAGTTCTCGGTGTCTTCCAAAAAGATCTTGAATTCAAGCACGGAACCCTGAGATTTTTCAAAAGTGCCCAAACGTAAATTGGGGCCCAGTTTTTAAAAGAGTGAACTCTTCGCAACTTGAGTAATATTCGAATTCTACAGCAAAAACTTGATTTTGGTAGGCGGCCCAAGCGCCAAGGCTATTGCAATTGATGCCCTTTACAAAAATTTAAAGCTCCTAAATCAGTCATGATGAAAATTAGCTATGATTTGGCAAGTTTTTGTCTTTGGCAATGATGTCATAAACATCCACTTTTTCTTAGACGATCATCAACACTGTAAACTGCGTCTCGGTTGCTTACTAGCGACAGATAGTGTTCGCGTCGTAGCAGTGCTTCACTCTCTGGCGACACTACTGGTTTGTCTTTGTCACAACTCGAAGAATCACAACGCACACTAGATGGCGCAGGAGATGGAGAAGCAGACCCGAAAACAGAAGAATAGGGAGTGTCATCTTTTGCTTCCTCGGCACTGGTCCACAACTGACGTAGCCGACTGAGGTCCTCCGACGGATAATTGGGGTAAGCGGGCTCAGAACGAAATGGCTGGCGATGATGAGCATCTGTCCCCATTAAGGCCAAGCAAAGAGACTTCCGTAACCTGTCTCGAGCCGCAATGGGGGCGCAAGGAAGGCCCACCACCGGTTTCAAACACAATGAAGGATTTTCGCGAATCGGCTCCAGCCCTACACCACTGTTGCTATGGCGAACAGGTTGCCCCGGTGGACTGCCGTCTAAAAAATATCAACGACAATGTTTTGATACTGAAAAAAAAAACAAACATATATATATATATATATATAGGTGAAACTATTCAACATGAGCTAAAATGTGCGACCATTGGTTTCATGTTTATTACAATCATCAGGCACATTAAATCTCTTATTCACATAGAATCTCTTATCTTAGTAAATCTCTTATTCAAATAGAATCTCTTATTCAAAATAAAAGGCTTACACTCCCCTGTTGAGATATTGTGATTTTATATTGTATAACGCTATAAGGTTACAATGAGATAACGTTTGAGCGAAATACTGCACAAAATCAATTGCTGTAGTTGAATATACGTTATAAAACTTAGCCATGATTAGTTTCTCCTAAATAATAGCTCTGCTTTGGCATCGAGCACTGTTTGTAGGTGCTGTGAAAATCACTCACTCTGGTATATATATATATATATATATACATATACCATCCCAGCAATAGTAAATTTAAGAAAGTTAAATAAAAAATAGAATAAATTTATGTTGTAAATTGCTGATGTAATTTGATGAATTTTCATGAGTACCGGTGCAAATTAAATTCTATCTGATCAGCCATTGCCAAAAGTTACTGTAAGTCAAACTCAAAACTGTGTTGAAACCCATTGTCAACCCATGGGGCGTTATTAGGAACTTATACAACAAGTTTTGCACAATTGGTGTAATTGTACATTCATGATACTTGAAATGCCCAGATTATTCTTTACTCTTGCACAGTACGTACGCAGGATTTTGAAGAGGGAGGAGCCAGGAAATTCAGAAAATTTGAGAAGAACAAAGATCAGAATGAAAATTTTTCTCACCCAAAATCAGTGCGATTTATCTGCCCAAAATCAGTTAAAGACCAAGAAAAAAAAGGTCTTCAGTCAAATTTAGTCCCATTTTTCGCCTACAATTAGGTGAAGACCAAAAAAAATAGTAAAAAATAAGGTCTTCACTGAAATTTAGTCCGATTTTTTGCCCAAAATTGGGTGCAGGCCAAAGTAAAGGTCCTTGCATACCCTTTGTGAGCTCAAAGCTTCCGCCCAACTTACAAACGGGGGGGCCATGCCGCAATTTTGCATACTATTCTATGCTAATTATCAGAGGTGGAGTCGAGGACACAAGGCTCAAGGCCAAGGACACAAAAAAAATCCGAGGCCAAGGACAGCCTTTCCGAGGACAGACACTCTCGAGGCCAAGGGCAGGAATGCTCGAGGCCAAGGCCAAGGACACAAGCGCAAGTGCTCTCCAAAAAAAAAAAAAAAGGTCTTCACAAAAATTTTTCAGGCGATCTCCACGAAAACACGTTTTCCTAAAAATTTTTCAAGCGCTCCACAAAATTTTAATTCAAAAAATAGTGCTGTCCTCAAGCCGAGGAAAGGCCAATTTTCGAGGACTTGAGGCCTCGAAGCCAAGGCCAAGGACTTGACCTTCGAGGCCAAGGACTTCAAAATGTGTCCTCGAGGCCAAGGACGTCCTCGAGGACTCCACCTCTGCTAATTATACTATTCTGGCGACCCAAAGGGGGGGCATGGCCCAATGCCCCCCCTAAGTACGCCCCTGCTCTTGCACTATAGTTAAAAAATCCAGTCTTAACGTAACCCAATCTCTTAGTGTGACGTCTTACCGCTCTCGGGCATCCAGCAAGAATCACTATGTCCGTAACGTGTGCAGTCATGCGTGCAAAATCTCCCTAAATTGCTCGCTTGATTGGTTGCGTCATAGCTTGATGATGTCCCTAAATTATGATGATATCATAAGTCATAATAATGAAGTATCTGGCAAACAGACGGATGCAATGAAACGTGAAACGTTGTATTTATACCATAACAACATAATAATCTGGTTTTCATATGCCACAAAGCACAATATTGTTTTAAAAGGAGCAAAAGTATCAATCAGAAAGACTGCATTATTTCAATTCACAACTTTTTTCCGTGCGTTTTGCACAATAGTGTCTGTGTAAGGCTTACACTCCCCTAATGAGATATTGTGATTTTATATTGTATAACGCTATAAGGTTACAATGAGATAACGTTTGAGCGAAATACTGCACAAAATCAATTACTGTAGTTGAATATACGTTATAAAACTTAGCCATGAGTGGGACATGGAAACGCGGTAAATGTTACCGAAAAAAATCGATATCGGTACGCTTAATTTTGTGTCGTGACTAGTTGATGAAACTTGCGCACTAAAAATATCACGTGGCAAATGGTAGAAAGGACTTACTTCGTTCTTGGCCAACACCAGGCCAGCAGGTGGCGTCCACCTCACTGTCCCCCCGACCGCTGTCTTTGTCAGCTTGCGATGACGTCATTCGCCCCCCAAAGCAAGTTACTTCTTTGCCCAACAAACATTGCTACATAATAAAACAGAGCAAGAAATCAGACCTAGATGTTAAAAGCATTAATAATGAAGTATTTTAAATCTAGCTTTACAGTAGTTTTGCATTGTATTGTGCAGTAAACCGAAGTCCAATAGCGTATTCAGGGAATAAGGGGATTGTTCGATGCTCCCACCTTTAAATTAATACACACGAATAAACTTAAAAATCTACGAGTTTACTCACGCGGTGCTGGGCTGCAGGGCTAGTTGGTAACGATGTCACAATAATCATCGAGTTGTCAGAAGCAGCTTCATTGGATAGTAGCTGGTAGATTTCCGGGTTTGAGTTGGGATCAACGACGGATGTGGGTGACAATGCGTCTCTAAAAATGGGTGCAGATTTGTCAAAAAGAGACTGTAGGTGACAAGTTTACATTTTTCATCTAGATTTAAAACAAAGATCAAAGTTGCCAAAAATAACTCTTGTTTTTAGTGCATGGTATAAGTAAGATTAGTCACGCACAACTGAGTTAACGTGACAATGAGTATTTTTGAGGTGTGGACACTGAACAGCCATGTACACTGGAGGCTTGGACAACACATGGTAATGTGAATGACGTAGCCAGGATGTTCCGTTGGACAGGGAAGATTTTTAAGGACGTTGTTTACATGACATTCAGCAGTGGATCTTAATATGATTTTTAACTTCTGTAACAATGATTTTTAATCTTGCTTATTTTTGTTGAAAAGCAGTCGTTTTAGTGCAAGAAAGCACCACTCCACCGTAGACAAAAAAAGTTTTTTTAATTAATTTTTTGCTGTTTGAAGTAGACAAGAAAATTGAAGTGGAAAAAAAATGGGAGAGGGGGAATAAAATTTCATGGCCTGATTTTGTCAATGTCCTTATTAACGTCTCGAGCCACGTCCTAATAAATCTATCTTCGTGTTCACCGAATGCCTTAAGCACGTAATCGGATTTTATTTTGAAATTCGAATGAAATCTTGATTATTTTAAGTGGATTAAATTAAACACGTCCTATATCTGATGCGTTTCGTTCAAACACAAACTTCGGACAAATGCTTTTGTAAACAACCAATTTTTGTCGAGTATCAATGCCTCTCCAATATCTTATAAAACATTCATTTTAAGACACAAAAAAGCAATTCATCGAAATTTGACGCCGAAGTTTCAATCCCGAGATTATTCTTGGGATTTAGTTACATCGTCTAAGTTGAAACCAGCTTCACTTTTATAAGCAAATAGGAGAAAGTCACTTATTGGATCGATTCATATCAGGTGTAAAGATACTGAATTAAAGAACTTAGAATTGAGAAAACGTAAACCGACCATTTCAATCTAAAATGATAACAAATTATCTAACAAAAGAATGAAGAACTTTACAATTACTTGATCGCCGACACGTGACACTCACTTATTAACACTTGTCTGATTGGATGACAATGATAGCGACTTTGTTCTAGTCTCGATGCTTTGATGACGTGATATGACGTCACCTTTACGTATCACGTTTCCATTTTGAATGTAATCGTGCTTGGATGTGAGGGATGAAGATTTAGGTGAAGGCCCGCACTCGTTTTCAGCTTGACGGCAGCTGTACGAATGACCCAGCTGCTGAAAAAATAATTTTGAAGGAATAAATGTTTGCCAATGCAAATGGGAGAAGACCAGTTAAACGACCTCGAACTAGATGGACCGATTACATTGAAGATCTTGGATGGAGCCGCTTGGGACTTTATCCAAGCGAAATGATGGAGGTGATGGAAGACCGTGAGGTGTGGCGGCTCAATCTCGAGCTGCTGCCCCCGCAGCCCTCACGGAAAAGCGGGCAATGAAGAAAGAAGAAGATAAATAGTTGTAATGCTGTCTGTGTTACGTTTTTTAGCTTGTGGTACACAATTAGAAGAAAACAAGGTTTATTTAACTTTGCAATGATTGGCATAACAAGCTTGTAATGTACCAATTGGAAAAGAGGGGTAACAGAAACAAGACTTCCTCAGCTTCAATAGAATGCAATGTAACAACATCAGTAAGTCCCTCGAGGTACGGTACCTCAGCAATTGGTTTTCAGAGATACGACGGGTGTATGAAAAGTTTTAAGCACCAGAAAAACTAAAATGAACGAGAGATTTATAATTATGTATTTTTCAACATACCCTTCAAGGGCTGAACACTTGCTCCAAAAGTTCAGCCCTTGAGGGTGACTATGGTGAAAAATAAATAATTATAAATCTCTAATTCCTTTTAGTTTTTTTGATGCTTAAAACTTTTCATTCACCCCTGGTAGTGTGATTTTACAATAATTTCATACTGTACCAGTCATCTTCGAATCTCACCATTTATACCGTAATTGGCAGCACATCTAGCTGCATCAAAAGCAAACGTTGAGAACTTCATTTAATTATTTCATTTAATTATTCATAAAGTATAGATGACAAACCTTTTTCTTTCTCCTGCACCTCCAAACCATTACCGTTGCAACAACAAAAATGATGAAAAGAAGGGCACTCGCAGCGATTATTACAATCAGGAAAAACGAAGGAAAAGCTTCTGGGGCGATGCTGGGCCGATGGCCTCCGTCATTAAACACCTGGGGGAGCTCCAAAGCTTTTGTGACCCGCACAAAAAGGCCCGTTTTGCTCCTCAAAGTTGGAACTCCATTATCAGAAGCCTAAAATTAAAGAATTACTAGCAAACTTACAGATAGTTATTGTAAGTTGTTGGACGGTTCAATTATTAATGACTATCATAAACATGTAGTAGCGAACCGGTTGACACAATCAGACTATTTAAATCTCAAATTTCATTTAATTATTCATAAAGAACTCAGACAATGTACAGAGCTGATTAAAAGCTTCACCGTTTTTTCAAGCAGTATTTGAAGAACACCGTGTTCTCATATTGCGCAGTAATCAGTATGACTGCGAATTTAAGATACAAGGAGCAAATTATTATTGAAGTATTATGCCAGCTTTTGAAACGCAATTAGCCTTATCCTATATTTTAATTTAGTATTTATTTTTTAAAAGGTCGAGATCTGTTGTGTTAAGTTAATATTACATAAATTTCATTACGTTTAAAGCAAAGTAGAAAATATATTTTTGCAAATTTTCTTCATATATTTAAAGATCTATATCAGCAAGTTTGTTAAAAACAACTTCAAGCGTAAACGTAATTGAAGTTCCATCTCTATATGCCAACCAGGATGCAGCAAAAAGGATCAGCAGACGGCACCAAGATTACCGCACAGGTGGAGGCTTTACAATTTTCCTTGTATTGATGAACGTCAAAACCAGGGAAGCTGAGAATGCTATTTGTATTGTTTTTAGTTTGACCTGACTGGGACTCAAACTCGTGCCCACTGTTATAGCAACAGTCGCTTTAGCTGCTAAACCACTACTTGATAAATGATTTAAAACTGGAGCTGGTTCATTTCAAACCATTAAAAGTACGATCTAAAAGCTCGCACGTAACATTCGCTTTATGTTGGGTATAAATTTCTTCCGGCGTAAATAGTTCAAAAACTTAGACCAAATGACCATTTATTATAACTTCTGATTCTCACTAACCTGTATGACGATATAATGCTCTCCAATAATTCCTTCAAGTTTTTCATAACTTGAATTCAAAGACAATTCTCCGCTGGTTTTATCCAATAAAAATGCTTGGAATAGTGTATTTGCACTATTTTCGACGTCATCAAATCTAATGCCGTCAATTTCAATCAAATTCATTGTGATAACGGAATACAAGTAACTGTCATAATCCACAACCTATAGTGACAAAATCCCAAAATAAATTTCGACTACAGTATGTGCCGTACCTTGTTTAATACCAACGTTTTATGATGTCAGGAAGGTTACGGCAATGAATTGGGGTGATGTTATCAATCAAACAATGCAATCTTCACGACAAAACTACAGCCTACTCCATTTCATTTAGAAACAAGCTGCAATATTAACTGCAATAGACAAAAAGAGTTTTTTTCAAAAATGTAGACACAAATACAAAAGTGTATTTCACACTACTGTACTTCAATGAAAATGGTCTTGATGTTACCGCACAAACAATCACCTGTAGGGTAATAATGGGTTGGTCAAGAAGTATTGAAGCGTAAACTGTTTCATTGTCCACTGGAGGTGAAGTGAAAATGGGAGGATTGTCATTCGAATCTTGGACATTAACTCGCACAACGCACGTGTCGCTACGCGACGGCAATCCTCGGTCTGTTGCGACTACAATTATCTAGAGAACGAAACACTCCACATTAATATTTAATCATAATATAAGTCTGTTGTAAATGAAAGTAGAAAATGTTCGTGGTCATTATTACAGATTAAAGTAGCATTGTTCGACAACAGACACACATCAAAGTTCATCCAAATAAGATTGATGGGATTGTAGAACCTATTTAGCATCCAAACATTCGGCACTCCACTGCGTGACTTCCAAACTGACATTTATGCGGCAAATCTTAAACCTATTGGTGTATAGAAAACAATTTTACCTAATGGTTTTGCTCCAACCACAAATCTCAGTAAAATTCTTGCAAATATGCTCTTCAAAAACAAGTTTGCCCTGACCAGAAAATTCTATCTAGTATTTTTTTTTCATTGATCCTGATTCGAATTTAACCCAAACTCAAATCCTTCCTCTAAAACTACTGTAATGCTACATCTAACCCTTACTCAAACTCCAACCCAAAACCCAATCCAAATCCTTGAAAAAGTAAATGAAAAATGAGCGGCCGAATATTCCTTGTTTTACTCTCTTTTACTTTAAATGTTCTGGAGAAATAGTCATTCCCTAACAGTTGCCAGTGCATACCTCCCACTTCGAGTTTCCTTCGTAATCCAACGGCCTCGCAAGAACAACCTGTCCTGATTGGGAATCGACTGAAAACACATTGTTGTTCTGAATGCTGTATTCGACCTGCCCATTTGTGGAAGGAACAATTTCCCCCCGCTGAAATAGAAAAAGTGTAAAAAACAGCTTCGCAAAATCATATCTTTTGGAAAAAGATCAAATGTTATTTAAAAGATTCCAATAAGTTATTTAGAGTTTAATTTGTTATGAAATTTATCTGAACAACCACGATAAGAATTCGGCAAAAACTCAACCTCCAAAAAGTTGATATAGGTGATACTGCGTCAAACTTGTATGAAGAATGTCAAGTAGTCTCTATTGAATAAGGTTATTGAGTATGATCCACTATGGCCAAAGTAATTCTAAGGAAGTCCTAAACACTATTTAAGCAAAGATTGAAAAACAACTTTTAAGAACTTTTTTGCGATCGCTAAATGTAACCTACTTGATTTTTCATCATTACTGGTGAATTCGTCGCGTCATCATCACTTGCAATTACTCTGATGACTTTTTTGCCAACGTCATTATCTTCCGCCATTGTGACCTCATAAACGGAAGAACTAAACACTGGTGGGTTGTCATTCACATCCAAAATTTCCATGGTGATGTTCGATTCAGTGCACCTGTAAAAATAACCCTGGTAATTAACTTTCAGATATTCGTGGGTATAACTTAATTGCATTTGTAATCGCAAGCAGAGCTTAGCAAATTCGCAATAGCAATTTACCGGTACTATTTTTCAACTTGAACTAACTGCAGTTAAAGACGACTTCTAACTGCATTGCGTGTAGCACTGCTACAAGGTCTTGAGACTCTGCACTGTGCAATTGGTGAAAACGAAGCTTGATTCTTGAATAAAAACAATAGTTATAACAATAAAATTAAAATTTTGGGAAATCAAAATAAAGTATAATAATTAACAACATAAGAGTATATAGTACTATAAATGTTGTACTTGTGCATGAAGGAAAAAACAAAAAAACAACATTGCCCCACAGAAGAATAACATATGGCTAGAAATTCTGGTATACAAAAGCATAATAAAACGTTAAAAAGGAAGTGTAAATACCTCTCTAATCAACAAGTCGCCCTGGCCGGGAGACAACAAAGGGAATTTCCGGTCTTCGAGTCAAGTTGCCACCTGCCCACCTATCTGTCTGTTACACACGATGGAGGCTTCACAATGTCTCTTTATTGCTGAACGTCAAGCAGGAAGCTGTGAATACCAACTTTTATTGTCTTTGGCTGGACCCGACCGGGAATCGATTTAAGAGAACTTATAAATGATACCATCAAGAGAACAAAGCAAAGCATTATATCGAAGAAGCAACCTACCTTGAGGGATCTCCTTTGTCACATGCGCTTATGATGATATAATATTGATTTTCAACTTCACAATTAAACTCTTGGGCGGTTTGTATGAGACCATCTGGCGCTAGTACAAAATGACCGCTGTCCTCATCCGCACCTGATGCACAGATGAGGTAACTCGTAGTGAACACGTCGCACCGAAGTAATTATCTCAGTCAATATTAGGTTATCGGAAAATTATATTTTGAGAAATTCAAACCACATTAAATAGACAAACATATGTCACCCATCAAAACAAATAACATTGGACGGCATCTGTGACTGCCTGACTTAATTACAAACAAAACGCATTAATCGCATATGTGGTGCACGTCGGTCATTGCATTTGTCACGTTAGATTTAAGAATCGCGCTTTAAAAAGACGTTTTTGCGGCCGTATAAAGTAACCAAGCATGATTTCCTTTAACATCGAAGTAACGTTATCACAGTTCTATGAAATGTAAATGTTTATTCAAATTATGTCACTGGAAAATTCAACTTTAATGTGGATATCAAATTATTGACTGAAAGAAGGGTTTTTTAATTAAAGTAGGTTTAAGCAACTTACCGTCATCTCTCGACCTTTTCGTTTTGATTTTCACATTCACTTCCCCGTTGCTCCCATAATCCGCATCCGTTACACTTACATAAGCCACATACGTGTTCAGTGGGGAGGATTCAAGAAGATACGCTGCAAAAATCATTTTGAACTTGATTCAGTAAGAAGTCTGAGAGGTAAGATTAAGAAGGATTTGAATTCAACTGATTCAAAAAAATGCTCGACAGCGAAGGCCGGAGCTGATATCATAACACAATACACTTCACATACAAAAATTTAATACCCTACAGACTGTTTCACCCGTAATCGGGATTAGGATTACGGGAAAACAGTCTGCAGGGTTTTAACTATTTAATGTTTATATCTGACTTGTATTGCGCTACGATACAATTAAGAGTAAAATAGATTCACAAACAAAACCCCAAACACAAAACTGATCTCGGTTGAGTAAATTTACTGCCGAATTCCGTTTTGGCTCTTCATCACGCTGGGTGCTCTTTAGCACACTGGGTGAAGCAAAAAGAAACAGAATCAACTCTTGATTCAGCGCCAAATTGACAATCATTTGAATCGTAAGCTAACCGAGTTTTGAAAGCGCGGACAACGAACACTAAGTAAAGTTTCGAAGTTTTTTTCTCTATTGTACATAATGCTCAGTGTTCAACGGAGAGAAAGTCCAAAACTTTTGATTCCGTCTTCATCGTGCATTTTTTTTTTTTTTTGAAAGTATTCATCTTGCTTAATTAACAAGACTTTTCAAAAAATGATTCAAATTGCTCCCAAATCTACTTGCATTTCAAAAACTCTTAACTCTTGCTGGGTTTCAACCTTGTGTTAAAGCTTCGGTTTGTGAGACAAACAAATTCACAAAACATAGTTTTAAACTTTAAAATGCAACAAAAGCAAAAAAAAAGAATTATTTCACAAACTACAAAGCAGCTTCACCTGCTTCATTGTCATGTTGAACAATAAAATTCTGCTTAATTACTGGGGAATGATCGTTGACGTCACGAACATTCAGAGTGATTCGAGCCCGAGAAGAGAGTGGAGGTTCGCCATGATCAGAAGCTTTAATGTGAAATTCCAATCTTGATAATAAAATACAATGAACAGAAATGTTCACACAACGCAGAGAATAAATTTATCGATAATCAACTTCAATTAGGAAACAAGGAAAGAATGTCTAAGCTAAGAGCTGCTTTTTTTAAAGTTTCGGGTGCCAAAAAGAGAACGTTTTGTTAAAAATGAGCTATACAATGCTATTAAGATTGCTACAGTACATAGAGCATCAAGCCTTTTACCATATTTTATAGTCAGAACTGACTAAAGTGCTTGAAACAAAATTACGTCATAGATTAGCAATGTCCTACAGTTTCACACCTTACACTGCAGTTTTATGCATAATATGACGTCATTGTGACTCACTAACTTCAAGTTTGAAAACTTTAGCAGAAAAGACTAAGTTCAAAGTTTAAGGATAGAACACTTAGTTGCAATCATGTAAACGAACTGACAACACTAACCCATTGTGGTTATCGTAATTCAATCTCTGTTCAAGCCGAACCACTCCTGTGGTTGGGTCCACTGACAACAGGTCACGCATGATTGCGCTTTGCACGGCTGGAAAATCAAACACAAAACCGTAGGTCACGTGACCATTAGCTCCAGTGTCTAAATCATCCGCTCGGACAGTGAGGATCTCTGATCCCGGAGGTTTGTTTTCTTTCACAGTCACCACGTAGTTTTTCGGAGTGAAAACAGGTGGATTGTCATTTTCATCCAGAACTATTACGTGCAAAATTACGTCATTCATTAATGAAGGGGTTCCCTTGTCAGATGCAGTCAACTGCAGTTGGTGACTGGTTTTGCTCTCGTAATCTGCATGTGACATCATTAGTTAGACACTATAGCTAAAAACTAATATGATGTGATGGACATAATACTGTATCACCCTGGGATACCCCGAAGCTAGTTTGCTAGCAGAACCAGCAATAAATCAACCAAAATACAAGGGTGATAAGTCCCATGTCATCCTCTCCCTAAAATGCTTGGGAAAAAAATGAAAAACAATAAAAATTTTTTTTAAAGAATGCTTCCAAGAAAAGTGCCACATACAACCTGCTGATGTATCATACTGTGTTCTGAAATTGATAGGGACCATACAGACGCTCTGAACATATTAATATATATCATAGGAGCTCCGTGAGACATATGACCCACCCTGTAGAATGATCAATACTAGTATTATACGAAAGGTTGTTGATTAAATTTTTCCGTTATCCAAATAGGACTTCAATTCAGTGACTTGATAATCCAAACGTTCGATTTAAATACAACCAATTAGCTAGATGATTTTTTTGTACAAATAGTACATGACCGCACAGTGCACATGGCCTCATACAAAACTATTGCACCATGCAGGAAGGTTTGTTCTCCAGCGGTAAAATCGTTGCAATTGGCAACAACAGTATCACCAACAGCAGGAAACTACTAATGCGTTTTAATCGTCTATTTTAAAATTAAAAAAGTGGCATCATTATTCAGTGTACTGGCCCCAAAAAGATTGGTCTTGTAGTTTTAATCCAAGCAAGCAAATTTGGCTATATTGCCAACCATCACTAAATACACTTGCGTAGAGTTATTGTTCCAGTTTAAATTGTGTTTACTAACAAGCAAACTTAAGAAACATTATCAAGATGCATATTGACCTAAATCCTTTAGCAGAATCAACTTTAGTTGAGGACTCCCAGCTTCATCAAAGAAGTGCTTTACTTTGAAGTATGGATTGTTTGACAGGGTGTACTCAATCTTCGAATTGTTGCCTGGAAAAATAAACAACCGATAAGCAAACGGCAAAGCGCTAAATTCGAATTTATTTTGACAAAACGCAACTAAAACTCAACTAATGCCCTAATAATGCGAAATACAGCAAAGCAAATTTTGCGAAAGAACATTAGCGGTTTGGTTGTAACAAGCTGGAATGTTCACTTGTTCAGGTGTTGAATTTTTATCGCAATGAAACGCCAATATTGCAATTGGGCCAGAGAATTTACATAAAGTAACATTTGTATTAAATTAACATCGCATAAGTTCTTGAAACTTTTTTTTTGTTCTGCTTCAATTCCACTCTTCACAGCATAAACCTCAAACTGCTGGATGAAGACCATTAATTTTCACTATATTTGACATTGCCGTACTTGATAAAATATTTAACGAAAAGAAGTGCTGCAAGTATAGTCTATTTTTAACACATCATGTAAATCTTGATAGATATAAATCCATTTTGAAAGAATGCAATCTTATACAGTAAACTTTGGGTTAGCAAAGCCTAAACGTAAACAGAATTGATCAAAACAATTGAAGTGGTTTAGTGGCTTAAAAACTCAATTGTAATCGCCCAACCATAAACAAATTGAAAAGCAATATCTAAAATTTAAGTGGATAAAAATATCTATTTTAAGCCTCAGCAGTTTTGGCTGAAATACGACTTTAATTCGACAGCCGTTGCGCAAACAGTTGAAGATACCATGCGAAATTTTTTGATATTTATAATTTTTAAAATACTCTGTTCAAATGGCAACAAGGTCAAGAAGTATGCAAGAACAGCTAAAATTTAAAAGTTACTCCAATGAAACACTAATTATTACCTGCATCTGTATCTCGAGCTTGGTAGGCGTGCAGATCAACTACGTCATCACGTTTCACCAACTCACTTACATTAATTGCAATGATATTGTTCGGAAATAATGGACTGTTATCATTGATATCTCGTATAATCACATCAAGTTTCAAAAGTTTAAAAAATTGAGCAGGCTTCATGATGGCCTGAAAGAACATTACTTCATGCAGTATTTTTGGGAGAGTGGTCAGTTATCATGTATTAACTTCACTAGCAATAATTACAGTAATTGTGTTATCCTGTTGCGATATCAAACAAGAAACAATTCAACCAACTCAAGGGTTTGGTTATCAATACATTCAATGATATGGAAAAGGAGGAACAAAAAATCACTCCGACAAGGGATTCAGATGCCGGGATTGGAGAAGATAAGTGAAGTTCTGCAGGGGTTGACCACCGACAATATAAGACGTTTCCTTTTGGTTGCTTTAACTATATTAAAATGTCAACTCAGCATGCCATTGAGGCGAAAAGATGGCAAACTGAATGATGCGAATCTCAAAACACGATTGGTAAAATCAAAATTTGCTGTAAAAGATAACTTACTAAGAAAACATAACGAATTCGTACCTGAATCTTAAGAGTGCATTCAGTGTTCTGCCCACAGATGGAATCACGGTCAATTCTCTGGGTTAAAGTTATAATCCCTGTGTACTGGTTCACTTCTACAAAATTTTCTTCCAAGTCGACAACTTCATGGGTAAGTTGTAGCTGCTGTAAATCAAATAATTCGAACTCTCTCTCTGCTCTTTCCTCCCACCGTAAACTGAATAAGTCCGCCATGTCGACAATCACGGTACCTGTAAATAGCACAAGTGAGTGGCTTAGAAGATGGAACATATGTTTCCGAGACGTTAAACTCTGGTTCGACTTCCATCAAATACATAAAAATAAGTTTTTCATCTTCTTTGATGGACAAGCAGCATTGGGGCCAGTTTTGTGTAGCCACCGCAAAATTGACAAGAAATGAATGGCTTTTAAAATATGCTTAAACCTCCTTTTGAAGAAGGAAATTTTGAACTATTGAGCATTTAATATTTGCCCAGCACACAAATCCGTGTATTTTGCCAGCCAACTATGTGTAATTGAGTGTAAACTCAAACTGAACTAATAAAACTTCTGACTATTTGCTAATGAATGTTTATGTGAGAAGTTTTCTCAGGTGAAAAATTATTGAGTCATTTATCAAAATAAATCTAAATCATTTAGTCAACCAACAGCAAAGCAATAAGAATTGAGTGCGGGATTTATGCACTTAACTGCATGGTAGCACAGTATATGGTAATCAGAAAAGTTTTTCTACTAAGGAGTTAGTGAATCCATGAAATTAAAAATAACTCCATATCAAGTCGAAACTTTTTTAGAATAACATGGTATAGTTTTTCTTGGCTTATTCTTTCCAGAATAACCAGAAAGTTTGCTGGGCTTATCCAAGGACAAAAATAATGCCAGTAATTTTTCGACTAAATCTGATTATAAAACCAGTTTTTTTCACTTACCCTTTTCACTTTCTTCATCAATTTCTGTTCGAAGATAAATTGCTTTTGAATCGTCACAGAAAGACAATAAGAATAATCCGATTATTGCAAACAATCTGTTTTGTTGAATCATAATTGGTTCCACAGTTACCTGAAAATAAAATAAAATGCGTTACTACAAAATAATCGTGTTTGTGCTGCACAAGCATCATTTCTAAATTTCCAAGCAAGCAAAATGGTATACGAAACAAAAAAATTTCCTCTGTAGGCTAATAGTGTTTTATGACGGACAGGCACAGGAAAGAGCGGTTCTTTTTTACCAAACCGCTTTTTGGCTGTGACGTTTTCAACCGGGTAGTTTTGCGTTGGGAATTTCTCGCCATAATAGCCTTTTTTTTACCAACTTGCCATGGCCTGGAGACAGCGGAGTAATGCTTCGGTCTTCAAGTCTAGTTGCCGCCTGTCCAGCTGAACTTCAAGATTGAGAAGCTGAGAATGTAAGTTTATTTCAGCTTAGGGTTTGACCGGACCTGGAAGCGAACTAAAGTCTACCGTTTCAGAAGCAGATGCTTGATTCACGCGACCACTGAATGGTTAGATATTTACCAGTGGCCAGAAATTATACTTTAATACCGATTCGTAGACAAACAGCTCACTATAATCGCAAACCAATCACAACAAATTTTATAGCATTTGAGCTTAGAACTTCAAGAACTTGCGTCAAATTTCGGAAACCGGAGTATAATGTGCTCGAATTAGCCGAGAAAAAAATTGTCATTTCGCATAAGTCTATCCGGCGTGAGCAAAGAATAAAATAGCAAATCTGCAAGTTTTTGCACGCATTGCTCTTTTAAGCTCACCTTGACCTAAGCAGCGGTTGAGGAAATCAAAAACATTTGCGAGAAGTTCTCACGGCGTTACTGAAGCGCGTAAAGAGTTCACTTGCAAGCTAATACCGATTTTTAAGCCCCGGTGTTGTAAGGCTGCTTCAACGCAAGTACAAAAACCTCGACACCATGAGACGAGAAAGCTCAGAAAACAAAAGCAAAGCCTAAATCAACAACAAATCCAGGTATCTTCTTTCATTTGCTCATGCACGCGATTTCTAAATCAACGCTTACAGACAGATTAACCCTAATACCATGTTATCACTTCGCACCACCTCAAATCAGCTTTGCTGCCTAAATCCAAAGACAATTTTTTCTTAATGATATGCCACAAGCTTGCGTTTGAATGAAATATTAGACAAACATATTTTCGAAAGTCAATCGCACGAAAAGCATTAAGAAAGTTTTTGCATTTTTTGTGTATATATCCCAGGATGACAATGTAATATTATGTGTCAACAAAAAGCAATAAACATGACTGTTATTGATTATTACGTAATTTTTGAAACAAAAAGGATTTTAAAAATTGCAATTTCGCATTGCTCTGTATAGAACCAGAATACTAAAAAATATACAAAGTAGCGTATACCGTATCGTTTCATTGCATAAATTCGCTAATCAAAGTGATTTAGGGAAATCGATGGGAAAATAAAAAAGCTTGACCTCGTATACAACCACGTAACAATCCACTCTCAATGCAGCTATCGACCACCACGTGACCGAATTTACACCTAGCAACCTGAAACCGTGAGATCGCCGAGATTTTGGTGCGAATTGCATCGCGACACTCATCGATTTGACCGCATTGTTCTAATGTAATTGAAACGCAATAAACCACCAAACAATGTCCATAGAACAACTTTTGTAAAAGGTTCACCAGACGAAATAGCGAAGCCGCTAGCCTAATGGGGCGCAAAGTCAAGCTAAATAATGAGTGCCCATCATCGTTGGTGAGCAGGTGGCTATAGCTCAGTTGGTATAGAGCATCGAGCTAGTGATCGAAAAGTTGTTGGCTCCTGGTTCGATTCCAAACTGGCAATGCGTCGTCGTGCTCCAGGGAAAGATGTTCAACGCATATTTCCCATTGGGGAAACCAGTCCATAAGTTATGGTGGCCCAGACAAAAAACAAATTTATCTCATTTATTGCATCCTCAAGCAAAAGCAGGAAGACGCAACAAAACCTTCAGTAATCTGAACTTTGCCTATGTGGAAAACTAGGATCGAATGGGAATCAAACGCAAGGTTGTTGATTACACTCTCGATGAAACAGCAAATCTTCACTGACAGCTTTCAATGATTTTCTTGTTCTGCTAATTATAACTGACAAGTCTTTTTCTGACGTCACTTAGTGCGAGAAACATTGAAAAGGTTCATAAATAATTCAAGATTGTCAAATGAATAAGTCATCTTTGTGAGGTAACAATTGCATTTATTCGTAAAAGTGTAGAACATTTTTGTAAAAACAATATTTTTGATCAAAACTTTTGACAGCCAAGAAGTTATTTTAGAAATATTTATGAAAACAGATTTCAGCACTAGGTCAAAGATCATGAAATTTTAAATTCAATAAACTTGGAAAACTTTACCGAATATGATGAAGTAAAATTAAACAGATTACGTCAAAATATCTGAAAAAAAAAAACTAAATCCATTAAACGATTAATAGACAGTTGTTTCGGGTCATTCACTGTCGTTAATTTTTCCAAATTTAATTCCGAAGTTTGCAAAGATTTTAACAAAGATTTTCGACAGCAAAATAAAAATTAAATACATTGAGAAAATACAGAGAAATATTTAGATTCTGACAACTCAAATTGATTCTTTTACCAAACATTGAAAAGCATGGCTCCCGATTAAATTCATTTTCAAGCCGGTCAGTTCGTCGAGAGGTAACGCGTTCGCCTCTGGAGCGGGAGGTCTAGGGTTCAAATCTCACGGCTGTCAAATCGGACTCAGTATTGCCAACGGCTTGCCATTGCTGCAACGTTTCTTTGAAAGGAGCTGTGTTGCTCGGGCACAATGATGCGGAAGTGGGCCAGGCAAACTCGTTGCACGCTTCGGCGTAATACAGCGAGATTTGAGTTAATTTGAATCTTGTTTCCACCCAGAAATGCCAAATTATCACCAAACCTTGATCGACAGGTGTTGTGAGAAAAAAATTGTCTTCAGCAGCGGTAAAATTTCTTAATTTTGTCATCGTCTTAGTCTTCAATTACGCTTATGACGTCATACTACTAGTAACCGAATCTTGAGAATTAAAAACAACAAAAACGATCAGAATTTTGCAGAAGTTTTTTGGCTGAATTAGACCGTTTGAGGTGTAATAGCGTGTGAAGGACAGCGCCTAAGTTTGCAAAACAAACAAACAAACAGGGCTTTTGCAAATTCTGTTTACAAAACATCCAAAGCGTAAAAATAGCTTGAACCTTTTTTTGAATCTTTTAAAAAATTATGCCACACAGAATGTATTCATTGAAATTTGATTAGTAGCAAAAAAGATGCTAAACAGATACATGGTTTAAAGGCCTAAAAACATTTAAAAACTAATGCTGAAAAGTTGCTACATTCTTTGCTTATCGTCGCCACAATTTCGTTACAGTATAACGTAAAAGGTTTTGTATAAAAAGTATATAGTGTCTATCTGTGGTCCGCCAAGCTTCAACCAATTGATTCCAAAGACATAAGACATCGGATTAAAAATGATTTGCATTTGATTCTCTAGGCTTGCTCATGCTGCTTTGCATAGCAATACACTTCGCGGCATTTGGTACTCAAATTAAATGAAAATCATATCTTTCATTACACTCGCTGTATTACGCCAAAAGCGTGTAACGAGTTTTTGAAACCCATCTCCGCGGCATTGCGCCTGCGGGCAACACAGCTCTTTTCGAAGAAATGTCACAGCGGTGCCATGCCGTTGGCAACACTGTGCCCAACTTGACCGGCCCGAGATTTGAACCTCAGACCTCCAGCTCCGGAGACGAACGCGTTACCGCTAAACCAACTGGTCACTTCCTTCGGTTTTATACACCCTAATACACTTTTGTTTCTAAGAACAATTTTATAACAACATGAGGCTCATTTTTGCTCAAAATTTAAGAGTAAATTAAGAGCAATGCCAGCCTCAGCAACAAAAAATGACATTAAGAAGAACCGAAAGAGAATAAATTTTAAATCAGTAAAGAAACCAAATTCTGTTCTGATTCAATGCAATGAAATTGGAGTGATTTTCTGGCATTTACAAGCAAAATTATAACAATTCTGAGACTATAGAGTGCTGTTACGCCTTGCTCAGGCAACTAAAAACGTTTTTGGCTCTCGTTAAAAAGAAAATTATCGCTTTTTTGCTTTTGCATTTTTACGATGCTGCAAAAACAGCAAAAAAAGCGTTTACTCAAGCAGAAAGAGCATCGGGAATAAAACAGTTTAACAAACATAATCGCCATAATTGACATCGATGATTTCAAAATTTAAGAACAAATGAGGCTAAAAATTAACAAAAAATTAAGAAAAACCAGCTTCAACTCAAAATTGACTGGTTCTTATAACAAAGTGTATCTTGAATCACTGTAACAGTGCTGACGATTGACGAAAATATCTGCAATACGTGGTTTAAAATGTGGCTTTATCAGCAAATTACGAAGGGGGTAGCCATTTCATGGAAAATTTTAAAATTGGAAAGAATAAAACGAAAATGATGAATACTTGCCCGTTCATGTTTATATTTACGTCTTTAAGGATCAAGATTAAGGTTATATGGCTTAGGGCTGGAATTAGTTGTGATTGTAATTACATTTTATTTACCAAGTTGTTTTGACCAGGAGACAGCGAAGGGACCGTTCGGTCTTTGAATCAAGCTGCCACCTGCCAACCTGTCTACCACATACGATGGAGGCTTAACACTGTCTCTTTAATTGCTGAACGTCAAGCAAGAAGCTGTGCAAATCAATTTTTCTATTCTTTGGTTTGACCCGACCGAGAACTGAACCCCAAACACTAAGTCAAACCCTAACCTCAACTCTTAAAAAAGTAAATAAAAAATTCCTGGATGGGATTTTTCCTTTCTGTTTTATAGATTTTTAACTTAAAATATTTCGGTGAAAAAATCACCATCTTTCGTAAAACACTTTATCAAAGGATGCCACAACGTGATCAAGGTGGGGATTGAACCCCGATTATGCGACCAAAGCCGTCGTAAAAACGACGCCTTTTCAAATTACAGTGCAATAAAATGACGAAATTTTTGGCAACCCAAGCAACCTTTAATTAATGGCACTCACTATACTCACCTTTCAGATGAAATTGCTTTGAATTTTGACAACCAATTAAAGAAATCAATTCATTTTATGCTAAATTACAAACACTGTCTTTCCGAGCTGCGAGAAAAATTAATTAATTAAGCAGATTTTTATTGAAATGTTGCTGTCCGCTTAAAGCCAATCCCTTCAATTAATAAAGATTAAAGAAAAAAAGCCGCTATCACAAGACCAAGCTCTTGCCAACTTAAAAAAATCGTTCAAAAAAAAAAATTAAAAAAATGGTTCTCTACCAGATAAAATCCCAGTCATGTTAAGTGAAAACTTGAACGCAGTTTTTAAAAGTTTTAAAACGTTAAGCTTCCAGCTAGAATTGACACCAAAACAAACGAAAAATTAAAAATATATCTTCAACAAATTTTAGCTTTTTACGACCAATTGTTTCAAGCTATTGCATTATTTCAAAGTCACAAATATCTTTTCCGCAATGTTGCTAATTAAAATCGAATTTTCGATAAAGCGCGGGCTGCCGCCTAACTTACTGAAAATAGTATTTTTGCTTGGTAAAACTGACCCACTGTCACTGGCGTAACTGACAGGGGGGAGGGGAGGAAGCTTTGTAGAAACGGGCCTACAAGGAGCAACGACTGAAAGGAAAATACGTTGCTCAAGTCTTGGAACCATGTGCTTTCAAAATACTTGTAAAAGTTACTTAACAGATAATTTCAAAAAAGTAACTTTTTAATGGACAAGCTTCTAATTTTTTTTTCTCGCAAACGCTGGTGTTTTTGTTTGAAACAAGTTCTTTCTAGCTTAGCCTGGCACCGTTACCAACTTGTCAACATTGCTATGGCTCTTTACCTGTCTTGTGCCTCGTAGCTAAAAACTAAAGCTGAACAGTGACCATGAAGCAAAACGTCATCAAACAATTGGATGTAGAGAAAAAATTGCGATTAGGCGTGACGTGCGTGGAGGGGAAGGTGCGCGATTGACAATCGAAACAATGGTTGCCAATGCCAAGAAAAACTGGTATAATTGACGAATTGTGACGGTGAAAGAAGTAGAAATAATACGTAATCAAAATTTTACGACATAAAGGGAACACATTAAAAATCAAATTCATCAGTAGTTTCCTAGGATACTTCTTGAGATTCAAGTTACATGCAGATTTCAGCCGCCGGAGAGGGCGCTTGTCATGTTGCAGTGCATGGAGGCCAAGTCTTATTGTTGCGATATAACAAAAATAAATCACTTAAATTTAGAAGCTTTACTAAGGTTTTGGTGCTTTGTAATTGCACAATAGCGACACTTGAAACCCCAAAATCAGAAATTGAGAAAAATCTATATCCCGGATTTTTGTTAGATCCGGCTTTCTTTTACTCTGCACTGCACTTTAAAGTCAAATGCTTTAGACTTCCAGCAAATAACGCTAAGTAATCGGCGGGACCTTTTTTTTCTCAAAATCGTGAGAACTTCCGGACACGTGATAAAACAAATACGCGCGTATGGCACAAAAAGCAAAGTAGGAAACTGACGATTTCCTGGCTTCGGTTTCACACAAGAAAACTTGCTGAAGTATGGAACAAAAGCATAAAAGGCTATGAAATGGAAGTTTCCTTGGTTTTAAAGTAAGTGTTCCAGTATATCAACTGTGTTGGCTTCCAACGCAGCCTAGAATTTTAAACACTGTTGCTAAATTGCTGTGTGTAAATCTTGAAACTAAAATCCAAAACTGTTCAAACGAGCTTGAAAAGCAGCTTTCGCATTAATAAGACTGTCCTAGGCAGATTCCACTTAAAACAAGGACAATTTGAATTTAGAGTGGTAGCTAGTGTCAAAAAAATAATTACCGTCTAACTCCAACGAAAAGAAGTTAAAAAATAAAGCACCCCCAGAGCTAATGTAATGTAAGGCATTGGGTGGTTTAAGGGTCTGCCTGTCAATCTTAAGAAATTAGTTTTTACTCTCTCTTCACAATCAGCTAGGCTTAGCATAGCAGGCATGTGCAGTAGCTCAAATTGAATTCGGAGGTGTTTTTTTATGCAAAATTTGCAATCTAAATTCTGCCAGTGCAAATTAGCGAAAGCGAACGAACCGATGCGTATTGTGCGTTCATAGCTTTTCATTCTGCATTGAAACTATGGTCTGTGCTAAACTAGTTTGGTTTTATTTTATAAAGGCTTGTGTGCAATTGGATGGTTTGAATGATATTCTTTCTTACCGTTGTTTTTTGTTGGAAGTGACCAGTGTTACGTTACGTAATGCTGATAAAGAGAATAAGAGATCAAAGAGTGAGCGCTCATTTACTTTTTTTTATTTTTTAAATTAACGATAGAGTTTGGGTGAGATTTTGAGTTAGGCTAGAATTAACGTTAGGGTTAGAGCTAGGGTTAGTGTTTTGCCAGTGGCGTCGCTAGGGGGGTGGCGGCCCGCCCCGGGTGTCACCATTTTGGGATGACACCATGTTATGATGTGAAACCGTAACTCCACCGATTTGTGAATGCCTTTCTTTTTTCACTTTATTTGGTCCCTATCCTCAATAGGACCGAAAACCCTCTGATTTTGCGGCGAAGACCTTTTTTTTTTGTTCTTCACCAATGTTTGGACCGAAAAAGGGTGCCACCACGAAATCCCGCCCCGGATGCCACCATCCTTAGCAAAGCCACTTTGTTTTGGTTAGGTTTAGGGTTTGGATAGCGATTTTCTTAGTTTTACGTCACGTAACAGCAGCCTCTGCCTTTTTTGTTTAGTCTGCTTCACCACTAGATTCATATGCAAGCTGTTTTTGTTTTTCTCAAATCAACTCAAGTCTGAACCTCAAAATTCTCTCTTTCCCTCTGCTGTCTGATTTTTTTCTGAAGCGAAAGTCGCTTGTACGTCAAAACGGCACGCATTTTTTCTCGAACAGCGCGCCTGAAATGCTCTTTTTCTCAAAAATGGTTTCTTTTGCAAATTGCCTGAAAAATGCTGCAAGCGTAACAGCAATCCAGCTTTCGAGATTCGCTAATTGACAGTGGCTGCTAGTGTAGGAAGTAAAATTTTAGTGCAATGCAGCGTAGGTCACAAAATCGACAACTGTAGGCTAAGGCGATTCCTGTGGTGTAGTTTTCGTTGAACAAGCAAGGAACTAATGACGAGCCCAACCTGGGTGATTTAGGAACTCTAGGCTACTACGGGAGGAGTTTTCACGAAATATGTTGAAGTTTATTAGGTTTTTGATTACAACTTTAGTTTTCACTACTTCTCAAAGCTACAACATTGCAGTCAATGAAGCGGCAATCAAAATAATTCATCCGCTTCCACCAAAAGGAAGCCTGAACTCCCCATCGAGTTTCTTCGGCTACAGTTTCCAAGTTTTGAAGAAGAATGCAACGTTTTTGTAAGTTCTGCTTTTTTAATGATTTAATTGCGATGTTTTGACGTTTGGAAAACGATAAAATTTATCTTTTTTGTCGGTCACGACTGCAATGCTGAAAGCTGAGCAATTTTTAAATGCGGTTTGTATTTTTGATCTATGAACTTGAAATAGTGTTATAATAGCTTATTAGTTATGATCAAAAATAGAACGAAAGATTGTCTTTCATGATGTAATTTTAGTAAACGTGGATCAGCAGCCTTGTATTCATTTATCAGATTTCTAATCAAAATAGTGTTGCTTAAGAGAAAAACATGTATTGTATGCTGTACTGTTATTTGCTGCGTTCTGGATAAGAGAAACTTGCCCTTGTGTTCTATTAAATAGTACTGTAATTACCATAGGCGTAGCCAGGATTTTGTATTGGGGGGGCCCAAACCAGAAATCCCATAGGTGAAGATCAAGAAAAAAAGAGTCTTCTCAGTTGGATTTAGGATTTGTGATTGGAGGGGGGGGGCGAAATTTAGTTGGAGACGAATTTCGGATTGGAGGGGGCCCAAACCTCAAATTACAGAGTGGGGACCAAACTTAAAAAGCAACTGAACTAAAGGTCAGCACGAGCTGCAAAGCCTGTTTCGTCCCTAAAATTAGGTGAAGACGAAAAAAAAAGGTCTTCACGGTCTGCTGTCAAGCCACAAACCAGACTTGGAACAGGTACTGAAAACCACTAGCCGTTTTAGCAACAAATTTTTCATTGGTTGCTAGGCAATTGGGGGGCCCGGGCCCCCTGGCCCCCCCTGGCTACACCTGTGGTAATTACCAATATTTTCATTGCCATCTGAGTAGTGAGTATACATGTTAGTAACTGCCTTTATATGAAAGCAATACACTGGGCGCGCTGTTAAGATTTTTCTAAGGGGAAGGGGGCTTGAACTTACGATTAAAAGTTTTTGTTTGAAAAATGTCGTAATTGGGCAGCGTGCTTAGTAAACTTGTGCAATATCACAGACAGTTGGGAAACCAGAGCCCCCAAACGCCGGAGATCATGGAGGTCTATGAGCGAAAGGGCAAATTTTGTGATTTTTCGGAAAAATCGCCATTGTAACGCCATTTGGATCAAATTTAGCACATTTTACGAGCCTGTTGAAAGAACTAAATTGCTGAGATTTTAAAGCCATGTTAAGAATTAAATTGCCCAGCCCCGTTACTTACTGGCCAAGAACAAAACAAGTTTAAGCGCTAGCATTTTGGAGTTATATTTTCTATGTGGCTTGGCTTAGGGTCTTTTCTCCAATGCAATACACTACAAGTAAACATTGATGCGGAACCCAATTTTTGTGTGGACTCCACTTGGTTTACTTTTAAAAACGATGTTGTAATGTAGGTGTGCGACAAGATGTTTCAGCCTACTTAGTTTGGGGCCACGACATCCTGACGCGACCGACCTGACGCGAGAAAATTCACTTCGGTATTCTTGAGGCCAGGGACATCCTGACGCTCTAACTCTAACCCTAACACTCTCCCTAACCCTAGCTCTAACCCTAATGTCAGGATGTCCATGGTGTCAGAATTCCCGGGTGAAAGGATGTGGGTGAAAGGATGCTCGCTTCAGGATGTCCTGCTTCGACTTAGTTTAACCCCAAAATATGTCATTTTGAAATCGTTCTTTCGGTCGTTTGAGCTACGCGTCAGATGTCCGGGCAGGTTTCGTGCAGCCAGCTGGTTGTGTCTTCATCCAGTCGGATCAGTTCATCTGCACCGTGAGGTGGAGAGTAATGCGGGCCGTCTGTTGTTATGTGGTCTACCGTTTGATTCTCAACGCCCCATTCCCTTGCTGCAGTTGTTGCCATATTTTGAAATGAAGATATTCGAGTCAAGATAGCGAAATTCTCGAGAAAGTGGCAGCCGAATTCTCGAGAAATTCTCGAAAAAGTGGCAGCCGAATAAGAACGGAAACAATCAAGTTTACTCGCGCTCTCTTTGTTTTAGGGTCGTCGCAGGTGTTCCAAAAGCTGCTGCTGCTGCGAGCTTTGACGCGCTACAGTCTCGAGGTTCAGGTGGGTCATTTTGCAGCAAATGGCAAAAGTTACGATATTCTTAGCTTTTTAAAACAAACAAACAAACGTACAACGCGCCGTAACTCGTACGAATTCTGCCTCGCAAGTTTTGGTTGGAAGGCGAAGTCATCATTGGGAAATTAGAAACGTTTTTGCTTGATGCTAGGTTGAACTAAATATAGTTTTTGGGCCAGTTGCGGCACCCATTTGTAACCATGCTTGATCTCGCACTGGTCACTAACCCTCTCTTTCCTCACTATTGGTTAGTCGAACAACTACTCCAGCCGTTAGATTTGCTTACTTTTTGTGTGCCTTCATGTGTATTTTGATGAGTGTGATTGATTAGGCCTACATTGTACATAAAACTGCTGTGACAGGTGTAGCAACCATGCAAATAAAAATGGCTTTTTTTGTCTTCAAAATTCCTCTGCATGTCTTATCGTCTGACGTTGTGTCGCTGCTTCCTTTTCTCCTGTATATTATTGTGTTACTATGCATTCGCTTATTGTTGTGGTGGTTAAGAATAAAAAAATTAATAAAGAAATGAATTTATTCAATGGGTTTACCGACTGCATTCGTCTACAACCTCCTTAATCGCCCTCTGAACCACATGGTTTTGCTGTTTTTGCCTTTGATTTCTGCTTTTGGTGTTGAAGCGATTTGCCATGACAAGCAGTCTTGAGTTGAACATCTCAGATGGTAAATGGAACGCAGCGTTACTAACTGTGTGTCGGTACTCGGTAGTGCAATGTTTCTTTGCAAAAAATTCTGTAGCATGGTACTATTAGGGCGGTTGTTTCCGCCAACACCTTTCGGCGTTGTGCAAAAAATACGGCGAGTGTATTAAAGATTTGACTATTTTTGATTTTACTTCAGCAATTGCAAATTAAGTAATCACAACTTTTTTTTAGATGCTGGAGCCATATTGCATTGTCGAATCAGCGAGCTGTTGATTTCTACACAATCGCATAATTGTGACGACATAACACCTCCAAAGGTCAAGCCTGGAGATGGATTGGGCCAGAGTGTCGGTGTCGTCAACCATGATAAATTGATGGTGAAGATTTTCAATAAAACTCAAAATGAATTCTACAATATTCGACTAAGCACGTTAAAGATACCAATACCAAGAGGTCTGAAACTCCGTCCCTGGTTAAATATTTGTGTTTTATTACAACGTACACTTTTTTTTCCAAATGTTGGGTGAATGTGATCTAGTTTTTATTGTATTTTCAGACATGCTCTCCAAGCCAACCAATGCATTGTGCTTCCATCACTCACACGCCGGGGGTGTGCTATCGGAGCTCTAATCAGGGGAAGTCATGGCTGAATGACACGCAGCGAGGGAAGGATTGTACGTTAATTGGTGTATTATTCATTGCATTGCTAAACATGGAATGATTTCAGAAATGCGTTTGTAAGACGCAGGTTTGTCAGTCTCCCTCTGATTACGTTCAATTTTGTTCTTTTTTTGATAAGAACCAGTAAATTTTGAGTTGAGTTAGGCTGTTCTTAATCTTTTCGGATTTTCAGCCTCATTTGTTGTTGAATTTTGAGAACATCGCTGTCAAGTTTGGCGACCATGTTTGTAAAACTGTTTAATTCCGAGTGCTCGAGTAGAAGTTCTTTTTGTTGTTGCTATTTGTGCAGCATCTCAAAAATACGAAAGCGAAACAGCGAGCTTTTCAACTTGAACAACTGCCAAAATGTTTCTCAGTTGCTTGCGCACAGCGCAGCTACTGCTCTCTATACTATCGCATTCTCTAAAAATTTGTCGTTTTGACTCAGGCAAAATTTAGTTTCTTTTACTGATTTAAAATTTATGCTTTTTCATTTGTTCTTAATTTATTCTTAAATTTTAAGCAAAAATGAGCCTCGTGTTTTTACAAACTTTTCGTTAGAAAAGGAAAAGCGTTTATATGTTTTTTTCCCTATTATGTGGTGCTACTACGTTTTGTTATTTAGTAGCGTGTATCTTTGGTTATACATACTCCTAATTTTTAGTAAATCTTAATCAATATATTATTATCGTTGTCATCCTAAGAATTTTGGACATTCAAGCAAAAATTGGCTGACTCTAATGGGCAAATCAAATATTTTTGATAGAAAAACAAACATCTATCTGTACAACTAAGAAATAAAAATAATTTGAATACTGAACCTAGTTAAATGGTTTAAATTTTACAAGCAATATCAATACATATCACAGACAACCATGTGTTAATAGTCGATGATTGTGCACATAATTAAAGGCATTATTTTTCGCCTCTTTATGTGGACTGTTACAGTACATTTTGTTTAGTGTGTCCTAAGCGAAATATGAGCCTGGACTTGATATTTCTTTTGGACGGCTCAAAATCAGTTGGCCAAGAGAATTTCAACATTGTCAAGAACTGGGTAAAGAAAGTGTCCTCCCATTTCATTGTCAACGACAACTCAACCAGAGTAGGAGTCATCCAATATTCTTACTATTATGCAAACAAGTAAGTTGGGCCTGTGTTCATACTTTGAAATTGAATTGTCAGAGCATAGATTATTAATTTAGTAGACTAGAAGCAGACATGCGCAGAAAAAGAGAAGAGCATTGAAGAAAAAAGTTTGCCCTTGTTGCAAAGTTTTTCTACGGTCACTTGTATTGGACGGATTTGATAGGAGGTATTCGTAGAATGAGTGAACGGTGAAGAAAACAGTCACACTGATTGGACAAATCAGCGTATTGTAGAACTAATGAACCGTAGAAAAAACAAAACTGTCAGTTTTCAGAACACTAATAAATAGTCAATGGCCAGAGAGTTTAAAATCATTTTCACCAATTCACTGCACTATCTTGGCTTATGTATTACATTTTTTTTTATGCGAACAATTTCATAAAAAAATCGCAATATACGAGTGTAATAAAAGATAACTTCCAAATAAACGAAACTGTATTTATGGTAGTTTCTTTCTCTTTAAAATTTAAGAACAAATGAGACTGAAAATTCGTGCAAATTTAAGAACAGCCATGCAGCCTCGACGCAAAATTAACTGGTTGTTATAGAAACGATTTAACAATTTTTGCGCCTATGTGATGTGTGTTTGATTGGTTTAGTTTGGCTGTGAAATTAATAAATGGAAAGATTGAGCCAGAAACTTCAGAAGTCCATAATTGAAGTCTTTGTGTCAGCGCGGTTGTAGAGGTGTTTTTAATTGCTGCACTTTTTGGACTTGCGTTTGCTTATACGGGTATTCGCAGCAATAATTTTTTTCATCATCGACCGTTTTAATTTTCAGACCACTCGACCAACAAAACTTTATCAAAACTGAAATTCCTCTTGGGAGCGTCTCTAATATTCAGATATTTTATGTAAGTTCTTTTTGCTGATGTCTTAAAAGGGGTAAAGCATCCAGCCTATTTTGTTAGTTAACAATTATAGCTGAACCGGCCAATTGGTCGAGCGGTAACGCGAAAAGGAACATCCAGCCAATTTCGTTTGTTAACAATTATAGCTGAACCGGCCAGTTGGTCGAGCGGTAACGCGTTCGTCTCTGGAGCGGGAGGTCGGAGGTTCAAATCTCGGGACGTTCAAATCGGACACAGTGTTGCCAACGGCTCGCCACCGCTGCAATATTTCTTCGAAAGGAGCTGTGTTGCCCGGGCGCAATGACGCGGAGACGGGCCCCGCCAACTCGTTACACGCTTCGGCGTATTACAGCGAGTACAATGAAAGATTTGATTTGAACAATTATTGCTAAAATCAAAATAAAACGTTTGAAATGTTTTGTCATTTTGGGGTGGGGGTTCAAAAGGGGAAAAGAGCGACAAATAATGTCAATGGTCAAATGACAGAATGAGCCAACTCATTCGAGAGTTGTTTTGAAATAATTGCATTTTATATTTATAAATGTAGTGTAAACTCTTACAAACAGTGCAGAAATCTGTTGTAATTGTTATCCATGCATACTGCTAAGATGCATCTTTTCTTAAATTTTCTGGGGTAGGATGGTATGAGCAGTAACTTATAGTGCTCGTCATAAAGTCCTCAATGTGACTTGGCTCATTGTGTTATCTATTTTTTGGTTCTACGTGATGAGAAAAAGAGAAATGGTATAGATGAAGCAGCGTCACAATGAACTATGCAGACATTAGCTCATTGTGTCATGGAGCCCTTTAGACTTGATCAAAATTCGTACTCAGTTTTGACAATACTGTTAATGCCAGGGCTTAGCTCTCTCTGTAAGAAAAAAATATGTTACTTGGGAAGTTCAATTCTGTATCTAACTGAAAAAAGTAAAAAACTGACTTGGCTCATTCTCAGTGTCGCAACTAGAGCGTTGTTCTAGGGGGGCAAAATCTCTCAGGTGGGGCAAAAAATCGTGCCTCAAAAAACAGGGGAAATGCTTAGAACATCTTATTGTGATCTCCAAAAAAAAAAGTCTTTCCGCCGATGATGGCTATATTTCACTAAGTTTTGTATCGGTCTACTGTGTAATACCCCGCAGCTGCAATAGTTTGCGCTTATGCGAAGCATTGCATTCGAGCGTGCTGGGCAATTTGGGGGGGCCAAATTTTTGTTTGGGGGGAGCGTCGCCCCCAGGCATCCTCTAGTAACGGCCCTGCTCATTCTGTCATTTGACCCTTGATGTTTACCCTTCCAGTAATATACAGTATCACATGGCCTATACAATTTTGGTAAAACCTTTCCTTTTTCTGGAAACTCAGGCTGGCAAAACAAACTCAGAGCAACAACTTTATTACGGGATATCTTACTGTATTAGTTCAGTATCTTTGTAACCGCAGCCCCAAAATGAGAACAAAAAATTTCAAAAATTATATTTCAATCGCAACTATTTTAAACTACCGGAATTAGCTGGATGCTTCACCTCTTCAATGTTGGGAGATGGACGTTGATTCTATAGTGATTCTGAAATTTCGTAGCCCACAGAAACCTATTCCCTTGACCTCCCTGATGATCCCGACAATGATACTTGACAGTATAGATGTATTGTTCTTTATAATGGTTTTGAATTCCGTAGGATTTTCCCAATTATGTGTCAGCTCTGCTGCTGGTTTTTCCGCAGCATACGAATGTAGACAAAACAAAAGCGTTCAAAATTAGTGGTATGCTAGCGACTCGAAATAAGTGTGAGGCTTATGTCAAACCGTTAACAAGCACAAATGCAAAACGAGATAAAAATTAATGCCAAGAGACATTTTGATGTGTATTAAAACCAGGGAATTAGGAGCAGAAGCGGTGGAAACGTAAGCGAAATCTGGAAATGATAAAAGGGTACCGCGTTTCCGCTTCCACGTTAGCGTTTCATCTAACATCAAAAACTTGAATGTGATCTAATTTTTTGTAAAATACATGACAAAACTTTGTAATTCAATAAAATAGCATTTGCAAAAAAAAAAAATTTAAGTTTGTAGTTCACTAATCCTGAGCCAGCTCCAATCCCATCAATTTAAAGATGAACCATGCTGCCTGCCGACTCATTTTCAAGTCTAAAAAAGTGTTTAAAAATTTGCTGATTTAGTCTTAAGATTTTTAAGATTTTCTCAAAAGCTTTGAAGACTTTGCTCATTTAAAAAAAATCTAGGGCATCAATTGGTATAACATATCATTCAGTGATTAACGTAAACAAAGTTTTCTGTTCCAGCATTTAATTTTTCTCACTGTGACAATATTCTTCTTTAAATGTAGACGGAGAGAACATCATAACGTCTCTTAAACAGAATATAATATTATAGAACTTTTAAACATGATGCTACATATTGCAGATTATACCATTGCTCTGTTTAATATTAATCAGGATTATATTCTTACATTGTATCTAGAACCACAAAATTTTCTCAGTGTTAGTTGTTTTTCAGTCTTAAAAATATACGTTGCTAGCCAAAAATTGGGAATAAAGCCTCATATGAAAACAAATTAAAAAAAAATCCTGCGATTGCTGGGGCTTTGCTCCAGGGCTAACTAATTATAGCCCAATACAGAATAAGAATAATTTACAGCAGGTGCGATTAAAACATTAGTATTTCGAGCGCTTGGAAATTCCTCCGTGTTATACTTTAGTAAGCAATGTTGCTCCGTCTTTTACCATATAACCATCAGATTTTGTGCCGCTACCAATCCAATTTCTCGGCTTCGCCTGTGCTCATTTCTTTGCAATGACAAACATTTAACATTTTGGTTTAATATTGTGTTTTTAAGAAGATGATAGCAAAAACACTTCAAGTTTGACATATCGAAGGTCAAATTACGGAATGAGCCGAGTCAGTTTTTGCACTTTTTTTTAGTTAGATACAGAATTAAACTTCCCAAGCGACTTTTTTTTTTTGACAGAGAGCTAAGCCCTGGCATTAACAAACAGTATTGTCAAAACTGAGTACGTATTTAGGTCAAGTTCAAGGGCTCCATAACACAATGAGCTAATGTCTACATAGGTCATTGTGACGCTTTCTTTATCTGTACTAAATTCAAAGGGCTCCATGGCACAATGAACAAATGTCTGCATAGTTCATTGTGACGCTGCTTCATCTATACCATTTCTACATGACAAAATAATTTAAGATGATATGGCTCGTTTTCTCATCACGTAGAATACCACTTAAAGGCGGTGAATCATCCAGCCAATTCCGGTGGTTTACAATAGCTAAAATTGAGCTATAATTTTTTATACTTTTTGTTTTGATTTTGGGACTGCGTTTGCAAAGACATTCAACCAATACAAAAAGATTTCCCCCCGAAAAAAGTTTTTGGAAACTGTGAGTTTTGATCTTTCCGCCAAAACCACAGTTCTCTAAGTCTAAACTATTAGGTCTACTGTAATCTTAATAAACTATTAGGCCTAACTATCTCTTAAACTATTAGGCCTAATGGTTTAGAGATCGTTAGGCCTAATTAGGCCAAACTATTTAGAAATAAACTATCTCTAGACTATTACGCTTACCACAGTTCTCTAAGCCATTAGGCCTACTATGGTTTTGGCGGGAAGAACAAAACTCAGAGTTTCCGAAAATTTTTTTCAGGGGGACATCTTTTTGTATTTGTTGAATATCTTTGCAACCGCAGTCCCGCAATGAAAACAAAACATATCAAAAATTATAGTTCATTTTTAGCTATTGTAAACCACCGGAATTGGCTGGATGATTCACCACCTTTAATCAAAAAAATAGATGACAGAATGAGCCAAGTCACATTGCGGACTTAATGATGAGCACTGAATTACTGCTCTTACCATCCTACGCCTGGAAATTTTAAGATGCATCTTAGCCGTATGCATTGATAACACTTTCAACAGATTTCTGCACTGTTTGTTAGAATTTACGCTACATTTTTAAATTAGACATGTGATTATTTTAAAACAACTCTTGAATGACTTGGCTCATTCCGTCATAAAAGCCTCGATATATGGAAAAAAGTTTTTGCAAAAAAATTCAAGATAAAAAAAATTCTAAGCAAAAATTACATCATCAAATGGTGGAAGCGGAAGCGATTCACAATTTGGCGCTTCCACATCCCGGATTAAAACATCAATGTGGTGTTTTCCAGCCATTTTGTACAGTGTGTAATTTGAACCTTTGAATGGGTCAAAGGCTAGACGTGTTCAATGTTAAGGGATGCGTCACATACGGGGATAGATTGACGGAAAACGTGAAAGGGGGCAGCAACAGCTTGCTCTAAAAAGCGTCATATGGTATTGAATGTTAATCTTAAAATTGCAGGCGTTGACATGATGCTCTGTTTTCTTCTGCAGAATCGAATCCACCAAATCCAACTGCAAGCGTCACAGACCTTCACTGCTCACGCGCTTAACAAAAGTCTGATGGACTTTCAAGTTTCTGATCGGTTTCGAAGCCAGAACACAGCGAAAGTTCTGATTCTCTTGACTGATGGAAAGTAAGTTGACTTCTTTGAGGTAGCTGTTGTCTTCTGTATACCAAATATAGATTCATAAAAACAGCGTGGTAAATAACTGAAATACATTTTCTGCGTTTTTAAACCTAGAGTGGCGGGCTGATACGGTTGTTTAAATTTAGATTTTAATTTTATATTTAATACCGTCATCGCCTGGTTTGTCTATTTTTTTGAACTGATCCATTTTTACTGTCAGAATATCAAATTGAGATGCAGGTGTTGAGATCCCACTGAACGGATCAATCCTGTATTTCCTTTACAGTTAATTTCATCATGTTTTTGCTAAATGAATCTTATATTACCGTCAACTCAATTCTTTTTTGTTTTGGTATAATTACCGGCCAAACTTCACTAATTAATTCTAAAGACTTTAATTTAAAAAGTGCTGCCTCTTCAAATTTATGCCTTATAGTTAAACCTTTATTCAGTTATTATTTTATTTTGTTTGAACTGTACGTGCGAATCAGCTTTCTTTGTGACCGCTCTTTTTCTCATCAGTTCTATTTTTATTCATGCCAAATCTTAAGTATCCATGTGCCACCTGCTCCGAACCCTGTAAATCGAACCAGAAAGCAATATCTGTGATATCTGTTTGCTTTGGGTACATTTGAAATGTACAAAATTAACTTCAAAGAAATTCACATCCCTGGGTCAATCATCTATGCCATACTATTGTGAAAATTGCTATGCTAACATTTTCCCCTATCATCATTTAGATAAGCATGGATTTTCTGAAAATGTCCTAACCAATCATGATGTAGTTACATTCTCTATTCCTGTGCCTCAATTGAGTGATGGAGATACACCAAACTTCTACCTAACACCTTCCCAATTTAAAACTGAGTACACTGATACCAAGGCTTTTTTCTCATGCACATTAATATCAGAAGTTTAACTAAAATCTGAACCATGGAAATAAAATTATTGCTGAACTGGACAAAAATCCCGACATCATTGCTATTTCGGAAACCACATTAAAAGATGGGACTTTTTCCAATGTTAACATTGCAGGCTATGACCTCATTTGCAACAACTTCAAAACCAATGCAGGAGGTGTAGTTCTTTACATTAAATGTGACTTCGTATTTTCTTTAGCTGTTGATTATGCCTTTAGGCTTGCAAATGTTGAGAAATTGTGGATTGAAATTTCATTACAAGGAATGAAAAGATTAGTTTTAAGTGTGATATATAGACAGTTAGACACCCAACATCTAACTTTCAAGAATTTCAGACTGCAATGAAAAACGCAACAGAACTATAGGACTCAAACTCCGCTATGTATTACATCACCGGCGATATTAACTTAGATCTTTTAAAGACTAATCATGATGTAAAAATCTCGCATTATTTTAACACTCTTAGTAGTTTAGGCTGCTCTCAGATTATAGCACATCCAACCAGAATAACTGCTTCTTCTTCTACACTATTAGATCATATGTAAGCAAACAACTCTTCCCAGCACATCAATAGGCATGCAATCATCTCCGACATTTCTGATCATTTACCAGTCATTGCTTGGGTAAAAAATTTCAGACTATTGAATACTCCCTTTAGATCCTACAAAAGAGATATTTGTAACTTTGTTTCGGATGATTTTTTATCAGAGGTGTCGGACTTCTGCAAAGGCTTTTTACGTTTAGATGACAATATGCCAGTTGATGATCTATTTGTTCAGTTCCTTTCCACCTTTTCTAACATTGTTAACAAACATGCCCCCCTGAAATTATTATCCCGCAGTGAACAAAAATAAAAACATAAGCCTTGGATCACCAAAGGTTTATTAAAATTCATAAAACATAAAAGCAAACTCTACAAAATTATACTCCAAGGAAAAAGCGCTGGAAAATGTTCTACAATATAAAATGTACAGAAACAAATTAACACATATAAAGAACTAGCAAAGAAAAACTACTATGAAGAACTTGTTGGAAAAAATAGCCATGACTCGGGCCTATTATGAAAACAACAAACGACATTGTCAAATTTAAGCGTAAATCGTCATCTTCACCCACACAAAATCTTACGACAAATGGAATAACGAACAGTCCAGCCGAGATCAGCAAAGCCTTCATCAATTCCAAATTCTCTGGCTGCTGATATCCCTAATGCATCCAATCAATATGATTGCTATCCCTCTTCCTCAATCTCTTGCACACTTCAGTCATTCTTTCTGAAACCTGTAGTTGATGAACGGATAGCTTATCATTTGCTTAGACTTGATTGCTCTAAAAGCACAGGTATCAAAGATATTCCCATTAAATGCATTAAACTAGCTGGACCTTTCCTGATCCCGATTTTATCAAAACTGTTCAATACATCAATAAAGCAAGGCTCCTTTCTTACTATATTGAAGACTGCTGAAGTTATTCCGGTCTTTAAGGTCAAAGCAGTCGCTTACAACTACAGGCCAATATCCTTATTATGTCCTTTTTCAAAATTTTTAAGAAAAGTGTCTTCGTGATCAACTGTATCAATACCTCAAAAACAATTTCTTTCATAAGCATCAATTTGGGTTTAGAGAAAATTTATCAACAGAAATTGCGTTACATCAAATTTATGAAGATTTCATTACTGGGATAGAACATAAACACGTCACTTGCTCAGTATTCTTAGATTTGAAGAAAGCATTTAATACAGTTGATCATGACATCCTTATTACATAACTGCAGCATTAGGAAATCAGAGGATTACCTTTACAATTAATTCGTAGTTATTTAAGCAACAGACATCAGTATACAGTAATTCATAATACCCAATCCAATCTAAAACCACTGACCAGGGGAGTGCCACAAGGGTCCATACTAGACCCATTGTTATTTCTCATATACATTAACAATCTGCCCTCTGCGTGTAGCTTAAGAATTAGACTTTTTGCTGATGACGCCTATTTAACATTTTCTAGGAAGTCAACTGCATTACTTGAACAAAAA